>OZ022525.1:12662993-13262993 GCA_963989415.1 Cerceris ruficornis
GAGACAATGGCAGTCGGCATTGGTTAGCACCGAAATGTCAGCTGACAGGTTTCGTGCGGTTACGTAAACTTCTAGCGATGTAGATAGCCGAACTAGAATGGGGACGCTCCTGGCGTTGCGACTCGTCCAACGAAATGCACTTGCGTGCATTACTGCCCGACGCGAAAACATAGCTCCTTCTCCCCTTCTCTTTTTCACCATCTTTCGCGCTACTCCGAGCCACTACGCGCCCAACTGACGCGTACGAGTAGAGTACACGCACACGCGTGCATCTTTGCCAGAGTGCACGCACGCACGACGCTCCGAATCGCCGACGGGTAGCCCACAGAAGCGACCCTCGAAAAAAAACAAAAACGAAGAAACCGCGATCGTTTCCTCTCCCATCGCGACGCGTCGACTTTCCGATTCTGAAACAAAGCCAAGGCGGAGACAGAGGGCTCGGCACGCCGAAGAATCGATAAAAACGCAGCCCCGACGGCCGTACGAGCGATGCATGCCATCGAAGGAGGGAAAATACGGGGGCGGCAGTCGCTTCCAATTATCGCGAATTATCCCGACATCTTGGATTCTTATTGCGACGTTTTTTCTACCGATGCCTCGGTCAACCTTCGCGGAGCGTTCGCCCTTAGCGCTCGTTACTTAACGATCTTATCGGAGTCGGTCACCGACGGACACGTTATTTTTCGTAGACGCTGCTTCGTGCTCGGCTAAACGTTCACCTTTCCTCAGAGGAATAACGTTTGCCAAAAAAATCCAGAGAAGACCGCTGATATTCCTCTGGATGGTTTTGCACGGTTGCACGCAAATCGAATGGAGGCAGAGGCAAAAAATGGCAAAATTGGAAGAACAACGAGTCTCACAGAGCCACGTTTCAGACCAGCGCTTGCGTCACCGATGATAAGATCTTAATAACAAGCCCGACGACTAGCGCGAACCGAGCGAGAGTCGGGACGGAGAGAGGACCCCAGAAAATTATTGCGCCTTTGGCCCGTCTCCCTCTCTCGGTCGACGAAGTCTCGAGGAAAAAAAACTTTGTCCGGCAAACTGGAACGGCCGTTAACGGTGGAAGGATTCCGAATCTATCGTACCGAGAGAAAGAAAAAGGGAGAGAGCGGGAGAAAGAGGATCGACTCCTCGTCGACGGTTCTGTCGGCTCGGAGGGATACGCGGGAGAAAAACAATGAGATCAGGCTGGAGCTCGAGTTTATAGATAGAGATACTTTTTCCGTAACGTGGAAGTTCACGCTGTTACTCGTATTATGGCCAAGGTTGCCGCTAAATTAGATACGTTATCGCCGTTTGGTGCGAGGAAGACACGTAGCATCGCGCGAACACCCACTAAAATCAATGCGCGCTCGTCTTTCGCGTATGCCGTCACCGATTCTCCGCGGAGCGCGAGATCGTCCTCGTGCAAGACAGAAGTCTTTGCAATTTCAAACGATCCAGCGAAACCTCCGTTGAAATTTTCCCCCCGTGGCTAAAACTTGAACGTTCTCCATCGGGAAGAATAGGAGAAGATTCTGGGATAGGCCGAAAGCTACGAAACAACCGAGAAAAATTGACAAAATTTCCTATCGATCGACATCGTACAGCGAGGCTCGGAATTTTCCCGGAGAGATTACGTGTCCAGAAATTACAGGTTGTCGCATCGTTGATCCGCGCGATGATGTAATTAACGACGACGCCGTTACGAGCAGAGATTTTTCTCGCGATCGACGCGTTCTGTAAAATAGTGATATCGAGATATTCTTTTTTCTCTTAACGGATCGCGCGGAACGGTAAGATCCAGTTTTAGAAATCTCGGGACGCGTTGGCCGATCAATTAGTCGACGGGACGGTTACATGGGGACACTGCGTCTTTGTATCGATGATCCGCGTGAAAGGAGGACCGGGCGTTTATTTTTGCATTTCCTCGACACCGAATGGTCATAGCCGATGAACAAATGCAGCACGATCCGATCGGTATTTCTATCTAGGCGCGCATCCTGTCGGGACTAATGGCGCGCCGCTCGACACCCGTGCGCTTCTTTATCCTCTCGTTAGAAAGGACGCGAGTCCGTGAAAAAGAGGAGACTCTTCGTTGCGCAATCGGCGCGCGGCTTTCTTCGCTCGTCGAATATAAATCGCGCGATCGGGAGTTTACCGGGAGCACGGACGCGCGCGGATGCGACGAACGTTCCTGCTCCTTTTCGACTCGGCTAGCCTCGACTAGACGGCTAATTTGCATTTCGCGCGCAAACGTTTTGCGCGTTCTCCAATCTAATTAACATTTCGTACGCCCGATTTGACGCTGGTGCGCGTCGCACGGTCAACGATAAAAATATCTCGAAGAAGACTTTCAGTCGAGGACACCTCGTTCGAGTCACGTGAAGTTACGCAAGTTGAAATCTCTCGGACATTTTTCCGACTAGCCTGGAACGAGCGAAACTTTGAAATCTCTCGATCGAAGACCGGTAGATCGTCCCGGGAAAGCGAGAAACCGGGGACGAGGTATGACGAGTACTCGAAGACACGGCGAGTACTCGAAGACGACCGCCTCTGTCGAACGCGGCGCGCGAATTTACATGGAGAATCGCTCGTTACGGCGAATCGTAATAAGAAACTCGAAAGCGTTATACAGAGCGGACGGAGTCACGTAGGATTTTACAGTAAGAGCCGAAGCCGTAAGTCGAGATAGACCGCGATAGACGGTGATGGTTCGTGCGCTTGGAAAGCGCCCATCGGCGACCAACTGCAAAGAACGAAGTACAGGTAGCCCTCCTACAACACGGCATCTTATAACACGGTTTCGCTATAACACGATTCATAAATTGCGGGAACCCTCCTACAACACGGTTTCGTTCTAACACGATAAGGAAATCGAGGAGCTGCAAAATTGTCTAGCTCCATACCGAGAAATTTGCAATGACCTGGTAAGAACCAGCAAGCAAAGTAAAATTACAAATTTTGTTAAGAGGGAAGAAGATGCAAGAACTTTAAATGAAGAAAAAAGTTCTGAAAGTGAAGGCGATATCGTTCCACCGAAAAAACGTTCTCGGTTGATTATACTTAGCAGTGACGACGAAGAAATTTATTAAATTAAAGTTTCGTTAAATTAAAATAATATTTTTTGTTTTTTATGTTTTGTGTTGTACATACATTTATATTTTTAATAAAAATTAAATTGTTTATGTAGAAGTAAAAAAAACATTTGTATTTAATAAGTTTTTGGAACGTAACCCTCCTTTTTGTACTGGCTCTGGGTCTCATACAACACGGTTTCACACAACACGGCATTTTCTAGGAACCTATCTACCGTGTTATAGGAGGGTTACCTGTATTCACGTGCGACCAGCGACGTTCGCCATCGTACGATTGGTTTCGCGCGCGATGTCAAAGAAATATTTCGCATTGTCTTTGACACGCCGAGTCGATTACGTAAGTCTAATAAGCCGGCCGTTTCGCTAACTCGTTACTTCGAACGCCCGATGCGTCGCGGCCTACGCCGCGAATGGGATCTTGGAGAACGCCTAGCGACGAGCGACGAATTCGCGAGATGACCCCTTCGCTTCTTACGCCCGCCTTCGTCGATCTCGTCTTCCACGCAAACGTGGTCTCCTCGTCCCCGAGAAATTTCAACGTCAAACAGAGACAGAGGCCTCGTCTAACGAATTCGGACACTTTTTTTTTCTTTCAGTTACTCGACGAACGAGGACGGATAACCCGTGGAACGATCTCGAGGAGAAGCGGCATCCCCCTCCGGACGACCGAGCGGTTTTACGGGACTCGACGGCAACGAATCGGCGAGTGGACGGGCGGACGAGCGAACGGACGAGGCAGCCGACGAGGAGGAAAAAAAGTGCCGGGACCCAAGCACCGGGCCTGCGTTCGGCACATGGAGTCGTTACGTAAGTCTAAATCTGCCGGCCATTTTGCTAACTCGCTCGCGGGTGCGCGGGCGCGTATTCGCGCTACGGTAATACGCGCGTGCCCCTCCGTTGTGTCCCGCGGGGCACCCTCTTTGCCTCTCCGCCACTCAGCCTCATCGCTGCGCTACAATGCCTACACTCCTCTCCGTTCCTCCGCGGTCCTAACGCGAGCTAGCGGCTCTGCCTTCGAGCAATTTTGAATGTCACCGCGGTTAAAAGGCAGCTTCGTCGACGTCGTCGTTTCTACGACTATTCCCGACTCCTCGGGACTGGTTGCAGCTATTCGCGACTACTCGCAGCCGTCCACGTGTTCGTCGGGCGAACGAGCGAGCGAGCGAGTGCGTGCCGGTTCGGTGGCTCGATTCATGGAGAACGCGCCAATGATGCTCGCCGAGTATAAACGAGGTGCGCGCGCGCGCACGCTTCGGCCTTTCTCCACGAGCGAGGGGACTATTCGCAGGCTCGTTTTAAAGCAAGCCGAAGCCTCGTTATTGTCTCGGCCGGTTCGTTTCCTTCGCTCCTTCTTACCGAGCTATTTACGACCTAGATAGAATCGTTTAATGACTCGGGATTGCCGGGGAAGAGGGAAAAAGAAGTCGATCGGCGTCGCTCGGCAAACGCGCTTCCGTCGTCCGATGGTCCCAAGTTTCTTCGTGGACCACGAAACCGGTACGCCGAGTGACGCGAAGGGCCGCGAAACGTTTCCCGCGATCGACAAAGGGATTTGCTTTCCGGTGGTAGCCGGTAGACGTATAGGCCTCTAGGCCGCAGGTAATGATCGTTAAAGTCCTTGAGCGAGTCGCCGCGGCGGAGAAAGGTGCGCGCGCGGGTTAGTCCGACCATTCTTTTCGATTGAAAAGCTTTGCGCAATACGAATTCTTTCCTCGGCGTCTCAAGTACGAGCGGGAAGCGCGAGAATTCGCGACTCGGGAAACAATAAAGAATAATTCTACGTAGAGAGGAGCATAAAGAACTGCGAGGAAGAATTTTGAAAATATTCGTGGAAGCGGAGTTTTCAAGTTGTCACAATGGCGCAACCTGTTGCTCACCGGGCTTAGAAACTAAAGGTTTGCGCTTAAACGTAACGGACATACTTCGTTTGCCCCTCTTTCTCTCTCTTCTTCTCTCTCACTCTTTCTTTCTCTCTATCACCTCTCTCTGTTTCTCTCTCTCTCTCTCCCTCTCCCTCTTTCTCTCCGCGTTCGTATTCAGCCGGTTTTTTGCAAGGTGCGAACGATCCACGCGGCCATGCGCCCGGTTCTTTTTAACGAGTGTATTTTCGAAATAAAGAATTTTATTTTTTTTTCTACACCCCGCGTCGACCGCATCGGCCAGCGCGCGCCCGTGTATTTTGCAGAGCGGAGGGAAATCATAGACGAATTTGCGAAATTACGATCGCATCGCGAATTACTTGCACGTTTTACGCGATATCGCGATTCCATTGTTGGAATTAAATGCCGGCAGTACCGGCGTGGTTTTCTGGCGAATTTATGTGACGAAGCGTAACAGAATTAACTGTGCCGCGCGGCAAATTGGTTGTGTTAATTTTTCACGTGCATTTTCACGACCGCGTATTGTTCCATGGAATTTCGCGGGATGCAAATATTCGAAAGGGCACTTCAGGCGTACATTTTGTTTTCGCGAAACATTAAAATGAAAAAGGTCCATTACCTTCGGTTTGAATTTAATTATCATTGTTTCAAGCAGCTCGCCGTTTGATTTATACAAAAATGCTGATTCCCGATTTTACGGTGGCACCGCTGAATTTACGTTGCAATACCGCGATACCCTTTTCCCTCGTTTAACCAACCGAGAATTCGCGATCGGCGATCGCATTTTCTTTCTCGATCTCTCCCTCTCTGCACTCCACGACACTTTTTTTATTTTTATGGCCACGCCGGCTTCCGTGACGGCTTATCGCTCCCTTATTTAATAATTTAACTCCAGCTAGATAAGGATAATATCGTCGATACGACTATCAACGGTAATTATTCACACCCTTGTTCCGTCTGTTCGATTTTCGCTTTTAAAAATTGCGCGTTACCTAACGATCGAATTTGCCGACGATTTTCACGCGCTACCTCGACGAAACCTTATCGTTTCCCGATCTAAAATCTACCGTGGCTCGATTCCAATTCATCTCGGAGGCGATCGGATTCCCTGGCGTTGTTGACTTTTACCTCGTGCTCCTCGTTATTACTCGTAATTCCCGCGATCCGGCTTTCCGGCTCAGTTGCTACATCGAGTCACGTATTTGAAGTTGGTAAAACGCACTTTTTTACAGCGTCGTTTAACGCGTCGATAATTCAACGGGGAGAGTCGACGCCGCGAAACGTTCCGGCGTTCGCTCGACCATCGTTTTCGTGCGCGACCGTGTCGAATCGTTTCGACGTAGGAAAAAAAAAGGTGGAAGGAAAAAAGCGGAGATAAAAAAAAAGGCGAACTACCATTCCCAACGTTTCTTTCCACTCTCGGGCGAAAAGTTTTCCTCGCCGTTTTCGTGGCACTGCAGAGAGTGGGAGAACTCGGACCGAAGGCTCGATGGAAACCTCTCGCCGTTACTTAAGGACTTTGACACGCTATGCCTGCCGCTCTAAATCGAGGTCAAACCGAATTTTCTAGTTTAACCTACTAAATAAGGCAAATTTCAGCTTTCTAAAACAAGAAGCCGGGATAGAGGATCGCAAGTTGGCCGTAAACTAGGAGATTCAAAATTAGTCGCCGTGACTCGAGGGATTTCCGGACGACCTCGGTGGAAAGGTGCGCGAACGTGCCGTACGTGCGGAACCGTAAACCTCTCGCATCTATTTGCACGAGACTGCACTCGATATTGATTTTTAGGCAACTTTGTACTCTCCTCCGTCCACCGACGCGAGTTTCGTTCCTTTGAAACGGAACGACACCGTCGACTTTCTCAAACTTTTGTCCAAAGACTTCCCCCGACCCTGCTCTATCCGTGCCAACGGCCCGGCGTGGTATCGGCATAGAAACATTTTTATTCTTGTTTTTTTTTCAACCGAATTTTAAGATGCACCGCACGAATCGCGACGTTTTGTATCGCGAACGCGCCGTAGAGAATTTCACGTTGGTCATTATCATAGAGATATGGCGGGCCTACAATGACAACGGATTACACGAATAATTGTCACGTGCACGGCGAGCACGATACGTAAGTCCGCTATTATTTGATACAGTTGCGGCAATCGTTTGCACAACCCGAGGTCGCTCCTGATCCTTTGTATACTTTCGAAGCGGCGCATTCGATGGTACGATTTGCAGATGTATCTTCGATTTCCATCGATCGCCGTATTTCGTATCGATCGATGCCTTTGCCCGGCTCTTCGATCATTCGTTAAAGCGATTAGTTTCGCGATACCCTCGATATCGGAGACTCGCATTTTGCGCGAGAAGGAGAGGGGGACACACAAGTAGCGATGGTACGAGACGAAATTCTAAATTCCCCTCTCGGCGTAGGAAATTTTGATGGTGCGCGCGACAGGTCGGTTTGTCGATAGTTTGCATTTGAACCGGCACGTGATTGAAAACGGCAGCCTGTCAATGAAACGAGCGGAACTTTCTCGATCACCGCGCACGCCGGTCCAAAACGTGTCCGGATAAAGATGCCATCGCGTCCGTCCGAAAGTGCGAAAAAGAGAGATAAAATTCGATAACTCCGCATATTCCGCGAATACGCGCCGGCTTCGGATACGGAATTTTTTTTTTTTTTTGCGAGATTTTGATTCGCGAATTTTTTCACGTCACGCACCGACGTTTCGTGACACCCGCTGAAAATCACGCGCGGACTTTACAGAAATACCGTTTCTATAAAAAATTGGTCGGATAATCGTTCTCTCCCTTTCTCTCTCGTTTCCGTCTTTTCTTCGAAAATATCTCCGAATCGACTCCACTCTTGATTTTGCGCGCGTTAGTTTGGTTCGAGGAGGCCAAACGAAACAATGGGATTCGAAACCGCAAACGATTATCGCGGCAGTTTGTCCGAGGTATTTGGCGAACTTTTTCGATCAAGATAATTGCATAACCGGCGCACGAAGTCGGCCTAATTACGTTTTAATAATACCATTTTTCCGTCCTATCCAACGATATAAAATCACGTTAATAGCGGGCGATCCTTATCGATTCTCGTTTCCCAAAGTTCCACGACGACGGACGTTTACGCGCCAGTCGGCGGAAACGAGGACGAAATAATTTTCCCAGCCGGCTCTCGGGTTTTATCGAGTTTTCACGTTGGAATTTATTCCGAGAGAGAGAGAGAGAGAGAGAAGGAAAGGTCGGAGAAACTTCGAGTAGTTTCCTCACTTCGACGAATCGGGCTACTTTTGGTTAACCTTTCGCGCTAATAACTATTCGACGCTCGCGAGTCATCGACGACGCGACGAATCGGTAATATTTGCCGATTCCTCGGCTTCCTCGGTTTCCTCCGTCGCGATACCTCGCCGACGAACTTGAACCGCCGACCGCACACCGAATCCCAGTATTCTCGTCAGGATGACCTTTCCTCCGAGAGGCGTTAATTTTACTAAATCATCGCGTCAATAAACGCCCGGCGTAAACGTCTCGCGAATCGTTTTTCAGCGACATCGAGATACCGGTCGGTCGAAGGAACGCCATTTCCGTGTTACAGTAGCTAGAGATCGCCGACTTTTATTTCCACAGATTCCTTCGATTAGCTAAATCACCGAACGACATCGGCGATTGTCTTTGGACGTTTCGAGCGGGACGAACGCAACTTTGTAGCGACCCTATTGTCGATCGTCTTTCCTCGAGGCTTACAAAGTAAGCGCGGTCGATCGAACGCTCTCTTCCGAGCGACGAATCTTCCGCAAAAATACGAACGCTCTGGATCGCGACAAAAAAGACACGACAGGCTACGATGGTAGCTCGGCCGCGTCACCATCGAATTAGCTCACGGCAGATGGTGCGTTCTTTTTGCGACATGCACGTTCTAATTGCCCCGCGAACCAAACGCGTATCGGTCGATTGGGCATGGTATAACCGGTACACGGGACGTAAACATCGAAGAATCCGTGCGCACGTTTACGCCGTGGCGTCGTTATCGAAAGAAAATTGCGGCTCTTCGAGGGACGGCCGATCCGGCGATAGGATTTATCGTCGAAACGGTCAGCCCGAGAGAACTCGAGTCGCGCGAGTCGTGAAACTCGCGAGTGCCGCGTTTCGATTGTCCTTGCACGTTGAACGCCCCAACGTACCGGTTGCTCGGACTCGCGGACCGACAGGTTTCCGCGCGAAACACGTGACGCGTCGCGTATCTTTTCGCAATCGCTTCTCGACCCCCTTTTAACGAGCCCTGTTTTCACCGACGATCGTGAGCCACCGCAGCCGACGGGGACGCGAATCGTGGAAGAAAAGATGCGATTCGTCGTTGGTCGTTGAGCGCTCGAAGGGGAGAATGGAAAAAAAGAAATAGGGACAACGTCGCGCGATATGTCGAGGGTGGAATATTCGGGTGTATGGCGAGAGACGAGCGAGAAGCAGCGTCGAGTCGACATCGAGATCGGAGAAATCCAGAGGGGGTAACGCACGATACAAGATCGCCTTGGACGAACGTAACGAGGTCAACTCGTGGTAAGAGAGGAAAGAATCGATGGAAGGTAGGCGATCGTAGACAAAACACCGATAAGAAAATACCACCGAAGAATCGTTCGCGAACGCGACATTAGCGACGAAAGAATCATCGTTTGGATCCGGAAAAAGAATGGATTTTCCGGCGGGTGGAATATCTCGCGACCTTTCGATCGGAGGGGCGAATTTTGGCGCGCTTCGAATCGGATGATCCGACGATGCGTGAGTACCGGCCGGTCGAAAGGTGAACGAGAAACGTGAGAAACGAATCGCGCGAGGAGAGAAGAAGCATCGGCTCGCTCGAGAGAGCGTAGTCTTTTCGGCCATTTTGGTGTCTAAGAGGCACTCTAGTCCGTCTTGCGGCCCGTCGATCTCCCTCCCTTTGGCCTCTTCTCTCCGCGCGCCCTCTCTCGCTCGCTCGCTCCCTCTCCCACCGTCTCTCTCTCTCTCTCTCTCTCCCCCCGTCTCTCACGCACCTACGGTCTCATACGATGACACGTGCACACTCTCGTCCGATGCACGCGCGCGCGAGGGCACTCCTATTTCCCTCTCTTTCTCTCTCTCTCTTTCTCTTCGCGTCTTCCCCCCACCGCCCCATATCGCTATTCTTCTCTTTCGTCGGTCTCGCGCGCGCGAGCACACGCGCGCGCTCTTACCACATTCGAGGCGTTCTTACGTCCACGCGTATATACGTGGCATGCACGCATCCACGCATTCAAGCGCGCACACACGGGGAAGAGCACGCGCGCTCGCGCACCGATGGCCATCCTCCGTTTCAAGCGGAAAAAGACACCGCGAGGGTACTCACTTTCGCGACAGGAAGAATCACGACGCGCACTTGCTTCTTCTCGCGCGTGGATCGACAGCGATTCTTCAGAATTCTCCGTGACGGCTCGCCGACGCTCTCGTACCGAGCCGGTGGCCGTGGTCGGCGCGCATCTTCCTCGACATTTTCCTCGGTATCGTTGTCCGCCTTCCGCTCTCCAAGCTACGATCTCTCTCCTTGCCCGCCTCGGTCTCGGTCTCGGTCGCCTAGGTCTTTCTCTCTCTCTCTCTACTCCCGTCTCCCTCTCCGACGACTTTGTTGGAGCACCTCGTACAAAACACACAAACGATCCGACGTTGATCGGAAACGCGCGGACTCGGATTCTTCGGGTGGCGTCGAGCGGGACGCGCGTACCAAAAAGGAGATCGAGCGGCGACTAACGAAATGGAATCGACGGTTGCACCGAACTCCCGTGCCGGCTCCCCTCCACGCTCCTCCTGCCACGCAAGGAGCCTGTTGCTCTCCTCCGTTCGATCCTTCCGATCCTCGAGCGCCGGTACTCTCCTCCGAGAGGGCTCCCGACGGAAGAGCGAAGCGCGCGCGACGGATCACCGCTCTCGACGTGGTATCGCCGATTCGCCCGATCGAGTCTATCGGCGAATCGGTTCAAGGCGGTGCGCGGCACCGCGATCACGATCACGATCACGATCACGAGAGAGACCACGGCGAAAAGGAGCCGCTCGTTTCCCTGTTTCTCCCGACGGTCCTGAAATTCCTCTCTCTTTCTCGGCGGTGAGGTTCTCCCCGCGGTAGCGGCACCCCGTAATCACCGAAACGGAGCGGAGAACGGTCAGTTTACGCGGCGAGGGCGTGAGTATCAGCCGCCAAAGACGGTGCGCGTGCACAACGACAACAGCAGCAGCGACAACGACAACAACGGCAGCGACAACGCAACGACGACGCTTCTCGTCGTCTCGCCTCGTCTCGATCGGCAGGGTGGAACGACGATTCCCCCTTATTCCTCTCTCTCTCTCTCTCTCTTGTCTCTCTCGCGCTCCGTTTCTCGACCTCTCCCTCTCTCCCCCACCTTCTTGATCCTTCGGTCTCCCGGTTCCGCGATTCCTCGATCCCTCTTCCTTTCCGTCGGACACACACGCACGACCGATAAAATCACCGTTTCTTTTCTCTCTCGGAATTTCTTCCGTGTGTCGCGCGGTCCGTGGATCTTTCGATCTCTCGGTCCGTCGGTCGGTAGATCGGTCGGTTTCTCGATATATCGGTATCTCGTTATCGCGATGTCTCTCCCCGGAGGTTTCTCTCTCGCGCGTTCCACGGGCGCACAGGCGAGAGGGAGACGAGGCGACGCACGCACACGCACCACTTGACCAGGCCTCGACGTTTGATCCGGCTCCGGATATGCGACGTTTGTCGAGTTGCGTTGGGTCGCGCTGCGCTCCCGTAACTGCATCCGCGTCGGACGGTGCGGCTTGCGCGCTAGGAGCGCCGCCATCCAACCACCCCACCATCTTCGTGCCCACCGCCACCACCACCACCACCACCACCACCACCACCACCGCCGCGCCGACACCACCACCGACCTCCTTCTCACCGACACCGATGCACGCCGCTACACACCGCTACGCGCCTTCCGTTCCTACCGTCCTTCTCCGTCCTACCAACGCGCTCGACCTTCCTCCGTTCACCACCACAACCACCGACCCCGCTACCACCACCATCGCCACCACCACCACCACCACCACCGTCCTCGCCGTTACCATTGCCGTTGCCCGACGTTGCCCGCCGTTGTCACCGATGCTGATACACCACAACCACGACCACGGCCACTACCATTACCACCGCCGCTGCCACCGTTGCCGACGACCAACCGCACACGCACGCACTCTCGAGCTATTTCGCGCTCTCTCGCACGCTCGATCCACCGTCGCATCGTCGCACCGTCGCACCGTCCTCTACGAACACGATTACGAGTGGCCACGCGCACACCCAAGAGATCGGGTGCACGCGAGCACCGTTCCTCCTTCCTAGGAGCAGCCACCGAGAACCGCGGAACGCTGCACCGCTACGCCGCGAGTCTCTCCTCGCTGCCGTCATCGACGTCGTCGTCCTCGTCGTCGTTGTCGTCGTTCCCGTCGCCGCCGTCATCGTTTACGAGGACGTCGTTGGTCCAATTGCACATTTTCCCCGCGCGCTCGACTGCCGGCTCTTTACCTGCGAGTACGTATACCGTGCGACACGGTACAGAGCGCCGCAAAAGTTTCAAACTCCTCGACGATTTCGTTCGACCCGCCGCGTCGCTCTCGGAGGATACGGCGATCGCGATTCCGATTCCTTCGGTATTCTCGAGTCGCCGGAAAGACTTTTTCCGTCGTTCCTCCGTCTACTTTGCCGAACATCCTTCGAATTTTTGCTCATCGAGCGAGCCAACACCCGGCTCCCTCCCTTGGCCCCGCGGTCGGTCGTTTCGAGCACACTTTCCGACGGATTGCCGGGCAACGTGGGCGAAACGAGGCAGCCAGCAAGTTTTCCAGTGCCCTTTTCCCCCATCGACCCCCGAGAACTCGCGGTTCTCGGAGTTGCAGTCGATCGGCGCCCGGTAGTTGCGCCTTTGTTTTGTCTCTGCGAGCTGATTTAAAGGCTACGTGTTGCGTTACTCGAAGACATCGACTTCTATGTTTAGAGCCAACGCTCGTTCGTTTCGCAAAGCCAGGATACGCGTATCGAGGTGAGTCCACCTTCGACTTACCCCGGAAAGCGTTTCCGTCGCTCCTTTCCCCGCGACGAGAACTCGCGCGCGAGTTCTGTCGATTTCGATTTTCCTCCGCATCTACTTCAATGAACGTGCTCCTTCCGCGACACGAATTAAGAACTCTCGATATAGTTCGTGGAAAACGCGCGGCAGGTCGATTCTCCGATCTCGAAATTTCGCGAGGAATCGATTTCGCGGAACGCGGCGCCGATCGTCCTCTATGGTTTTGACGCGCGCCGAAATGCCGGAGCCGTTGCAATCGTTTTCGCTCGTCGCTCGGAGGGGCGTTCGGTAACCCGCTCCGTCTCTCCCCGCTCCGCTTCTCGGCCTGACACCGTGGCCGTGACACTTTTAATAGGAGACAATTTGATGCAGTTGCTGCTGCGATTTGAAATTTAAACACACTAATCGGCGCAGCTCAGCGCCGCCGCCCGTTGCTCGGTTTTTGCGGACGGGCTGCGGCGGTTTTCGCGTTGCCGAGGAAAAAGAAAGAGGGAGAGGAGAGACGATGGGCTACCAGAGTTTCGAGGAGAGCACGTCGAAGGCGAAACGCGTTCGCGGTAACCGCGGCGCCACGGCGGACAATTTACCCAAGTGCGAACGTTCGACAATTTGTTAACGCGAAACACGCGTGCCGTTTTCCATCGACGTAATCTCGATATCGCGAAATCGCGCTAAATTGACCGTGACGTTCTCGTTAACGGGCAATACGTACGATAAACGCCGTTACGAGAGCTCCCTCGATTCTCCTCTTTTTCTCCCCCCTCCCTCTTTCCTCGACAGCTCTCCGGCAACGTCCAGAATTTACCGAGAGGCCGAGTTCTCGCGGACTCGCGCGTACGTTAGATAAGAGAACTCGCGCTAGTACGAGCGCGCGCGCGCGCGTTACTTTTACCGCGAGGAAAAGACGGTCGAGGCACGCTCGAGGCACGCTTCGTCGGTAGCTCGTACTTTTTGCTCGAATCGCAGTCACGGCTACGACTTTATTGTCACGCGAGAGTCATGCCTCGATGGCGAAACGTTCGCGATCCTGCTCGGAAAATATATCGCCCCGTCGTGACGAACCTACCGATGGAGCGTTTAAATCCTAAATCTATACCTAAGCCGATCGTCAAATATTAATTTACAGTCTTCCATTCTCCAGGGATTACGCGCACCGGCGCGTTGCAATTAGATAGCGATGGTAATTTCAAATCCTCTTATCACCGGCTCGTTTTAGGAGCGTTTTAGGACCGCACGAAACGAAGTGGCAGCGCCGAATGGATTTCGGACTCGTCCGTCGCGCGGAATTTTTGCCCGTTTTGCGACGCTTCGCCCTCGAGGAGGACCGTTCGCCGTCGAAACCGCGTCCCGCGCGTTTATTGGTCCGCCTTATCGGCGGGAGAGCCTATCTTTTTCGCGCAACGCTTTAATCTTTGCGCGAGATCGTTCGACGAGAGAGAGAGAGAGAGAGAGAGAGAGAGAGAGGAGGAATCGGGGAAAGGAAAACGCGCGGAGAAGGAGGCGATCGCAATGAGTCTCCATCGGACGCGCGGCTTAAAAATTCGTTGGACGATCCTGAGGCCCGGCGTTCCTCGGGTTTCAAGATGGCAGTCGAAAAAGTGGCAGATTAGATAGGCCGTCTCGCGATGACGCCTCCTCTATCGATTCTCGCCTCAGCGACGACCACGGCGACGGTAAACGGCGGTGGTAACGAGGACGAGGCGGAGGGACGTTATTGCAATTTTCGCGAAACTGGTGCTTTCGGTGGGAAAGAACGTCACCGTCCGGAGCGGCTCGGCGGTTGGTAAGGCGCGCAGCTGCCGGAAAGGCAAGGGGAGCCTTCCGAGAGCCGGCCGATTGACCGCAGCAACGTTGTCGCTTAATGCCACAAATCCAATTCCATGTATACTTGACATTAAATTTTCCGTCGGCCTTCTAAGCAGCGCGCCGTTACGTAGGCAGGCAGCCCGCTGCGGAGCCTTTCTCTTTGCGAGCCAATGCCTGCGCCACGTACCGAAAAATCTACGCCTACCGTCCCGTCGCGTCCCGTCGCCTCTCGATTCCTCTCGATTCCACGCGTCCTCCGTCCTTCTTGCCGACCGTCCGCCTCGGAAAAATCCGCCGCGGTTACGCGCTAACGGTTTGCGAGATTTACGATAATCGAGCGCCCAAGGCGCGCATTTCGATCGCACGGTGCAACTGAAACGCCGCGTCGAAGACCCGATCATGGCAATCGAGGACTTCTCGTTCGAAGCAGTCCTCGCTGTTTTCGCGTTTGTCGACGCGATCGACCTTCGGTTTCGCGCCAACGATCGAACCCTCGCGTGGCGTCGTTTGGTCGCGCCCCTCTCTTTGTCCTCTTTCTCCTTTCTCTCTCCGTCGTTTAGGTCGCGAATTCGGGAAATCGAGGGAAAGCGTGTTTGCCGAAAAAAAATCGCGATCGGTAATTTGGACGGGGAGCCAATCTCGGGAGGCGTTCGATCGCGCGAACGCCCGGAGAAGCTATATAACGTGTCGTACGTCGATGCCACGTGACGTCTAAATTCAGGCGGCCATTTTGGAGCATGATTCATTTGTTTAGAATGGCTCGGATAGAAGTAGGAGGCGGAGCAACGCGCACGAAATCTTCCCCCGAACGTGTTTTAGACTCGGGCCGGACATCGAGCCCGTTGATCTTTCACCGCTAGACCCTCGTCCATCGCGATTCTTTCTCGATTCGACTTCCCTCGACTTTGTCCATCTATGCGCAACGATCCGTCGTTCGCTGCATTTTTCCCCCAAAAAATCACTCCGAAGCATCCCCCTGGAGCGTTAGAAGCCGCTTCGCTCAAACCACTCGATCCAAACTCACGAGCCAAGATTCCGTCGAACGTAACCCGCATCGGCTCGTTTCTTCCTCCTCCGTTTCCCCTTTGCTCGTGCAAACCTTCGCAGCGAATTTCGCGCCCTCGAATAATCGCCGAGACGTCGAGCAGGCGTTGTCTCGCTCGCCGGGATCAAGGAGCGCGGCAAGGTTACAAGGTACGCGTTATACCGTCGAAAAGGTGCATGAATTATTTATCGGGCGCAAATAAAATGAAAAGAAAGGAGGACGAGCGCACGGGGACAATGACGATCTTATCGTATCGAGGCGTTAAGCGGAAAACTCTCGAATTCCTCAAACGACCAGCCGTCTCGTCTCTTCGACCGAAAACGTCTAATGCTCGCACGGAAAATTCTACGGTGCGCGCGAGAGAGGGGAAAAAGGACGTCCGCCGGTTGTCCAGCCCCGAGCGTCCAAGTCCCTTTAGATTTTCTGAAGGGCCGCCTACCAGATTCGGCGCTGTCGGGCTCGTTGGAGGGCATCGCCGAATGCCCGAATCTTCGGGCCAGTCTCTGGAGGCTGCCTTCGCCGCCTCTCGTTCCCCCGTCGCCCCGCTCGACTTCCCGTCCCACTCCAGGCGTCCCGCTCTCTCCGGCCTCGCCGCTTCCTCGGCCGGCAGCCGTCCCTCTCCCTCGGGCGCGCTCGACGGGCCCAAGGTCAGTGGCACTGGGTCAGTCGGACCAATCGCGCGGGCCGGGCCGGCCGCCCCGGCGAAGGCCAGACCAAATTCGAGCCGTGGCCCGGGCCGAGACCGACCAAACGGAACGTGCTCGAGGACGGTCGGCCGACGAGAGCGAGACTCGGTGCGGCAGATAAGAAGGGAGAGAGAGAAGGAATGGGTGCGAGAGAGAAAAACGTCGGGTGCAAGTCGTGTATACCGCGAGGCGTTGCAAGGCGGGAAGGCGCGCTGGCACGGTCGCGGTGATTCCGGTGTTCGAGAGCCGGTGCAGGAAAGAGAACGGATAGGCCGGTATCCGAGCCGGCCTTGACCGTATCTCCGCTTATCGGCTCGTTCGCGCTCTGTACCCAACGTCACGCGTCACGTTGCCGGAGTTATCCATCGTCGGAGACGACGGCGACGTTCCCCGGTGTATCGCGACCGTTCGTCAGCGCGCGCAGATCGGACGACCGATCGTCCGCGCAAATTTTCGGACGTCGATACGACGCGGCCGCGAATTCTCCCGAATCACGGCGAAACGGGAACCCCGGGGATCGATCGGGTAAACGGTAATCGGAGATTTTAGCGTTAATTAGAAGGCACGCTCTATCGTTTGCCGTTAAATTTCGTGTAATTTAAATCGACGTCGGACGGGATCCGCGTCTCGATGCTCCTCCATTAGCTTTGCACCCGGCCAGGAATTTCCAGCTCGGCAATTACTCGAATTAAATTCATAATAATCGGCCTGATTATACAAATTGCGTAATCCGTTTTATTGGCCGACGATATATTATCTTAATGCATTAACGAAATGTGCGGATCGTATCGCTCGCTCGAGAGCGAGCGTTAAATGGATTTTTAATTGCTCATCGGTCGAAATTCCAACCCCGATACCGTCGAAAAGAAAAAACGAGCTCGATCCTCCCGATCCTTGCTCCGCTCCCTGGCGCGCGTACGAGCGAGAATAATCCTTTCTTTCAGCGGTGCTCGTTCGGTCTGACGTCAGGGCGAGTGGCGTCACGACTGCCGGCAATACGGGAACGTACACCGTACGTACGTACTTACGTTCACCGGTATATTATCTGGGACGGCAAAGGGTCTTCGCTCGTCCAAGTAATTGCGAGTGCGAGGTACGCTGACACGGAATAACGCGCGTACATACAAGCGCTGCCGACGAACCGATGTTTACTCCTGAGAATCGTGGCCATCGTAATTGCCGTTACGTAAGCGCGCTCGCTCGCGAGGATAGCCGGCGATCGACGACGAAACTTGGCCTTTCTCCGCTAAACGACTTTGCACCTCCCGATCGGGAAGAAAGTCGCGCCATCGCTTCGTCCTCGAGACGGCCGAAAACCGCGATCGGGGTCGTCTCGCCGACTGGTCGCGAACACGACCTTCCTCCGTTCGACGATAGAACTTCGAGGGGGATAGCGATCGAGGCGTTTAACGCTGCGGAAATCGACGGTAATTTCGACCGGCTAAGAACGATGCAAGGGCGATCTTGGCAGTCGACGCGACGAGCGTCGATCGCGTACGCAGAGTCTCGCTCTCTGCATTCGAATAGCCGCGCGAATCGTGGGACCGAAGTCGTCGCGCGGGAAAATTTGAATTTAGGCTATTCCTGAGAATCGACCGGTACTTTCCGTCGAGATCGATCGATCGAAATGACTCGATCGTTACCAACGGGGTCAAGGTCGTCTAGTCTCGTCTCGATGTTCGGCAAGACCGAATCTCGGGAGGGTCTCACGGCACGCATCGGTTGGAGCGGTGCCAACGATTCCATGCTCCGATAACTCGCGAAACTTTCTCAATGCGCTTACTATCGCGCACGCTCGTACGTCTGACGCTGTACGGAATTAAGTTAATTTTCCACTTGGCCGACGGTTTCTACGATCGAGAACGATGGAGGTGCTTCTCGTCGGTCGTTCCACACCGAGCGGACGGCGATTCGGTTCTACGTCCTTGAAAATTTGGAATCCCGGAATGCAGCTGATCCGAGGAGAGGCGAAGGAGAAAGAGCGGAAGAGAGCGAGAGAGGGGGAAACTCTCGGTACGATGGCTCTTTCTCTCCTCGTTCTCCTCTCGTTTTCCTCTCGGTCGGCTCTCGGTCGGCTCTGGGTCGGTTCTCGGTCTCTCGAGCGTGGTCGTCTGGCCATATTTCGGCGATACCTACTTGTTGCGCGAGGAACGAGCGGCGCGTATATATGTGCAAACTTGCATCTACATACCGTGGTAGGTACGTATGTACAGTCGGCATCGGCGCAGGTTGCTTGGCACAGGTACAAAATAAAGTCAACGACCACCCGGAGCTCGAAATAATTTCACTCTTACCGCGAAATCCGAGCACGTTTTTCGAGAGGGTCATCGGCCGTGATCTTTCCTGCCCTCTCTCGTGCCCCCGTTTGATCGACGATACGCAATTTGTGCGCGCTTAATTGCCGTTTAATCGAACGAAGCCGCTTAATCGTCGAGTGTCGCCGCAAAAAGAGTTCGGTTAACCGAGTTTCGTCGTTATCAGTCAGCCAATTTCCCCGAGAATCATCGAGAAACGTGACAGCGCCGATTTCGGGCGTGCTTAATTCCACGGAAATTCGATAGAATGCCGGCCCGATTTAACGTCGCTTTGACCAATTACCGACGAGCTATTTTATCCACCCCACTCCCCATCCTCCTACCACCCTCCACGAGTTTAATATCGCTCGCGTAATTATCTTAAACGCGATTTCGCCTTTATGCCCGCGACCCTAATAACAATTTTATCGGACATTTTCGGTAACGCGCATCGATCCGTCGAGGCGCCGCTAAAACGCATCGTCGGAGCGTTGCCCGATCGAGGGTGAGAAAAAGTACGGAAAGGTTCGTCGTGAAGCGCTCGACGAATTCGTCCGGAGTCTCTCTTGGTCGAGAGATCCGTCTCCGTCGATCTCGCGGCAAAAATTTGGAGCGGCAATCGGGGCAAACTGTTGCCGCGACATTGGACGATCGAGGTAGGTCGAGGCGCGGTAGGTGGAAAGAGAGTGGCGGTAGACGGGCGGTATGTACCGAGCGGTACATGCCACCCCATGTATTTCGGGAGCGGATACGCTCTACTCGCCGAGCCATCCCCACTTTATCCGAGTTGGAAAATTTCGGGGGTAACGGAGCGCGCTTTAACCCGGCTGCTGCCGCGTCAGCTGCACCGTCGCCGCTCCGCGTCGCACCGCGCCGCACAGAGCCGCGCGCTCCAGTCGACCTATATACATACATACCGACGTACGCCAGCGTTATGTATGCACGTGCATGTGCACGTCTACCAATACCTACCACACGGCGCATCCATCCGCTACGTAGCCAACGGCGCCGATATAAACGCGGTTACTACTTGTTGCTCTAGTCCCAGAAACCGAGAGTATCCGCGTTTCCAGCTTACCAGTTGCCGATTCGGCCCCGTTTCCCGTTTTTCTAGCAATGATCGCTCGCTACCGCCGAATCGGGACCGCGCATGTACTTCGTGTGACCGAGGAGAGCACAGAGACAGGAGGGAAAAACGGTATTTCGAGGATGAGGGAAAGAGGGGCCCGATCGTTGTCGCCGACGAGAGAGCCTCGTTCGACGATCGAACGGATCGTCGGAGCAGAGAGCTCGAAGAACGCGTCCGTGTGCGCATTCGAGGCGAATCCCGGCGATGCAGCGGCCAGGTAGACGCTGAATACGGTAGATACGGTAGTTGGTCGTACATTGGACATCCACCCTCTCGCCGCGGTCGAAACTCACCACGTGGTGAGCCGTGTGTGTGTGTGTATGTGGCGTTTGGTCGGTCGCAGGCTCATGGGCTCGCAAACTCGGAGGCTCGCAAACTCCCACACGAGCGCAGGAGCACAGGAGCACACATGGAAGCAGGGACGCACGGCACGTACGCGCGCCTCTTCGGCTCCACACAGAGAGACGCGAGAGCGTAGAGGAGCGCGCGCATCGATGCGCGCAAATGGCTCCGCAACGCCTGCATCGGTGCACGTTCCGTGTGCATGTGCACGTGCAGCCGGCACCGTTGGCTTGTGTCGGGGCAAAACGCGATGTGGAACACACTCGCTCTCGATGGGTCACTCTCACTCTCTCGGCCGAGAGGGAAATTTGGCAGCTGTTTTAAACCCGGCTAACTGGCGAAACTACCGACCCACCTCTGCGAACCTCGGTCACGATCCTTCCCTCTTTCTCTTTCGCTTCCTCTTTCCATTGCCCTTCTCTCCCTCTTCTCCCTTCGCTACCGTGCCGTACTTTTGTTCTTTCTCCTTTTGTCTCTTTCTCTCTGTCTCTCTCTCGCTCTCCGTCGAGCCTCTCGACCCCTCAGCCGCAAACTCGCGAGTTTTCGGCACTCCGTTTCCCTTTGCCGGCAAATATTACGTCCGAAGGTTTTCGCGGTACTCGCTCGAAGAGGGACCGCGAAAGTGTTCCGAGCGGGGATCCATCGAGGACGATCGATCCGGCGAACGTTTTGCCGCGGTTCGCGCGGAACCGAGATTCCGCGGTGCGTTTCTTCGGGAAAAATTGTTGGATGAAAAAGACGATGGAAAAGGGAGCGAGGAAACGGCAGCGGCGCAAAAAGTATCGCGTGCAGGCACGGCTCGCATCGAGAGCCGGCCGGTGCTCGCCGGTTCGGCAGCGGATGTGCCGCGCACGATTATTCGTGGCAGGCGTGCATGGTACGAGGGCGCTTACGCGCGCCTGTGTGTGCGTTCGTGCGTGTATCCTCGCATACGCTTCGTACTCCTTTCTTTTTCTCCTCTTCCCTCTCGTTCTCTCGCTCACTCGTTCCCTCGTTGCCTCGATCGGCCGCTTCCCCTCTATCGCCCTCCGTGCTCCTCCACGCCCCTCTACTGTCCTCCTCGCTTTGATGCACTGCGCTCGCGTACGCCGAACTCGCCGAACGTGTAGCTTTTTTACCATACTGACCTGGGTTAACTCGGTGCACAGTGCCGAATAATAAAACCGGCGGAACCACTGACCCCCTCTCGCCTCTCGTGCACCGCCGAGGCAAAAATGCGCTCGAGCGTTCGTGTGCGTTGGCGTATTCGTGGCTCGTCGCGACACACGGCTCACCAACGCGCTTCGAACCTGCTCCGCCCTCCGGCCAAATATAAATGCGACCGTGTGCGCTGCTGCATCGCACACCTACAGTCGTTCCTCTCTCTCTCTCTCTTTCTCTTTCTCTCTCTGTCTTTCTCTACGGTGCAGCGAATGCACCGAGTGGCACACAAACGATCTCGTCCCGAGGGCAGGGCCACGGTCACCCGAAAATACGGCTGCACCGACCTCTCACTCTCCCTCTCGTTCCCGCTCTCGCTCTCGTTCTCGTGCTCATTCCTGTTCTCGCTTTTCTTCCTCTCCTTCTCTCCCTCTCAACCTCTCTGTCGCTCTCGCTTTCCGCCTCTCATTTTCTCCTCCTCTCCTCTTTTTGTCCCTTTTTCGTTTCTCCCTCCCCTCGCCTCTTTCGCCTCGGTGGCTTTCAATGGCTTTGGACCTGCATATATACGCGCGCGCATATATCTACGGGTTGATTCACAAATCGTGGCCCGCCGGTGGCTGCTTCTGGCTCCTCGCCACGATCGATTCGCCCCGAGAAAGTCGTCGTTGCGCTTTTTCCGATCGACCCAGTATTCGCGAAGAATCTCCGTCTCCGCGGAACGTCGACGTTCCGTCGAGGTTTTTAAGAGTCCGCCGAGTCGAAAGTACAGGAACGTCGATGATCGTTGCTCGCGGAAACGCGGGAAAAGGCCCGCGGATAGAACAGATGGCCCGGATCGTCGCTTTGGAAAAAGGGACGTGGGTGTCGCGAACGACCGATCGAGGAACGAATTATCGGAGAGGGACGAGCATACCGGGTGTATGGCAGAAGCGGGCAAAAGCGGTCCGGCGCACTGATTACGCGCTCCGGGCACTCTTGGAACAAAGCGCCCTCTGTCCTACCGAGTACCACGACCTATCCCAATGCGTGCCAACACGCCTGTGCACGCGTATGCACGCGAGACGCGTCCGCTGCACGACACACCAAACACACACGGAGAGAGGGAGAGAAAGAGACGGAGGAAAACAGAGAACGAATGAACGAACGAGAGAAGCGGAGCCAGCCAGGCAGCCCCCGCGCTCTCGAGCACAAACTCGGTGCATTTACCTACCGCGGGACGTATGTGCAAACATCGGGACGAAAAAAATATACGGACGGAGGACGCATTCAGTCGCGCAATTTCGTTGTTCGAGTGCCGATCGTAATGCACCGAACAACAATCTGGAACCGTCCGACTGCCTCTGACTCATTCGAGACAGTCAGGTGAGTCAATACGCCGCTTGCTCCGATAATAAGCGAGCCTGGATACGCGCCGTCCCTCGAATCTTGATGCGTAAAATCGAATTCACCGACGATGCACCGACGTGCGCAGCTTTATCTGGCTATCTCTTCGAGCGCATCGCACTCGTACGAGCGAGAGAGACCGAGAACGCGCCTTATCTACGTATCCTCCGATACCTCGAATCGCTTCGACTCGAACTTTCGATCGTCCTCCTCCGGTGAATGCAGCAGCGATAACATCGACGCGCGAATTAAATGTGGGACACGAAGATTCGCTCCGTTTTCGTCTCGGCGCGGTCTGCCGCGCGGCGACGATGCGGTATCGACAGCCGCCACGTTTTCCCCTCACGCACAATCTTCTTTCCCGCGATTCGTAGAACTTTCGCTCCTAGAGGAATTTCCCTCGTCGAATGTCACTAATTTCCGGGGGACCAGCGCGAAAAATCGCGAGACGGACGGGCTGCTCGCTTCTCGAAGCGCGACCGGAGGTTCCCCTTTAAGAAGCGCCATCGACCCTCTTTTCCTCGACTTTCGTCGATCCGTTGTTCATCGTTGGAGATCGATCGCGAGTCAATCGTGAATATCGGTTACCCGAAGACGTTTGGACGAAACGGCATAGCCAGCGGGGGCCGCAAAATTAGGTTTCGTTGCTATTTTAAGAATGCGCCGATGTTACGACGACCGTGTGCCCATACTTACGAATGCGATAACGATGCACGGTATCGTACGGGCGGTGGAACGATCGCGATTAAGAAAAAAACAAACACCGGTGCATGCCGCGAAATTTGGTCGTATTTGTCGAGCAAACGTTTCGCGTCGCGAGTTCGATGCAACGGGAAAGATGCAACCGAGTACTCACCGTTCTTCCGGTTGTGTGCGCAGCTGCGAGTTCGGACTCTCGATCGGCGATCGGAAAGGGGCCCTTGGAGATCCTCGATCCTCTCGGATACCGGCACGTCGATGAGGAAAAAAAATTGATCCTCGGAAGTCGGGCGATTCTCCTCGTGCGATCGGGGCGCGAATACGGAAGCTCTCCGAAAAATTAGGCGAACGAGCCACGGGATCGTCTTAGAAACGATTCTCGGACGATCGACGCACGTAAAGGAACACACAGGCGAGCCGAGCTATCACCGCGCGAGACGAACCAACTACACGTAAGTTGCAGCGATTTCCCCTTGTTTTCGTTGCTCCAATTCACAGAATTTATTGTTTCGGATACGAACGTTGATTTATGCGCCGGATACCTTTATCGATATGCACTCGCGGCGCGTTTCCACTCGCGCGTCAAAGAAATTTTTACGGGTTATTCACTTTCAAACGTCCGTTCGACTACGAAAACAACGTTGCTTAATTTCACTAATCGCTCGTGAAGCCGATCACCGCGGAAATTTATATACGTCGGCGCCCGTTGCACTTTAAAGTGCAGCTCGTAAGAGCCGAGCGCGGAGGAATTTCACTCGGCGCGTACGATGCAGAAACTGCACTTCGATGGATATCGCACTTTAAGTACCACCCGATAAACGATAAGAACTAACTGGTAAAAAGGGTTATCTGTCGTTCGATAATTCTCGTCGCGCTCGATACCGAGACGATTTAACGTTCGCGGCGGGTAGAATCCACTTCCTGACCGGTTTCACCGACCCTCTACTTTTATCTCTCCCTTGCCAAAATTGCATAAACACGTTTCTACGACCAACACCTCGCATCGACCCACTACGAATCGAATTTTGATACGAGATACGTTCTCGCACTATTTTTCCTCTCCTACTCTTCTGCTTCTCCTCCTCCGCCACCACTACCCCCTCCCTCTTTCTCTCCGCTTTTCTCCGTTCCTCCGCTGCCCTCCGTCGACCTCCCGTCTAAACGTGCTCGATCGCGCGAACAAACGGCAAATCCACTCGACTCGGTGGTGAGAAAACAACGACCGGGACGAAACGATAGTTTCCAGCTTCCACGTAATTCGGCCGTTTAGGACTACGAGGCCCTCGCGGTCTTTTGGGAACTCGGTAGGTTACGCGCCAGACGGAAACTGCGGCTGGTTCGCGCAGAGTGCACTTTAAGCGCCGTCCGCGAAGCCGATTCTCCGGCTTTGCTCAAAGTGTCGCCGTTTCGTCGACTCGGACATGTTGCCCCGTACTGGCCGTTGCCGCGTTCCGTGCACCCAGATAACACCCGTCGGTTCTCCAACCTACCTCGCTTCTCCGCTACAGGGTGGTCCGAATCGTGCTCGCTGCACCTCCGCGAGTCTCGTTCCCGCTTCCTCGAGCCTATTGGAAAATCCGCTCGTCAACGACGCAACCCGCCGATCCGTCGCCTCGATCCTCGATCGTCCTCGACCAAACGTTTCTACGCTCGCTCTTTTTGTCCTTTGCTTTTTGTCCCCCAACGAGCTCGCACGATTGCGCGAACGTACGCGCGCGTATACGACTTTGATCGTTGGATTATGCCCGCGAGTTTTTAATTCCGCCGCGCTCGGTTTTCACGCTCGGCGAATTCTCCGGCCGTTTTTCCCGGCCGACCGGTTTAATGGAATAATTACGATACAATTTTACACCTAGCGCACGCGACGTATCTGCGGATTTTATTTGTACCGCTTCGAACAATTCGGAAATTTCTTTTCAATGGTTTCACGCTCATTTCCTCTGTGAGATCCCCTTCGACCGAGGGAAACCCCGTTTGCCGCGCGGTTCTGACTTTGCGCCGTCGAGCAAATTCAAAGATGCCCGCCAAACTTTGTCCCCGTTTCTTCCGATTTCGATTACCATCGGATCCGAGTTTCCATCGGAACGCCCGAAATCCCCGCGGAATTCGAAAGCTTTCAATTACGAATTCCAAGCTCGTTATCTACCGCTCCGGCCGATAAGGTGTTCGCTACTCCTCGGCGGAAAAGGAAAAAGTTTACGCGCCCTTTCCCATTCGTCCAATTTCACCCGCCCGTGCGAGCTATCGAGAGCGATTCCCTCTCTGTCTCTGTTCGCTGGAAATTTGCCACGCTCCGCACGGTCGTCCCTTTCCGAAAATAGGCCTGCGCGCGACGAGAGCCGGGAGACTCTTTATCGGTTCCAGTCGGTCCGCCAAAACACAGCTGCTATCTCGCAGAGGCATAGAGGCACTCGTGTGTTCGCCACGATAAGATTGCATTATTTCGTCGTGCTCGCGAATTAATTTAGCGAGTAAAGACGCCCCCGCCCCGGCCTCTCGTGCGGCTGCGGCGGTGGCGACGACGACGACGGCGATGACGGTGGTAGCGACGGCGACGGCAACAACGGCGACGATCGCGGTGGTGCATACCTATCCTCGTAAGCCAGATTAATGGAATTCTATCGAGAGCAGACGCACGCGTCATTGGCCGCGCGTCCGAGAGACGACCTTATCGATACGCGCTATTTCGGCGGTGATAACGTCACTCGGAGCGCGTCGACGTCGATCCGCGTCCGCTGCCAGGTGCGGATCATGAATTCCGTTCCATCGCGATAAATCGACTCTCGCCTTCTTCGGCCGGAGATCTGCGGATCGATTCGAGCCGATCTGCATCCTCCGGCAGGAGAGTCCCGCCAGCGTCCGGATGAACCGCACGGTTCTCGTCTTTCGCGCGCGTTACATCGATCGACTCGTGCAATCGTCGCGCCTGCCTCCGTCGTTCTCTCGTTTTACGTTTCGATGAATCTCCGTTCAGCGATTACGCTTCACGGAGGCGCTGTCTCGCGTTGGCTTTTCAGACGCGAAGAGACGCGGTCTTTTTCGTCGAGCGAGCTCGCCGCGGAAGACGTTACGAAATTCTTTGCTATTCCCGTTGGAAATTCTACTCCGACGGGCGATCGTGAAATCGCGATAACGTTTTCGCTCGTTCATTCGTGCCTTTTCTTTCGAGACGAGCGCACCGATTTGCATCGAAACTTCTCTCTGCTGAGCGGCGCTCTCTCTCTCTCGCTCTCTCTCGTTGGAGAGGGAAACGGAACAGAGGGAGGACCGCGCAATTCGAAGATTACGCTTTAATTCGATTCGTCCGACACGTGCGTTAACTCGAGAACACGCGTTCCCGCGATTCGAAGCTCATAAGTAGATATCCCCTCGCCGGGGCATCTCGCGAGCGACGAGAATCTACCGAAATTTTCAGGAAACGATTCTCCGGATTTCCGAATCGCATCTCGGTGCCGGTTTTACGGCAGATGCGGCGCGATGCGCGTTACGCCGATATATCAGCGACGATCGTCTAGACGCGGCAGTTGTGTTTGTTCGAGGGGGTCCCCGATCGCGCCTTAAATTCAACCTTATCTCGTCGCTCTCTCGGCTTTCTCTCTCCGTCCCTCTCTGACTCCTCGTCCCTCTCCCTCCGCTCGGCTCCCTCCACCGTTCGTCGGCGCGTTCCTCCGTTCCTCCTTGTCTCCGACGGTCCCGTCGAATGTCGCGCATGAATCGACCGATAGCAGCCGGCCTCGCTCGCACGTCTAACGGGGTAAACGAACTCTTTGTACCGCCGAGTGGGGCACCGAATTGCGAGCCCAAAGTGCATCCGACGATAACGCGGCCCGATATTATGCTCGTTTCGCACCGACGTCTGCCTTTCTCGCAACTATTTTTATCTACTCGCCATTCGTTCCGAGGATTTATTCAAAATCGTCGACCTTTTCGGAAAATTGCGTCCGTCCCCTCTCTCCATTCCACGACTTCCTCTCTCGCGTCTCGGAGCTCTATTCCGATTTCGGGAACGCCTCGGTCACGGGGGATTCGAGGGTATCCGGAAATCATGAAATTTCTCGTCCCGACGTCTTCGTCGGTGTTTTGCGAGAACGTTGCTCTTGCGATTCCGTGGCTCGCCTCGGGGCTGAAAACTCGGTGCGCGGCAACGGCGATACTCTTAAAATTCCTGTCGCAAATCTCCTGGCAAGTTTTTTGCCCGACCGGCAGTCCGATTTCTCGAGGCATCGGGAGGTCGAAGAAGTCGGGGACCGATCGGCAGCTTTGAAGAGAAGCGGTGGAAGAGGTCGAGGGAGGTAAAGAGAGAGGGGGAGAAGGAGAAGAGGAGGAAAGGAGGAGAGGCCGCCGGAGGGAGCGATGGCTCGTTAGACATCCGGCCGCCACTGTTTCACCGAGGATGAAACGCGCGCTAGAATCCGGCCAATTCGCTTCCAACGGCTCATCCGCCGAGCGAGTCTTCCCGGGTCTCGGTCTTCACCGCGGCCGCGAACCGGTCATCCGGGTTAAGGTGTCACCGACTGCCCCATTGCTTACCGGAGGCGAGGATTCCCTCTGCTCCAGAGCCCGTTGCTCCCCGGTTCGCCGAGACGACGACCTGGAAATTTCGCGGGCGATCGTCTCGACGTCGTCGCCCCGACTGGGAGGAGAAGACACGACGTCTCGCGGCGGACTTTTGAAAACAAAGGTTCCAGCGTTCGTTCCCGTTTTCCGCGACCGGTGGAGGATGCGGGGGAGATATCTGCCAGGACGCGTCCCTTATCTCACGAAGGGGTACGTGGTGAGATTCGAGGGAGGAGAAAGGGGATCGAAATAATCGGACCGAGTTTTCCGTGGCATTCGTTCGGTGGTAGGAGGTCCTTTGCCTTCTCACGATGGCGACTGCAGTCTCTCGGCCGGCGCAAATGCAAGATAACCGGAATACAGGTTTCTGCGGATAGAGTTGTGCCGTGACGACGACGCGAAATGGTAGGGGGTATACCGGTAGAGATGCTAATGTCGGCCTTGTGCCACATACCCGTGCTCCTGGTGCCTGTCCACGCGCACTCACACGGACTCGCGCTCGCGCTCGCGGCGAGTGCGGCGAGTGCCCTGCGACGGAGCGCGCCCGCGCACCCGTAAGCCCGTAAAACCCATCTACCGAGCGCTCTCTCGCTCGTGCCCGCTTTCTCGCGCTCTCTCGCTCGCTTACCCGCTTACCCGATACCATACTCGCGAGCGTGCGATCCGTACGAGCCAAGACCGGTACGCACCGAAAACCGTATCGACTGCGCGTCGTCTCTTCTCTCCTTCGGCTCTCTCCGCTCGGTCGCCTCTATAAGGCAACGACGACGGTGCGCTCTCCTCGAGCCGAGATTCGAGAAGCCTCCGCCGCGGCCCTCGGGGCTCGCGAACGCGCCGCTTCCTCGAGCTCGTAAATCTCCTTCGTCGTTTCCTCGTTCGTTCGCCGCTCGAGCGTCCTCGCGATTCCGAGAGCGCACGGATCGTCGGGGGGTCTCCTCGGACGAGAGGTCAAAGGGTGCGTAAAATCGAACGGTCTCCGGGCGAAGGGGCGACGGGAGGAGAGTCTCTTTGAGCAGCGACTATCCGGCGGCTTCGATTGAAACGACGAAGATCGAGGCGGATGTGCCGAGAGAACATTTTTCTTCGGTTCGTCACTCGGTCGAAAAGCCTTGAATTACATAAACATCGCGATTCGAAGGGGAGGCGAAGGAGCGTATCGGCTCGGTTGCGCGGCGACTCGGCGGCCCAACGTTCGAGCGAAGCGGACAAACGGGCCGACGCCGACGGAGCGCGCTCGACGAAGGAGAAAAATCGTCGCGTTGCTCGTGGTAGTCTTTGGCGTTGTAGTCGTAACAGGGCTGCCTACCTGGCTGGTAGGCTGCCACGGCGCATTATCGCGAACGCCGATCGCAATTTCATCGTGCAAGAAAGAAGGTTAGGCCAGACCCCGGTATAGGTTAGGCACGGCGCGCGTTGTATCGCGCGAAAATCGCGTGAAAAACTGGCTGTCCTAGAAACGGACTGGCCAGTCAGTGGCACAAGCCTCTCTTGACGCTCGCGAGCGCGCGCGATCGCCATCGTTCGGACGCGTTATCCACGAAAGAGGCTTCCGACTCGATCGACGATCGCTTCTTCCTCCTCTCTCTCTCTGTCTCCGCGTCTCTCTCTCCCTCTCCCTTTCTCCGAAGCGCGCTCGCGCGTTTCAACCGCGACGCTCGATGCCCGGCAATTTGTCCTTTGTAATCGTAGAACGCGATCGTGGCGATAAGAGAGAAGAGAATGCATCGTCGTTCGTATTTCGGCGACTCGTTTCAAAGTTTACCGAGGATCGTTCGACCGCGATCGGCGGTGATTTAGCAACGAATCGTTGGCAAATCGTGCCGGTAATTACGAGCCGGCGGATTCACGAACGCCTCGATATTATTAGACGCCGGAGCGAGTCCCGCAGCTCGTTACGCCACCCTTTTTTTTCCGTAACGCGAAAGTAGGTATCTATCGGCCGCTGCTCGCGGAGACGCGGAAAATAACCTTTGAGCGGCCGAGATTTTTCATCGTCCTCCGATCTTCCGTACCTATGGCAATCTTCTCGGGAGTCGCGTTACGAAACGCCCTTCACGGGCCGTACGTCCAATTTCTCGAGGCGCTTCGTGACACCGTGACTCGCTTCTCGACCCACTCCCGCCCCCTCGCTGCCCCCGCTCCACGACCAATTTAAACGGACCATTTTCGCGCCGACTATTTTCCCTTCTGGCCTTCCGAATACTTCTCTCCGACCATTGTTTCTCCACGATCTCGCGTCTTCCCTCGAAGGACGACTCGAACGAACGTCCACGTCGAGACGCTGATTTTTTTGTCGAGTATTCCTTCATCCTCGAGCCGGCTGAATTGCGTGCACTCGAGATTCGTAATCGAACGGCCGCAATCTCGGTTGCACAATGGACAATTTTCGGAATATTTCGATGACGCACTTTAGCGTTAGACTCGCGCACGCGTTACGTAAGTTGTTTTGCCGCGAAATTTTGCCGCGCTTATCGAGAATACGCTCCATTCGCGGTGCGCTCCGCTCGTAACGACGTTCCTGCCGGATCCTGTGGCCAAAAATGCTTCGGCGAAGGAGAGCCGCGGAAGAGAGCTGCTTCCGTCTCTCTCTCTCTCCCACGTCGCCTCGACGGCCTTCGATTTATCGAGGATCGACGATTCGCCCCTCGTGGAACTTCGAGGAGGAAATCACTGACCCGTGAGCTCGAAAACGTCCTTCGACGACGAAGGAGATTCGCGCTATCGGAGCTCGTTACGATTCCTCGTATCTTCCCGCATTGAATCGACCGATCGGTTTGCCTTTTTTTCCGAAGATGCTCCCGAGACCCGGAAGATCGAAGGGTGAAGAGCGAAAGAAAGGTTCCTCTCCGAAGCACTCGGAAGGAAAGCGGGTCAGGGTAGGAGGAACCGGAGACGAGCCGCCCGGAAGACGTAATTTTCCCCGGCGAATTCACGGAATTTGATTTCGCGAGATCGACTCGGAGGGAGGAGGAGGAGGAGGTTGAGGGTCCGGGCGAGGGACGGAGGGAAACGTCGTCGAGCGGAGCGACGCGTTAGAATCGGAGGCGGGGGACGGTGGATGGAGGACGGGGAGCGGAGGGCGAGAGGCAGAGCGCGCGGTGCGCGGCGGATTTATTATGCGGATGCCTGAGGATCACGCGGCCGGCTCGCCGCGAGTAATAATCTTCGAGTGTTCTCTAATGCGAGTTGGAACCGGGCGGCCTCCAACAGCCTGAATTCGTCCCCCTTTCCCCATCGGCCCCCTGTCCCGGTTCCTCTCGTCCCCTCCTTTCGACAGGAGAGACCGCCATCTTGCTTAGACCGCGGCATGTGCACCGCCGAATGCCGCCATGCTAACGCGACAAAGGAACTTCTAACTCTCGTCGCAGTCGTTCCTCTTTTCTCCATTCTCGTTCCTCGTTTCGAATTTTCGTCGTAGCCGTCGTGGTCGTCGTCGTTTGCTCCAGCTATCGGTCAGAGGCATCTTCCATCTTCCAGCGCGCTCGGTCCGTTCCTTCCATCGTCCGTTGGACCGTTGTTCCTTCGTTCCTGCGTTCCTACGTTCGTTCGTCCGTCCATCCATCGGTGCGTTCGCTCGCCGGTTCGTTCCTCCGACTCTGCGTGTGCCGGGAGAGACGTCGACCACTTCAAGGACGACGATCGCGCCGATCGATCAAGCCGCTGAATCGCCGTGGCAACTTCGCGGACGAAACGTCCGTTTCTTTCGATCTCCGTATCTCGCTTCGCCCGACGATGCACTTCGCGCGATCGCGCCTCTTCCGATCGGTCGCTCGAATCGTGAAAATAAGATCGTGCCATTTCGAGTACTCGAAAGAGCCAGCGATCCGTTCGCTCGAATCGCACCGAATTTTCTGTCGAATTCGAATTTTCCCGCGCGCTCGACCCTATCCGGTGATCTCTCGATCTTCCCTCGAAGAGAAGTTTCCCGAGAACGAGCGCTACCCTTCTCTTATCGCGACGGAATATCAACGCGCTCGAGTACACGCGAGTTTCGCGTAATTGCCCCGTGCTACAACCTCTCCTGGTTCGGCTACGCGGTACGACAGCCGCATCGCGCGATTACTATATCGCGCGTTAATTAATAATGCGAGCATCATCGTCGCTTCCGACGTTATCCTGTACGACGACGTAAAATCTCACGGGTAAATTCGCAATCCCGATCGATCCGCGAAACGCGACTCGAGCGAGCGGCGAAGGGTGGGAGAGGAGGAGAGGAGGAGAGGAGGAGAGAAGGAGAGAGGAGGAGGCACGGGAGACCGCGGAGGAGGCGACGGAGGGAGAGGTGTAACGATCGATGTCAAATTGCAGCCGTGTTTTTCTAGCTCGCAACGAGGTACGGCGAATCGGAAATTGTACGAACCGCGCGCCAACGATCGCGCAACGGTGCGCAGAAACGTATATACTCGCTCGCGCTCGAGTGAACGTGTGCGCGGTTTGTCGCAATTCCGTCGTCGCCTCGATCCATCGATCGCGACCAGGATAAAATTCAAAATTCCTTCCTCGTCGTGCTCGCGCCGTCGAGGACTGGCCAACGCCGGAAAGCGCTCGACGTTGGACGGATCGCGTCTCCGAACGATTGAAAGTGATTCTAAACCGAACTCTGTAACGCCGTCTTCGCAAAACCTCATCACGGGCGATCAGTTTTGGCGTCGCGGCGTTGCGACGTTACGGCGTCGGCAGGAGGCGCGAGACGCGAGGAGACAGAGGCGGACGGACTTCGACGTCGCAGCCTCGGGAATCGCCGGAAACCAGACGCGTGTCCCCTTTATTTTTAATCTTCGCTTTAAATCACGGAGCCGCGCACTCGCGACACGCGTCGATGTTGTATTCGCAAATATCGATTCTGAAAAGCGCCGAACAATGGCGCTTATTTTCTGTTTTCAATGCCCATTGTGTCAGCCCTAGCCGGACAGCAACCGTCGCGTTTCTCTCTCTTCCTTTCTCTGCCTCTCTCCCCCTCACTTTTCTCCGCCGACCGACCTCCCCCTTTCCGCTTTTCTCTCATCGCGCACTTACGATCGCGTCCTCGCTCGGAGGTCCCTTCGATTCTTCCATCGCCTCCGAAATCGTCGCACCTCTTTCCTACCGGTCGCCCGACCGCGCGGAATTACGACGAGAGAACGCTCGGAACGTCCGACGAAGGGGGATATTTCTTAATCCCGAACGGGTCGCGCATTAATCGCAACCTTTGCGTACGCGTTTTATCCGCGAGCGTATCTCGCTTATGCGTGTTTCATGTAAATCGAACGAAACTCTTAGCATTGCAAATACAAAACGCCGTCGATATGGCCGATATATGCTCGGGCGAGTCGCGCGCACGCTTACGACCGACCCGCGAAAGCCCCGAGACTCGAAAACGATAGGAGGCTGAAAGTAATCGCCTGCTCCGTGACGTTACCGTTACGCCGCGAAAGAACGCGAACTCGCGCGACGCCGATATTACGACACCGATGGAGTAATCCGACGTCGAACGACGCGTAAAAATACGTCGTACGTTCCTCCCGACCTCCTCGTCTCGGCCCGCGCGGCTATTCCTTTCCGTAGTCGCGCCTCCGCGATGGTTATGGTCGCCATCGAGCGCGAGGATACCTCTTAACCCATTTGCATCGTAGCTCTAAATACGGCAGAAGTCCCGCAGTACCGTGCATTTCCGGGCGCAACAGTTTAACATTGTACAGGGCGGAATATTCCGCCGCTGGGTGACCTAAGACTATCGTCATTCGCGGAATATTCTGCCTACGGATGTAAATGGATTAATTGTGGAGCCGTCTATCGCCGCGACGCGATGACATCGCGACGACAAGCGCCGATCCTCCTTTTTCTCTCGACGCGGAAACGAGAAGCTCCGTCGAACGGTTCTCCCGATAAGGAGCCCTTGGCGCGATTCTTAAAAACGACGCCGCTCGGTTTTCGCGGTACCTATGCGTCGCCTGGAATTTACATGCGAATGCGTGCCACAGCTCGCGTTATCCGGCCGTTTGCAAATAACCGCGAACGGCCCCGTTTACAAATCGCGCACGAAACTTTTGTACGCTCTTGTTTATCTCGCGTGAAAAGATATCGCCCGACGACATCGGCGAGCCGAGCGTCGTCGTTTCTCCCCCTTCTCCTCGTCCCCGACGAACTTTTCGGATCCGTCGACGGTCGGGAAAAGCGAGGAAAAGTTTGGCGGGAAAGTTTGAAAGGGGCGCGCCGGAGGGAGCGGCGGCAAAGGAGGAAGGAGAGTCAGAAGGGAAAGGAGGCAAAGAAGGAACGATCCCTGAACGCGCGGAGACGCGATCTTGGAGCGAAGAAGGCAGAGGTAGAATTTGCGAATGCACGCGGCAGCGGAGTCAAAGTGAAAGTGCAGCGTGCAGTTCTCCGTGCAGAGTGGCTCTCGGAGCCGGGGAGCGCGGAACCTTCTGACCTTGTCCCAAATACTGCGACTGACTGGCTCGTTCGTACCTGGACAACGACGACGACTGCAACGAGCACGACGACGGCAATGCTCGATGCTCGTTCTCCGCTCGGGACGGTCCTGCGCGCCCAGCCCGCACTCCGTCTTTGCCTTCAAATTTCCCGCCGCCTCTGCTCTTTGTTCGAGATCGTTCGTCGCACTCGACGCGCTTCCCGTTTCCAATTTTCCGTGGCGAGGATTATCGTGAGGTTTTCGAGGAAATTACGACCGTCGAGCGAGGAGAAACGACAGGAGAAATGGCGGAGAACGGATATATTCGACCCCCGTCGGTAATCGTAAACGTCGAGCACGTATTTTATAAAAATCTCGGTTAGGTTATCGCCCGGTAGAAATTTCGATTCGACGGCTGGTCCAAGCCTCCGGGAGATAGGAAACGAACATCTCGATCCGCTTCCGTGGAGAGGAAGAGGGTGAGAGGGAAGGAGGAGAGGAAGGAAGGAAGTCAGGAAGCGGCGAACGTAAGTCGTAGCCGGAAAAAGCAGACGGGGGAGGAAAGACGAAAGGCCGTGGAGGATCGATGGATTCAATTTTTTTTTACGACTCTCAGGCGCGAGCTAGTCATGAAATTTTAACGGGTTCCTTGCAACGACGTCCTCGGATTCCTCCCCGGGGATTCGAACGGCTGGAGATCACGTCCGTTTATTATAGAACCGTGTAGCGATGCATGCGATTCGCACGTACGGATACGCCGAGCGAGAGGACGATTCCTTTTCGTCAGGGATTGCTTTATGTTCGAGAAATACGGCCGAGAGGAAAACCATTTTCCCGTTGCTCGCGCGACGATTCCTCGAATCGTCGGGGGATGTCGTTCGGGCGCCTCGGAAGCGGAACGTTTTATTCCCGAATCGCCCCAATTCGGAGCAACGATTCCGATCGGAGAGGCTCGCCGTTTACCCGTAAATCAGAAACGACTCCTCTTTCGAGGCTCTATCGGGACGACTTTCGTCGTCGAACGCGGCGCGTCGTAAACCTTCGCGCCGAACGTAAGGTGGAAATCCGCGACGGTCCTCCGATCTCTCCCGATGTCCGGGTTGCCGGCTTGCCGGGCCCTACGGCCCCGCCGTGCGGCTTCGTCTTCGTCGTTGCCGGTAAAACTGGCCCCGATAATACGATCGCCGCAATTAAGCTCGAGCGGCGCGGCGCTCCCGATCTTCGTTCTCTCTGCGATCGAGGCGCAATTAAATCGGATATTTCAGGCGGTGCCGTTTATCGCGATTCCGCGAAAACCACCCGACGTCGACCGGTTGCCCCGAGTAAAAACTCGGCCCTAACGTTTCCCCTTCTGTCGATCGTTTTTCGCGCTCGATGGATCCTCTTCTCTCCTCTTCGCCGTCCTTCTTCGCCGTCGAACATCCTCTCCTCCCTTGCCCGTTGTTTTCTTCCTCTTCGCGTCCTTCCTCTCAGCCACGGTGCTCTTACTTTGCCGATCGTTCGAATCGCGCGCCCGCGTATCGCCGCGACGTAATCGAAAACAAAACCGGTTTCGTATATATTATTATCGTGCTGTTGCAAATCACTGCTATGACGAAACGATCCGCCACGGATATCCATCGGGGGAAACGACACGGGCTGTTCGCTCGAGAGTCCACCGGATGGCCCTTGTCGTCCTTTCGAGATATCCCCGATAAAGAGAACGACTCGCGGCAGCTCCGAATGCGCGCGGGCAGTTTCGAGGCTGGATCGAGGGTCGGCCTCGCGGTTTCCGGTAATTTTGCCGGCCTGCCACTTTCCAGCCAGCGAGTCTGTCGATCGTAAAGACGCAGACGAAAGAGCGCGGCTAGGGCTTTTTGCTCGTTAGCGGAAGACTCGTTCTCCGTCGAAACGAGCGGCACGGACGAAGAAGGGCGTTCGCTCTTTCCGCAATCCCGGAGAACATCCGACGACTTTGCTCCTGTAGATTTGAATTTCTCTAGCTTCGTTGCGGTCTCGGAAGAGGATCGTGGAGCATCAGCGAGGAAAGAGGACCGGTCGATGATAATTGCAAGAGAGATTCGCGGAGGCGGACCGTTCCGAAAGTGGCTCGAAGCGGGGCCGTCGCGTGCTCGCTCTCGGTTGCTGATCAACGTTAACGTTAACGTCGACGTTAACGTGTACGATCGCGGCCGGCGGTCGATTTGCATGTCGCTCGAGGTATCTCTCCTCCGTCCGTAATGAATAATAGATTAACGGCCGCTTATTAGGCGGCCCGGCGAGGCCTTCGCGACCGTCAAATGTTGGAGCGTTCTAAAATGGCCGCCCCGAAGGCCAGGCCAGGCCAGGCCAGGCCAGGTTTTTACGACGACCGGTTTAGAAACCGACTGCGCTTCCCGCACTGCTTGCCGCTCGATCGCTGTCCACTGCCAGAAACCAATCACGATCGCCTCTCGAGAGTCGATGTACGATACGATCGACCAATCCAAACGATCGCTATGCAAACCTTACCTATGTATACTCCGATTCCAATCCGTGCTCGCGCCTTTTTTTTTTGCCCGAACGGAGAGACAGGGGATCAAAGGTGCTCGGTCGATCGGAGAATCGGATCGGGACGAATCTTCCGATTTTTTCCTTCGCCTACGCGGCAAACCCGGGATTTCCGGGTTCGATCGTCGTACGACCGAAGTAGGAAAACCGAGATCGAACGGCGAGTTTCTTTTTCCTCGAATTGAAAGCCGTTCGTCGCGTTTCTTAGCCCACTGCTCGATATTTTTTTTATTCGCCAAGAAGTCCGGTCTCGACGCGACTGACAACGGAAGTTCGAGAACCGATGCACTTCGATTTTGATAAAACTTCGCATAAATATTCATTAGACGTATCTAAGAAGATAGATGGAATTCGTTCGCGCCTGTTTTCAACTTTAAGGAAGATGTCAAGTGAGGCCTTTCTTTAAGGTAGGTGTTGTCTGCCTTCTACCTGTCCCGTCCCTCTCCTGCCTGTCCCGATCCTCTCCTGCCTTTCCTGTCTGTCTCCTGTCTGTCCTGCATGTCTTGCCCATCCTGCCGCTGTCATACCCGTCCTGCCTGACCTGCCCGTCTTTCCCAAACATAATGTTTTATCAAAAACACAAATTTTGAAAGTCATTTTAAGGTCAAAATCTGTGCTTGTAAGCTCAAACGTGGTTGCTCAAACTAAAAGCTCGCTGAAATCTTGACGAAATTTTTCGAAGAACTCGGAAAAATGGCTCAAAAGCTCAACACCTGCGTGCTCATAGCTCAAAAGCTCATTTTCGATGGAGTAAATTTGGAATTTAGTCGAAATTCGGATTGAGCTTTTAGTTTGAGCGATCGCAATTGAGCTTGCAAGCACAGTTTTTGACCTTCAAATGACCTTCAGAATTTGTGTTTTTAAAAAAACATTGATGGGGCAAGACGGTGTGACAGGCAGGACAGGTAGAAGACGGATAGGACTGGAAGGGGTAGGCAGGGGACAGGCAGGACAGACAGAAGATGGGCAGGACTGGAAGAGACAGGCAGGAACGCACAGGACAGGCAGGGAAGGGCAGGACAGGCAGGGAACTGGCAGGACAGGCAGAAGAGAGGCAGGACATACAGAGATAGGAGATAGACAAGACCTACCTTAAAGAGAGGCCCTTCCTTGATACCTCCCTTAGAGTTGAGATCGTGTACAAACGAATTCCAGCTGTCTTCTTAGATAAGTCTAATAAATATTTATTGCAGAGTTTCATAAAAATCCAAGTGTATAAATTCCCGAACTTCCCTCGTGAGACGAATCTTCGCCTCGAGTCTGTCCTATCCCGAAAAGGCCCTTTCCCTCCGGCCGACGAACCTCGCTCTGCTACCGGTGCTCTCGTCCTCCGAGGAAAATCGAGTCGCGGATAATAGTACGTTTTTATTAAAGAGAGAAAGACATAGAGAGAGAGAGCAGGCGCGGACGCGACTCGCATCGCGCCGCGTTTAGCTACAATTTCGCAATAAGTGGCAAGAACAAAGAGGAGGGCCCGTTATTGTGTGGCTCGCTTTGGACGACGATTCTCGCGAGCAGCGAATCGTAATCGGTGGCTCCTCTTTCGCGGCACGGACTGAACGAGCTCGTCCGACGCGCTTGGAATACGATTGTCGCGAATAACGAGCCGCAAATAATGCGAGCACTACGCCGTCGTAATTGCTATAGATCGTTCCGTCGATGTGTTTGCGCGCACCGTACAACCAACACGCGCTGAAGGAGCAAGTATCCACGTAAGCGCGAGTCTACGAATGGCCTTTGCACCTGCCGTTCATTCGATTTCCCAACTGCGATTCGACGCGGCCACCAATGTTCCCCGATGAGCGAAAGTTTCGGAGACTTTGGCCCACCTTGCCTCTCGGTCTCGTTTTTTCGCGCTCTCTGGGCACTCGGGCATCGTTCGGATCTTCGACTCGGACGACTCGGCGATTCTCGAGGAGGAAAGAAGCTTCGACGGTTCGCACGCGGTCCGTTGGTATCGTTGGGATCGGTCGGGATCGGTATCGGTGGTATCGTCGGTGGTATTGGGAGAGCGAGATCGAGAGACCGAGTTTCGAGTTTCAGTGGGACGAGAGCTCGCGTACACGGTCGCGGTATCTTTTATAAAATCTTATTTGTCTCGTGAAGGTATTTCTTGGTTGCACGTCGTTTCTCTGGATTCAGCGCAGCGAGCAAGAATCCGCGCGAGCATGAGCGCAAACGCGAACGCGATCGTGAGCGCGAGCGCGAGCGCGCGCCTGTCCTTGTAGATTCTAATGCTAAATCCGTCTCTCCGAACCTCTCTCTATCTTTCGAGCAACCGATTGGAATGCATTACCAATGGTTTTAAGAACCTTGAAGCCACCGGCCACGTTTGAAAGTAAGCTGCGCGTTTTCTTAGCCGGCGGCGAGTCACCGCTCGGGATAATTGCTCTCCGCGCGTATTACGGTCAGAGTTCAAATCTCGACGTTATTTATAAAGACTCGTTTCTGTAATTACGGCTCTTTTCGATGCAACGAAATCGTCGTCTCTTTCTTCGCGAAGCTCGCCGATCTCGCTTCTCCCTCCGTTTTCCCATTTGCCGATGAGATTAGCTTCCAACTAAAACAGATCGATCGAACGATCGGCAGTTCCGCGAAAAATTTGCACGGTATCGTAGCAATTTTAAAAGACCGATTTTCCGCTACTTTCCCCCCAAACCATCGTCGTTCTTTATCGCGAGCTGAATCAGTGGCACGGCGATAGATATCGCGCCACGATTAGATACGCGATTAGAGGGCCACGAAAAAAAAATGGCGGAGTATCGCCGCCAAACCAGATGTACCTGGATCAATATCTGTCTTTGGCGGAATCGTCGTGTGCAAACAAAACGAACGTCTTCCTCCGGGCTCGCGCGATGTCGAAGGTCGTTCCACGAGAGTAGGTGGCGGCAGGAACGAGCAAGTAGGTTTCTAGGTAGCGAATCTTACCGGACCACCGTTCGGTAACGATCTTGCGTTCGAAACTTCTCCACTGGTCGCAGAAGTAGGTCTTTCTCGAATACGCGCGCCCGAAACGTTTCGCGACGCGTCGAGAGGCTATCCTATTCCGCGAGGGGTATCTGAATTCGTGCGTTTTTCAGAGAGAAAAGTAGACGACAGAGAGAGAGGAACGTCGAAATCCCGGCGATCGTCGAAGCCGGCTCGAGTTTCTTGTCGCCGCGCGAGACGATCCGTTTGCGGGCGATCGAAATAATACGATCGAGACGAAACGCCTCGACGGTATCGATTCGATGGAATTTTCGCTCGAGCCTCGTAAGCGCGCCTACGTGAGATCGGAATTCGACATCGTGCACCGGCGCGACACGACCTTAAGTCGCGGAACGGAGCCACTCCCGGGACGGCCTAGAACGAAAAAACTGGCCTAGGACTTAATTCAGGGCTATCGAGACCGAAGCAACCTCCGTATCGACCAGCGATACATATTTCAAGAGGCTCCTTCGCGATCGAACGCGAGACGAATCGACCCGAGATGTTTCACGGGGAATCGCGAAACGATGATCACCGGCGACTTCGACCACGATCGTCATCGGCTTCGTTGCGTCTCGTCGGGAAGTCGTTCGTCTCAAGTTCGTCTAAAAATAATTATCGTTCGCGATCGCGACGCAACGTTTTTTCCCATGGAGTCGGAGCGATATCGGTCGATTAAAAGTTTTTGCGAGGAAATCGATCGACGGCGACGCGTCATTTACGGCGCTTCGCGACGCGGCGCGGCGCGGCGTGGCCTTCGAATAGCCGGCGTAGATGACGTCAGGCCCTTCTAAACAGGAGGGGCCCGGGCGGCTAAACATGGCCGTGGATTTAGGCGGCCAATCGCGTCGAGCCAGCAAGGATCCAACGAGAGCCCCCTTTCTAAATGCCCGGACACCTTCCTCGTCAAATCCAGCGGTCTGTTATTCGAGGAAAATGGGCGAACCAAAATGGCATCGTGGCCACGGCCGAGAGACCCCTTTCCTCTTTCAACCGTGCCGTCTCTTCCCGCGCCGTTTTTCCCGCCGACTCTTCGAATCAACTTTTCGCCCGAGACGCTCCGTCGAAACGAATCGAATTCTTTTTATTCCCCGTCACCGGACGACGATTCGATTATTCTCGCCTCGACGCGCATCCGCGCATCGAGAGACTCCGTCGTCGACGATGCACCGGTCGTCCGACTCGACCGGTCGCTTCCTCGGGAAAGAAATTTCACCGTGGAATTACAAACGCGCGAATCGATCGGCGCACTCGTTGGACCAATTATCGTCGTTCTAACGCGTTCGTCGATCGCAAATATTTGCGCGAGCGAGCTCGACGCATTAATATTTATTGCATGCAAACTACCGCACCGACCTCGGCTGTATCAGCGACGTTTTCGCAACGATTGGTCCAATTTCAGCGATACCTAATCCGTTCTCGTAATCGTATCATCGCCTCCTAGAACCTCCTCCGTCCTCCCGTCCTTCCTTCTTCCTCGTCTCGCTCTCGAGCCGCAGGAAAATTTCTTCCGCCATCGTCGATCTCGGAGATGCCGTCCGCGACGAAACGTTCCAAGGCGATCGAAGACGTTCGCGGACGACGGTGCCGCAAAGAAAGAAAAAAGATGAGCGATCTCGCGCGAATTGAATGGGAATTGAACGGGAAATCGTGGAGATGTCGGCGCGACGGGGACGTGGGGACGCACGGACGTATATATCGTCGTACGCGCCGGTAGATGCAGGTAGGTGCAGCGGTCTCTTTCAGCCGTCGGAGGCGCTCGGAGGAGAGGTGAACGCCGAGCTAGTCCCGGAGTGTGGTAATCGCCGTTTGCAAGATGTTTACGTAATTTCACCTTTTTTCGCATGCATCTCCGACGATCGGGCGGCCGGCTCCCTTCCCTCCGCGTTTCCCTCCCCTCCCCGGCTTCTTTCAACCTCTTTACCGATGCACGCGAGGAACGGCTTATAATGCCGCCATTAACGGACGTCGTCGTGTTCTCACGACAGGTACGAAGGTTCCTTTTTTTTTTTTTCTTCTCCTTCTCGCCTTTTTCTTCGACGACGCACCGAGGGATCGCTAAGTCCGATCGTACGACAGCCTCGGCAATTTTATTCTCTCCTCCGTTTCCGAATCTTCCACCCGGCCTTCGTCGGAGGATGTCGGAACGTTCCTGGAGAACGTCTCGAGACGAAAGTCGAAAATTTCCACGTAGCCGCGAAGAATCTCTGGGAGCCTCCGCGTCAATCCGTTTCCCTCTGTCCACTCTCCACAATCGTTCCTCCTCTCTCTTCGATCCTCTGGCCACGTATCCATTGGCCGTCTTCTTCTCATCACGGTCGATGAACAGCAGCGCGCGAGATCCTACTTTTTGTCGGCCGTCGACCGGCCCGGCCTGTCGTTCTCAATGATCTCAAACCCGTTTGGACGCGCGTGTACGCGTATGTGCACGGTGCGTGCGTGTATCCGTCCCGGAGGACGATCTCGGGACAAAGTCGATAAATCCTACTTAACGGAATTTTAATCGACTCCGGGAAATTCGTTGAGCTATCGAAACGCGGGATTTTTAATTCGCGACGCTTCGTCGCCGCGATGAATCGTCTTCGTGGTATGACATTGTAGGGGTATTGTAATGTATGAGTGAGGATAGCAAGAATGCCGGAACGAATGGAAATGTTTGAAAGTTAAGAGTGGCTGAACGAGAGTGTGAAAGAATGTCAGAGTAACGCGAGCTAGAGATTTGGATGTTTTAAGAATGCATGTATGCGTGTGAGCGTGAGAGGGTCGATGCGAATGGGTATGCTTGCGAAGAGCGACGGTTTAGTCTAGTTTGAAACGAGCAACAGAAAACGTCGTAAGAATAAAAAGAATTAACGCGCATTTATAAGTTAATACCAAACCCATCCTTCCCGCGCGCTAAAACATCGAACGCAGGCGCAGGAGGCGCGCTTTCGAGGATCAGAGTCAAAAAGTGGAATCCCAGGGCGAATAAATTGACGAATAAATTGCGAGTCGATGAAAGAGATCGGAAGATGCGCGTCATTCGTTACGAATTATATAGGAGGATCTCGTGGCGGTGGCGCATCAACCTGACGGTAGGTCAGTACCTTCCACTCGTCTGAAACTCTCGCTCGTTTCCTCTCTTTTTCTCTCCTCGGTGATCCCCTTACCGCGAGCGATCCTGCCGGTGGTTCAGGTTGGCTCTCGAACCAACCCGGTCATTCGAACCGACCAAACTGGTTTCGCGTCGTTTTCCGATGTCGCGCCAAGAATTTGATAGATTTCTGCCCTATCGCGATTCCCACCGATCTCTCGCCAGCGACGACCACGAGGAGAATAGGTGTCCTTTGGATTTTTCGCGCGTCGAATTCTTCCTCGTTGGAACGTTGTTTTCTTCTATTTCCTTTTTAAATTCATCGTGCAAGGCGATGCCACGATGAAACGAAGCGAAAATGAAGGGAAAATGGAGGGAAAAAGGGGGACGTAGCGATCGAGGGGGACTCGGGAGAAGCTCAGAATCGTCGGAGCGATTCTCGTCGCTTCGAGCCGCGGCGAATTAATGCTCGAGCGTGCAATAATACTCGCGGCTCCCTGGCCGAAGGCAAGTTTAACGACGGCAGGTGTTCGAACCAGTTGCAGTGACGGAGGGAAGGGGTATTTTCAACAAACGCCCGGTTCTTTGGCAACCCTCGTCGGTCTGCCGACAACGCCGAGGAACGAATTAGTTGGAATTCAGGATCGGTCGCTCTTCCGCGCTAGCTGCCCCGGATAATTGAAAATAATTTAGATTCCGGATAAGGAACGAAAGGAGAACTCGTTGCTCGTTATTACCGAGCTTGCCTAGATAAGCGTAGATTAACGCGCCACCTTGAAACTCGCGGCAATAATAGCACGGGTGTCGATAATCGCACGGTTTGTCGTGCACCGTTTTTAGCATAACGCGTTTCATCGATTTTTCCGGATACCATTGCAAAACACCGAACGGCCCAACCTTCCGCCGGCAAATAATTTTCATCTCGGAACGGTGCCGACGTTTTTTTTTTTTCCTCCTCGTTTTCCTTCGAATCTTGAGCGATTTTTTTCCCCCCTCGAAGCTCCGCGTCTTCCGTATACGCTCAACGAGTTTTATCTAATTACTCGAACGTGCTCGCCTTTCTTTTTTTTTTTTTTCATTTCCCGTACTTGTAGCATATTGTTCCGAGGGGGCAGCATGCCTGGGGACGTAATAAATTCCTCTCTCTCTCCGCTGCCCTCGGTTCCTTGGTCCCTCGCTCTCTCTCTCTCTTTCTCTCTCTTTCACTCCGGTCTTCTCTTTGGACGCGTCATCGGCCACTCTTATCCTCTCTCTTTCTCTCCCCATCGCCCGGTCTCGTTGCAGGTCGCAGACGGAGGAAAAGCGACGAAGACGCGAAATATGAAAGGGGGATGGCGGGAGAAAGAAAGAGGGACGAAAATAGGTGAGGGGCGACGGAGACGGAGAGAGAGAACGAGCTGCCGCGTAATTGAAACGTCCTGTACACGCCTATAAGGCAGAAGGAAGGCCGTTGCAGTTCATCAGTCATTCCGGGAGTACACGGCAGTCATCGTGGATGCATTTGCAACCCCACGGAGCACGAAATGACGTCCGTGGTCGCGGTGGCGCGAGCGAGAGAGGAAAGTACGGGAGAAGAGTCGAGGAGACGCGTCGCGAGCGGGCGGGAGAGGGCGAGAGACGGCGAGAGAGGGCGAGGGATGGCGAGAGAGGGCGAGGGATGGCGAGAGAGGGCGAGGGATGTCGAGAGAGGGCGAGAGATACCGAGAGAGGGACAGAGAGGTCGTGCAGGGTGGCGGCGGAGGAGAGGAGGATGAGAATGAGGATGAGGAGGAAAAGGAGGGAGGTGCGCGGCGCGTATATATTCACATACGGTTCGTACTCGTGGGGTAGGTCGTGATTGCTCGACGATACAAAGGATGGACAGAACCCCCCTGGGCACCCTTCCCCATTACGCTTCTGAAAGTCCTCCGGTGGGACGAGGAGCCCGCGGAGCTTGTCCTCGAAACGCCGCGATAAGACAGAGAAAGGGAGATGGGTGGGCGGGTGAGATCGGGTGAATCGGGTGAATCGGGCGAATCTGGAGGAACGGGAGGAAACTCGGGGGTTGGGAGACGCGCCGGTAAATTGAACTAACCGCCGAAGACATACCGCTCTGGGCACGCTTCCGCCCGTCACGACAGTCGCGAATCTCTTTCTTCTTTTTCTTTCTTCTTGCCCCCCGGGCCGTCCTCCCCGCCGCGGATTCTCTCGATGGTCCTTTGTCTCCCGCAACCGAGATCATCTTTGGCGATTTAATAACGCCACGAGCAACCCTCTCCCCCTCGCCCTTCTTTTCTTCTCGACTTCACGCTCCATCCCTCCTCGTCCCGGTTAATCCTCGCCGCACCGTGCCGTTTTCGACGGCGCTCCACGCGACCGGACGAAATTATTGGGGATTCTACGATCCCTTGGAATACTTTGCTCGGCGGGTAGGCGGAAATTAGGGTGGCAATTGGCCGTTGCATTGTTTTTGAAGTTTCAATTAAACGCGGATGCACCTCCCGTGGAGGATATCTCGCGGGATGGTACGTTCAGGGGAACCTCCCTCCGGCCGGGGAAAATCTTTGCGAAAGTTTCGCAGTTCGTCCACGTTCCTCGCATTTAGCACTCGGCCGGCGTTTCGTTGAACCCTCATGGATCTCCAGAGAGGCGGAGGTTAATGAAATTAATTTCGTGGGTGACGACTTTGCCTTTTTCCCTCCTTTCTCCGTTTCCTCTTTCGCCGGCGGTGGAGCGCGGCAAATTGCCGTAACCGCTGCTAAGATACTCGCTAAGCTTTGTGCGTTACGCATAAAGGAGCCGAGAGAGAAGTCGAGGAGAAACGTTGAAGGCAACGTTCTGCGGTAATTAAAGCCAAGCTATCGGGCATTCGTCTCGGCATTCCCGGAGAAACGCGCGTTCGCTCCGAGAGGAAGGCACAAAAGCCAGAAGGCGGAGGGATTGGAAACGAGGGGAGGCTCGCCCTCCCTCCTCGTTCCTCTCGTCCTCCCCGAACCCTCCTTGGTCTCCTCGCCCTCGGTTCCGCGATTCTCGGCCGTTCGGCCAGTTCAGATCGCAGATAAGACCCCGCATCGGCGATGCGATCGCTCGCTTTGCCCGGGAAAATAGAAAAATGGGGGTCGAAGCGAGAGGTAAGCGGAGGTCGCGGCCGTAAGAACGTCGGACGAACAAAAGAGATGGAAAACCGCTAATAAAAGCACCCTGCAATGAGAAAGTCTTGAACTGCCGGCAAATGAGGCGCTAGATGCTAGCTAACCCTGCCTTTGCTTCTCCTTGCCTCCACCTCGTCTCGCCACGACTTGTCTCCTGCTCCGGCTATTTACGTTTTATGCACCTACGCTCCTAGTTACGTCTCTATGCACATACGTATCGCGTCTACCTATAACCTGCCCTCTCCTTACGTACGCGCACGATTATTATTTTCCCGAGGCAACGTCTCTCGCCACTCCGTGCCGATGCTCGATGCGATTCCGTTACCTCTTCCCTCCATGTTTCGCGGAAATTACATTGTAATCGATGCAATTTGCGAAAACGAGCCTGTCGGAAGAAACGGCGAATCGAACGGGCAACCGTGGCTCCTGAATCGTAACGGGAGAAAAGAAACGACGGGAGGGAATGGCGAGCAGAAGCGGGCAATTTTTCTTCCCGGTTTAACCGCGGAAACTTCGAGATATCGACGCGGACCGCGGGGTCATCCGCTTCGTCGCGAAACGTCGAACTGTCCGAGACCAAAGTTCCTCGCCCGGAGCGAGATGGAAAAATAGGCGAATCTCGCTCGATGCTGCTTAACGCTAGGACTACCGGCGTTAGAGCTATTATATTTGGATATATCGAAGAAGTACCTTGGAAAAAGAAAAACCAAGAGGTGAAAGGGATGATCGATTAAGCAACTTAGGTTTTGCAAGACTGAGAACTGCGATTCAAGGAGGGTGGAGGAGTTTAATTGACAATTCTGTCTTTTCGTAGAAGTTAACACTGGAACTAACGGCGTTGTATCTGTTAGATTGAGATATACCGGATAAGTGCTTTGGAACACGATGGGCAATTAAGTAATTTAAATTTGATAAGATAGAAGTGAAATATTTGTTGCATGGGTCCTCTATCACTTTGGGGGATTTTTCGAAAAGTGGACCGCTTGTTTTGACCGTCTAGTTTTAAGTTTTGAATGGCGTACAGAACCTCCACAACTTTGATTTAGCTGTTCAAGCACCTCGCACAGTTTTCGATCTACTTGAAATTCTCGCTAAAAGCGCAAAACAGATCCGACTTAGCTAAAAATTAGTATTCCGATGCTTTTTGGGTCGCTGATTACGAATCTGAACGCGACGGTGGGAAAGCGTTGAAGCGCAACGGTAACCTTCGTCTCTATTTCTTGTCTGGCTGTCGATCGCCGAGATCGTTCGATTTGCGAGCAAGAGGCGACGTTTGAAGTTCGAGAAGAAAAACTGAAAATTCCGACGCGCCTATACCGAATCGTCGACGGCGAGGGGGCCGGTGGAAGATTTCGCGAACGCGCGACGACGAGACCGAGGAGGGGGCGAAATTGGAGCGCGAAAATTCTCGGAAGGCGCGACGAAATAAATATTTGTCGGAAACGAAAAGGCGCGGCGAGCGCGAAATGGCGAGTTTAAGAAGCGCCAAACGAACGGAGAGAGGCGAGATAGGGATTTTTCTCGTACCGTCGCTGACTCGAAGGAAAAAGATTAATTTGTTGAAAACAAGCTTTATCTGGCCGCGGTATTGGATGGCGCGGGAGGGTCGCCGTTCGTTCACGATAAGCCTTATCAAAATAATTACGCTATCTGAAAATGTCTAATACGCGCTCGCTAAAATCCATGTAGGTAGAGGTGCGCACCGACCGACGGAAAATACCTGCTCGACAAACAAAACGTGCGCACGCGGTTCGTTCTTTTGGCAGCTGCCGTCGACAGCGTCCGCCGACATTCTTTATTTTCGTCGGTCGTTTCTCAATATTTTTCCTAAGACGCGATGTTGCTGAAAAATCGTGCGATCCCCGATCGTGCGGGGCGACGACCGAACGGAGGACGTCTCGAAGCGACGAGAAGCGAGAAACGTGCCAACCCAAAGAGCGCGAACGATCGAAAACGAATGATCGTTCGACGAAACTCGAGAGACGAGGTGGGAACGAGGGGGCAACGTCGATTTTATCCGCGCGGACGCTCTCTCGAGCAGTCGGTCAATCGGCAATCGTGCGCTGGTGTCTCTCAGGGTTACGCGAGTCGCGAAAAATATTTGAAGCACACTCGAACCCTGGCCTTGAACGAGTTTGTTTGCGAGGGCCGTCTTATCGTCGGAGTCGGTACGTCGGATATTTTTGCGGAAGGCGACGGAGCAGCGGAGGAGCGCTCGCGCTCGCGCACACGCAGGCACGCGCTTCTCGACTTCTTCGGAAAAATCGACCGATTTGGTTTTTCGTAGGAAGCCGATAAAGCCGTCCCGATATCTTCGCCGTCGTTTTGAAACGCTGCGGCGCGTTCGCGCGAAAGGAGAAGGCGGAGTTGTCGACGACTCGTGGAAAAAATGATCGCGCGCTCTCGTCACCGTTTGTCTATTTCGTGGCGAATTCTCTCTCTCTCTCTTCCTGTCTCTTTGTGTCTCCCGCGCGCGCTCGCGCGCGCAATTCTTCGAATCGTTGCGAAACGAGGAGCTTGACCTTCGAATTGGAGCAACTTTGTCGAGCAATCGTCGAGAAAGATTAACTCTTTCCCCGCTCCTCCCCCTCGGAGTCACGAAAGTCCTCGACACCGCGGGTTCTCGGGGCATTCGGCTGAAAAGTCCGTCTTCACCCAGCCCCGCTTTGGTACTTTGCAATCGCCCGCCAACTTTCTTATCGGGAGAAGGGAAATATTTTGTACCGTGGAAAAATCCACGATAACGAGAAAAACATGCGAAATCGTTCGGCGAAGCGGCCAATTCCGCCGCAATTTTCTCTTATCTCCAACGTTAATTGGCATGCAAACCGCATTATCGTGTTTCGGGTGCGAACGAAGCGAGTTTTTCTCGACCTCCCGGGTTAACCGACGGAGGAGTTCTCCGACTCGCCGCGGCCTTTTTGGGCGTGGATTTTCATCGGACTCTCGTCTCAACCCTTTTCCCTTTACCTTGGGATCGTCGAGACGAACGGGGAACCTTCGGTGCCAAGCCGTCAGGAGGAAATTTGGTCGCGGATTAGGGTGGAGGGGAACGGCCGCGGTTTACCGGCTTCCGCGAACGTCATCCGTAGAAAAATTGACGCAAATCGAAGGACCACGTTCGGCGATGCGAAACGACGATAACAAGTCTTCGGTGCGTGTCGTACGATCGATCGAATTTTTTTTCCAGCGTTTGCCGGCCTGGGACGAAACGACGTTGCGCACGGGCCAAGAGGTCATACGCTCGGATTCCCGATTTTCCATCGACCTCGTTGTTCCGTCGCGAAGCAACGGTCTTTAGGATTAAGGTAGAATTATCAGAAGTATTTTCAGAACTTTTGTTAATTGTATTCGCTTCACCGTTTTTCCGGAAGGTCAAGAAAAGGGCCCACGTGCTTAACCCCTTCGGACCCTGTGCACATTGTAATGTACATAATACTTTTCGTGTTATATCTTATTACGTATAGGTTTAAGCTTAGTTTCAACACCGATTGTATCTACCAATGATCGTCTAATATGAAAAAATAAGGTCTGCAACGTCATCTGTTTTTTCTGTGTCTATATGAATTAAGTTAATCTCAATATAAAAATCCAGACAGTTTCCGTGTCTCAACAGCTATAGACGTATCTTAACCTTAAGAATTCCAAGAACCAGCGTTCGGCTTTATTACCTGGCCTAATCACTCATAGAGCATTCGACTTCCACCCCACCAACCTTTGACACCGACAGATGGGTGGAGTCTCACAAAGTCAAAGTTCAACCTACATGCCTATGAGTGGTTATGCCAAAAACCCTTCTCTAACGAAGGCACCCCAAGGATTTCTGGGGAGGGGAAGCCGAAGCTTTAAGAAAGGAAGTTTTCGCGAGAAAAACCAGAAAGAAAGAAAAATTACCTGAGAGCAACTTACCCGATTATCGTTGCGCAATCGGCAAGTCGCATTTGACTACGCGAAGTACAATACTTTCTAATACAACCACAACACCTAGTGTATATTTTGAATAAGTAACAAGTCAGTTTAGTAAAAAAGGAAAATTACAAACTTCTCGCCAGAATTTCCTACCGAGCTAGACCACCGGAAAATGGTCGTTCGGTCTTCGAATTCGGGCGATTCAGAGTTTCAAAAATTCCCGGTGGTCGAAAGACTAGTGATCCGAGTTCGTCCTCTCCGCTTCGCGTGGGGGCAAGTTCAACGACGGAGAGGAACGGAGGGACGAAAAGTGACGAGGTACGAAGGAGAAAGAGCCGACGAAACGTAGAATCGCGGAGGTGCGCTCGGTTAAAGTTGGACGGTTCGTGGCGTCGGTGAAGCGCCGTTTGTAAAAGGCCCGGTCTCTCCTCGTTGCCGTTTCGCCTCTGTCCTCTCGTGACGCTCGAACGTGGCACAAGGGCTCCCTTGTGCTCGATACAGGGCGCGCAAAATGCCCGATGGCGTTTCCATTCCGCGTCGAGATAAAAATTCCACGGCCTCGCGCCGCCGACAGCCGGCGATTCGCATTTCCGTCACCCTCGCCCTACGGGAAACGAGAGCGGTTCCTCGATGAAAATCGGAGACCCCTTCGTTTCTCTCCCTCTCGTTCCTCCCCCTCCGTGCGTTTTTTTTTCGGTGCCCTCGTGAAACCATGGAGAGTCGCGAGTCGAGGACGATATCGAGGGCTTAGATTTTTTGCCGCTACGTTCGAGAACAGCTCGTAGCTTCGTTGTCTCGTTCCTCGTGGTCGCCATTTTCCATAGGCGAATTCGAGACGAAGCCACGAGCGCGTTATCGCGGAAACAAATTTCGCGTTCCGCTCGATCTCGATATCGCGAAAGAGCGGTCCGCTATCTGCGAGCGTACGTAACGTCGACTCGTTTAAAGTCGAGTGGAACATCATCCGAGATGCACCGATAACCGATACGCGGGAACGGGTGCATCGAACGGTCCGCGCGGAAGCCGCGAGCGCAAGAGAGACTCTCGAGGCCGATTCGAAGACGCGGGTGGCACGCGCCTTCCATCCGTCCTGGCGACGACGACGATGATTCTAAACGGGAGTTACCTTCTTCGGAAACTCGACGAAGCCGTTGCGGCGGAATACGAAACGAAAGGAAAGTGGAGAGGAGAAAAAAGAAGAGGAGAAGATTCCGGGTGACAAATAACGAGAACGCCGCTTCTCTCGGAGGCCGCTGACCCGACTGTCGTGTGCAACGATTACGCCATTATCTCCGAGAGCTCGAAGAAAAAATCCCAGGGCGATCAAAATGAGTCTAAAAATAAACGTCGACCGATCGGCTGTCTCCCGTCGCTGCCTCTGCGTCCATCGCTCTCCCTTTTTCCAGGCGATTCTTGTCGGGCAAATTGCGCTTAGCTCCCTCGCTCGTTTCTCGCCGACGTCCCCAGTTTCCACCTTCGCTTCCGCGAAACGGCGTCGCAGCGATTCGTAGCCTTCCGATTTATTGGCACGGCGAGTCGCGCGCGATCGTAAATTCTTTCTTTCTCCGCGGCCACGATGAAAACTCGGACAATGGGAATTACGACGCGGTTTCGTAATCCGCATTGTGTCGGGCTTCGACGGAGCCGACCGAAGGCGCGCGTTTCCCACGCGGGAGGAAGCGGGGAAGGCGGGCCGTTCCGTTCGCGAACTGCGCGGTAAATCGGCCCGTGAAAAATGACTAAATCGGCCGCCGGTGATCGGAGTCGTGCCGGTTGGAGCGGCAGATGGCACGCGTACCTCACGGCCGCCGCCTCTCTCCGCCGCGCCGTCTCTCTCGCTCGAGCATCGGCGACGACGATGGCAACCTCGTCGAAGAGGAACGAAGCTTCGAATCGTAGTCTCGTTCCTCTTCTTCGAGTTCTCTCGACGACGCTGACTTCCGACGAGCTACTCTTCTTGCTCGCTGGCTTTTCAATTTCGGCGATAATTTCTCTCCCCGTTCTCCGGCCGGCTCGATCTCCGCCGCGGCAATTCTCCGTCCTCTCGAAGATCGAGCGCGCGCTCGGGGAAAAAAAAACAGACCTCCGGCTGGCTCGTTTTCTCCGCGAGCTTTTCTTCTCGGAAACGACGTGGAAGTCGATGGGGCATACGCGCAGGTGCGAACTCTCTTAAGATCAGTAGCGTGGGTAACGTTCGTGGTCGAAACGACGTCGAAGTGCCCTCGATCGGCTCGAGTACCGGCACCCTTCCTTCTTATTAGCGCGGCCGAGCAAACGGTTTATTAGAGGTTCGGCGCGCTCTCGCCCTCGTGCTCGTGCTCGTGCTCTTTCACCGGGAACCTACTTCTCCAGAGGTCCACGGTTCTCGGGTGCGCCGAGCGGACGGATGGAAAATCGCTGGAAAATCGGGGCGGTCGCGCTCGAAAAGCGGCCCGTCGATCGCGCGTGGGCCACTGGCCGTTCTCGATCGAGGCTCCATCGGGCCTTGCGCGGCCCGCGAGCCGACATTCCTTCCGATCGAACGTAAAAATTCCCCAGTCGAAGGCTAAAACTCGACTGGCACGACTCGTCGTCGTGTCCGTGCTCGCCGCGCGGAGAGAAAGGTCTCCGTCGGGATAATCCGAAATACGAGCGGCCGAATCCCCGGATGGTGGGTGGTACTTCCAAATTGCTCATAGGCGTTTCGATCTTTTCACCAACATTTCGTCGCCCTTCCGTTTTTTTCTCGACGCAACGAAACCGCCCGCTCTCGAAGTTAGAGAAGGGGCGATCGCGAGTCGGTTCGAGGGATCGTAAAAAGAATGATCGTCGAATTGGGTCACCTCGTGCCAGCCATTCGCGAGGATTCGTAATTCGCGCTCTGAAGCGCGGATAACGTAATCGACACTGAAAGAGTCGGCGGTCGATCGTAACTTCTGACAGCCGGTGAATGGAAACGTGAATGGAAACGGCGCGCCGTGCGATCGGTGCGAAAGTAAGAGGCGTTCGTTCGCTCGATTCCGAGGGAATCGCCGGCGTAACCAAAAGTCGAAGGTTCGCGTCTCCATTGCACGGAGGTATTTCAAGGTAGCTCGACGACGCTCCGAGAAATCGGTTCGATTCATCGAGCGATTGCGCGCGACCTCGCTGCCATTCATCGACGCTGGATGGATGATCTGCGAGCTTTGGGTGGCCACTCGCAAATTTTTTGTAGGAGAAAGTTTCCCCCGGTAATTTTGGACCTATCGACGACGAGGTTCGACGAGTCGCTGAGAGAAGATTCGATGCTGCGCGACCGATTCATCGGAGCTCCGAGTGCCGATCGTCGGAGTCGGGGCAACGAGGGGACGCGTCGGCACGAAAGTAAGAGGCTTCGCGATCTCCTCTCCCGACGATCGATCTGAAAATGTGACTGCGCGAGGGAGATCGGCCAGAGGAGGGACGAAGAACGAGGAGATGGAGAGAGGAGCGAGAAGAGAAAGACTCGAAGCGAACGACGAGGACGGGCGGAATCGAGCGCTAATCCACGAGAGAGAGAGGAGGAAAGACAGAGGGAGAGAACCGCTCGGCGGTCTTGGATATTTCTCGGCTTCTTAGATTCTTGAGCTCTTAGACTGTTAGGTTCGGCGTGCGTCTAACGTTCAGCCTTAGCTCCCACGATCGGTTCATGGTCTTGGCTCGTCGAGTCGCGGCGACCGAGATCGGCGCAACCGCGCCGACAGCGTTTCCCATCGTTTCCCCTTTTTTTCGCCGAGAATTTTCGAGCCGTTCCGCACAGTTCTTGACGAGTCGACGACGGCATGGCATGGCATCGTTGCGCCGCAAGATCGGAATCGCAAGCGGAGCGCCGCTCGGCCGATGCCTTTTGTCTCGTTCGACGATCGACGACGAAGCGGCCTCCCTTCGATGGAGATGCCTCGACGGAGGTGTCCCGACGGAGGTACCACGACGGGGGTATCGCGACGGATGGAGCGTCGTCGACCGCGAAAGGAGTCGATTAAAGCGTTCGAGGATTCGTAGGTTGGGAGGCACTGGTGCGACTACCTACGCGGGGCATTTTGCACGGTGCGCATATGTGCGTATCGAGCACGGTGAGCCGCGCTCGGAGGCAGAGGCGGGCGCAGGTAACGGCCACGTAGGGGCACGTACACGCGGAATCGGACGCGTGTAAACGCGCCCTTACGATCCCACGGCGACTCGGCGTGCTTCTGTGGCCTTGCCGCGTGAAAGGCACACGGAAACTGGCGCGTCCATCTTGTTACGTAAAGCCCAAGTTTTCACGAGAACGTCGCGCGCGGCTGCCCGTACGGATCCGACAACTCGCGGGACAGGAGGGAAGGCGAAGCGCGGCCGATGATTTTCCAGCCGGGACGGCAATCTCGATGGATTTATCGGCAAGGGAAATTCAGATAGTGATACACCTCGATTTTGATGAAACTTTGCGTAAATATTTATTAGACATATCCAAGATGATAGCTGTAATTTCTTTGTGCCTGTTTTCTACTTTGAGGGAGATAACAACCCCTTTTGTTCGAACCGCCTTTTCGGTATACGTGCTTGTAAATCGAAAACTACAAAAGATATTAAAAAATAGTTAGGATAAATGTTACACTGTTTCTTGAGATCTGTAACACTGCATGTATGTTTTTCCGAAAAATATATTTTTTTGGAATATTCGATCCCTCCTCCCGCTTTTTTGAAGAACTTTCTTTTTCTTTTGAATCAATAAAAGTCACTGTTTATTAAGAATATTAGAGATAGTAATATCAGACAGACAGGATGGAGAAGGCACAAGACGGACAGGACTGACATTACGCGACATTACGACAACTGAGCTTGCAAGCACAGATTTTGACCTTCAAATGACCTTCAAAATTTGTGTTTTTGAGAAAACATTTTGTTTGGGCAAGACGGGCAGAACAAGCAGGACTGGTATGATAGAGGCAGGACATGTAGGACATGCAGGAGACAGGCAGGACAGACAGGAAAGAGACAGGGCAAGCAGGAGACCGACGGGAGACAGAAACGACAGGCAGGTTAAAGGTTGGAGAGCGGAAGGACAGGTAGGAGACAGAAAGGCCCTACCTTAAGGAGGGGCCTCCCTTGATATCTCCCTTAAAGTTGAAAACGGGCATGAACGGATTCTAGCTATCTTCGTAGAAAATCTAATAAACATTTATGCAAAGTTTCATCAAAATCGGAGCGTATCTGTGCGTGAATTTCCCTTGCGAGTTTCTCGTTTCTACGGTACCGCGATGGAGATTCTCGGGGGACATCGAGAGTTAAATTTGTGCTCCAAGCGCCAAATTTTAGGTTCGACACGCTCGCCGCATTCGAGAGGCGGGTAGCTCGGAAGCGGAAGGACTGGTTAGGCACTTTCGCTCGTAAATGCTCGCTTGCCTCTTTAGGCGAGATGGAAACGACCGGAATTACGATGACAAGAGTAGGTACTGGAGATAGTGAGGAGTCTCCGGTAGCTAGTGAAAACGTTCGCGGTGGTCGGCTGTCGTTTCCTTTGGAGACTCTAGAAATCCTCGAACTAGGCGAACGCGAGCCAAAGTGTTTCGTGCGGTTTCGCACCCACGCGTTTAAGAAAATAGCTCGTTAAGGAGGTCGAGAAACGCGACCGTCAGTGTCGCCTATAGATTGTCCGCTTAAAAACCCCGCCGAAGTCGACGCCGGCGTTCGACGTCTTTGCCATTCAATTTCTTTGCGTCATTCGCGCTGCTCGTTGCTTCTTCTCCTTTCCCGTGGGGACAATTCTCTCGAAAACTCGGCCGAACATGGAGAATCCAGCGACGCTGGAAAGTCTGCAGAAATGGCACGGATCTGCTTCGTGTCTCGGCCCTCGTCGAATCCGTCGCATTGCGTAATCAATTAGCCAGGGAAAAGTACCGGGAAAACTTGATCGAGGAAGCCACGCTTCGTGGGTGTGTACGAGAAAGAGAGGGATAAAGTGAAAGAGAAAGAGAAAGAGAGAGAGAGATCGAGAGACGGGGAGAGAGAAAGAGAGAGGCGATTGCGACAGCGGCTGTACTTTTTACCACATCTTGTGAGAGCCGAGGTGGCGCGGGCGGGCTCTTGCGAAAATGCCTGAGTGGCCTGAAAAAATAAAGCGCGCCGATAAGCGCCGGTACCTGATAAAGTCACTCGGTTTATCGTGTTTGCCCGGTGCGATAGCGATGCGCAAAAATGAGGTTGAAATTGCAAAACTGCACCGGCAAAGCGCGACTCGCGAGTCGAGGGGACCAGGGCACGGGGGACGAGGTTGATAAATCGCGCGGAAGGGTCTCGTGGCACGGAGCACCGAGCCAGGAAGGGAGGAGGAGAGAGGAGTAGAGAGGAGGAGAGACGAGGGGAGGTGCATTCGATGCACCGCCGAGGGGACCGCGTAATCTGAAAGGCTTATAAACCTGCATCCGGCGTGGCGATCGATAACCGGAGTTATCGGCGTTTCGTACGAATCGCCGCGACTTCCTTCCTTTCTTCCTCGCTTCTCTACCTTCCTTTCGGTTCCTCGGGTCTTCGAGAAACGCGGAAAATTGCGATTCGTTGTCCCGCGAACGAACGGACGAGGAGTTAAATAGGAAATAAAAATAGACGAGTCTCGTGGATCGTCGCCGAAATGTCCTCTCAAAGGGCGACAAATTCACCGAAAATAGCGTGAGAGCCCCGTGAAACCTCGGACCCGAGAGTCTTCCGGCGAGGAAGTCGCGGGAGACTTCCGCTTTCGACGCTGGAGGCGCCCTCGATTCCGCCGGTGGGGGTCATTTTCGCTCGATTCTATATAAGAAGACCGGCGAGCCCTTCCTGGCTGGACAGCCTCGGTCTTTTATTAATTGATCGAAATTAGAGCGAGCACTCGGCCCGCTTCATTGACGGAGCTACCGACGGTGCAATGACCGCTCGCCGGTTCGACTCGAACCGATGACGCACCACCCTGATAGTCGGCAAAATTTTATTTCTCCGTCGACGTCCGCCGTCTTCGCCGTCGTCCGTGTCGCAGCTTCGACTCGCTGCGACGAGTGAAAATTTGTCGTCGAAAAATTCGCGACCTTCCCGAAGATCGTCGGTCAGAAAACGTTCGAATCGTGGTCCACGATCGAAGCTAAAGCTCCGAGTCGCCCTTACCGCCGGAAGGAGAAAGGAGATCGCACCTTTGCGGCCTCGACCCGTCGATTCTTCCCGATGCACCAAGGCGCTCCAAGAAGCTTGGAGAGAGACGCGAGGACGTCGACGAGAAAATACGCAAAGACGGTCGCATTGTTCTCCGTCGGCGACGAGCGCGCGTCGGTGCAGGTGCAGCTGCGTCAATACTTTCGCACCGAGGGCAAACGGCTCGCAGCGTCGCGTTATATAACGGCGCGTAAAAATGGACAGCGCGGAGGGTCCGCACCGATCGCGTCGGAAGCGGCCGATTCCGAGAGAAAACGATCGGACAGAGGCGATAGAGCGCGGTATTTTGGTCTCTCGCCGGCCGGCAAAATCGGTTCCCTCGGCCAAGGCTCTCGGTGCCCCCCACCTGGACGGGTTTGACCTCGAGGTAGGTCGATCCCTCGGCCCGAATGTTTGCCGAAGCGAAATGTTAATAAAACGAATCGAGGCCGTCCTTAGCTCGACCCGCGGCGAAGGTCGGGGGCGGGCCCGAGGCAGACGGCCGAGGAGGCAAAGATTCGGGAGGTAGAGACAAGGTCCGACCTCGAACTCCCTCGTCGATCGAGAGCCTTCGACGTATTTTTCGTCCCGTCTGCCTCTCTCTTCCCTCCTTGCCTGGTCCGACGCTTTTTTCGCGCTCCGATCGGTCCTCCGGATTCGCCTCGGTGACTCGTCGATGCCTCGCTCGATCGAACGTACTTCGTTATTTACGATCGTGTTGATCCGTCGTTTCTCTCTCCTTCTCTCATTCTCTATCTCTTTCACTCGCTCTCCCCCTTCCCCCGCTTTCTCTCTCCGTTTCCTCGCTCGGACGCTTCGGCGATTCTCCGGCCGGCGAGACGGTGCGCCGATCTCTCGAGGAGCGAGCACCTCGATCTCGTTGCGGCTGGGTAAAGTCAGATCGGCGAAACAATGCCGAAAATTAAGAGACTTTCGGGAGAATCGTGGGTAATTCCGGCGCGCCAACCCATTCCCGAGTCGTAGGCGCGAGCTCATTGTCTCACGGTCGTCGATAAATCCGCGTATTCGCGGCAAAACGCATTGTTGGTAACGCGCGTGCGAGCGCGTCGGCACGTAGGTGCGTGTAACGGCACGTAGAGCCGGCCGCGCGCGGATTAAGCGGCTGAATCGTGCGGATTTGCGAGCAAACTCCGCCCGGCATCGGTTCGAGGACAATGCGCGTTTCGCCTCGCTCCCCGGACAGTCCGGCATCGGGTGATCGCGATTTCGTGGAGACACGAAAAACCGGCTCGAAATGAACCCAACGAGACGAACGATGCGTCGCCATTTTTCCCGTCTCGTTAAATAGACTTATCTCCGGCGAGGATTCCTTGCCGTTACGCCGCCGCTTTCGAGGAACGAGCGAAGTTTGCGATAACGTTGCACGATCGGGGTCGTTGACGCAGAGGCTCGATTTTAATATCACGGGCGTAGAGGGAGTCGCGAGGGGTGAGGGCGGCGAGGGAGGCGAGGGAAACAGACGGTTCGCGTTCTTCGCTGAAATCGGATATCGAGGACTCGATAATGCGTCCGTTTTAGTTACGAGTCGGTGTTTAACGTGGAGGGTAATACGATTGCCAAATAACGGCCGATATCCGTCTACAGCGAAGGGATATTTAATAAAACATATTTGACAGGGTAAATGGATCGGATCGGTCGGACGTATTGGAGTTAATAGCTGTTTAAATTAGCGCCGTCTAGCGCGCTCTCGCGCCGAGCAGGGTGCCGCACGTTCGGAAGCGAGAATTAGGACACGAGGTGAAAATAATTAATTGAAACGGCGCGATAAATATGATTACGCTAGGTTGCACGCTAATGCATTTTACGGTTAGTCGGTCTAATATCGTAATACGCGCCGTCGGTGGCGGTGCTCCCGCGAATTCGCGAGCGGATCTCGCGGCAGGGTCAATGCCGGCCTCCGTTTCGGTCCCGTTTAAAACCGCCCTTCCGACGGTAACGCAATTAGCCCGACCGAACCATTTATTTTCCACGAGTGCGAAAATATACGCGCGTCTCTGTTCCTTTTTTTCCGCCGGCGGGCGGCCGTGGCGCCGTTCGGAAAACCCGTTACGATTATCCGCGTTCTCTCTTTCTCGCGCGCTTCGCCACCGGCCGCGAGTCCGCTCTATTTTCGTGCACAAGCGCGACGCGCGCGAAAAATTCCAATATTTTCGCCAACCCCCGATTAGTATAGTCAACTCGGCCCGCGCGACTCACCGCCCAGGTATTTCTTCCTATTAATTGCAACGCTAACCGACACGGATCGCTTATCGCGACCGATCGATTTTCCTCGAATTTCGTCGGCGACGAGTCGACGTCTCGCCATTGTCTGCCTCGCGTCCGACCGCCGCGAGTTTCTCGAGCCTCGTCGCGTCGAAATTTATCTTCCGTGGCCCCGACGATTCATACCCGTCTATGGCTTATTTTCGCCCGGCACGCTTGCGGCACTGAGTCGAAAATTGCGCGAGAATCGAGAAACGTGGAACGGGAGCAGCGGCGCAAACGATGGCCGGAGGAATCGCGGACGGAAGCCGGTTTCTTCGCCGAGCATCCTCCGCTCCAAGCTAAGTCGGACGATGGACGTAATTGCCGGCAATTAAAAGGCATCGCGGCAAGTCGAATCGCCGACTCGCGGAGTCGTCTCGAAAACGAAACCGCGCTCGAGCCGAGCACGGGAGGACTCCCGGCACCGAGGGAGAGGAGCTCTCGCTCGCGTGGGCAAGCAGCGGCTCGCAGGTACGCGGCTATCGCCCGATAGCGGCTCCTGGTTCGATCGGAATTATTTATTTATCTGCGGCTACCTACTGTGCCAGTTCGAGCCGGCATTCCGCGAACCGGCACCTACCGGCCGGAAAGTTGACCTCTCTCGAGGTACCAACCGCACCGTTTCGTCCACGAGGGAAGTCACGAGAGCCGGTCTTTTCACCGTCCGTCAAAATTGCTCGACGACTCGCTGCGCAAGGTCGAGCAAATTGGCACCGGCAACGACCATGAATTCGTTCCCAGAACCTCGCCTCTCTTCTTCGGCCGCGTGCCGTGCCGCACTTAGGACAAAGAGACAACTTCGTCGTTTGTAGGCTGCGTTGCGTCGTTCTCCAAGGCCGCCGCGTTAAAATTGAATTACGGGAGCGCGCGGTCCTCTTCGACGACGACGGCCGCCTCGAAGCTTTTAAACTTCATCCGTGCTCTCTCTCTCTCTCCGCTGCTTGCTTTCGTTCTCGACTTTCGACCGTCTCGGATCGACGTCGAACGAACTCGTAAATTCGCTCAACCGAATTCTCGCCGCGATATCGTCGAGAATCGACGTGGGTCTCGATTCCTCCGCTTCCCAGCGCGCGAAAGTTGTCGGGGATTCGCGATGGGTGGCGACTACGAGCCGACGAGCGAGTCTATGGCGCAACTATACGGCCCACTAAAATTTCATCGTTGCGCAACGTCGAAGCAAGCGCGCACCTACGCAACCGGAGAGGAGAGCCTTTCCTCTCTATCGGTCCTGGGTTCTCGTCGTTGTTCCTGAACGAGAGAATTGGAAAACGCGATTCTTCGGCGCTCGGAGACATCCGTCGGCCCGATCGTCGCCGATAAGAGCAGCTCTCATTGCTCTCGCGACGCTCGGTAGGTACTGCTCCGTCCGTCGTCGGGTTAACGGCCCGTTTGAAGAATCGGCTTCGCTCGAGCGGTCTTTTTCTTCTCTCGGTCGTTCTTCGGGATGGACGCGCGAGGGAATTTCATTTTTCACGGAGGCGATTACGTCGCGCGATAAAGCAGGAATCTGGATCGGCGAAAAGAAAGACGAGAGAAGGAGGTTTCGGATTCCTCGGCGTTTTTATCCCATCCTCGGATCACGCGGAACCGAGGCTCTCGCCCCAGCGTGCATCGAGCGATTCCGCGGCACGGAATAGCCGACTTCTATCGCGAAACGCTCGCCTTTCGGATCTCGAGTATGCTCGTATTTCAATAAAGATTATCCTTGCAAAAAGTCCGACTATGGCAAAACAGTTAATTAATTCGTTATAAGTCGATAACGCTCTTTAGACTTAATTAGTTTCTTATAAAAGCGATACTTCGCTCGGCTCTAATTAGTTTGTTGCGAGTTCATATTTTACGGTATTCCGCGTGCACCTTGAGTTTGCATAGGGTTTATCGCTCATAACCCATAAACACTTCGCACTTATTGCCAGTGCGCCCGTAATATCGTTCGCTCGGCGTTAACTCGCCGTAAGCCGATGTCGAACAATAATTCCCGTCGCTCCCGAGAACACCTGTTCCCAGGCCATTGGACCGTTTCCGATCGACGATCTCCTCGCCTCCGTCGGGGTCGTCGGGACCGTCGACCGAGCCAATTTGGCCATCGTCCTCTGGAGAAAGTCTCTCTCTGTCTCTCTCTCGAACCTCGCGCGAAAGTCGAACCTATCTCCTTCCCCGATCGTTGCGCATGCGCGCAGAAAGGGTCGTCTTCGACGTCGATCGGCGGCGCGCCAAAAACAAACTTGGCGCGAAATTCGACGCGCCGAGGGAGTTTGGCGGAAAAGTTTCGCGCTTCCGGCGCGGCCGAATCGTCGGAGGCGAAAATATCTACCTCTCCTCTCTCGACGGTGCGGTAGTACGATACGAAGGAGGAAAGGAGAGGCTCGGAGGAGCGAGAACCGCGAGCCGGTGGAGCGCGGAGAGGAGAGAGGAGCGAGGAGCGGGGCTTTCGGCGGTTAGCGGAGCGTCTGAAAGAGCGAAAGAAAAGGCGGCGCGGGGTACGAGAGGAAGAGGAGTACGACAGAGAGCGACGGAGAGAGGACGAGAGAGCGAGAGAGGGGGAGGAGCAAAGAGAGAGCGAACTAGCGAGCGAGCGAGCATTTTCGCTGGCCTTGACGCAGCGACGGAGGGCGATGCACCTCTCCTGGCGAACACACTGCGAAACCGGGTGCGCGTCGCGAACGGACGCGCTAGCGAGCGAGCGAGCGAGCGAGCGAGCGTTCTGGCACACACACGGCGCCGAGCTCTTACGCTAGCTCGTCTTTGCTTTCTCACAGAGGCCGAGTATCGCGACACAGGCGCGCTTCTTCTGTCCGCTCGCAAGAGCACCCGAAGCCAGCCACGCGTGTCCGTGGACACGGAGAGAGTCGCCGAGGAAGGTGCGCGTGTGCGCGTGTCACGCGTAAACGAGTGCGACGTACGTGCAGGCCTGCGAGCGTGCAGGCGCGCCGACACCGTAGGCCCGGTCCAACTCGCGAATGCTCGACACTGACCTCGCCCAACGGCCGCCGGCGGGGCGCCTCCGCCTTCCTCCCTTTCCTCCCTTCCCACCCTTCCCGCCGCTCTCTTCGTACACTGCCCGCCAAAAGTACCACCGAGAATTCGCCCGGCCACGGTCCTCGAGCACCCCTGTCCTCCCTAGCCGACTGTCGCAGGTGTGCGCTTCCTCCGCGAGGGCCTTCGCGACCGGTTTTCGAGTCGTGCGCCTTTTGCCGATTTTCCCGACGAAAAACGGAAAAGAATCGGCCGACACGTTCGTGCGCCCTTGCCCGCCAGGAGACAAAATCGAAACTCGCTCGGAACCGGTTAACGAGCGAGGATGGCCGCGCTCGGTCGAGCGCTCCGAAACGGCTGGAATTTTCTAGCGAGCTGCAAAATAACCATCGAAACCCAGACAGAAACCGCAATTCTTTTCTTTCGCTTCCTCGGAGGTACGTGGCCATGGTGCGATGCACCGTGGACGGTCCGCGCGGCCATAACCACCGACGAACGAACCGACCAAGCCCGGTCGGGCCGGCCAACGGCTCGACGAAACGACGAGGGGAAAGAAAAGGAAGAAGCGGACGAAAGAGAGGCAGAGAAAAGAAGGCGAGGAAGAAGAAGAAGAAGCAGAAGAAGAAGATGGAGAAGATGGAGGCAGAGGGAGGGAAGGAGGGGCCCCAGCCTCTCTCGGACTGGATCCATGGGACTGGCTCGGCGTTTTCGGCCCGCGGGAATGCCAAGGCACGGGGACGGAGGATAGGTCGGGACTTGGTTTATGGAGTTTGCCGGGCTCTCCCCTCCTCGGTCCCGCGGCACGGCCGACGTTGCCCCCTTGGTCCCCTCGGTAGTCCCTTTCTGCGATCGTTGCCCGCGCGTGTACGCGTCTCGTTATTAAGCCCGGTGCCCACGGTCGCTCGAACCAGCCGGGACCGAGGACGTACGAGAGCACGATTCGAGATTCTTATTAATCGTGCGTCGACCCTCTCCTTCTCGAGTTATCTCGGTCGCCTTTCGGACGATTTCCCCGTCGCTTCCGAAACGCTCGCTACCCCGATGTGCTCGTGGATGCTCCGGCGCCCCTGCGACGTCGAGGACACCAGGGGTGTTTTTTCACGACCGTCGAAGCTGGATGAACGCGAACATCAGCGTCTTTCCGGCGAACGAGAATCACGCTCGGACAATGGCCGTTCCTGTTCTCGTCCAGAGACAAGAATGCTCCCGCGGAGAGAAACGCACCGTCGCGAATGGTACTCGCGACGGGTTATCGAGGATCCACTCTTCTCCCATCGATACCGATCGGCCGATGCGTCTTCGATCCACCGGGCGGGCACGGATCGACGGGAGGAAACTTAAGACGACGCGCAAAAAGGAACAGCGGGAAGCCGACTCGACCGGTCGTCGAGTATCGCTGCTCGGGCCGCTCGACGGTGACGCGTCGCGATTTCGATCGGTCCGCGTCCGCGTTCCACCCGGCAAGATCGACGTCTCCTTCTCTCCATAGATTTTGCGAGCCTCCGATGATTCGACCGGGACTTTGCCCGCGGTCCGCGGCGCGGAAAAACGAGCTTCGTTTCCGGGCAGCTCTATCGCCATCTCGGCTAATGCGAGTCTCGTGTCGAGGCGCGCGTCGAGAGATCCTCGCCGAGGAACCGTTAACCGCTCGTCGAGCGCATTCGGCGACTCGGATCGCGACGAATACTTCGGCTTTTCCTTTCGCCTCTCGTTTCGTCCACGTCGAGAGAGTCGTTACTCTCCTCCGAACCGAGCGGCACGTTACGAGACGCTCGTAAGAGCGATCCGCGTTGCGCAACGCCTTGGATCGCCGGTTTACGAGCCGACTCGTCCGAGAACGAGCCCCCGCTATCGGACTTCTCCGTCACCGCTTACGACTCGATTATCGCGGCCCGCGATGCTCGACGAGACTTTCCGATGCGATGTCACCCCGAGATAGGAAGTCGCCGAACGCGAGATCGCGCTCTCCCGATCGGATAGAAGGATCGTCGGCGCGAGAGGACTCGGCGGTCCGTTCTTTCGTGCCTCTCTCTCGAGGGGCAGTCGAAGGGAGGACGGGAGAGAGAGAGGGACGACCAGCGGAAGGGTGGCCGAATGGAGAGCCCGCACGAAAGGAGCAGCCGTCCCGGCCGGCCCTTGGTCCGCCGTGTCGGCGCGAATGAATAAACAGGAGCGTAAATAGGCTGCTTAATATTAGCTGTTACGGAGCAAGCGAAATGCATTTAAGATGCTATCGAGCGGTCGAAGCGTTATGGAATAGAAGGTAAGTACGGCGGTGCCGGTGCCGGTGGTAGTAACCGGTGGATGATGCCCTCGACGCCGCCGCCCCTCCGTCGAGAGCCGCGCGAGGGAACCGGCCAGCTGTCCCGAGACGTCCCGCTCGCCGACCCTCTTCTCTCGCGCTCGAAACGCGTCCGAAGCGCGCGCGGAAAACGCAAGATTCTCCCACTGCGGAGAATCCGTCGGCCCTTTGCCTCTCGAAGCGCGGAGGTTCTTCCCCTTCCTTCTTCTCGTCGACGGACACGGAGATTAGCGAGCCTCTTAGCTGGACGGGTTTTCGGTTCGACGGTCAAGCGGAGCGCGAATAGTTTGGGAAGGGGAGCGTGAGCGCGTCCTAATGAAACACTCCGTTTCAATTATAGCTCCGGCCGTGCCGTCCGTACCGGCAGGGTAGAATTTTAGGCAGCTCTCGGAACGGAGGATCGTCGTGCGTCGGTAGTTCCTTATTTATGAGATTAGAGGAGGTAATTGGCGAGGGAAACGATACCACCTCCGCGCCACCCCACTTCCGGTACAACCGCCCGGCGAGTTCGTGCGTAGAAAATTGGCATACGAAATGAGGAAAACAAGGCGCAACTTTAATGCATCTCCCGTACGCGTACGTACGAGTACAACGTTAATACGGCACGATGCGCCGTAGTAGGCCAACGCGAGTCGTAGTACACCGCTGTACGCGGCCTCCTACACCCTCCGACGTACGCGAACTTACTAACAACGGCTATAATTAATACTCGTTGAAAGTTCCAATTAGACGATATTAACGGTCCCGGGCGCTCCGTCGCGAACTCGATCCCTCCTCGATTCCGCGTTCGCTCGTTTCGGCAGTCTCCGGGACCGCCCTTGCCGAATATCGTCGTGGCCCTCCGTCTCGCATGTCCCGTTCTCGCGAACCTCCAGGTGAGTCGACCGTCGTCGTCGTCGTCGATCCGCGGCGAGGGCAATCGGTCGGAGGAGCCCGCGCCTCGATCGGCGCTTCGACCTCGCAATTTCGATCCGCGAGGCGGGTCGTTGCACCGTCCTCGGCGGAAAGTCGAAGGCAGCGAGCACAGGCGCACCCGGCCCTCGGCGACGCTTGCACGTGCAGGCGTAGCTGCACCCGCACACGCGCCCGCCGACGCACACGCGGCTCGGCTCCGGCTCCGGCTCCGGCGCGTACGTTGCGCGTCGCACGGTCTACGGTCTACGGCGTACGGTGTACGGTGTACGTCGATGCACGGTATTATGCGCATAGGCCACGCGTGCATCCCTTTGACGACCATAAGCCACGGTTAGGGGTGCCGCGGTGAAACGCAAAGTAGAGACGCGCACGCACACGATCGAGCTCGCGCTCGCGCTCACGCTCACGTTTACGCTCCTTCATCGTCGAGGGCACGATGCTCTACGTGCGTGCGCTCGGCCGTGCAAAATCGATGGAAATAATTCGTTGGCTTTTTTCGCGATCACCGCGGCGTTCCAGGCCTTCGGTCTTTCTCTCTCCGTCTCTCCCCGGCTCTCCTATTCTCCCGTATTGCAGCGAGGGGAGAAGGTGAGGAGAGGAGAAAGAGAGAGAGAGAGAGGGAGAGAGAGAGAGAAAGTTGCGATCGACGGGAAACCACGAAGAGGATCGCGCGCGGAGGGCTCGGACGTATAATAAAGCGTAATGGACGCGCCTCGGACGATCGATTCGGCCTTTTTTCGTGATTTTCCGCCGGCGTGCGGCCGGCACCGACTGCCGACCGGCCGAACGAGCGGCCAATAATACCGGGAAATGGATTTTTCGACTGCCGTCTCGCGATTCTGACAGGCCGCGCGATGCGGGGAAAAAATCTGTTACGATGCGTAAAAATTGATATGGAAAACGAATTTATTAAAACGACGCGATTATTGAAACACGGCCGCGCAACCGGCGGTAAATATTCGGCCGTGCTTTTAACGGAGCAAAGGGAGAAAGAGTGGAGAGGGGAAAACGAGAGAATGAGAGGGAGAGGGAGAAGGTTGCCGATCCAGGTGCGCTCGACCGAATAAATGGAATCACCGAGAACGGGCTCGCGGAGAAAAATTATCTTTCGGACGCGATGCACGGACGACGCCTCGAACCGCTGAAATTCGTAATTAATCTACGAAATTGATCAAATACGATGCGTTTAATGATATTTGTTTAAAGATCGTTTACAAAATTCAACGTCGGGTTTTCGCGTTTCCCATAGGGATATTACGTTATCCAAATGGAACGCGTTATTAATATCGGACGGCTCGTCGGATGGACCGGAGCTCACGGTAAAATGATATTTCGTTCGACGCGAAAATATTTTCGTTAAAATAACGCGTTACGGCTCTCGCGGAGTTATCCTCCCCGCGAGATCCCTCCCCGTTCAGGAGGAAGTGGAGAAACTGAAACTTTTCCCCGGTCGAACGAGCGCAGGCTCGCGAGTGTCCGGCGAAAAGGAGAGTCGAGAGGAGCGGTCTCTCGTCGTTCGAATCGTAAAAGTCACCGAGGCGAAAATTAGCAGCGCGTCGTTGCGGCTGGTCGGAAATTGAGCGTCGCATCGTCGGCGGCAGAGCTCGGGAGGTCGAAGGAAGAGGAACGTCGGCTCGCAAATATCCGGCGTAGCTAGGCTTTAGTCGCGATGCGTGGAGCAGCTACCTGGTACAGCGGTCGAACATTCGAGGGGGATAAAAGGAAGAAGGAGAAAGGTGCGTAAGTACCTCGGGGAACGAAAAGACGAGAGAGGGGCAAGAAGAGAGAGAGAGAGAGAAAGAGATGCAGAGAGAGGGAGAGAAAGAGAAAGAAGGAGAGAAAAGGATTTCGCGCGGAAAAGAGAAGGAGGAACGAGAAAGGCAAGGACCCGTATACAATGCGTGCTCGGCAGAATAAACGAGCTCTCCGATCGCGAGAGAAGAAGCAGGCCTGCCAGGGCCGACGGAGGGGTGCCCCTCGAGCCCTCGAGTCCTCGAGTGGGGGAACCGGCAAAGTGGGAGCGAGGACCGGCTTGGAATTTAGGGTAGGTCGGGATCCCTCCTCGCTCTCGCTCTCGCAGTCTCTCTCTCTCTCCCTCTTCCGGCGACCCCTCGAGACGAGATTCGCGACTCGGTATACCTTGCCCTGTCTCTCTCCGTTTCCTAACTCGGCCCACGCGACCCTTCCTCGGACGTCCTAAATTTGTTCGACCCTGAGACGCGCTTCTGTGCCGCGCCTCCGTCGCCGCGGAGGTGCCCGTTCGTCGGTGAAGTCGCGTCGTCGAGCGGAACGCGAGGAATTTACGACCTCGCGATCGACTCGACGACTTCCTTCCACCGTCGATCCGCCGAAATCCAATGATTTCCCGGAAAGATTTCCGGGTAGATTCCGTGCGGCGCCTTTGGCCGCGACAGCGACGACAGTGACGCGCGGTCTCCCGACCGTGAAACACGGATGGCTTCCATGGGAGAGGAGGAAAGACGGTAATGGACGTCCTAGAGTCGGTAATAGAAACGGTACTAGGACGATATAAGAGGCAGGAGGTTCGGAGCGTGTATCTCGTGGCGTGTAGCGTGTAGCGTCGAGAGCGGAGAGGCGCGGGCTCGAATACCGGACAGAGAGAGCGGGCCGGGCTGGGAAGCAGGTAAGAAAGAGGAGTGCCCGCTTCTTCGTTCCGTGAAGAAGAGGGCGGAGGAGCGGGAGGAATCTTGGCCTCCGGCATTTTGGGATAGCCGCTGCGCTCCATTGTGACTTCCCACCGGACTCGTCGCCATTTCGTCGTACCTGGCTAAACCTAGTCGAGCCATTCGACGCCATTGGGACGCGCGCGAACGATCTACCGAAAATCCAAGCGATCGGCGACATTCGTGAAATTCATTTTTCCCTTTTCCTCGAAGCGCGATAATTGTGCGAAACATTCGCACGATGGAATCTACGGGCGCGCCCAACCCGCGATCGTTCGCTTTCGTTAATATGTAACGCCGCGGGGTGACGAGAATTTCGAAATTTCGCGCGGCACGGGATACTTCGCGGGTAACCTCGCGTAAACGGTGACCGGCAAAAACGGCAAGAGCACTGACTTTGCTTCGACGCGTCTACGGCCACGCATCCGCTCGTTTACGAGCGCAAATTTGCAAAAACTCGTCCCTTCTTTCTCAGCCGGCCAACGCATCGACGTTGACGGACGAAACCGTGGCAGGTTCCTTCCGTCGTTCCTGGCAAAAACTCTAATCGTTATCGGCAACGTTTCCTACGAAGCGTGGAGCACTGGAGGGGGGCCGACGGTCGAAGACCCGCGGGCACCGGTTTCCCTTACCTCGGATTTCTCACGGTGGCCCCTTTTCCGGTGGCCCTCCGCGGGCCCGGTCGCGGGAAGCGGTCGCAACTGGAGTTCGATCCTTCGAGAGGACACCGCCGCGAAGAGAGCGGCTCCCGAGCGTGAAACGTCGACCGATCGAAGATACTTCTTTCGAAAACTTCGACCCTCGAATCGATTTTGCGACGCTCGGGATTCGTGCGGCGTTCGCGGCGAAACGCGGGTCGTCGTTTACTCTCGAGACCTCGATCGTCGGGTCAACGAACCCGAGGAGAGAATCCGGCGAATTTTGTCGCGGCGGAGAGATGGAGAGGAGAGGGATGGATGGAAGAGGAGAGGCAAAATACAAGACGCAAGACGTCGCGAGGAGGGAGGAGGAGGCGAATTTGCGAGCGCGAACGCGTCGCCTCTCCGAGGCATTTTCACGAGTCGTTCGCCGGTCCCTGAACGAGGAGCAGGAGGTTCGCGGAGGGCCCGGGGATCGGGGGAATGGAGGAGGGGACGGCGGGGAGGAGGGCCGTACCGGTGCGCCAACTCAATTTCTCCTCTTTTGGTACCCAACTTGTGGCTTCGGCCGGCGGGATTCCCCCACCACCGGCGGGCCCCGAGGATCGAGCATGCCGGGCCCTCCCTGCTCCTCTCCGCCCCCTCCAGTCTCGCTCCGGAGGGTCCTACGGCCATTGATCCCGACCTTCGCGCGCCGAACGAGCGCGATTGCCAACGAAAGCCGACTTGCCGAACCCGAACCTGCCGCATGCGGTTTTGCGTTGCCCCTCCCGTTCCCTCCACCCTTCCCCTCTTCCTCCTTTGCCCGCTCCGTTTCTCTCTTTCCCTCCGTCACTCTTTCTCCTTCCTCGCAACTCGGACCCCTCTCGCCGCGCCTCGGGAGGTTCACGATTCCCTCCGTTCGGCTTCTCGTTTCCTCCGTCGTTCGACGACGAGCTGGCGCGGCTCTCGCCCTTTCTCGCCGCTTCCTCCTCCTCTACCCTAACCGTCCTAACTGAGCCACGACTAGTCGTCGTTCCCTCTTTGCCTCTTCGACGATGCGCCTCTCTTTCGCGCTCCCTCTCCGTTCGGTTTCCTCGTGTTCCTTCTCTTCCGTCCATCGGCCGTGGCCGGCTGGATTCGCGAGGGACCATGCCCGGCGACGGAACGGGGCACGACTCCCCGTCGAAGAGTCAGCGAACGAGAGGGACGGCGAAACTGTGCGCGTTTAAAAATATCCTTCCGAGAAGCCGCGGACGTTTTCTTCCCCCTCGCCGCGCCTATCCTTTTCCCGGGACTCCTCGGGCCCCGGAACCGAGGGCGAGCCCCGTTTTTCGCGAGCGACCGCAAAACAGCGAGTGGCGCGGCTCACCTTGAATTCGGTCGGTCGACGGCAGTTCGACAGCCGACCGCAATATTGCGATGTTCCGTCACGCGCGAGAGAATTCGCGTGTGTTTTGGTCGTTACACCCGGAGACCCGCATCCGCGGCGCCCTCCTAGATATCCGCGGTGGCCTATCCGAGGAGCCTCTCCGACGCTTCGAGCGCCTGTCCACGCGGAGATTTTCTCGACGACCGGCGCTCCGTTTTCGATCCTCCCGCGCTCTCCAGCTCCCCGTTTTCGATCCTCCCGCGTTCTCGTGCGCCCCGTTTCCGAGTCTTTGCGAGGCTTCGAGAGGCCGCGGCGCCTTTTCGGCGAGCGCACGGACGACGGTCGCACGTGTTGCGCGTTACACAATTTGCGAGAAGGTCCGATCGATGGATCGACCGACGCACACGTTCCTCGGCGAGGCGTCGGTACACGCGAGTCCTCTCGGTCTCGCGTGTCGTCGTCGGAGCTCCGCGCGTAGATGGCATACATAGGTAAACGCCTGGTAAGTAATCGTTACCGTGGCTACCGGTAAACCGGCGTTGAAATTAACACACCGAGCGACGCTTCGGTGCCCGGTGCGCGTACTACGATGCACGCACACTCGCGCGCTTCTGCGCTCGTGCGTTTGTGCGCTCATCCACGCACCCGCCCGACACCGCCCCGCCGCGCAGCGCAATGCGTACATGTATTTTGCGCGTCAACTCCGACCGCGAGTTTGCGGATATAGTTTTCGGATCGCGTTACCAGAAACCCGCAAAACGAATACGCGCGTTCTATCGCGTGTCTCGACTCGCGGACAAGTCGACGCCGGCTTCTGCGCCGGGCGGAGAGCTTCTCGCGCCGGTAAGACGACTCGAAACAAGGTTATTGGCTCTCCGAGGGCAGCTGCCCGTTGCTCCTGCCACTGCCACTGCCACTGCCACCGCTGCTTCTGCAGCTTCTGCATCTTCTACCTCTGACCGTGCTCCTGCTACCGTGTCTGTTATCTTCCATCCTCTCGCATCTTTCTTGCGGTCGTAGCAACGTTCGAGAGAGCGGAACTCAAATTCTTATTCCCGTGGTACGAATTTCCTCTCGAGACGGGGACTCGACTCGAACGGACGACACTCTCGTCGATGCTCGACTCCTTGCGGGGACTGTACCCGAAGTTTGCGGGCCCGCCGAAGTGAGGTGTGTACCTACCCGCCAGGTACTCTCTCCTGGCAGTCGTGGTAGGTCGATATACCCTCGGCAGAAGTATTCGAAGGAGCAACGTTCAGCGTTCGAGCGAGCGAGCGAACGAACGGAGGAACGGACGAGCGAGCGAACAAGCGAGCGAACGAGCGAACCAGCGAAGGAACGAACGAACGAGGGAGCGAGCAACCAACGGCCAACCAGCCGGCGCGTCGAGGGACAAAGAGCGGCCGCCGGCCCGAAAGAATAAATAAATAAAAGAGCCACGGTGAAAGAGAGACGAGCGAGGAGAGGAACGACGAGGAAAGAGCCAAGAGGAAGCGGCGGAAGAAGGATAACAGGAGAAGGAGAATGCACCGTCGTGTTCGAGAGGAGACCGTGGGGACCGAGTAGACCGAGAGAGAATAAAGTGGTACCGGACCGAGTGGCCGCCGTCAGTGCCAAGGACACCGACCGAAATCCAAGGGTACCGGCAAGGCCGAAGGAGGGCCCGATTCGCGCCACGGTAAATTTCCTCGCTCTCCTGCTTCCCAACTTCTTCCTCCTCCTTCCTCTCCCCCGCCATCCTTGGCCTCCTTCGCCCTTTCCGCCGCCTCGTTGTCGTCTTCGGCATCGCGTTCGTTCTTTTGCCGCGTCTCGAAGGAGCGCCAAGTCTCCGAGAGGACGGGAAAAAAAACGAGGGAGGACCGTGGCTATCGCCGACGCCGAAGACCCTCATCGAGATGCAAGGGCATCGTTGAGGCCGGAGTACGAGTCCTCGGAGATGGCGGATCCGCGTCGGCGGACCTCGAGGAGGCCAACGTCGACCGCGCGATGGTCGCCGAGTCGCCTCTTCCGTCCCATGGGGTGCGCGACGCTCGAGTGACTCGGAACAAAGATGTCCAAGTGCCGGCGATAATTGCGAGCGAGAGTCGACGAGGGCTCGATCGAGGAACTCGATTTTCCTCGCGATACTCGAGGAGACGCGTCGTCCCCCGTCCAGTCCCGGTTGCTCCTTTGCGCAACTTTCGTTCGCACCTGCATCTCGATGCCGACTTCCGGCGGTGGTCGGGGACCAGCGACGCCCGGGGCTGCCGGCGGACGCTAATTAGCGGCAATCGAGGACCGACTCACCCTGGGACCTTCCGCAGGGGAAGGGAGGTCGAAAGACGACGACCGGTGGCTGCGGGTCTCGAGTTTCGCGGCAACTCGGCTAGGTGGATGACCGCGGCTCGCTGCGCCGGGGTTGACGACTGCCGTAGTTGCGAAGGAAAAATTGCAGAAAAGGAGGGGGCGGATCACGAGGGTGGACGGGCGTGTAAGAGCGTTAGTTACGCCAAGAAAAAGAGAAACGTCGAGAGAGAGACGGAGAGGGAGAGAGAGGGATGCGATCGGTGAGAGGGAGCGCGAGTTGTACGCATATGCGTATGTAGGCGCAATCGACGAGAGCGTAGGTAGGGTTATTTCTCCGAGGCTCTCTCTCTCTCCCTCTTTCCCAACTCTTCCTCTCTCTTTCGCTCTTCGCGCGTCCCCTCGGCCTCCCTCTCGCCCCCGGTCTCTGTCTATTTTTTCATCCCCCAGAAGGATGAGCCTCGACGGGGTGGAGCGACCCACGCCCACGCAGCGGCAGGTCTAGGCCTACCCCAACGTAACTCCCAGTGCGTATAGCTACCCTTTAGGCCGGCAGCCACCCCCAGATGCAGACGACGCGAAGGGGGCGTGTACGTGCCCTTGCCGTGGCGGGCCTGGCTGCGTGCAGGTCTGCCAGTCCTGCCTGCCGGCACGTGCACCTTTTCATGGACAGGCCTCGGAGGGAGCTGCCCTCCGTTTCCGGGGGCAGGGGAAGGCCGTTTCGACCTCGAGGCTGCAAGAGCCATCGGCCTCGACGAATACCAACCTCCGAGAATCGCGCGGCTAAAAAAAAAGTCCTTTCGTTTTTGCGTGTTCCAATTTTTCGAACGACTCTTCTCGCTCCCGCCAAAAACGGACGATACGTTTGCCTCGTCTCAAAGGCTGCTGTCTAGAACGAAACTCCCACCGCGGAGAATTTATCGGGTACGCGAAATCGTTGGAAAACGGTCGTTGGAACGATAAGGTTTAGTTTATTTCGGCCGTTACGTCCCTCCGGGTTAGCCCGCCTGATCGGCTAGCACCTCCTCGATATCGAAGACACTCTCGTCGTTACGGTATCTCGATTTCTCGTCCCGGCGTTCGGTATCCCTGCTCGCGTATAAATATTAATAAACGTTGGAGGTCTTATCGTAACGCGCCTACGTACGCGATAGGATCTCGCGCTCGCGGAGAAACTCCCGTCGTTCGGAAGATCCCTCTCGAACGGGATACCTCGAATGCCTGGCAGGCCGAGGCATCGCAAGTTTTGCTGCTTTTGCCATCTCCGTCGAATCTCTCGTTCCTCCCGTTTCCCATCGTTTCTCTTCGCGGCGCGATTCCCGTCGCGATCTTCGCGCAGCGATCCACGCCGCGTCGCGCGAGTAGCTCCGTTTTGTTCCGCTCCATTATGAACGAAACAGGTGACAACCGGTTTCCGAGACCGTCGCCCCGTTGAGGAGGCCGTGGGCTTGCCGCCGGTCTTTCGCCGCCGATCGTTTCTCGCCGTCCGGCCCACGGGCCTCGCCGAGTCCAGGAGATCCAGGAATTCTTGCCTCCGAAGTTCGCTCCGGAGCGCGATCCATCGACGACGTGGAAGCGCGCCGGAAACTTTTCAAAACCGAGCACCGAGTTTCGACCCAGCCGCGATTTTTCCGGAAAAACATTCTGGTCGCGAAAGCTCCGACTGCCCGCCAAGGGTTTTGCGTTTGTCTGAGAATTTTTACGACGGCACGATCGAGAGGATCCCGTCGTCGATGGCAAGACGGACGACGCTCAACCGCCGGAGCGGTACTCGCGAAAAACCTCCACGTACGACGCATCGTTTGTTCTCGTTCGAGCCGAGTAACGTCGCGATCGTGACCTCTTCCACCGTCACTGGCACCAAACCGGACTTTGGTTCACCGTAAAATTGGCGATCGACGCTAGCAAGATCGTTTCCAAGGGGTGAGCCATTCCTCGAAACGGGGGCAAAGGCCGGATAAAGTCTCCGCGACGGATAAAGGGGATAATCCTCGAATCGTGGGATCACCGCGTGGGAGAAAAAGGGGACTGGATGCGTCGGGATCCGAGTTACGGGGATGCAGCGGGCCTGAAGTAATTTTTGCGCGGACCAAGAGGGCCTCTCGCGTAACGCGCTTCGGTCCCGGCACCGGGCCCCTTTGGTCGGACTCCTCTTTCCACGCTCTCGATCGTTCCTCCTCTGCTTCCCTCTCTCTGTCACTCTCCCCGTCGCTCTCTCGCTCCTTCTCCGATAGTCGTCGTTCCCGGAGCAGCGGGCGCGTAACGAAGCAGAGCCGACAATGGGAGATTGACGGGCGCGCGACGAGGACGCAGGATGATCCAGGAGACCGAAGAGAGAAACGCCGGGAGCGAGGGAGAGCAACGGAGGCGCGCTTCGAGTCGCCGAAGAAGGACGAAGGTAGCCGTTATTTTTATAGCGTTACGGTAGGTTAGAGCCGCGTCCAACCAACGTTTCAGGCCCAACCTAACCCGGTTGGCTCGGTCGGGGCTCCGTGCTCCTCTCTCCTCCCTCCGCCCTCTTCCCTTCTACCTCCGCCCTCCTCTCTTCTCGGTTCCTCGCTCACCTGTCCCGCGTCTCTTCTCTTCTCTCTTCTTCCGAGCTCCCGCGGCGTCCCTTTCCCTCTTTTTCTCTTTCCCGCGCGCGCGCTTCCTCCGGTAAGGCTGCGCGCATTTATAATGCACGCAAAATTTCATGCAGAGGCGCTTCGGCCGGCTTCCAATCCTTTGATAAAGCGCCGTTTGCGTGCGTACACACGCTCCATCGTTTCCCCGTGCAGGCGTGTACCTACGCGCCGGATAGAGACAGGTGGAACGGTGTGCGCGCGCTGGAGATACGTGCGTGCGCTCCCGTCTATATTTAAAACCGCCGCATGTTACTCTTCTTTCCTCTCCTCTCCTCCCTCTCCTCACTCTTGTCCCTCGTCTCTCTTTCCGCTCATCTGCCTCTCCCTCCCCTGCCCTTCTCCTCTCTCTCTCCGCTCTCCCTGCTCTCTCCGCTCGGAGAGGACCCCTCTCGCTCTCTTTCGCTGCCCCCCTTCTCCGATATTTTTCTCTCCCCCTTCGCGATGAGCGGTACGCGACAACTTCCGGTGGCCGGTCAGCGCGCTTCCACGATCGAGATGCGTCTCTTCGTTCGCTCGTCGAAAAAATATCTCTCTCGCGCCGATGTGCCATCACCCGTTCACCGCGATGTTCAACTTTTTTTTCCTTCGCCGTGCGCGAGCAAATGCCCGCTCGATCGCCGGCTTTTTCTCCGCAACGTTTTGCGACTCCTTCGGCGTTTCCGGGGGGGTCGTCGGGGTTTCTCGGTTCGCGCGGTCGAAGCCCCGGTTTTCCGTGAAAACGAAGGAGCCAATTTGCGTCGAAGAGCGTCGCAGTCGAGGAAAGTGACGCGCTAAATCTTTCGAAGGCACCGTGCCGCTCGTTGGGTATCGCTTCTCGCGAAACGATAAATCGAGCCCCGGCGACTCGCTCCTCGAAGGATCGAGGGGAAAAGCGCGCAGGAGAAGCGGGATTCCTGAGAAGTCGACGGTGAAAGGCGATAATTTACTCGCCGCGCGTCACTCGGAACGATAACGGTGACCAAATTTACTTTCCTCGAAGATCGCTCGGCCAGCGGTGCGCTCGATTTAAGAATGCTCTTTTCGAGTGTTCTGTGTGTACTCGCTCCCCACTGTCTCTCTCTCTCTCTCTTTCTCTCTTCCTCTCTGCGATCCTCTTTGCCGCCTCTCGGTCTTACAAACTTCCGAAACGAATTCCTTTCCAAAGCTGGACAAAGAAAAAATAAAAAATTACTTCAAACTTCGCAAGAGTCTTAATTCTTTCCCATTCTCACCCTTGCAACTCGCGGGCAAATGTAATTGCGCCTCCCCTCCGACGAGATACGAAAGCTTCAACGTTCGTTTCGCGTTTCTTCCTGCCTCGCGTAAGACCTTATAATTCCAGAAGGTTCCAGATCCTCTCCTCTGTTCGCGCGAATAAACGTCTCCGGTCGGCCGACGCGAGGCGTCGATTCGGCAAAGCGTTCCGTCTTTTCGGCTCGTTGGCCAATTCGACGCTCTATCGCTCCGAGAGTCGCGAGGGAAGAAAACCGGAGAGAAGGAAGGATCGTCGCGCCGGGAGAAACTTGTCGGACGGTCGAAAGTTTCCTCGACGTCGATCCAGCGTCCTTGTTTTGGTCTCTCGCGGACGAGGACGGAAGAGGTGGAGGAATCGAGACTCCCTCGAGTTTCCGGGGTAGCGAGCGAACGGAGCAGTCGAGTTAATTAAGCAAAGGTTCGTCTTAACGCGATTACCGGTGTAACGGGTTTTAATTATTAGTGGCGGCTCGTCGTCGCTGAAATCCCGCGCATTTTCGGTGACGGGGTCGGGGAGGACCGGCCATTCGGCCAGGGTCGACGGTAATAGGGAGACTCGCCGTCCCTAAATTGCTCGCTTCTCAATTATTCACCGACGTTCCTCCTTCCCCCGTTTGCTCTCTTTCCCACCCCCTGTCCCGTCTTTTCCGAGGCGGTTTCTCTCTCCACGTCCCGCGCTCTCCTTTCCGGTGCTCCATCTCGTTCCGTCTCGCTTCCGTTCTCCTCCCTCGGAGCCTCCTTCTCTTCGTCGGCGCTTCTTCGTCTCCGGAATTGAAGTACCATCTACCCAATGGCCTACCACCATTATGCATCGGCCTCGACGACGACGACGGCGACGCCGACGACGACGAGGACCTCAATGCAAACCGTACCGACGTTTAATTCAGTTCAACGCCGTATTTCGCGGCTCGTGATGTTCCATTAAAACCCGAGACAATAACCTGACAGCTCCGATCGGCGCGTCTCCACCGATTCTAGCTCCCACCGGCTTCGCTCCTCTGCACAAAACGAAGCCAAAGCTGTCTACCGAGAAACCGACTTCCGGCTTTGCCGCGGTGCTATATCCATCGACAGTCACCGCTCTTCCTCTCTCTCTCTCTCTCTCGAGGTCCGCCGTGTCCGATTTGTCGCTTCGAGATCAAAATTGCGCGCCGATCGACATTCGGGCGTTTCTAGAGAGCTGTCTTTGATACTAACGAGGACGGACAGCGGGGAAACTATTTAAGGATGCACTTATGCCGCGACTCGATCCTTCTGCTTGGATGGACTCGATCGATACGTCCTTCGCAATCGTTCCTTCCATTCTCGATATCTCGATCCGCCGATACGCTCGCGTCTCGTGCGCTTCTGACCGAACGTTTGCCGGGAAATAACCGGCGTATCGTCGTCTCTCCTTCGTAAACCCGACGATTATATTGTAGGGGGGAAAAGAATTATGAATCGAATCCGATTGAAGAAGGTAGATGCACGAATGTATCGAACTTGGGACGTGGACCTGGCAGATATTTAGAAACAAATAACAAATATAGATGGAATTAAGAATAATCCCGGAACAAAGAATACAATATACCTTGGGCAGCGTAACCAGGCAAGGACTCTCTCAATACTCTCATTTAAAACTCTCTCCGTAAAACTCACTTTGTAAAACTCTCTTCGGAAACTCATACCGCCGGCTCGGCGGCTGCCTTCTTACAAATAAGAATGCCTAAGAATACAATACGAGTTGCTCCCCTTCAACGGCGCTCCACAGATATTTTGCCTGGACTACGCTACCCTCGGTATACACGTGTTTTCCCATAGCTCTTCTACTTTCCAAAAATGCACTCGAATCAGGCATCGCTCGACTGCAACGACTACCATGAACGAGCACCTCGTTCAAAAATCGCCTACAATTTATCATTTTGTATGTGTAGTTGCGTGAACGAATTAATCGCGCAAGTTCAGGACTTACCGTGCATTTCCTCTCTCCTGAGGCAGAGCCTCTCTCCTGCGATTTCTCAAAGGGCGGAGATTCAAAAAGCGGCCGCAGCACGGAAACGCATCTTCGAGGAGAGAAGATTCGCGACGGCCGAGAGCGTCGTCGGGCTGGGCGCATATGGGTCACGGACCCGTCGTCCCGCGGATCCGTTGAAACCTCCCGTTTCTCCCTCCCGACGAGCCGACCGGAAGCCAAGGGCCTCCGTGCGACGCTCCTCCGGGCGTTCGTCCCGTTTCTCCGTTCTTCGCGCGAGCGACTGGCGGTAGCCAGCCTGCAGATTTTTCTCAGGGAAATAATTTCCCGGAAAATTAACGTCTCCGGGGTTCGTGGACGCGTAACGCGCGTAGAGAGGCGTACACGCGCGCCGCACGCACGGACCGAAGCACCCGGATAAGTAGGAGGCTGGGGTTGAGCCGCCACCGAGCGTTTCCGCCGAGAAACGACGCTCGAGGGACGAAGAGGGGAAGGTCGTTCGAGAAGAACCAAACCCATCGTCAAGAATCCCCGAACGTCGAACGAACGCAAGAAGGTCCATCGGCGAACGTCGAGAAAGAGAGGAGGAAGAGGGTGGAAACGGACAACGGAAGCGGAAGCGCGTCGAGAGGACGGAAGAAAAAGAGGAAGCGGCGGAGAAATTGGAACGGGGTGAAAGGGCGAGGGGGTCGAAGGGACGCAAAGGCGGAAAGAAGAAGAGAGAAGAAGCGACGTCGAGGGTAAGACGGAGAAGAGGGAAAAGAAGGAGAAGAAAGGGGGTGAAAAAGGAGGAGAGAGAAATAGCGGGAGGAATCGGGAGACAGAGGCGAAGGGAAAGAGAGACCGAACGAGGAGACAACGGGGGCCACGCGGCGTTATAAGATCGATAGCTGATGTGATACCGACCCAACCCAACTCGACCCAACCCAACCCCGAGTCGAGCGAACCGAACCCAGTCCGACCCTCGGTTCGTTCACCCCCGCGGCACATTCGCGCCATTATCTGTTCCAAATGTCGTCAACGGCATCGTTTCGTTTACGGCGCGGCACATCCACCTTCTCCCGAGGCGTGCACCCCAGCCGCGCGCCTCGCTCTCCCACCCCTCGATCCGGTTGCCCCCTTTTCGCCCCTTATCCACCCTTCCGCCGCCACCTCCACCTTCTTTCCCTCCCCCGCCCGCCGAGCACCGTCGTTCACCTCGCGAACTCGCGCGACCCAACCGAGAAACCAGCCAAAGACTTGCCCTCTTCGCCCCCTCGCTCCTCCTCCATCCGTCGCGATTCTCCGCGATCCTCCGGACCCTCTCTCTCCTTTCCTTGTTTTTAAGGTTATGCGTTCGCCGCGCATTACGAGCCATTCCGGTGCTCGGCTACGTCGTTTTACGAATCCCTGATTCCGCCTTATCTCCCCACCCTCTCTTCCCGACGACCTCGCGGTGTCCTCTCCTCGATGGAACGTTCGCTTTACTTTTTCACCCTTCCGTCCCTCTTTTTTGCCTCACCACGGAAGAGGCGTTTCTCGTAGCAATTTCTCGCGGACGTGGCGTCGGACGAGCGGAAGACAAATATCGTCGGCCGCTAAAAAGTTTGTCGCGCTCCGAAATCCTCGGGAGGAATCCTGTCCTCGTAAAGCGTGGAACGTTCGAGCGAATCCACGGTGCTCTTGCGACGCGGAGACCCCTTCCCGTCGCGACGCAATCTTTTTGCAAATGAAATACGACGGCTCGGTCGAGCGGGAGCCGCGGCGCGAATTTCTCCTTCTCCCGGGTTCGCGTCCCGTGTCGATGCATGCCTTGCCGGTGCAACGCGATCGACCGATCGGTTCGTCCCGGACGGCGGGGACTCGCGATCGACCGCGAGCAGCTCGTCGAAGACGAAAACGTCCGTTTCTCCCGCGCCATGGGAGATCGTTTCGTCAGGAGGAACCGCCGGTTACGGGGTCAACGAGGAAAAAACAACCATGAGGAGATTTCGGTCGGAAGGAAGTTTGCGAGAAAACTGGCGAACGAAGTCGCCGGAATTACGTAACGTGTATCCAGATAAGGGAATTCAATGTCACGACTGAGAGCCGAGCTGAAAGAACATACGCTACCATTCACGGCGGACTGGTCGGTCGCGCGAGGGAGAGGGACGGAGGGAAGGAGTCGAGAGCGGAGAGAGGGAGAAAGAGAGGGAGCGAGCTCTCTCCCCACCGAGCTCGATATCCTCGCGTGGCTTATCTCTCCCCGCGATCGGGCCCGGTGCGCGCGGAACTTCCTCCGCTCGCGTACTTCCGGCGGACGCCTAAATTTAGGCCTCCGCCGGTCCCGCGCTACCGTCCTCTCCTTCTCCTCCTCTTTCCGACTGCTCGCAAGACTCGAGCGAGACGCGGGAAGAAAGAGGACGAAGAGGAGGAAGAGAAGAAGGAGGGAGTCCTGGCCGTGTAAACGGGAGGAGGAGGAGGAGGAAGGTATCTGCCGTCGGTGTCCGTCGGACCGTCCGGCCAAGTGGCAGGTTTACGGGGAACGCAGGCAGGTCGGGCGGACGAGCGATGAACGAAGGAAGCGGAGAGGCGAGGAGCGGAGAGGAGGAGAGGCAAGGCGAGGCAAGGTAACGCGAGTAAGCCGAGAGGCAGGCAGAGTTCCCCGTGCCGAAGAGCGTCTACGGTACACACCGCCACGCATTCACCCTCCTGTCCGATCCCAGACCTGCCCGAACTCTTTTTCCCTTGGTCCCTTCTTTGGCCTCCTCCCTTTCCGCTCGTCCCTCTCGCGCTCCACTCGGCACGCCTGCCCCGGAGCTCTCCCTCCCGTTCGCTGCATGCCTGCCCCTGCTTGCTTGCTTGCCTGCTTGCTCGCCTGCCTGCCTGCCTGTCTGCCTGCTTGCTAGCCGCCTCGCTCGCTCGTTCGCTCGCTCGCTTTCTTCCCTGCCGCCTCCTATTGCCCGTTCGCCTGCTCGCGCGTTCGCTCGTCGCCGGCTCGGCTGGCCGATTTCCACGATCGTCCCGCTGCCGTCAACACCGCACCGCCGTCAACGTCGTCGTCGGCGTCGCCGTCGTTGCAGCCACCAGCTTCCTCGGCCCTTCGCGCTCGTTTCCCTTCCGCGTCCGTCTCTCTTTTTCCGCGCCTCCCTGCACCGTCGGCCTCGCTCGTTCGCTGGAAGGCTCAGTCGTTGCTCGCACGGCGAACCGTACGTGCCGTCTGGTCCCTTTTCCCCGTCTTCCGCTACCTTCTGTTCTCCTCCTCTTCCACCTTCTCCTTTTCATTCTCCTTCTCTACCGCGTGTCTCCCTTCCTTCGTCTTCGTCGTCTCCACCGCCTCTTCCTCTTCCTCTTCTTCCCGCCGCCGATTTCTCTCCCTCCCGTCCTCGCGGCCCCTCTCGCGCGGCCCTGCGCCCAGGGGTGAACGAACCTACTAAATGACGGCCATGAAAACAGCCGAAGCTCGGCCACGAAGGATGAAGGAAGCCACGGACCGAAGACGCCGCGGGATTCCTCCTTCCTCTTTCTCCTCCTCCTCGACCTCCTTTGCCGTCTCGTGCCACGGCCCCACTGTCTCCCCCTTCCTCGTCTCTTGGCCGTATCAAATTTTCACACCACTTTTCCGCACTCTGCCCTAAATACGAGAAAACAAGACCAAATGACTTTGCCCTTCCTTCGCGTTGACTCTGCGACGGAAAAATCGCTTATTCCAATCTCGTTATACTTGGACTCTTCCGGTCTGGTTCTCCTTTCTCTCCGTACGAATTTCCGCGGTGGAAAGGAAACGCGTCGTCTTCGAGGCGCGATGAAGCGTTCGCCGGAGAGGAAGGGAGAAAGGTTCGAGAAGAAATTACAAAGTCGCGGCCGACTACCCTCGAATGGACGCGGGACAGGAAGAGCTTGTCGGCGGAAGTTCGATTCTCCGGATCGAGCGTATACACCGATGCACGCGGATCTCTCGCGACGACGGGACGAACGCGACTAGTGTTTGAAATTCCCGCCGATTTCCGTTCACCCGATGCTCCGCTTCGATTTCTATCTCGCGCGGTTTTTCGGACGAAGGGCAAAGAAGAAAAACGTTCCTCGAAGCTCGCGTCGACATCGTATCCGACCGCGACTTCTTTTCGCGTGCGGCGAGTATTTTTATTAGTTTCCATGAAATTAACCCAAATTCTTCCGGTCTAATAAATAAAAGAGCCGTCGATAGAGCCCCGGCATCGGCCATTGCGCTCGGTCCAAGAATACCGTCGCTTCTTCGACGTTGCGTCGAAGAGGATCGTTTCCCGTTGGGAGCACGGTTCGTCGCGATAAACGGGCAAACTCGGCAACGTCGGCCTCCTCGTCGCCGCGCGAACCGTATTATCGCCCGGAGAATTCGAGCCGAGGAATTCGTCGGCTCGGCGATCGCCCGTATCGTTTTGAGAAATTGTTTGGGCTCGTCGACACGCACGGCATCCGATCGCAAAAATTGCTTCGAGTTATTGTAGTTGCTCAGGGTGCTCGAGCCTCGGCTCGAAGGGAGGGAGGGAGGCCGGAGAGAGATGGAAGGAGACCTGCCTCTGGTTTCGAGCCGTAAAACCAGACCAACCCTCTCTCCGAAGTCGACCCTCTCTCTCTCTTTCTTCCGTTCTTTTCTTCCTTCGTTCTTTCATCCTTTCTTTCTTTCCTCGCTTCTTCCTTTCATCCTTCCTCCGTTCCACGATCGGCTCACCCTATAGCAGATCTCCCTCTTGCCCCCTTTATTCCCGATTGTTTTCGAATCGGGCAGTCATGAGAATCGACGAAGCCAAGGGAGCACCGATCCGGTAGTACCGCTCCAAACTCCTCCAAGATCTTCTCGATCGGAGACGACGAATCGCGGAGGAATTTGAATCGTTCGAACGGTATTCGAGGTGTCGATTCGGAATGTGCGACGAGACGGAGGCAACGCCTTCGTCGTTTCTCTTATCGCGGCCGATTAAAACGTTTAACGCCTTCCGCGAGTTCCCGCGAGGCTGTCGATCGATAACGAGCCGGTCGACGCTCGCTAGGCCAAAGACGCAATTTATCGCGGAAGTCCGGAACGTCTCGCAGATCCTTCCGTCTCGCGAGAATCTTTGAAACGCGCCATCGAATATCTTCCAGGCAGATTAGAACGGAAGTTGAGATCGGAATCCAATCGATCGCAGCCCCTCGAATCATCCGGACGGGCTGAAACTTTGTCCCGCACACCGACGAATCCTTCTCGCTCCGTTCCGGCTCGTTTGAGTTCACGACCCACCGCGACTCGTCTACTCGATCCTACCGCCGATCGCTCTCGATCGGTCCGTTCGAGGTTCCACCCGTGCAACGGGAAAATTTCCGGTCGATCAAAAATTTGGAGCGACTTTGCGAACGTCGGAAATCCGGACGTCCGGAAGGCCGGAAACGGACGAGGGTGAAAGGGTGGAAGGTTGTAGAGGGTAGAACGGTAGGACAGTAGGGTGGTAGGACGAGCTTCTTGGTGCTCGAGTGGGAGGCAGGTTATTAGCGTACACGCACGGTCAAACGGGCTATTGTCTCGTCATCGACGTCGAGGCTCGAAAGCACGGATACAGACGCGCTCGCGCCCCGAGAGCTACGTACACGGTACAGCGTATACCTTGGATCGTGCACGGTGCACAATGCACCGTGCATCGTGCACCGTGTACCGTGCACGGTATACCGTATACCGTTGTATCGTAATGGGCTTCGTCTCTCGACCCGTCTGCAAGCGCCGCCTTCTTTTCCCCTTGCTGCTTAATCCTCCCCCCTGGGTAAGGGAAGGTGCGATAACAAGCCACCAACCTACCTTTTTTCCCTAGGCATCGTCGACTCCGCTCTAGGAGCTCTCGAGACGGGAGAATGTGCGCGCTCGCGCTCTCGTCAACGAGAAAGAATTCAGGCCGTACGTGGCGTCACACCGCGCGAGCCGGAGCACTTCCGAGACGAGACGAGTCGAGACGAGTCGAGACGAGACCAGACGAGACGAGACGAGACGAGAGGAGACGAGACGAGGCGAGACAAGATCGAGACGCGACGAGACACTGGATATTTGGGACGAGGATTTTGGGTCACGATGCGAGCCAAACGAGACACTCCTATCTCCGCGAGAGATTTTTTCCTTTCAGAGTACGGGCCGAGCAAGAGTCGCTCCAATTATCCGTCCTTCTCACCCTGCGACCGTTTCGTGGATCTACTGCGATTACGAAAATTTCAAACTGACCCGGTCATCGGGTCAACCTCGATCCGGTAATTGGCGCTGCTCGATTCCCCGCCCGATCGTTCCGCGAGACCGAGGGACCCTTTGAGGTAGATTCGTGAATAATTACGGTCAACGAGCTTAAAGCGGCGGTGCTCGAGTAAACTGAATTTCGGCGAGAGTGCCACTCGACGGGAGAGGCGCTGTGAGAGGAACCGAGCGAACCGAACGAACCGAAAGCGCGAACGGAGACGAACCACCCTCGACCGTCATCTACCGTTCTCCGCCATCCTCCACCCTCCTACACCTTCCTTCACCGTTCTCTAACCTTCTCCACCCTTCTCCGCCGTCCCTTCCGAGACGATTCCTCCCTCATCGCGAAAGCCCATTTCTCACCTCACACCGACCGCCAACCGAACGACCGAGCGACCGATCGCCGAACAGACGAGAAAAGCCCTTGCGCCATTCTTTCAGCGACAAAGGCCTGCCGCGAGCAGCCTCGAATTTGAGTTACCGGTGGCGGCTTCCGGTTTAAGGGGCGCGCTCAAAGTACCGGCTGCGAAGGCGTCGGGCGTCAAAGGGCGGAAGGTCGCAAGGGCGGAACGACGAGAAGGAGAGCACGGTAAAATCGACGCCTCGATTCTCACAGTCGGCGACTTTGTCTCCGGTCTGGCTGCCACCCTCTTGCGAACCCCGCCGAGGGACGCACCGACTAGCTTCTCTCACCGTCGATTTCGCGGTCTCGTCGAACGTCCCGTTGTCTCGGAAAGCGTGCAGGACGGTCCAGCAGGCTCGCGGTATTCGTGATTCTCGATCTTTCCGCGCATCGATCGGAAATATTCGATCGTGCGTCGAGCCTCCTCGACTAAAGTCCCTCCTGCCGGCTGCCGGGCGTTCGCGATTTCCGGGGAAGGGAGAAACGGCGGAAAGCGAGAGGACGACGCAGATGGAGAGGCAGAGGGAGACGCAGGAGGAAGGATCGCGCGAAGAAGAGGAAGAAGGTCGTGACTCCGGTAGCCTAGATCCGAACGCTCGTTCGGTCTTCTCGTTCCCACTCGGGATATCCTTGCTCTCGCGTAGACGCCCCGCTCTTAATCGCATCCCGGCTCCTCGCGATCGACCGTTCTTCACCGTTCTTCCGAAGAATCGCGAGAGAAACGGAGCGTTTTCCCCCCCGCGCCCGATCACGTCCGCTTCGAGGCCGTCGATCGCAAACTCGCCACCGTCGACGCCCAAAGAACGGAGGAGACGGGGGAGGTAATAAATATTAACCGACTCGAGCGTCGAAACACGGCAATGGTATATCACATGGCAATTGCGTCGCGCGCTCAATTATTCATGAAGTTATCGCTGGGAAACGCCACGGTCCCGAGCGGCAGACGCGCTTCGTTTTGTTTCGATCGCCGTCGCGCAATTATGCGCGCAAACGTTTAACGGCGAGCTCTCCCCCCTCCGCTGCGATCGGCTCCCTCGACGTGCATCTTCGATCTTCTTCCCCTCCCGTCGATCCTCGTTGGATCGCGACGAGAGAGAGCTCGAAATCTCGACGAGTCGCGTGGGGACTTCGCGATCGAAATGAAATCGCGGACGGAGGACCGTCGGAGAAGGCCCGAACCTCGGCTCGGCGACGACGCGCCGGTCCCACGGTTGCGCGGCGGTGCAACGCGTTGGCGCAGAAACGCGCGGCAAATCGGCGAAACGACGGAGCGACGGAAGCACTCGCGAAGACGTGGAAGCCGGACGCACCGAGCAACTGCGCGGAGGAGCGCGGAGAAGCGTAGAGGAGCGTAGAGAAGCGCAGAGGAGCGCGTAGAGCGTAGAGAGCGGCTAGACGCATAGAGCTTCGGAGGTAGCTACGAGCCAGAGTCACGGACGTAGGACGTGCGTGGCACGCAGGGTGTTGGTGCAGGTCCAGGGCCCGGCTCGGCCAATGAGGGGCCGGGAATTCGTGGCAGAACGCCGACGAGGCCGGCCAATCGCGGGGCCCTGGCTCCCCGACTCCCCGGGGTTACTGACCTGGCCAACGCGTTAAATATCCCATCCTGAAAAATATCGTGCCCTCTCCGTCGCGCGACCACCGGCCGACGAGGAGCCAGGTACCCCGGCGTCTCTGACGCGTACGTGTAAGCGCGGAAAGGGAAAAGGGAAAAGGGAAAAGGGAAAAGGGAAGAGGGAAAAGGGAAAAGAGAAAAAGAGGGAAAGACCGGCCGCGGGGCAGAGAGGAACGGAACGCGAGCGGGGAGAGGAAGGGACGCGGCCGCATACCCCCTTTGTTTGCACGGCCACGTTCGAGCCCCTCTCTGTCCCTTCCCGTCTTCCCGTCTTCCCTCCCTCTCTGTCTCTTTCTTCCTTCGTTTCTTTCTTTCTTGCGCTCTCGCGAGTTCCCTTCGTCTCTCTTTTTCCCTCGCTCGTGTGCGCGCGCTCCGATATACGCGCTCTCTCTCACCCTCTCGCTCTCTCTCTCTCCCTCCGCGCGCATATCTCCCGCGCCTCGTGGCTTCGTATTTCATTGATTAGTATTGCCCATTAAAAGGACGCCTTTATTTCGCCGCTCTTCCATTCCCTGGGATCGCCGGCTCTCTCTCCCTTTCCCTCTTCCTCATCCTCCTTCTCTCCCTTTCCCTCGCCCTTCCGCCGTCCCCGTCCCTTTGCGCCTCCGCGAAACGAGGCCGAAGGCAGCGCGCTCGCCGTGGCTTCGTTTCGGTTTAACGCGCGGTTACCGTAACGCGGCCGACGCGATTTCCCCTTCGTTCCGTCCTTTCGCCGACGCTCTTCGCCGACGTCGCGCCCCGATTTTTCATAGAGGGCCCGTCCCTCCTCCAAAATTCCATCTTTCCTCAGTTTTTCAAGACCGTGCTTTCCTCGCGAGGCGACGAAATTCGCGCGGGACACCCGGTATGCCACCGGAAAGCGCGAGTCCGCGCACGTACTCGCCGACGAACGTACCGTCGCTCGTGCGCCCAATCGTAGACTCGTCGAGGGAACTCTTGGACGGAAGCACGTAGGAACACGCGTAAAAATATTATTAACGAGGCCAGCGACGCGTCCCGAGAATCTCGTTTCCGTGCTCGGATTCCTTCCCGATGCCCGCGACTCTTCGCCCAAAGGGATTCCCGTTGAATTTTTCGACCGCCTTCCCGGAGGACTCTTCCCGCGGAGCGCGGCTACCGTCGGTTCCGGAGGAAGTGGGAGGAGGTTGGAAGATATCCTCTCGCGACTCGGTCTCCCGTGGATTTTTTCGTAACGGCGAGAGAGAAGAGAAGAGAGCGGAACGATTGCACCGGAGCGCGTAATACCGGGGCCACTAAGGCGGCCCAACCCTTGTGGACTTTTGTATCGATTACCCATCGGTTGGGCGAGGTTTCGCCGGCCGGCGACGGCCGTCCGTAATTTTAACGCAAATATCCTCGCGTTAATTGGAGCGATCGGCTGTTCCGCGGATCGCCGATTATCGCGAGTACCCGTTCGCCGAATAATTCCGCGTTGCCGGTGTCCGACAACCTTTTTTCCGCTTCCGGAGATCGATCGATATACCGAGCTCGACCGGTCATTGCCGTCGTCACTGGTCGATGCTCGTCTTTCGAGGAGAAAGTTCTCGGCTAGTCCTCCCAATCGTCTCTTCCCGACGTAAGTCTCGGGCGACCGGGCAAGGTTACTTTCGCGAAACATCAACACTGCGTTCGGCCGATGGTTCGCGGAAGGCCTTTTGCCCGAATGTCGCAAACACACTCGTCGACGTTTACGACCGATAATCTTCCTTCGCTTTTGCTTTCCTTCTCGCTGCATCCACGTTTCCCCTTCCTCTCGTCGACAAACCCCAAAGTCGAGCGTTCAGCGACGACCTTGAAACCACTCGACCGGTCGTGAGTTGGTCTCGCAATTAAGCGTCGCGTAATCGTGAATCGCCGCGATCGTTTGTCCAATAGCGGCGATAATGGCATCGATAACGGATCACCGGGTGGAACAGAGAGGTCCGGTCGACGAGGGAAGCGAGCCGCGTCGGTCTCGCCTCCGCGGTCGCCAAGATTAACGAGCGTCGCGCGAGCATCGGCCGACGCAAATTATCGGCGCGAGCTGATTCGTAGCGCCGATGAAAAGACGGTGGTCTGGTTCGTCTCTTCTCTCTTCGCCTCGTCGCACCCACGCGATCTTTGAGCGTCGAGGAATCGTGGAGCGTTTCGGGGGATCGGTGAGGGTACCCGCGAGGAGCAGAGGTCGATGCAAATAACCGCATCCCTGCAACCGTGCACGGACGGTGCGCTGAAAGTGGGCTGGCCGACTGGCCGGCTCGGTAAGCCGATTATCCACCTAAATACGAAGCCAGAGCGATGCACGTGGCTTAAATTGGTGTTTTTTCCTCTTCCCGCCGCGTTCACCGTCGCTTGCCCTCCCGCCTGTCCTCCTCGCCCTTCCGTTTTTCCGTCCCCTCGATTTTCGACGCTCTCGATCGCAACGTTGGCGCGCGACTCTCGATCCCGCGACTCTCTTGTTTCGACCACTCGCTGTCCACGAGAGGGTGGCGGAAACGCGTTTGGTCAATTACTTCGCCCGGATGTCCGAAAAAAGGGGAGGCGAAAAAACTCGTGCCGAGAGAACCGTGCTGCGCGGGAATGGAATTTAGCGTGAAAGTGGATTTCCCGCGGAAAAAAGCCGCCCTCTCGTTTGCACGTTTCGACGAATAGCCGAAAAGATTTTCGGTCGCTCGTGGGGAAAAGATCGACGGTGACGAAAGTACGCGACGATCCGTGCCGGTTCGATTTCAGCGGGAAAAACAGCTTGGATCGGATCAAGGGGAACGATGAGGAGCCCGAACCGTCGTGGACGGCGAAAAAAACGTCGCAGTCGGGAAGATTCTGAGGCTCGTCGATGCGTTTCAACGTCACGCTCCTCCGGTGCATGCCGATACGTTCTTCCCGCCGAACAATGCGGAAGAGGTCGCAAGTCGGACGGACGGCGCGTTCCGTTCGTCTCCGCGGAAGGCCTTACGAGTCGGCCGCGGAGAGAGAATCGTCGAGGGAAAAAGGGAGCGGAGCTGGAACGACGGCAGAGAGGGAACCGGAGAGAGGAAGTCGGGTCCTCGAGGCGAGAGAAGGCCGCGACGAAAAGTTGGCCGATGCCGTGCCTCGAATCGAGGATTTACGACCTCCGCCGAGGTCGGTGGCTGGCGAAGAGGGCGAGGGACAGCGGGAGGAGGAAGAGGAGGAGACGAAGGAGGAAGAAGGAGCAGCGAGGATAGAGATCGAGCCGCTCGGCGGGATCGCGGCGGAGGAAGAAGGAAGAGGAAGGAGGAGGAGAAGGAGGGCTCCGATTTTTCCGTGGGCGGGATTTTGAAACCTGTTTGAGCGCTTTGAAATCTAGAGAAATAGAAGAGTCGAGACCAAAGCCGGGCAGCGGGTTGGATCGGCCGCCGCGGAGGTATCCTCCGCCGTGCCGACCGGAGGAGTGCAACGACTGCGGGAACACCGGCAGCCTAGGAGTCGGAGAGGGCCGCGGGGCCGAGGGGCCCATGGACCGAGGGTCGGAGGGACAGAGGGACAGAGGAACAGAGGACGAACGGCCGAGGAGGAGGCACACGCGAAGGATGGCCCGACAGGCCAGGACGTACGCAGAGGAGAAGATTGGCAAAAAGTAGTTCGCCGTTCGTGTACGCGCCGATTCTCTCTCGTGGCCGCTCTTCCTCCTTGTCCTCCCTGCGTCCCTCCTCCCTCCACTCCTCGCCGTAGCTCTCGTCCTCTCGGTCTTCCCTCGGCCGGATCGTTTTGTTCTTGCTCTTCCTTCTCTTTCTCGGGAGCGTCGCAACGGAGGACGTACTTTACCCGGCTGGATGTAGATCGGTGGACGGCGTGCACGCCGCCTTCTACCCGGGATATTAAGTTTCCTACCACGCGCGGCTTCTTTTCTTTTATTTTCTCGCGATTCCACGCAAAAGCTCCCCCGACGCGCCGCGAACCGGCCGGAACGTTCGTCGTGAGTGCACGTTCGAGCGAGAAGCTTTGAAAATTCCCGTCGAAACGTTCGTCCGAATTTCAACGTCGAAGAACTCGAGGCATCTTCGACGACGGCGGTGTTGGCAAATCGGGGTACAATCGTCGTTGCTACTTCGCGTGAAACAAAAAAAAAACGCGTTTCCGGCAGTGTCGCGGGGAAGGGTAGTTTCGTGGAGATAAACCGCCATCCCGGTCGGTCTTAAAAAAGATCCGTAAAGATTCGTTATTTACGCGAGGGGAGAAGTTTCGTGGGAGAGCGATACTCTGCCGTGTAGCGTTCGAAAGGTCCTCGCCCCGCGTATTACCATAGAGACGCTCCGTAAGGTCGTAAAAGGTTGCGCACAGGCGGCATAAAGCGTTTAATGCGCGACTCTTGAAATTCTATTTGCCCCGGGTACGCTGCTCGCGGAGGTTTTACGCGGCGAGCTCGCCCGGGCGTCGGGAGGAGGGCTACAGCTTTTTCCGCGCCGAAACACCGTCTCCTCCGTGAATCCCTCTTCTTCTACCGCGTTCGGAGGATCTTCCGATCAAAGCGGGCTCTCGAGCACCCCGGAAACGAGGAGAGCGATCATTTCTCTCGTCGTTGAGTGCTCGATGGCCACCCGGTAGATCCACGAAAGCTTACGTAGCGGACGTACCGCGTCGCGTATCGAAGGACGCCGAGCGTTTCAGCCCGACGTTCCTTCCGATCGATCGGGACGAACGTGTCGAGTGTCGTGCGAAAGCACTTTTGCGAGAAGGTGAGAAGCGCGCGCCGGGGAGGGGAGATCGAAGGAGCGGCCTTTTAGCGAGAGGATCCGCTCTCCTCGATCCGAAATCGGCAACGTCCGAGGCGCCGGTCTCCCGAGGATTTGTAGATTTGAACTCCTCGCGTCGGAGCAGAGTCCTCGCGCCATTCGATAATTGGCCGAGGGGAGGACGATCGCGTCTCAATTTGCGCCACGGCGACCGTCTCCGATTCGCGGGTCGAGTTTACGCGCCGAAGATCGATCTTCGTGTACCGTGGAAAAAATTCAGCTCGCGTCGTCGACCGACAAAAATGTCGCGCTTGCGTCGCCATTAATTTTCTCCCTTCCCTGCTCCTCGCGGTCCCTAGCGCGAGAGAAAAAGGGAAAAAGCGAGAGAGGAAGAGAGGGAGAGAGCCGGACAAGACTCTGCTCTCCTTTCAGGCCGGCGCATTCTTTCTCTCCCCGTCGCTTTGGGATCTGCCTTTGCCGACCATGTTGCTTTAGGTCAGTGCCGTCTCCCTCCTCTCTCTCCTCGACCCTCCTTGGATCTCCAGCGATCTCTTCGTCGCACCTGCGTGCGTTCATTCGGGACGAGTCGGAGAGAGAGAGGGAGAGGCCGAAAGGGAAAGGAGGAGGAGGAGAAAGAAGATGGCAAGAGAAAAGAGGATCGGAAGAGAGAGGAGCACCGAGCGAAGAGCGGTAGAAGGCGAAAGGGCCAACGAGAGAGGAAGAAGGAGAGAGAGAGGATCGGCGGTTTAGGGAGGGGCAAGAAAACCACCGTCGGTCCTTGGTCCGTCCCGGAGTCGTTGGACTTTTGCTCGACTTTTTGGGCGAAGCTGCCCTTCTGCCTCTTCCTCCTCTTCGTCCTCCTCCTCTCTGGCCTCGGTCAGCCGCGGTGCCGGTTCGTCTTCGGACCTCCTCCCGCCTCGCGTCCCGCTCGGTCCTCCCGGACGAGCGAGAGCCCTTTCTTCGGTCCTCTCGAGGGGCAACCTCCTCCGGCCGAACCGTCTCCGGAGGATCGTCCACCTGGCGCCCTCTCCCTCCGCTCCCTCCGGCCGTCCACCGGTCGACCGATCGCCAGACCGATCGCGCTCCGACGTTTCGTGAGAAGCGACGCCGGGATCGCGGCCGACTCTCCGTTTCGTTCGGCATTCTCCCTTCGATGGTCCGCACTTTTCCCTTTCCCTCACCCTCCCACCTTCGCTCTTCCTCCTGCTCCTCGTCGTTCTCCACGACGATTCAGCGCTTCCGTCGTCGCTCTCCGCAATTACGGCAATTTCACCGGGACCTTCGGACACGCCGGCGATCGGCATCGCGACGCCCGAGGCGTTTCGCGGGGTAATTCGTCGAGAGAAAATTAATCCGATGTTCCGCACGGAGGTTAAAAGCTCGCCGTTTCGATCGAAACGAGCCGAGGCCGGCTCGTTCCGGCGCGATGCGATTTAACGACGGTAATTTGCTCGTTTCCCGGTGCTCGTTGTTTCTTCGAACGAGCTCGGCTGCCGGCGACGATTTCGCAGTCAAAATAAAGCCTCGAAAATTCAGTGGCGCGGGTGCGTGCGCGGCTGCAAAGGGTGTCGAGGAATTAAAAGCTACCGAGGCTCCGCGCGCGCCTCGCTTTCCATTTACGCTCCACCTCTCCACCCTCGCCTCTCCCACCCCGGCTCTCCCTTTTCGCCTCCTAGACCCTTTCGCTTTTCCTCTCATTTCTTCCTGCTCTCTCCTCTTCCTTGACTCCACGTTTGGCGCGTTCAACTTCGAAGGCACTCTCGAGGACACGAGTGGCCCCCGCAATTCGCTCGGGTTTCGCCAGCGCGTTTCGACGATCGTGCTTTACGAGTTCCCGCCTGCCGGAGCTTCGACGGCGGCGTATCTCGCCGACCCTAATTTCCCGGTGACTCTCGTCTCCTCTCTCTCGTCCTCTTCACCTCCGGAGAAGCCCTCTCACCGAGGGTGTGCGGAGCGCTAGCTTCCATCGCGCGAAACTGCTCCAAATTACAGTCTCCGAGCCGAACGGCCCTGTTCCCCGGACGAGTCGGCGCGAAAAAAAACCTTTAAGAGCTCCTTTTCCCGCCGTGGCCCGCCCTTCGAGCTTCTCGACGCGTTCGATCCTCCGTGCAGCCACCGAGATCCACTCTCGATCTCGTGACCGGTCTCTCTGTTCTCTTCGACCGGAGAGAAACGTTCGGTTTTCCCGCGAACGGAGTTAAAGACAGGGGATAGCAGAGAGGCACGAGTTTCAGGAAGAAGTCGAGTCGGTCCGTTCGGTGACTTCTGTTTCGACGAGATTCGTTCGAAGGGGTTAGAAACCCCGCAACGACCAAACGAGAACGGGGGACGGAAGAGAGAGAAGGGAAGCCGCTCGTATTCGCAAAAGCATCCGCGTAACCTGCGGATCTTCGCGACGAAGGTAGATGACACTAACCATCGGTGGTATATCCGCCGGTTAATGGCGTCGATAGTCGTCGTTGATGACGACGACAACGACGACACGGAGGACGAGGAGGACGAGGAGGACGTTGTGGAGGGTGCACGGCAGTAGCAGCTGTCGTTACCCAGAGGCGAGCTTGCTCGTGACTAATCCTGCATTCCGATTCACCGTAACCTGCCCCGCGAACCTACCTCTATATAGCGGCGATTAACGCGCCGGGTTACCCTAGGTTGTCATCCCGATACGAGGAAACCGAATCGATAGCGCGCGTGCCACGCGTCGTCGACCCATCGATACACTTCCGTTTCCTCCCAACGATCAATCGTCCGAACCGTTTTGGAAAATTTTGAAACTGTTCGAGATTTACCGTCCCTTCGATGATAGCGCGTTCCACGGATTCGGGGGTGGAGGAGGGAGGGGACGATCGGCAACGCTCGATACCGTAACAAAGACCGAAAGGAAAATTCGCGTACATCCGTCGTCTCGTCACCGCGCCTCCGTCGTTGAGGTTTTTTTCCGTCGTTGGTGTTCGTTCACTTCGTTTTTCCACCTTCGTTTCTTGTCCGCTCGCGTATTCTCCGTCGGTGTAATACGAGCCAATTTATCGAAGCGACAGCGGAGCAAAAGAGTTTGGTTTTTTCTCGCCACGTGGAGCGTCAGACGTCGTCGGGGGTGGGAGCCACCCCCTTGGTCGTCACCCGCTATGGTTACCCCCACGCCGATGTCCTTATCCCGTAACGAAATTGCTTCGTCGGGCTTCGCCACCGCGGACCAACGGGTGTCGTCTCGGTCGCGATATTAAAATCAAATCAGTGGGAAAACGTCGAGCCAATATCTCCGCCGTCAACGTCCCATCCACGATCAGGAGGAAGGGGGACTCGCCGAGACGCTCCTCTCTCTAGGGAAAGAGACCGCCGGGAAGAGAGAGGGAGAGAGTGACAGAGAGAACGAAGAGGAACGCGTAAACGAGAAAGAGAGAGGTGGAGAAGAGAAGGAGAAGGTGGAGGAGGATGGGAACGGAATTAAGCGCGGCGAAAAGACGAAACTCTCCGGCAATTTTCTTCCTCTCAAAGCACGATGCGCGCTCGAACCGCGAGCACGGCGTAATTGTGTACTTTGTGCTCGCGCTTCGATCAGCGTTCCGTAACGAGTTGTCATACGGCGCAAAAACACCGATCGATACCGCCTGCATTACGCCGCTCCGTGTAACGACCGGTCGTCGATGTGCGCGAAGGTGCCGCGCCCCTCGCCCCGCGACCCACCTCCTCCGCCATCGCCTCCGCCTCCGCCACCTGCCTTTACCCTCGCCCTCGCTCTCCCGCTCCTCCACCTCCTCCTCCTCTTTCTCTCTCTCGCCCCGGCCCTCACCCTCGCTCTCGCCCTCGCCCACGTCCTCGGTCTCGCCCTCACCCTCGCCCTCGCCCTCGCCCTTGCCAGCGCGGCCCGCGAATCTCTCGATCCGCCGATCCATCGGCCCACGATTACCCGGCGAACGCGTAAACGCGCGCCTACACCTTCGAGACCCTTTCGCGACCCACATTCTCTCAGAATCGACCGACCGGCGACGCACTTTCCGCGCTTCTCGATCGTCGATGCTGACCCAATTCGTACGTCCGACTGGACTCTTCGACCGTCAAACTATGCTTTCGAGATTCCGCCTTCTCTCCTTTCGTCTTGCCTCTTCGTGGTTCGACCTCGTCGCATCGCCGTGAACGACTTTGCGTCTTCTGGCGCGGCAAGCACGTCGAACGACGAAGCGTTTTGTCGTTGATTTTTTTGTCGAACGCTCCGGGAAAAAGGGACGAGACGGTAGGTCGCGAGGCAAACGAAGGAACGAACAAACGAGCGAACGACCCGCGCAAACTATCCTCTCCCTTTGCTTTCACCGTGAACGGTAGAAGGGTTGGCCCTCGCGGACAGATTATCGATCCGCAACGAAAGGAATGTTTTTTTCCGCGCTTCGCTTTTCGACCTGCAAACTAGCGAATCCGCGAAGCCATTGTGCTCGGCCCTCCGTTCGCTCCGGCGGATACGGAGGGCCCGATCGTTTCGCCGACGTCGACGTCGACACCGAGTATCCGACCTCTCGTTCTTCCCGCGTTTCCCTTCGATCCGCGTTTCCTACGATCCCGTCCTCGATCGATCGACTTTTCGCTTCGTCCGTTCCGTCTCCCTTCCGTGGACTGGCTTCTCCAGAGTCGCGAATCATATCGATCGATCGTTTCTAGAGCGCCGGATCTTCGATCAACCCTGGCATCTAACGAGTCGTCAAAAGAAAAAAAGATAAGAGCGCGATCTCCGGAAGAAAAAGAAACGTACGACCAATCTGCAAAGAACGCGCCGAGCCGAAAGATCTCCGTAATTCGTCAACGACTATGATGATGAGAACGGTGACGGCGACGACGACCGCGACGGCGACGACGAGGACGTCGACGATACCGGCGTCGGACACGACGGAGTCTCGACAAAACTTTCCAAGCGAAATCCCCTTTCTCCGTTCGATCGGACTTTCTCCCTCGTTGTCGGTCGTCCTTCTCCCTCACGGAGGAGTCGGAGGTATCTCGCGGTGGCTCGGCCAGGACCTACCCCAAATCCCCCGTTAGGCCTGTCGCGACCGAGGCTCGTCGAGTCGGGACGAATCGGGGCGAGTCGGGCCGAGTCGGGCCGAGCAGGGCCAGACCGGGCGTGCCCGGGCAAAACTTTCTCGCCCGACATCCGGCCCTAACCTTCCGCACGGGGGACCTCGTTGCGTGGCTACGCGGCGAAATAAATGTCTCATCGTTTCGCGTACAGTCCGCGAAAAAATTACTTCTCGCCCGGACCTTCTCGCCTGCTTCGTACTTTACGACCGGCGTAAGACTCTTTCTTCCTTTGTCAAAGACTCTCGCGAGCAAAGTTTGAGGCGACGAAGAAGTCGCGCTACGGATCGGCGACCTTGGAGGACGATCGATCGTGATAGAGGTGTGCGGAGGAAAATGCGAATTTTTGTCGATTTTGGTGTACAGGTTCGTCGCTAAAATCGATGAATACGATCGTGCCACTGTAAGCCGAGAAGTCGCGTATGCTTATGAGTGATCGACGTATCTCGTACTTCTGACTCTACTTCGAAATTTTTCGAAAATGAGAGAAAAACGTGTGGCAAAGTTTCGAGAAGATCCGACGAGGAGAAACGATCGGACGATTGCAATTTGGGATTCGAGAAACGGTTGAAATTCGAGCGGCGGTTTTCGCGTCGTGAAAACACATTTTATTCGCCGGCTGCACTTTTAGCCCGCACGCGTGCACGCAAGGTCATTGACGCGGTACACTTTTATCGTTAAGTATGGTCGACGATGAGTGGCTTGCGCGCGGTTGAATCTCGTTTTTTTTTTTGTTTCTCCTCTTCGTACGTATATCCTGTTTCGGAAACGCAACGCCTCCGGTTCGCGCGCGTAACTCGTCCAATTTCGGTTTCCTTCGCCCCTCATTCGACCATTGACGCGGCGAATTATTTAAATTCGCCCACTCGTGGAAGGAATTTGAAATATTTCGCAATAATGCCGGCATCCGGGTCAAAAGGAGCAGTCGACGCGACGGAAATTTGGACGCCTCGATAATTGGAGCCTCCGGACGCGGAGTCGCGCGAGGAGGAGCCGACTCGCGATTCGCTCATATTCGGTGAGTGACCCGCGACGTGCCGCGCGATCTCGGCGACCGGCAGCGCCAAACATTCGTGCCTACTGCCCGGCCTGAAAATATCGTTCGGCGAGTCGATTCACGGGCCCTGACCCTTCCCAACCGCGGCGTTTCTTCTTCGTCGTCGACGAAATCATCGCACGAATGAACGAACGGCCGGAATTTCGAGTCTCCGAAAGGTCTAGCCGGTCTGCGGGAATATCGCTCGAGTCCTCCTCGGTCTTTGTCCTAGGCAGTCGAGATACTTGTTGCTCCGGATCGATCCGACGGCGCGCGAAACCCGAATCGGCGAGCGGTCTTCGCCGGAGTTTGCCGCTCGACGATCGATGATCCTCGAGACTCGTCCTTTCGGAGGTTGACTCGTTCGGATGAACTTTGGTCGTAGTTGAACATCCGCCGCTCTCGTTTCATTGGTTATCGTCGATTTTCCGGGATATCCGGAGCTCGGAGCGTTCTATGACGAAAAAGATCCGTTTCAACGATCCGTCGTCGAGGAGACGGGGAGAGCGGATAGTCGAGGCTGAAATTCGTGCGCGTCGCCCTCGCGCGCGCACGTCCGCGCACACGCACTCGCGTACGTATGCACGCACGTACGAGCGTACTGAATTATGCAGCCTGCATATTTTCCGGTCTGTTTGGTGGGTCTCAAAGCCTAACCGGTAATCCAGGCAGTCTGCGCGCACACCGGGTGACTCGTCTGCACAGGAGGCCCGCAAAACGCGCGAAAATTTTTCAATTTCACAGCAGGCTGCGCCCGCGAGAGACCTCGCCGAGAGGAAAGGAGAGCTCCCCGGGCCGGGGGAGCCGGAAGAGCCCGGGGATCGGGGTGAGGCTGAGAGAAGGAGAGCGAGGGAAAGAGAGAAGGAGAAAAAGAGAAAAAGAGAGGGGTCGCAGCCTCCCTTGAGAAGGGAAGTCTCCAAACCGGTAATGAAATAACCGCGCGACGCTCCTTCTGGGAAAGACTTCCCATTCCGTCCCTGTTTTTCGGAGAGATCTCGTCGGAGCCGACGAGGAAACTACGGACCGCGTTTGAACGTCGCTTTCACGGCGGTCCGCCGATTACGCGACCCACCAGCCGGGTGGATCTTCCGAGATCTGTCGTTGACGAGGGAGAAAGGCGGATGGATGGAAAGACGAAAAGAGGAGGAGGGAGGCAGCGAAAGAAAATCGTGACGGAACACGGCGAAGGAAAATCGGCGGAGAGTAGCCGCTCGGATGCGCGTTTTCTTTACAGACCGGCGAGTCGAGCAACCGCGTTTTCGAATTTCCAAGGCGCGCGCGCGCTCCAGATTCCCTCCATTCGCGGAAGCCGAGCGTTTCCTTGGCGTTTTTCTCGCGCACGATTCCTCGCGTGCTATTTCCTCCTCGAAATTCAAGCTGTGCTCCCGGCTCGACCGTTTCGCTCCGATTCGGAGAGTGCCGACGATTCACGCGAGTCCTCCTTTTCGAGAGCATCGACCCCGTCGGTCTCGCACCCTCTTGGCGAACAGGGAACACCGAGTGGCGCCCTTTCCGGAAAAATCTGTGCTCGAACCGACGAAGTCAGTTTTGCTTGCTACGTCGGAGGAAAAACGACGAAGCTGTCGGCGCGATCGAAGCGCGGAAACGGCTCGCTTGTCCCGTTTTGCGCGTTTTGCCCGTTTTGCTCGTTTCATCGGGCGGCGTATCCATTAGGCGTCCCTTCGACTAACGCGTTTTTCGAAAGCAATCCACGCATCGAACGATACGTCGGCAATCGGCTGATTGCCGACCCCGAGCGGACCCAGCCGGCACCCCTCTACCCTCCGCCCATCAACCTCCACCCTCCACCCTCCGCTCTGTATCCTCCTCCCTTCTATCCGCGCCCCCGTTTCCAAGATAATGGACGAAGCGAACGAATCGACGAAACCTAACGAGCCGCACCGAGGCCTCGGTGAAAAGCGCGATCCACCGTGGCCCATCGATCGTCCGGAGAACGCGACGAGGAAAATGGTCGAAAATCGAAGCCCGCATCCGGGAGATTCGTATCGGTGCTCGAGCCTCTCGCGATATCCCCGATGCGATTTCCGGTTGCCGCCGCAAAGCAATCGGAAGTATCTCGACGAAAAGCGGAGAGGCGAACGCCGCTCGTTCGAATTAAAAGAATGCCCCCTGCGCAAATAATTGATTACCCGCTCCCACGTCGGCGAGCATTCGCTCGATATTGCAAAAATATCCCCCGGGGATCGTATCGTTCTGCGTGCAATTTTTCATTACAAACAATCGATGCATCCCCCGGCGAGTAAGAACGGTTCTTATTCGTCACTCGGCGAAGCGTTCTTTCGAAATGACCGGCGGCAGAGGGGCTGAGAGGAAGAGAGAACGAGAGAGAGAGAGAGACAGAGAGAGAGAGAGAAAGAGAGAGAGGCCGAGGGAGCGTCGAGTCGAAGCGTCGAATCCTCCGGCAAAATCGATAACGACGTCCATTAGTAATGATCGCGTTGCAAAGTCTTCGAAAAAGAGGGACACGAGCCACCGACGGTCGTTTAAAATTTCACCCCATGCAGCCGATTCCAGGCTGCCTTTCTTTCCTCCTTCACCCTCGGTGCACCCGCATCGACCCAATAATTAGTATACCTGCCAGCAAGCAGGGGATGCATCGAGGTCTTGAATGGAATACTTGTAACTGTTTGCCCCGAGTTTTCCTGCCCTCTTTCCAACCCCCCTACCATCCAACTGCCCTCCCGCCTTCTCCGCCTTCTCCTCCCGTCCCTCTCGCCGCTGCTTTCCTTACGACGACGTTAATTGCCAGCGTTTATTGCCTCTCAAAGCAATCGCGAGGAGCCATCGTTCCGTTTTCGAGACTTCTTCCAGCCAATCGGCGTTCAATGGCACGATCGTTTTCCCGTCGAAGGAAAAACCATCGCGAACCTTTGATTTCCGCCCTCGACGTCGAACGACGATGCGAGGGGAAACGCAACTTCCTTGTACCACCCCGTGCATTGAGATCGATCGAGCAGGTTTCGTCGGTTCGATCCATCCGTCATACCCGAATCGATGTTTTTCTCATCGATCGTCTTCCCGAGTCTTCGCAATGCCGAAGAAAAAAAGGGGTAGTTTCGCGAGCCCGTCTTCGCGGAACTTCTCTCCTTCCCGAACAACGGCCGATGAAGATCGTCGCGTTTCCATCCGTCGTCGGTCTCAGTTCGGTCCTTGCCTCTCGCGTTAAATCGATAGTCTCTTCGGCGAAGGGGTTGCCGCGGCACCGCATCGGGGAAAACGCGAACGAAAGGAGACCGTCTGAGGCGTCAGAATTTAATTACGGAAATGGAAGCGGATTATAACCGGCACGGTGTCCGCCGGCGAGGCGTCGACGCGCCCTCAAATCTTTCGGCGAACGCGCTCGTTTTCTCCCTCCCTGCGTCGCCCGCCGCCGAGAATACGAATGCGAAAACGAATACGTCCGGAGAATGCGGATTCCGGCGGAAAGCGCGCCTTCGATCGACACCACCGATATGGCAAACGCTCCCTTTGGCGAGCGAGGAATATGTTAGACGGGTAGACTTTGGCGCAAACTCGAATTATCCGGCGCGCCTCCTTTAACTCTTTCCTCGCAATTCGCAACGTTCGACGAAACGGCGTTGCGCAAGCTGTATTGTTCGCCATGGAAGAAATTACGTAACGCGATTATGGAAATGTACCGCGTCCAATCGGTGCAAAGTATCGCAAAAATACGTCGTCTTCCCGCGTGGCAAATTCTTGGAAGTAATTATTTCTCGAACCGAGAAACGACGTCTCCAAGTTCGTGTTATCTTACAAAAGGATGAAAGGGTTATCGGTGGATCGTCCTCGAATTGTCCCGATTTCGTGAAAATCGTTAAAAAATCGATGGTGACACCGTTCTGCATCTCCGGCCCTCTCTCCCGTCCGCTGCCGATTCTTCGCCCCCGACACTTCGACCGTAGGGGTGCGTAACTTTCGAGTAGTTTCTAATTAATGACTGATTGGCAGCTCGGTGTTCCGCCAGCCCTAACTACGACTCCCCTTTCACCCGCTTTACTCCGCGATTCCGTTCACCACCCCTTCGTCTCTCCCGCTTTCTCCTTCTCTCTTCGTTTCCTCCAGGCTTTCTCCGTTTTTCCGCCGTCTCTGCGTCGTTCCAATTTTTTTTTCTTCCACCTCCTCTTCCTTTTCCGCTCGTTCGCTTTTTCTCCACCGGCGAACCCGTAACTCGTCATCGATTGATACGTTCGTTTCCAAGCAGGCGCGTCCTACGATTTCTCTCGGTTTTCGGCTACTCGATCAACGCGCCTCGTCGAATCTCCGCCACGGGGACGAAATTACCTCCGGGGTCTCGGGTTTGCGAGAAAAATATCGCGACTGAAGGGAGAGTCGAATGGTCGATAACGGTTTCGGACGCGTCGCGCAAATTGCATCGTCCGCGAAGAAGGATCTCCCTTCCGGCGAGGGAATCGAAGGTGGAAGACGAGAAAATGCCGTCGTTCCGCCGAATCGTCGAGTTCTCCGGTACGGCGGAGTTTGTTAATTTAATAAATAATTCTCACCGGTCGATCGTAGAGCTCGTTACGAGCCGCTCGGCAATTGGTCCGTGGAAATGAGCTCCCTTAAACGTTTCATTACGGCAATTGGAAAGAAATCGAAGGCGCGGATACGCCGAGGAAATAATTAATGCCGCGACGACCGGCCAGACGCGGGAGGGCCGAGTTCGCTTGAGGGGACATTTTTGCGGGAGAGTTCTTCTCCGCGATGCCAGCGATTGGTTTCGTCCGTCGAATGCAACGGATCGTCGAAAGGAAACCGAGAGGGAAGATTGGTCGAAGATTCGTTCTTTCGTCCCCGTTTGTGCGACTCGAGAGCCACGCAGACAACCGCGATTCCCCCCTTCGATTTATTTACTCCGTGGATTTACCCTCTTGAAAAAAAAAAAGCGTATGCCAGTCGAGAGGAGGAGCGGAGGGTGTATGCTCCAGAGATAACTGACACGGCTCGTCGAACGGTTGGCAACAAAACCGAATTTGAAATTTTCCAATGAATTATGTCGGCCTTTTCCCCGTGCCGCGGCGTACGTGAAAGCACCCCCTTCTGGCCAGGATGTATTCAGAGGATCATAGAGGTACGGAAGCGATGCACGCACGCACGCACGCACGCACTCGCTCCCGCACGCCCGCACGCACCCACGCACGCACGCACATCGCCTCCTTCTCTCATTTTGCCCTTTCCGCGCGCACACGTTTCTCTGTCGTTCTCTCTCTCTCTCTCTCTCTCTCTCTCTCTCTCTCTCTCTCTCTCTCATTCGATAAACGTCTCTCTTCGACTCTCCAGCGATCGTCCTCCCTCTCTTTCTTTCACTCTGTCCTCGGCGGAGAGGGCAGAGCACGTTGCAAGCGATCAAATAAAAGCCCGTGTTTTCCCCGATATTGAACCCTAAGCTAAGCCTAACCTGCCCCAACCTCCGCCTACCGCAACGTGGCCTGGCGTGGAGACCGAGGGAGCGCAGGGGTGCGCAGGGGTGCGCACAGAGAGAGCACGGGGGAAGCGCAGCAGGAGGAACTGCCGGAGAGAGCGAAAGGGAGAGAGAAAGAGAGAGAGAGAGAGGGCGAGCGAACGAGAGAGAGAAAGAGAAAGGGAACGAGAAAGAGAAAGAGAGCGAGCACGAGAGCCGAGCCGGAGGAACCGACGGAGGAGGGGAGGAGTAGGTGCGCGGGGGTGGCAGGTAGGGGGAAGCCACCCCAACTGCGGTCGTTGACCCCACGCACACCCCCAGTCCAGCCCGAACCCACCCCTCAGGGCCGACGACACTGGTGCCGTCTCACGGAAAAGTATTGCACTCGCATTGCAACCCCCTTTCAGAACTTCCCTCTGTCTCCTCGCCCTCTCTCGACCCTCCCCCACCCCCGTTCTCCCTCCCTCTCTCTTTCTCCTTTATTCGCTCGCTTGGTTTCTCGCTCGGTGGCTCTTCGTCGGTCTTTTTACCGGACCACCCCGGACCCTGGAGTCGCTATCCCAGGATAACGACTCGCTGGAAGGAGGACTTTGGGTGAAACCGAGCGCTCCGTAACTCTTTCATTGCCTTAACTAATTTCTCGGGTTAACGACATCGGTTTCGGATGCTTCGACCGAACTGCGCTTTAAACTCGAGCGCTTCGCGACGCCTCTTCTCTTCGGAAACGTTCGTTCGATGGCTATTGCCGGATGCATCGTCGCCCCTACTCAATATCTCCTCCTTCCTTTCTTCCTCCGTTTTCTTCTCCCTTTCTTGCCACCCGTAGAACGCAACCTACTCCGCATCCGAAGGAATTTATGGCGCTGGAGCCGCATGGAGGTTGCGGGTCCCGAATCGCGCAACAGTTTGACCCGTCTAACGGACGAGGATTTTGCCACTTTTAAAGAACAGTCAGCGACTTAACGGCCCTCTTTGAGTCACGAATCTCGACTATTTCAGCCGAAAGTCAAAAAGTCCACCGAATCCGCGCGAAAGAAGCGAACGTCGACGTCGGAGGAACGACCGCTCCGTCGATCGTCGATCATGAAACGACGACAACGACGACCTGCCGGAAGAGTGCCGAGAAAAAGTTTTATTATCTAGAGCCATGGCCGATTTGTTATCCAATCGTGCGGATGCGTGTGCGCGCTTTTACTTCCGGGTTAGGGCTCTACAGGGTGTTGTTCAACGACCTGTATCGGTACACCTTTTTTTCTCCACGGTATCGGGCGACGGAGCGAGGACGCTCTTTTTCTTCGTCGAGGAGAATCGAGAACTCGTCCGAACCGGCCGACGCTCCGAGATCGCGGACGCAGATTTTTCTAAACCTCCGCGCCAGGTTCGCGCGCAACTCCTCTCGATCTCCGATCATGTTTCGCGGTAGCTTTCGAAGAAACAAACTTGAAAATGTTCCATCGAATTTTCAATGATTCTCGATCGTTCCAGTCTCCGTTTCGTCGAAACTTCGCGAAAGTTTCGGTTTTGGATCGCGTCGACGGACGATCGAGAAACTCCAACGGAAGAACCCCTGGTTTTGCGTATAGGTCGCTATGAATAGCCCGAGAGTATCACGAGACACGGAAATTCGAGCGAAACGCGGCCGGCTCACGAAGGGACGACCCACCCTAAATTTGCGTGTCTCGAGCAGCGCAGACCTCCTTCTTCTCCCCTAAAAGTTTCAACCCTCCGAGGATAACCCGCACTGACCTACCCCTACTACGTGATTTATGTACGAGCGGCGTACGTAGACGCAGGGGCGTCGAGACCCCTCTTTCCTTCTTAGCCCTTTCGAGAACCACTTGTCCCGCCGACGGAGAGAGGGCTGAAAAATTTCTCCCGCCCGATTATACCCGTCGCGCGTATTTGACGACGCCACGACACACATTTTTCGATAGAAATTTTCTCTTCGTCTCTCCACTCTTCAAGTACGTCCCACCGTCTTTTGCTCTCTCATTTCTTTCTTTTTCCCCCTTTCTCCTCTTCCGCTTCTTGTTTGTCTCTCACGGATTTTCTCTCTTTCGCTTCCATCGATCGCGATTCCCCGGGTGCATTTGTAAAGCGAAATTTGCGCGACGCGACACCTCGAATTCATCCGGTCGTCGCGCCGCGAGTCAAAAATTTAGACGCCCTCGGTAGATCGAAGGATTTCGCGGCTCAAGAGGCGGAGGCACGCGCGGCGTCTTTGGGCTATTAAGTTTCACGAAAGATCGATACGAAACACTCGAGACATCCGCCGCCTCTGTCGTCGAGGTTCGCGTAACGTCTTTGCCCCGTAAATATGCGTTCGCTGGAAACTCCTCGGCTTTATCCATCGCCGCGAGGATCCTCGGCGAATCTCGCCTGACTCGCGCGCATCGAAGATCGGCTTCCCGCGAATTTTTCTTCGCAAATCACGTCGGGGAATCCGGCGCGATACGAATCGGGAAATTTGTCTCCCGCGAGGGTACGGAGCGATCGATCTCCTCGAAATTTCAGACGGCATCGCACGCGATATCCCGGCGCCCAATCGTTCCGGCTAATCGATTCCCTCCGTCGTTCTCTTTTCTCGGGGTCGACCGATTCGACGTCCCCCTCGGCGGCGACGCTCGAATTCACCCAGACGGAAATAGGAGACGGGAGGAAAAGAGGGATCGAGGGAAACGGTGAGAAGGAGAGAGGAGAAGAATCGGCCGTTTCGTCCCTCCAAAATGTTCCGAGTATTTTTTCCCGAAGAAGAAGGCATTGTTTTCCGTTTGGTTGGCCGTAATATCCACTTTTCCCTGGTAGGCACCCTCTGGCGGAGGAATAAAACGTACGTACCTTGGTACGTACTTTCACCCTAATATGGCGCTGGGTGGCTCGGTGCAACCCCCTTGATCCGCGGAGGATGCGTGCGCTTATTCGCCTGCAACGCACGGATACCTCCACCTTTCGCTTCGACCTCCTCCTCCTCCCCTCCTCCATCCCTTTACTCCTTCCTTCTACGCCTCCTTCTCCATCTATTTCCTCCTTCTCCTCCTCCTCCTCCTCCTCCTCTTTCTTCGCCTCCTCGCGCCTTTATTCGCGGCACTAAATTACTACCGGCGGCCTGCAAAATTGCTTTCGTACGTAAAAGAAAACCCCGTAGTTCGCCCCTCGCGGTCGATAGCGAGCCGAAAAAGGGGAAGGTCGCATGCGTCTACGCGCGAGCCTCGACTCGCCGGTGCGTCGGCTTACGAGACACCCGGGGCCCACGCACCGCGGCCCTCTTCGCCGAAACCGCCGGGGGTGGCTTCCGCGAAAGCCTCCCTTCCTTTCGAGGAAGCGCGCCCGGAGGAGATCGCGGAAACGCGACATCCAACTTTTTCGCGAAACGCGTAACAACCCTCTCGGACCGCTTGCCGCTACTCCTTCCACGGAACCGGTAATTACGCCGTCCTGGAACTGAATCCGGTGAGAGGATGGGCGAATATCGCGATCCGCTCTTCCAATTATCCCTCGTTCCTTCCTCGTGCATACAATTTCGCGCGGTTCAAAATTATTTCGGATTAGTGAATTTTTCCGCGGCTTCCGCGAAGTAAGATAAATTTTTGAACCAACGCGCGACGGGTCTCGTTAAAAGTCCCTTAACAAAACTCATTAGCGAAATTCGCATCGGAGAACGGTCGGAGCCGTGCGGCATTGCCGTAAGTTTCCACAAAACTGCTCGCGTTTTGCCGTGTTCTCTCTCTCCGTGGTGCCGTCTCTCTCTCACGCTCTCTCTCCCCCTCTCGCCCTCCTCGAGTTCCTTGTTTTTTCGATCCGTGGAAAGAAAAAAGAGAAGAAGCGGTTTACTCGCGGTAACGTGCGCGCTCTTAAGCGACGGACCCGTTGAATTACATAATGCGTAATCGCAACTTTGTAGCACGCTCGTTGCAACTTTGTTCCGTGGCTCCCTTCGATGTCGCTCCTCCCCGGCTCGCGTACAAAGGGACCGTAAGTAAGTACTTGTTGCTCTCGAAATACACGGAATCGTAATTCCCTCTCTCGTCGCTTCCTCCTCTCACTCTCTCTTTCTCTCTCCTTCTTCCTCCCCTCCCTCCCTCTCCACTCTCTTTCTCGCTCCGTCTCTCTCACGCCTCGGTGCCGCGGTATACGGTTCGTTCGAGCGATTCGGTTTTCCAAGATAACTTCTCGGGGAGCTTCCCTCTCGACCAGCCCTTGCCGATGACGGTACCGCGGCCGAATTTTTCCTACGCGATCGAGGAAACTGAAGAGAGACTCCGAGGAGGAGTTCGGGTCGCTTCCGGTTCTTTTACGGACCCCGTCTTTTCTCGACGCCTCTCGCAAAGGTACTCGCAGCGAGGAAAAGTTTGCCGACTGACCAAATCCGATTTCTTCCACCTTGTCCACCCTTATGGCAATTGGGTCGGCTCCGTGTCCCACGAGGGCGCGAATCACCCTTCGAAAATAACTTTGTCGCAAAATTGACTGGGCCCTCGTCGTCGTTCCCCGGAAACTTGCCATATCGCGTACGCCGGAAACGGACGCTGGCCACCTGCCACCTCGCCCATTTCGACGAAGCTCTCCGAGAGAGAGAGAGAGAATGAGAGGGAGATCGACGGCGAGAAGAGGACGATGGAAGGAGGCGACGGTAACGGCAAACGGCCACGGTGGTGGTGGTCCTCGCGGAGAATTCATCCCTTAAGAAAATACAGGCAATAACCTCCGGATCCTCGGTGGGAGGAGGAGGAGGAGGAGGAGGAGGGTGAGTGGGTCGGAGGTAAAGGTGGAAGCGTCGCGAGGACGAGGAGAAGATCGGAGAGGATGGTCGGGGCTGGGGAGGGGCGGAACGGGGTGACCGAGGGTGGCAGGGCACGGTAAGGCAAAGACGTTGCTGCGTAGAAGATCGGCGAGCGGGCGGAGGGCGGGGGTGCTCGAGAGGAGAAGGACGAGAGACGAGGTGGGTCCTCCGTGAGGGAGGGAGGGAGGGAGAGAGGGAGAAGGTGCGACGGCGAGGGTGGCAGCGACAGCGTGAACGACGGAAGGAGAAGGAAGCCGCGGCCGACCGCGCGAGGGGCGCGGAGCGCGGGCCGCCGCGGAGGCAGAGGAAAAGGTGAAGGTGGAGAACTCGGAAGGGGCGGTGGGTTAAAGGTAGCGGGCCAGAGCCTCACTTTATTTTTATGCAGTTATTGATCTCCGTAGAACCCGACACCCGCCGTACCCACCCTTCTTTCTCCACCTCCTCCTACGCTTCCTCCTCCGCCTCCTCGGTCTCAACCTCCGACCGAGTGCCGCCGCCACCGCCGCCGCCGCTGCCGCCGCCGCCGCCGCCGCCACCGCCCGACCCGCACCTCTCGTCTCCGCGCGGCTCCTCTCGCCGCCTCTTGCCGTCTCTCGCCGCCTCTCGCCGCCTCTTGCCGCCTTCTACCAGCCACCCTCTCGCCCTTCGCGAGAGCTAGGCTGCCGGCGGGTAACTAGCTTATCAAAAAATGGGCGTTGCCGCCTCTCACTGTCTCGTTCGCTCTCCTTTTCTCCCTTGCTCGGCCTCTCGCCCGTGCGCGCGCTCTCGCTCCCTCTCGTCCTCTGCCTTTCCATCTCGGCCACCCTCTCGTTCTCTTTTCTCCTCTTTTGCGCCTCTTCCTCTTCCTTTCTATCGGCAAGTTCCTCCGTCGCGCGCCCACGTCCTCCGACCGCCGGTCCGCGGCCACCCCGCGGCCACCCTTCGACCATCCTTCGGCCACCCTACGACCACCCTGCGATCGTCCACCCGCCGCCCCCGCGGCCCTTTCTCTTTCTCTTTCTCCTCTCGTTCGCTCCGCGCCTCTTCCGTCTCCGAAGCTTCTTCCATTGTAGCCCGCGCACCTGCCTCGTCGCGAGGTGGTCCTCGTTGGAGTGTCGACGCCGATGGGTGCACCGACAGGACGACGGAGCGACGAGGAGCGCGGAGATGCGACTTTGCTCGCGCGAAATAAGATATCGGAGGAAACGGGCGATCGCCGCGGGAGGGAAAGAGAGGGAGAACAGCGGTGTCCCGTCTTCCCGACCAGCCTCGCGCGCCAAACCATCCCTCTTCCCATTTTCTTCCAGGGTGTGTCCCACGCTCCCACGCTCCTACGCTCCCATACTCCCGTGTTCCTTCGATTTAGGGTAGGTTCGGGCTCGTTCCACTCTTCCCACCCTCTTCGTGTCTTAGCTTCTCTTCCTGCCATCCTTCCCGTCTGTCTTTCTCTACCTCATTCTCTCTCTCTCTCTCTCTTCTCTGTCACTTTCCTCCCTCTCGTTTCTTCGGTCTTCGTCGTTTCTTTCATCGACAAACTCGCTTCGTTTCGTCCGCACGGAAGTAGCTAAGCGACCGGGGACACGTTTATCCTCGAAGGCGCATTTCCGCGCTAAAAAACCGATCGATGTTCCTGCTTCCCGTACCCATCGCTCCTTCTACCCTCTCGGTCCTTAATTACCCCGAAAGGAAGTCGCTCCCTCTCACCCGTCTCGTCCTCGAAGAACTGGGGAAACCAAAGAATCCTAAAACCGATCGCTAAAATTGGACTCGAGTCGAAGAAAATGGGAACGCCGGACGAGAGTAGATCGAGTCGTAGCGCGAATCGTCGTTGCGCCTCGAATCGAGTTGACGATCGCGCGAGAAGAACGATCGATAGATTTCGCCGCGGGATCCAAAGCGGGTCGTTCTTTCATCCCGGAAACCGAGAATAACGGTACACGTAATCGATAAAAAGGAACGCGAAACATCCGTCTCGTCCCTTCGTCGTTGCAGACCCCGGGTTTTCCACCCCTCGGCTGCGTCGACGAAGGGTCAATGTCCGATCACGTGGTAAAAAGGGCGAAAAACGTTTCCTGAGGAGGAAACGAACGGAGGAAAACGAGCGAGCTAGCGAGCGTGTGAGCGAGGGGGAGAGAGAGAGAGAAAAAGGAAGAGAGAGACAGAGGCCGAGGGAGAGAACGGAGAGTTTGAGAGGGTGAGAAAGAAAGGAAGAGACGGAGAAAGCTCGAGCGCGCCAGTCGAAAACGTGGCAGCATCGCCCGGGCCGCGTAGCAACAGGCATCTGTTGCGATAGAAGATGCGATAGATATCCTTCCTGTGGTCTTACTTATCCTCCCTCGCGACCTCCCGCGACCTCCCGCGACCCGTAGTTTTCATGAATGTCGTCCTCCTTCGTTCATAGGATCGGATACATCCAAGGACGTATCCTTGAGTTTCGGCAAAAGAGCCCAGAACCTCCCGGACGAACGAGCGCAAACTTTTGAATTTTCGCGCGTTTCGGAAAAGCGACGCCCGCAAGGCGTTAATGTCCTCGAATGTAATTCGAAATCGCGACGAGATCGTCGTTTGACGAGGTAGCCGGTTTCCTCGGCATTCGCGTTACTATCAAAACACCGTAAGTCACGTCTCTCTCTCTCTCTCTCTCGCTCTCTCTTTCGCTCCGTTTCTCTCTCGACGCCTCGTCGTAATCGAGCTATATGGGTGCATGTGGGCGCAAGGATAAAGCAAAATATTTACCGTGCGCCACGACGGGAGAAGCTAATTAAATAGACTACGATTTACCTCGTGCTTCGTTGTTTTCGTCTCGCTATTCCGCAAACACGAAACGATTATTTCGCGACGAATTTTACGAGATCCCCTCCTCCCACTCCTCGAGCGCATTTTTTTCCCTCTGGAACAACGACGATTCGTGCCCGAGATATAGAAAGAACGCGATAATTATTCTTTATCGGCCGCTACAACTAAGATAAACGCCGGCTGGCCGGCGAATCAACGACTGTTTTTGCAGTTTTTCAAACGTAAATTCATTTATCCGAATCTCTCGCGCGTAACGATGCCGCGGAAAACATGGAAAGGTGTTTGGATCGTCCTTCAAATAACCCTCCCCCTCCACCCTGCCCCTCACGGTGACTTCTCGGACGAGGAAATATTTGGAAAAATCTCGCCATCGATCGAATCGTTCGCCGGAAAATAGGCGCAACGCGACGAAAAAACGTGGCAGGCCATGCGTGGAAAATTGTCCGAGTAGAATCGTCTATCTGGGAACGCGGTAGGGACGGAGGGAAAGGCGGAAGGGAAAGAACGAAAGAGCGAAAGAGCGAAAGTGCGAATGAGAGAGGGAGACCGACAACCGACGAGCATGACAAACAGACTGACACGTTGAAAAGCATACGCTCGCCGAGAGCATAAAAGGGACGAACGAATAAAACTAGTATATTACGAACGATAAATTTATTTTCCTTTTTCCCCACTTTTTACGTCGAATAAACGCGAACACCGGGCGGATTAAATGCAAACCGTGAATCACTCGACGGCGCTTGTTGGTTCTCTCTTGTCGTTAACGCGTTGTCGCGAAGAATCGCCGATCGTCGACCGCGCTCTTCCGATCGTCCGATTTTTCGCTCGCCACGCTACCCCCTCGATCGTCCGGGAAGGCAATATCGAGAAACAGCGGGGCTTCCTCGTTCCTCCTCGTCGTTACGAAACGTCGGCGGCTCCGCACTTTTGTCTCGATTGTTCGTTACGGGCACGATTTGCAATTTGGTTCGATCGCTTCGCGCGGCGCCGATCGAACCGTGTCGCGGAAACCAAGTCGATTCGATTACGAAATTCTACGATATTCCTGCCGTATACCCCGGATGTTTTCTCTGCGCGGAATGCCGTCCGTTGCAGCTCTTGCAATTTCGTCGAGGCCAAGTAGTTTGCGCGCATTCTGAGATCGGCCGATTCTAGATCGTCTCGCGGAAAAGGATCGATGGTCGCCCATCGTCTATGGTGTATTTTATCGCGACGAGTAACTTTCTTAGGGGCTATGGTGGGTATGAACTCCCACACACCGATTTTCATGTAATTTGTGCGACAGGTAGTTCTCAAAATAATATTTGACACCTATATTTTTTTTATCGGCAACCATCCATTCCCAAGGTGTGAAAATACCCCTCAAAGTTGAGGGTAGAAAATGCATTTTTGGGAATATCTCGGTAACCAGTGGTCAAACAAATAATTTTTTTTTCAAACACAGAATTTAACTGCCTAAGAAAAGGTGCATAAAAATTATTTGTTTGAGACTTAAGAAATTAGTTGTGTTAGACTTCGAAGTCCTTACCGCATCGTCGGTCATATATGGCACAATTAATATTTTCTTTTAGAGAACTCACTTAAATTAAATAACAACTTGAATTTCTTACACGAATTGACGTATCTGACACTCATTCACATTTATCGGTGGCATAGCATATCTAACGTTTTCTGAAACTGAAACATCCAAACTTTTGTAATGGCTACCGGCGACTCAGATGATCATCATTGTTGTTTTGAGCATTAATTTTCACTTGTAAATTGCGCAACTTCTACACATTATATGATACATATAGAGTGGAGGCTCGCCGCCTGCGTTCTCTGTTTGCCCGACTCTCGCCACGTCGAAACGAAGAGGGAAAGAAACGACCATGTTTTCGGCGACGCGACTCCTCTCGTTCGAGTTTTACCGTTATGAAAATCTGCAAGGTGCGTTACGTGGAGCTCGTACACCTGTTGTGCCGGTATTTCTCCGAGGTCGGAATCTCCTCGACTCGGGCGAAGCGCGGCATTCCAGGCGCACTTCTTGGGATAACGAAAACGCCGCGAAAACAGAATGCCAAGTAGCTCTGCCAACCCGACGCGAACCCGCCGACAAAAGGGCAAAGGGTGGGTGAAAAAGTTGCGACCTTGCCTCGAAGCGGGGCGATTAGGCGGTTTCGTCGATCTATAATCGCTCGAAACTTCGAAGCCACCGATCCGCGAATCGTATTGCTCTAAATCCCCCAACCATCCGAGACTCGTCTTCGAAGTGAAACTGCAATTTTCTCCCCTGGTGTCACTCTGGAAACTCGTTCGCCGTTTGGAAAATAACAGGAGAACAGCTCCGAGGTAAGTTAATGAGATACCAAGCGCGATATCTGTGCCAAAGATGCGACGCGATGTCTTCGTAACAATAAATCGTTCCAAAAGTAAGCCGTCGATAGAAATTCGAATTTTTCTCCTATCTGCACGTTCGTGTATATAGACGTTCAAAAAAGTTGGTTATACCGGCACGTCGCGTAAGTCTGGTACGTTTCCATCGGCGAGAGAAATGTGCGCGCAGCGTGCATCGTGATACGCGTTCTAAAAAAGAGGAACGAAACGGAAAAGACCCAGTTGAAAGCGCAACGACGCCGCATCCTTGGACTTGAATGCTCTCGCCGGTGTATTCGCGCTCGCGCACACCGAAAGGAAATTCAATGAAAACGAGATTATACGTGCACGAGCTCCCGCGTACGTAAGACACACCGACTGTCGGCGACAGGGTGCAGTGTTATCATAACCTAGTAACGCCAAATATTGATTTTGACACGTACACGTGACGAGACGCTAGACGCGCGCTTACCTACACTCCTGCCCTCATCCGCCTATCCACATATCCGCTTATGCATCTGTACACCTATGCACCTATACACTTGAACATCTGTACACCTGTACATCTATACGTGCAGGCATCTATGCACCCACGCATCTGTACATTTATACGCCTATGCATCTATACACCCATACATTTATACGCCTATGCACCTACGTACCTGTACACCTATACAGCTATGCATCTGTACTCCTATGCACGTATACGCGAGTGCACCTATCCTCCTAAAACCTATACACCTCGACACCCGAATACATAACATATGCACGTACGCCTCAATCCATCTATACACCATCCTACACTCCTGCATACCGATACAGCTATACACCTGCATACTTGTAAACCTATACTCCTGTGCACCTATACATTTATATACCCATGCAATTAACAAGGGAAGTTCGGGAACTGATACATTCCGATTTTGATGAAACTTTGCATCAATATTTATTAGACATGTCTAAGAAGATAGCTGTAATTCGTTCGTGCCCATTTTCAACTTTAAGGGAGATATCAAGGGAGGCCCCTTTTTTAAGGGAGGTCCTGTCTGTCTCCTAATAGTCCTGCCTCTCTTCTGAGACAGACAGGATAGGCAGGAGAGAGGCAGGATAGGCAGGAGAGGGGCAGGACAGGCAGGAGACAGACAGGACCTCCCTTAACACGTTCGCGGTCAGTAAAAATTTCAGTAAGCTGCGAAAATGGACAATCAAGTATTACACTTCTAACTACACAGAGAAAAAATAAAATAGTATGAAAATACTCAATGAATCACTTGGCCATCACTTTAAACTGCATAATAATTACAAAAAGTTAACGTTATATAAAATTAAGTGAATTAGAATTGGCTTTATCATTTGGCATGACATGAATACTATAGCATTCATGTCATTCTATATTACGATGAAAATGGATGTTATGGCATTCACGTCCGCGAACGTGTTAAAGAGGGGCCTTCCTTGATATCTCCCTTAAAGTAAGGGGCACGAAAGAATTACAGCTACCTTCTTAGGTAGGTCTAATAAATATTTATGCAAAGCTTCATCAAAATTGGAGTGTATCAGTTCCCGAACTTCCCTCGATAGCTGCATATGTATGTAAGTTTATAGGTGCACAGGAGTAGAGATTTACAAGTGTGCAGGTGTATAGCTGTATCGCATTAAAAAAAATGTTGTCCCATGGTATATTCCGGAAATTTTCACGCACTCTCTATGCGTGCATACGTCTATTTGCACGTTGGCGCAGGTACAATTTTTGAAGAGGGCGCGTACGAGCGCGCGGGAGGAGACGAGACGAGAAGTATATTACGCGAGTACACACACGTGGTGCAAAAGGAATCAAGCTGCTCGCTGACGATTCGCTCACGCACACTGCCACGCCGTGCGTGTACGCGCGTCAAATTTTTACGCGTACCCATCGATCCGCACGCCGAAGGTTCGTTCTTTCGTGTTGCGCGAGTGTACCGGCACTTCAAACGCACAAAACTTTTTGGTACAAATGGAATCTCGAGTGCAGGACGAAAAAAATGACGTCTTTGAACGACTCGTGATCGCGGAATACACCTTCTCGGTGTTGGGGAACGCATTTGCCGTTTCGAGTAGGACGCGTCCGACGAGAATTCGTTCGAGTTCTATGAACGCGGAGTAATGGCAACTGCGTACGATCCCAGGTAATAATTCGTGTAATCGACGAGCGAAGTATTTGCGAGTTCTCTCGACGCTAAAACCGTGAATTCAGCGTTTGATCGACTTTAAATGATCACGATGACAGGATTTGCAGAGCGGACGTAGCGAAACTTTTGTTCTCCGTTCGGTACTCACGTTTTGCCGTTGATCGAATGTTTCTCCCGTTCGATATCCATTAATTGATCTCCCGTAAATAAATCGACGACGCGAGGTTCGCTCAGACCGATGTTTTTACACTCGGTTAGTACGATCGCATATGCGCCACGTAAAAGGAGGTCATGGTACAACCAAATAGTAATAATAATACAACTATAAACTTCGTCCCACCGTCGCGTGTTCTAAAACCTGAAATTCGTAGAAAACGTGCGTACACGCCATGAGGTGTCATCTGGCGAATAGTTGCGAAGAAACGATAAAAGTAAAACGCGAATTCCTGCCATATCGATAAAGAGCGGAGCCTGAGAAAAATTCCCTGTGGTACTATCGTTTTGCCAATGGAAGATGATTCTTATTATCATTTTCTTCGTCATTTGCGAAACTGTCTCTGCAGCCGATAATACAGAGCCCGAATGAAACGTTCTTACTACGGACGATACGCACGCGCGTATGAAATCGAGAACAAAGCAGCCTGTATTATCAACGGCAAAAAATTTCAACGCGCTTATTTCTATTCGCAACGCTAATTTCGCGGGAGCTAATACGAACAAAATCGCGATTGCAGCAGCGATTCCCTCGTTGGGCGGGGAAACATCAAACCCACCAAAAAACTAACTATTGACTACTGACTACTACTACATGCACTAAGCGAGCACAGTGACAAATTGTTTAAAAAAAATTGTAATGGCGCCCCATTCTAGAATCCGAGGATTCGAATATGGTCAACCATTCGTTGCGACCCTTCTTGCGACAGTTTGTCGGGCCTCTTCGGCGGATGCTTCTTCTCTTTTCGGGCTCCTGCCCCAGGAACGTTGCTCGAATATCTCGCCATCACGTTTACAATTGTCAGCTACCCCTAGGAGCTTTCGCGACGAAACGACACGAGCGAAGCGCAGACGAGGAGCGATTTCAGAAATCACTCCCCGTAAGTCCCCGATGCTCGTGTTGCTTCCAATTTTGGGCATGATATTCGAGCAAGCTGAAAGTAAAGACTAAATCTAGCAATCGCGACCGAACGGATCCGGATCCGTTCGATCACGATTAAGACCAGGGGGAGGCTTCTCACCCTACACGCGCGCGATTGTGATAGCTTCACCTCCTGGCCCTACCTACTTAACTTAGAAAAATTCAAACACACTGTCGAGATGGTATGCTACCTACCTACCTATTACCTATATTTAAAATGGCAAATCGCGACTCAAGCATCACAACACATTCACTCATCGATCATCATTCAAGAGCCCGGGCGCAAGGGCCTACACTAGAGAGCCACCCCGGGGTGACTCCGACACCCGAGCTCCATACTCAACTTTCACACTCTAAGAGTACGTACCATTTCCTGAAATCGACTGACAAGCAAAGCGGACATTGCGTAATATGTAAAGTGAATCTATCGTCCACGTCGCGCACAAGGGAACCGTGATATCATGGACCTTTGCAAGGTCGTGCGAGACAATTGGAAGCATTTTTAAGTAAAACGGTAACGCATATGGTATGTCTTTTTCATCCATGTGTCTTTAGATTCTATGTGAATTCAATATCAAATACCATATGCGCCAACTTATTCACCTTGCGGTGAAACCGAGTATAAATTATAACCGCGGAGGCTCCTTTCAACAGAATTGATTCGGATTCGAGCAAATATGAACGGCAAATTATCGTTCGTTTCTAGGAGTTTCAAATACGACGCAAGATCCACGGCCTAACCAAACACACAAACGTGGAAATTACGCCGTGCACGACTCGCCTTGACATTGTCAGTCGCTGAAAATTGTTAGTCTTAGGAGCTACAGCTCTGCTCGCCGCCCAGACTTATCGGCGTAGCACCTGGGCATGCCAATATGTCGGGGCTAAAAAGCAAGCACAAGCAAATGTGAACTCACCGTTTGTGCTGAAAATCCTGAGCTCGAAAAATGATTAATTAGTTATATCTAACGATCTATTTTTCTTTTTCAAAAATATTTGTTCATTAAAATCATATATTGATCAATATTGAAAGTTAATTGTTAATTTGCGCAAAGACTCTACAACGAATACTTATAATATCTCCAAAGATCAAATAATTTATATTACATTGAATATCATAGTGAACTTTATATTGAATATTATACTGAACTTTATATTGAAAATATTTATAACCAATTGACAAACTAAAGGCATGCAGTATCCTCGGGAGATTCCGCCATCGAAGTAAATGGTTCGAAAGATTTAGAAAGGACTTTACAAATTGTTACTTCGATTCTGGAGTCCACCCGCCGCGAAGTGTCTTCTTGCACATTATACATGGCAAAATTTTGCGACTCTCAAGATCAACCGAAACGGAAAAAAAAGTCGGGAAGCAGCACGTAATCGTGCGTTACAATTCTCATTGCGCGATGATTCGGACAAATATAATACAAAATACGAAGTCGGATGGGTATCCGTCCTCAGAATCTACACGCGCAAAGTTAATTTCGCGAAATTCATTCGCGACTCGAGTGTATCGTTCTCGTACATTCATTCGTCGAGCAATCGCGACGTACAAGAAGACCTAGCCTGAGCTAATAAACATCCTAAATTTGCAATTGTACATGAGTAGGATACTAATTATCGAACCCATGGTCACAGTGCTCGCAAAAAGACATAATACAACCAGTCGCCCTTGCCGATTCGGACCAATCGTCCTACGACATGAATAGGGGTCCCGGAGGAATTTAAGTGCATGCGACTCACCAGTCGCCGAAAATAATTCATACGATGTCAACCCGAGGCAGTTGAACACCGCAAGCCATCTCGTCAGTGGCTGGCAGAACCGTTCCATGAAGGTAATCTGCAGAAGGGAGCACAATTTTGCGTTAAAAATAGTCATCCTAAATGATCTATGGAAAGAGTATTACAGAGGTCATATGTTTTAAAAGACTGAACTTACCAAATAAAATTTGTGGTCTTGGTGATGATACAACTGCCAACAGGAATTCTGAAACTTGGTTTCAGAATGTCACTGATTCTACTACCGTGACGAAAAATAAAATAAAAAAAAACGTGGCCATTTTGTTCATAGTCGGCGAGAAAAGGGAATCTACTTTCTTCGCGAAAAATATGTTGCAATGAGAGCCACGATGCTCTGGAATAAATGTCCTATCTCTTTAACTTCGATGCAAACACTGATTTTACATTCGCGATGAAATTCGGGGGCGACGGTGCCTTCTAATAATCTTTAATGATAAACTAAGATACAGTCAGAGTCAGGTGCTCTGTAAAAACAAAACTGGTACAGCTCATACGTAGCAAACATTGACTCTAAGACCGCATTGCGCGCGGCCACTAATTACTGAAAAAAGATGGAATTATGGAGGTTAGGGCCGGGGGGGGGGGGCAAAAAGCAAAAAACAACTAATTTTTCATCTTTCCTGTCACTCAACAGTCAAGCGTCACTATTGAAGATATTTTGCACCTAAAGGTGCAATAAATTGAAGAAATAATACTCACGAACTTCGAAATACTTAAAGATGTATCCTAACAGCATCTCGGTCGGCGAGAGGGGAAGATCTCGACCAGCATTTTTCGTCCTATCGTCGTAAAAAGTGAAGACATTCAGGAATTAATATTACATTTAAACGCACAAACGCTAAGGAGTAACTGAGAGTACAATTCGAGGACAGCCTTCGAATATTTCTTACCGAAAAATGAATCCAATGCAGGAGCACAAGCCGCCGCAACCGAACGCGGCAAACTATCCAAGATGTCGGACACCCGCCTCTGCAGCGTATGCGCGTGAGTCTTCTGCGCAGACGCCATGACAGCAGTTGGCAAAGTAGGAACTGAGAATAGGGGATGGCAATCCCAATAACCGTAAAATGCAATTTCCCAATTTTACACTAAGTTTACTTTTGTATCGTTAGACAGAATAACAGAACCGCGATAGTTCGAATCGTAATGTTTATAATTTCTCGTACTACGTGCCAATGAAAAAAATAGAACTCACGTATTCCGAAATATTTGACTGCGAATCGCACCACCGTCCCGGGCGGCGGGAGAAGAAGGGCTCGACCAATATTTTTCCACTTTTCGTCATAAAAAGAGAAGGAACCACCTACTCAGTGTTATATTTGTAACCAAGTCACACTAATAAGTAGCTGAGAGTAGAATTTGCCCACAGCTTTTGTAAATTTCTTAGCAAAAAACGAATAAAAAGTCGGAGTACACGTTCTTGCAACCGAGCAAACGAAATTTTAACGACACTGTGACGTCACTACTTCGGCAGAATGCCACGAGAATGTGCGCTGCAGTGGAGGGAAATTCAAATGATCGTAAAGTACCCTTTATCAATTATAAAATACTTCAATTCTACCTGACTGATATGAAATCAACGATTTGTGACAGTTTGATACATAATATTAAAGGTGGAGGATGGTAGAAAGATATCTGGAAACTTCCACATTTGGCGAGGATTCGTAGCCATTAGCTCGTTATTGCTCTCAGTGCGAGAAAAATAAGATGCGATAAAAGTGACAACACGGGCCAGTAGGCAAACTGAGGCATCGATCAGAACCAGTCTTGTCCCTCTACGACCACCAGAAGCCGAGAATCAGAAGATTGAATTGTGTCAAACGTAAATTGAAAAGATTATTTTAAAAAGGGGCGACGGACCCTCTTGAGCCGGCACTATCTTATGCCCAGGGCGAAAGAAATATTTGCGACGACCCTATGTATTTCCCAGAACTTCTTATGATGGCGGCATCTAGCGCATATAATAATTTATATTAAAAGAATAATTTAATAATAATTTAATAATATTTTTGTAATTGTTTACGCCCGAATCTCTTATTTAGAAAATGTAATTAAATATTAGTGATATTTCCATCGGTCGGATTGGCCGTCGCGTGGATCAAGCAGGAATCTCGCACGATCAACGCGACGCTCTGATTGGTCCGCCGCTCTTCCAATCCGGTTATCGAGCCGCCGAAAAGACTCTTCGTTCCCGCCAGAGGGGTCACCTGCCTCTTTCTCCTGCTGGACGTGGTGACGACAAGACGTATTCACGGTGCGTACGACCTTTCACACAATTTTCTCGTTTACCGATCGCAAAACAATAGTCCTCTCGTTTATCAACTACGTAGAGTTGCTTTCTCTATCCATAATTCACAATTACCGCGATATTAAACACTAATTTAACAGCAATCCCGAAATAATTACGCGAATAAAAGCATCGTTGTACTTCATCGACATGTGTGCGTCACTTTGCCCGTTTGGAACATTCGTACTATTATTCCTACTTCCTATTTCGATTTTAGTGCTGAATATCGCGATCAGTATTGTTCTGCAACGTGAATATACAAGATTTTCGACATTTTACGCAGTTATTCAAAACGTACCTTGTGTGCTTACAGAATCCAGGGTTAACCTTCAAACACGTTGCGGTCAATAGAGAAGCAACAGGCTGTGACAGGTTCGGACAGGCACGACGATTGTATAGCATTACAGTGGAATAAGTATACGTTTCAATTTTCTTCCTATTGTCGCGATTCTTTCTTACAATTTACAGAATTTCACATTAATCGGTGTCGAGTCGAACAAACGACGAGTTGAATTTACATTATTACGAATTGATACGGTTTAACGAAAGCATGCAACGATTGAGATCTTTCGGTTTTACTTTGAAACTTTTTACAATATACGAGTATTAATTCGATAATTGCAATACGATATTCGTCTTTTGTGACAACTGCCCTGTGCTGACAGCGATTTCGAAATATAGTGTTAAACTTTGACGACTATAATTCGATACTACAATTAAATCGCGAATCGCTTTTCTTGGTATTTACATGTTACTCCTTATCCTTTCGTTTTGAAACGCTGCAATGGCTTACATAAGTTTCAGGGCATGAGTATAAAAGTAATTATAAATCGTATTTGCCAATGTAGGATATTAAGATCCTGCGTTAGATTCGTCCGTAATTTCTATAAAGATTTTCGTGAATTTATCGAAGGGGGTTACAGTGTTCATATGTAATAGGGAATAAGCATGTATAATCATATAACTTTAACAGTGGCAGCCCACAGTATTTATTGTTTATACATTTAATTAGTAATATATTATATTACACAAAAACATAACGAATCAATGAGTAAGACATAACTGAAAAGCAGTATTTCTTAGAGCAAGCACTTGATTCGATGTGAAAAAGAAAAACATGGTTTTTTGATTTTCTTGTGTTCCCCCACCCACCCTTTTATTTTCAGCAAAATTTGTGACCGAGCGCAATGCGGTCTAGAGTCAGTGCTTGATTCATACTATATTTGTATTTATATCTCTAAATATTTATTATTAAATATTTTTTCAATTTATAATAAATTCACGCGACATAGAGTCAGTGTTTGCAACCCGCTATTATAATTATTAAGATCTTTTGAATAATTATTCAAAATATTAAGAATTCTTTTCTCCGCGAAAGTAGAGTCAAAATTGTTCGTCGGAATTGATTCTCGGTCGCGGTAGCTTCTTGATTTTTTTTAAATTGATCGAACCGGAAGTAGAGTCAGTGCATCGAGCAGCAGCTGTGGAAAGGACTTCCATCGGGCAAGGCTTCACGAATTTTAAAAGTAAGTATAAGATGCTCGAGAAATGAAAATTTTTAATTGAAAAATACAAAAATTAAAAAATATGTATATAAACTAACCAAAATGTTAATTTGTTTGTTACAGAACAGTCAAATGAGGGGATGGTTGAGCAGCGACAATCATTCCTTGGCGATGGGCAAAGTCTGTGAAGGTAATTTGAAATTATATCCCGTACACTCGTCATAACTTTGATATTTGTCAATTTCCTTGCAAATTTAACTTTTTTCTTTCCATCAATTTAATTAAGGAAAATAAAGTATCAATTAGCTTTTGAAGTTCTCAGAGAATACTTGCAACATTTTTATACTAATTAAATAATTAGCTAAATTTTCAAGCTTTCAGAGAGCAAATATTTTATATTTTGCGTTTTATTTTTGTTACAGACTTTGTCCGAATTCGTGAGGCATCGCTGAAGTGTTTGTTCCGCATTTTATATATACTTTAATAAGTGTTAAATTTCTAGTAATTTTACGCGAAAGTAGAGTCAGTGTTTGCTTCGTATTTCATATTATACACTTAAATTTATAACTTTACGCGAAAGTAGAGTCAGTGTTTGCTTCGTATTTCATATTATACACTTAAATTTATAATTTTACGCGAAAGTAGAGTCAAATTGTTCGCCGAAAATAATTCTCGGTCGCGAATTGTCTTTTTTTCAATTACACCGAGCCGGAAGTAGAGTCAGTGCAACAGGAGCAGCTGTGGAAAGGATTTCCATCGGGCAAGGCTTCACGAATTTAAAAAGTAAGTATCACATGATCGGGAAATAAACATTTGCAGTCGAGAAATACAAAGACGGCATATACTAATGAAAATATTACTTTTTTTGTTACAGAACAGTCAAATGACGGGATGGTTGAACGGCGACAATCACTCCCCGGCGAAGGGCAAAGCTTTTATAGGTGAGTTGAAATTTTATTTCGCATATACCCCACAATTTTTCCCCAAGTTTCAGTTGACACTTGAAAATTTTCTCAAAAATATCCTTACAAGTTTTCTTTCAAATTTTCTTACTTTTACTTTGTATGTTCTACCAATAAAATAAATAAAAATAAAGAATTCCCCAACATATGAAATTTTGAGAGAATAAGTATTTAAGATGTGCGTCTTATTTTTGTTACAGACTTTGCTCGAATTCGTGAGGCATCGCTGTACCCTGCGAAACTGCGAAGGACCTTACGCCTTGAAGGTGAGTAACGTAAACACAGAGATATTTTGTTTCTACGTACTTGTCGTAAAGTTTCGATATATAGTTCGATATATAACTTCTCCTTGAATTCTCAATTCTGAAAAACATTCATAAACTAATCAATTTTTACGATCTACTCTTAACGTTTCTTGATATATAATTACGACTTTTTTTTCATCCTCTATTTTCAAAATTAAATTAGTTTTCTTTGTAAAATCGGAAAGGAAGGCAGTTTAACGTTCTACCAACGTTCTCCTTTGCAATGCGAAATGCTTTGTTTTGTTTAGACCTTGGACATTCCTTGAGATGACCTGAGAACAACCTTGATAACAGCGGCGGAGACAACAGTGGCAGAGACAGCAGCGGCAGAAATTCTGAGGTAACCGAAGGTATTCTGGTGTCTCGACACTGGTGAGTCAAAAATTTTAACTGTCCCTCCGGTCTCCAAACCATGCCGTAGGACGAAAGGTCCGAAGCGGCACTGGAGATTGGTTGTATTGTTCTATAAAGCGAGCATAGTGAACATGAGTAATTGAAAAATTACTCGTGAGTAGAAACTGTTATATATTTTCCTTGTCTACTGTCATATATATCGTAGCTTAGGACAGGGTCTTCTTGTAGCGCGATTTTTGCATTATTTACATGAATGTAATCATGAAATTTACAGTTAGCGTTGCGAATTTATCAGTACAAATGAACAATTTACGAATATTGTGCGTTCTTTATATTCATTGGAAAAATATTCTTATAACAGAATTTGTTATAAGATCGCGCCTAGTAGATTTCTTTGAAACGATTTATGCTTTTCATAAATCGCTCAGTTTGTGCTTTTAATGCACACAAAATCGGAATAGTTAAATTTTGTTTCGCGCCGTTTGAATGATATATCATTAAAAAATTATCTGCAAGAAGGCACTTCGCGACGGGTAGATCTTGAAGTCGGAGTGACAATTAATACATTTCTCTGTTAAAATTCTTCCTCTGACGACGAGATCTCCCGGTTTTCAACATTCAATTTCAATTCAAAGTAAATTTTGCATATTTTCAAATACATAAAGTAGAGTCTTTTGCTTGTATAAAGTTCAATTTTTCAATTCAAATTCTCTTTATTTGAACGAATATGAATGTCGAGTCACTTGCTTAAATAAATATAAAAGTCCAGTCATTTGCTTGCTAAATATCAAATTCGAGTCACTTGCTTCAATTTTTCATAAATCAAACCGGTAGAATTCTACTAATCATCTTCTTAGCTAGGATTTTCAGCAAAAATACACAGTGAGTACAAATTCCTGCCGTGTTCACTTTAAGCCCGAACTCATTCGAGTGCCCAGGTGCAGTTCGAATGGGTAAAGGCGGTGGGCACGGCCTTTTTTTCAAAAATCAGCGACTGACATTGCGGTGGCGAATCGTGCACGACGTAATTTCCACATGTGTGTGATGTGTGTTAGGCTGTGGATTTTGCGTCGTTTGAAATTTTCTCGTGTCGTACAATAATTTATACAAACTTGAACAATACACTTTTGCCTTATTCTCCTTTTCACTCTTACTACAACTCATCGATGTATATGGTATTCCAATGATGAAATTCTCTCAATCTTTGCAAAATATGCCATATACATTGCCTGAAATATCAAACGATACAATGACAAATACTTACAATTCTATAAATATTTTCAATCGCGATAGTAATATAATGAAATAACGCAATGGTCGCCATCCTTGTCAGTCGATTTCAGGAAATTGGTACGTACATTTTAGAGTATGAATGTTGTTTGCGAACTCGGGTGTCGGAGGAACCCCGGGGAGTCCTCTCTAGTTTAGGCCCAAGCACCCGGGTTCTTGAGTGAGAACCGTGGAGTGATGTGTGTTTGTGTGATTTGTGTCGCGATTTGCATTTTTAAATATAGGTATTAGGTACGTAGGTAGCATACCGTTCTTGAATGTGAGTTAAATATAAGCAGGAAGGGCCAGGAATTCAGGATATCACATTCTCTGTGTAGGTCGGGTAAAAGTGATATGCCTGGACCTGGAATCAAATTACGGTCAAATCGAGTGTTCCCCTCTTTTTGACCGTAGTTTCTAGTATGTAAATTTCTGCGCACGTGGTGAAACTCCCGGCGCGAGGCTCGAATACTTTGCCTTTTTTTTGAAAACTGTGCTACACGAGCAGCGAATACGCTCTGCACGCTCGTGGTGTGGTTTTCACTGTCGAATTTTAATAATAGTAAGAATTATATTTGCGCAAAGTATTCGAGCATTCTCTAGGGGCAGAAGAAGTGGCTAACAAGTGCCGAAGAGGCCCGACAAACTGTCACGAAGAGGGCTGCAGCGAATGGCTTTTCATCCTCGAATCCGTTTTGGGTTCTAGAATGGAAAGTCATTGTTAGTATTTGTTTATTCACTATGCTCGCTTTCTGTGTTTGTCCTCTGCCGTTTAACGGCGATGACGGATGTAACATTCCCGTCCAACGAGCGCATCTTGGCTGCATGCGGTTTTTCATCGCGAAATTAGAGTTGCGTATACCTTGCTCGTTAGTGTTGCGAAATTAAGGTATCCCCGGATGGTGCCCACGGATTTGTTCGATTTAATTCGTAGTTTTTAGTGTTGCGATATGAATATACTCGGTTTTTTCTTTATTAGAATATTATATTAAATTAGAGATAGAGTTGCGAGAGAGATCGCCCGAGATGGCGAACGGGAGTTTGCTTTAATTAGATCTTTAGAAGTAGCGTTGCGAAATGAAGCACAAAAAGTGCCCGGTTTGTTTTTGAGCAATAATTCTATAAAGTAGCGTTGCGATATAAAGCACTGAAAGTGCCCGGTTTGCCTTTGAATAAATAATTGTTAAAGTAGAGTTGCGACATAGCCCTTGAATAAGGAGCACGGGAGTTAGTTTTAGTATTTTATTGACTATTGTTGAGAATTAGTATTTTCTTAATAATTTGTAGAGTATAGCATCGCGATTTAGCACCTGAAATGGGTGTCCGGGAGTTTGCTTTTAATAAATTCTAAATTAGCGTTGCGACATATGAATCATACGCGTTTTTCTTTTGAACAATCGCGAAACTAGTGTTGCGAAATACAAAAGCAGCTGAGAGATGCGCACTTGCTGAGTTGAGATTCAGCCATTGGAGTTGCAAAATTGCAACTCCCCATGGAGTGCCTCAGGAGGCTTGCTCCCAACGATAGCTTCTTTTTTTCCGGATAGGTAGTGTTGCGAATTATGAAAGCCCCCGGAATGGCAGTAGGCGGGTTTAGAAGTAGCGTTGCGAACAATGAAAGCCTCGAAATGGCAGTACGCGATTGTTTATTAAATACTGTTACGAATGATAGCCATGAAATGGCAATAGGCGGGTTTTTATGTAGCGTTGCGAACTATGGAAGCCATAGAATGGCAGTAGGCGGGTTTTGAATTAGTGTTGCGAACAATAAGAGCCACAAATGGCACGGGTTTTTCGCGATTTTTATGGAAAGCGCCTTTTGGCTGCTCGATGATTTCGGGATGTTCAGCGCCTTTTGGCTGCTTCATGTCATGTTTTTATATTGTTCATCAAGTGCTTGCAAATAGAAATACTGCTAAAAATGTTTCTTTTAATACAAGAAATTTTGAGGATTTCTGTAGAATTTTTGTCAAGTTATATTATGTATTGTCTACTGAGATCAATCAAACAATGAATTTGATCGTGGTCATTGAAACCACTCCGCAAATAAAAGTGCAATAAATTATATGCACATTTGATGACACAGATAGAAAAAGAGTGTCTGTTAATTTAATAAAATTCGCGAACTATGAAACATGCTGCTGGCTGCCATGGTTAAAGTTATTAATTTAATATTGCCTGGGTTTTTACTTTGATCGCGATGACATTTTTGTGAGAATACCACGTCGACGTAGAGGTTTCGATAAATTCTCGCAAATTTCTTACAAAAATTACGGACCACGGGTTTTGCATATTTTTTTAATAGGATGAAAATAACAAACTTGCGCCCGAAACATATATAAAGAAATTACAGTGTGATAAACGGATGGCAAATTACAGATAAGGATTAAACGCGTCGCTTTTAGATATTTGCTTCTTTATTTCACTAAATAGTAGAGTTATATTGTAGCAAAGAGGGAAGTCTGTCTGTATTTAACACTTCTCGCGTCGCGAATTAAAGAGTGATGCATTGATTTTTATGCTCGGATGATGGAAAGGTTTCAAATAATTCCGAATGTAACTGCGTCGAAATTAGCTTTTTTCATTTACGTAATTTATTTGATAGCAAATGATTGTGACATTGCACAATTTGCTAAATTGTCTATATTATTCAATTCGCGTTTGTCGACTCGATATGTATCTTCAAATTTTAAGTTTGTCTTGCTAAAGTTGTTAACATTTTTTTTATTGTAAGTTCATAAAAATTGCATTAGACTAAAATTTTTGATAAATCATGCTTCTCTTGATTTTCGTAATATTCGATGCTCGTCTATTAAATTATTTGAAGGTCGGTGATCTGCCGTTTACGTCCGCGTTTTCGGTCAAATTAATGAGATTCTGTTGCAGAAGATAAAATACAATCATGGATATACAGAGGACATTAAGTGAACCATACACATGGAAATTAAGAGAGACAGGAGTCTAGAGACGCTGGGGGAATCCACAGTGTGATGAAACTTTATTAACAAATGAGTTTTTGTTACAGGAATTACTCGCATCGAACCACATCGAAGGGCGATCTGTGGATATTTCTCACTAATGTCTATTGTTGCAAATTGTGTGTTAAGTTTCCAGATATTTCTTCTGAGATTTTGTTACGATCGTTTGGCTACCATTGTTTGATGGTTTCTTTGTCAAAGGTTTCGATACGTTTGATTTTTGGATCAAAGTATCGTCTGTATTGTTTTCGAAGTCTGATTCATGAGACACTTGTCGTTTGACTTCCTTCATTCTGGAAGTAATACGATGTTTCTCTTCATCCTGCTTCAAGCAGAATGCATTTTTCGTTTTCTCGCCAAGACAAGCAGTCAGGCAATATGTTGCAATGAAATCTTTGCTGTTAATTAGTCAGGCTCCTATTGTGTTTGTATTTTCTCCGAGATAGGAGATGATAACTGTTAATTATAATTTTCATTTAGGTAGATATTTGGAAGATTTTCAAGACTTCTACCTGAAGAAAGAAGAAGAGCGAGAATAAATTTAAGTACCCGCGATCGCAAATAGCATTTAAGTTAACTAGACCGAAAATTTTATGGAAACAGTATTTGCATATGCACAATGATTTTCATTGTGCATAAAAACTGCTTCCATATTGAAGGTCGAACTGATATTGCGAAAATATAGTCAAATCGTAATCGGAATTACTTAGACGTTAAGTTGTCCGTCGTGTGTTTAGAATAAGTTTGTTCGCGAGATTAATTTAAGTCCGTCGTGAAGCCTACAATTAAGTTTTATAATATAAGGAATAAATTTCGCGTTAGTCCTTAAGCGTCGGATGCTCGTCGCATCACGATCGGGATTCTATCTCTCCCAGTGCGAGATGGATAACGAAAGTAAAGTAGAGCAAGAAATTTCGCCTGACACATTCTCTCGTTCATTTTTCTGTTTCGTCGTTTAAACAGTATAATGTAATAATGACGGGAAAATGTTTCACGCGAAAGACAAAATTTGATGGCGGATGGATGGCCATTTTTTTGGGTCCTCAGTCGCAGCAACCTCCTCGTGGTGGGACCCGGGTCGTTATTGCTCGCAATGGCTCGAAAACTTTTATTTCATTTTATTTCTTTTTCGCATTGAAAGCAATAACGGGCTAATTGGCTGCGAATTAATACAAATCTACTAGTTTATAAATGTCTTTAGACCACGTTCGATCTTTAAAATTTTGATATAAACTTTCAGAATTCAGACTGAAGTATTTTATCATCATTTCATTTATTACTTCGTTGAACTCGTTTTCGTAACCTCAGTCTGCCGGCACGAAAGTCCGTACTCTGCGGTACTTTGAAATCTCTCGAAGTACGGTCAATAATTTGTTCATTGTTTCAGTTTTTATTATGTTTAATACTTTGATATTATGGAATAAAATATTCATTCTCATTTCGCGTTACAAATTCTATGTCTGCTTGACAATAAATTGAAGAATTAATACTCACAAAGTCAAAAATGTTGCGAAATGCATTGCAGCAGCGTGCCGGACGACAAGAGAGGAAGTGCTCGACGGGCATTTTTACTCCTTTCATCCTGAAAAAAGCAGAAATCGATGAGTTAGTGTTATATTTGGTTGCACAACATACTAATGAGTAAGTACGGGTAAAATTCGAGCACGAGTTTTAAAAGTTTCTTAACAAAAACCGAAGGAAATGTAGGGCCACACGGTCGCCCAACCACCCAAGATAAATTTTCGAAGACGATTGTGGCGCCGTTACTTCGGCAGGGCACCACGAACCAGCGCGCTGCAGCGGTAGGAAATTTAAACGATCGAAAAACATAACCACTGCCGTGTTTTAAGTCATTTTCTTCATTACTGTCGCGTACCGAATAATTACACTTCTACTGTATGATTATAATTAATCCTTCTTTTCTAATTTTCTTTCTTTCTGCCGAATTTTTAAATCGCAAATATTAGCGGAATTCATTAGTAAATCATATTGAATATATATTTTTTTAAAGATCAAAAATTATAATCATAGCGAACAGATTCATTCAAGGTGAAAAATCACGATCACGGTCGTGAATGAGGTGAAATCACGACTATGATTTTGATTCTGCGATCACAGTGATAAATGAATGTACTGATTTTGCGCGCCATCTTTACTTGTCACCTGTTACGCGGAGACAAGTACATGTTGAGTCGCTAGATGGCGATGCAAACTTACCTATGTAGGATCAAGCCTACCGCAATTAATTGGGGGACAGGGAAAACAATACGGAACAATATACGTGCAATAACTATTGCCGCTCGGAGGTTCTGTCTCGCACCGGAGACTCGCTTCTCGCACACTTGAAAGAGAGTCGAACTCAACTGCCCTCTCCAACCTGGCGCGCGCCGCAAGCCTGGCAGAACTGCCGCCAGGGGGTGCGGCGAAACCCCACACCTATAGCCCGAAAATATCAATATTTCCGAGACAAGTTAACAACTGTAATCTTCTACGTGTGCATAACAAAGAAATAACCGATCGTACTGTATAGATATGAAAAACCATCTCGATAATTCATAGCAAGTATTTTAAAGACGTTTCTCGTTAAAGAAGGTTCACCATTTCTCGTACAAATTCCATGAGATCTCGGAAGTGACTCTGAATTGGGAGGGAAAATGTTATGTCATTGCGAAAAGTTTGTAATATTATTGATTCACCGTCGCAAAATTTCAATTTTCATACATTATACGTTTGATAATCGAAGGTATTAACACATTCTACTTCCGAATTGTTCGATATGAAAGACGATTATGAGAAATTAACGAGAAAAGTACGAGTAATCGACAGGAATCCGCGAAATATGTAAGCGCCATTTTAGACCGTTCAAACACCCGTCGCGGCATTATGTTCCGACGTGTCATCGGTAAATATATTTTCCAAGGGAAAATAAAAGAATGTAAATCTGCGAATAGATTCGAAAAAATGTTTAATATATTTTGATGATTTTTCGGTAATAAATTTATATGACGTTTTACGAAGAAATTCATCTACCAACGAACCTGCCAGATTGAGTACAGTCGGTGTCAAGATGATCACGGTCCAAGACTCCAAAGACTTTCGCTGGAGCATTTGGATGATAAAATCGTGCAAGGGGCTTCCTAAGAAATATTTTCGTCTCAAAAAACTGATACGATTATGTGTATACAGTATCGTTCTTCGACGAGCCATTGAGAAGTTATGGATTTTTGAAGTTTATTTATTGCGGGCATCCTTCGCAACGTTTCGGCCGTTACTGTACCACCGAAGCGAGGAAGAAACGGAGTACTCGCTTCGACAGTCGCGGCCTATTAAAATATCGCACTGATTGGATGCAATTATACGTGAAAGTATAAATCTTTAGGTACTATAAATTTACCTACTTAAACGTACACAATGTACGTTTCATTAGGCAGAACAAGAGGTATGATTGGGTACGATGCATTCTACCGCAGAGCAATATTTCTCCGTCGGAAAACAAAACGATAGAATTGTCATAGATAAAGATAATGAAATCATCGGCGTGGAGTGTTGGAACGATATGGCGAGAGATAAATCCCTGAAATTTCAAAGACAATGACAAGCGTTTATCGACCTTTCGCATTACGTCGTAAACGCAGCGATCGTAATCGGCGTTTAATAAACTAGTAATTCTTTTTGGGATATCCCGTAGAACGTATACCGATTGTCATATGATGCGACTATATGCTCGACACTGCGAGTCCCGGAGTGGTCGCTTCGTACAGTCCGTCGCGATAAAATTCTCCGGAGGATCGTGAAAAATTCCGTTTCGATCCGTTAAATCGCAATATTACGCGTGGGGCGTCATGAGAAACTTGTAGAGAAAAAAAAGTTGACCCGATTTGGTGTATATAATATCCGTCTAAAACGACGGGGAGAAAAGTTATGGATTATTGAAAATATATTTTCTGGAAGAAGCGCTACTTGCAACGGGAAGCGACTGTACCGTGGACGCCACCGGCAGCCACGAGCGGTCGCTTGAGGTACAGTCGTGTTGGGAATATTTTCACGAACGCCACGGGCAGAGAACGGAATAGGTCCGTTCGATCGCAAAATTACGAGCGGGGCGTCATGAGACATTTGTAGCTCGTAAAAAACTAACACGATTCGGTGTATAGAGTAATCGTTTTTAACGTAACCCTGCGGAGATATTCGGCTCCGAAGTTTGATAAACCTAACGTATATTGGTCGACTCTTTGACGTGACTGTATCAACGGACGCTACGGGAGTCCGCAGCCGGCATAGGCTCAGTTGGCAGCAGTACGCACAGCGAGAAGCATCACCATGGCTGATATTTCAAAGGACGAGCTTCGCAAGGAGATCACCGGTATGTGCCAATATCCTTCGATATACCGAATTTCGGGCTTTGTGCATTAGAGAATCGGGCTTGTATCGCGGTCTTGAACAAATTACATCTGGCTTCGCGTAAAGGAATACGTAGGAAATCGGGCTCTTTGCTCTTGCGCCGCGACGACTTTAGCGCGCACGTATGTGACGAAGTGGCGTGCCCCATGCCGGCCATTACATCGCGGTATATACCGTATTTCCATCTACGTAGTCCATTCTACGAACATCGCGGCGGATTATTGCTTCGTACAATCTCTTCGGGATTTTTTGAGAAAATTTTTTCATCTCCTGATAAAATCGTTATTTCTTGGCGGTACTCTAGAAACGAAAGCTTTCCTCGACCTCCTCTTGCATTACGTGCGTGTATGTATGAGTGCCGTGCGCGCCGTACGTCGCGCCTGGTTGGTGACGCGCGCCAGAGACCATCGCATGCTTCGTATCTCGCTCTTTCTCTTCTCTTTGACGAAAGCCTTTTGCGTCGTGAAAAGCGATCTTACCGTGGACTCTGCCCCCATTTTCGCCGATATTTCAACCAGTTTTGTCCCCGTTCGTACTTTTATCGCGCCAATACGACCGACGTTTCAAGAAATTCACCTTCACCGTCGCTGTCGTCATAGAAAGGAACTTTTTGCCGCGAACTTCTTTCCGATTATCGGTTATTTCCCGCCAGAGGGAATTATCTCGGCGTTATGATACATCGTTAACGTTTCCTTCTTTATTTCTGTATTATCTATATGTTCATATGCCACGGTCATCATTTTCGAATTAACTTTCAATCGAACTGTGCATAGATCGTCCGGGTAACGTGGTTGTACTTGCAAGCTGGATTTCGCTGGTTTACGTGCCTACGCGAAACAATATGCCGTACGATCGATCGACCATTACGAAGCGAATGGCTTTAGGATTACGATTAAATTGATAGAATTTTCACGGATATCGAACTTTCAGAAATTTCGTCTTTTGATCGTTCGGTTAATCGGTGACCGGCATCGTCAAGGTGCCGCCATCGTCGAGGTGCCGCCATTTGCACTTGATATTTACTAGACGTTCGACGCGGGAAACCAGATTACCCCAGATTGTATTTCTGATATGTCGTTAGATTGTACGTTCTTCGTTAACGAAATAATTTTAATAATTGAATAACAACTATTTTTTTGCAATTATTTTTCTGGATATTACGTTAGATATGGCGCTCGATTAAATCGTAACTCGAAAATAGTTTCGATTTATATACGGAGAATATGAAATTGCCGCGACTGAATTATTACTCACCTAAGACGGGTTATTGATTTATTTGCAAGGCAATAGTAGCTTTGTTTGTAAATTGTTTAGGAAATTTAATTGTATATGTGTAATTAAAATAAAGAGATTAATGAAAATTTGATGATATCTAAGAAGTAGCGAAAGGTACTTTACTAGCACACGGTTGGATGGGAACGTTTTTTTTTCAGCTATTCTCAAAGATGCTGATCTTACTACAATGTCCGCCAAGAAAGTGAGGCAACAGATAGAGGAGAAATTGGATGTTGACCTCACAGAAAGGTAAGAATCCATCCATTGGTACATGTTAAATGATTTTAAGGTATACAATAGAAAATTGTTGTAAAACAATTTTGTATGAAATTCCTTCCGATTTTGTAAAACTATGTGGAAAAATTGGAGGAACGACAATTATTTCTCAAAATGAAATTTGCACCCCAACCATGGCTTATTCCACAATAGAGCTAGAGCACAATCAGGACATGGTATGAGCTTCTGCAAGCACATAATGCAGAGACTAGAAAAACCAAGTCCAAGAGTAAAAAAAGAAGGATTTCTGTGTGGAACTATATTATTCTTTCGAGTTGCCACTTCGTTCCTCCTTCGACATTTTCTTAAACTCATCATAATGTTACACCTATCTGGAATTTAAAAAAAAAACGGAAGATGAGTTGTAGACCTGAGAGTATGTAAAATGCACACAGGAAAAAAGAAGTAGATGACTTAGTTATGGAGTGTCTACAAGAGAAACAAGACGGGGGAAAGAAGAAGAAGAAGGCCGCCAGTGAAGAATCTGAGGATGGTGAGGAGGAGGAGGAGGAAGGTTCGGAAGAAGAAGAAGAGGAAGAAGAAAAGAAACCCGCCAAGAGAACTCCAGCCAAGAAGACGGTCAAACGAAAGAAGGGATCTTCCGACGACGAAGAGAGTGCCAGTGACGATGACGCTAGCGACGAAGAATATAGTCCAAAGAAACCGAAAGCTACCCCGAAGAAGAGTAAGTGTATTCCGATTAATTCGAGATTCTGCCTTTGCGTGAATTCGCGGCAGAATGATATATATGAATTTCGGTCGAATAGGTAAGCCCGGAAAGAAGGGAAAGAAGAAGGGCAGCGACAGCGACAGTGACGAAGACTGGGCTAAAAACAAAAAGGCTCAGGGCAGTACAGGGAAGAAGGGTGGCGGTGGTGGTGGCGGCAAAGGCAAAGGTGGCTATACGCGAGCTATCACGTTGTCTCCTGAACTTGCAGCTGTCGTTGGGGCAGAGCAAATGGCTCGACACGAAGTCGTAAAGAAGGTCTGGAGTATTATCAAAGAAAGGAACCTTTACGTAAGTGTCGCTGTGACCAGCAGACTTTCTTGGGCTTCGATCAAAAGCCAAAGTCACGTCCGGTTCGACGATCATATCTCCCCTTCTAATGATTACCGCTGTTTTACAGGATCCTAAGAACAAGCAGTTTGCCATCTGCGACGACGAACTAATGAAAATAATCGGAGTCAAACGTTTCAGAACTTTTGGTATGATGAAGTACCTCAAAAACCACTTTGTAGATTAAATCATCTCCTTAAGCCACGATCTCTGACAGGTTATAAACATTGTATAACATATTCCAAGATGCGGCGTGCATCTCCTCCATCTTTCTTACACGATACATGCATAAATACATATACATAAAACACGAACATATTTCATGCGACTTGAAACTGTAGGCATGTTTACACCATTCCGATGTACTCTGTCGACCATGGTAGCTGCTTTGTTCCATGCTCTATATTCGCAATTCTTGATTTATGGGCATTATTAAAAATACTTGCTAACGGCGTCTGTAGTATCGATGAAAATGAACGTCGAAGTGTGTAGCCCGTAGTACGCGGGAACGTGACTCGATGACCCAAGAGCGAAAATTCGTGGTAATTTGGTCGATATCGGGACGACATGTTACGAGAAAAAGCTGTTATCATGGACGTTCAGGTGATATCGAAATTAGGATTTCAAAATGGCCGATCAGTAAGCGGGTTTTAAGTTATAATGTTTTGAATAATTTTATAATTTGTATGGTGGCCCTTGCGAAGTATTCCTTACACAAAGTATGAAAGTACGCCGTGTGCTATTTTGACAGCAAAAACCGTAGAAACGTCGGATGCTCGAACGTGTACCGTAAGACTCGGTAATCGAAACGCGGTTTGATTTTATCATATGACATTAAAGTTAAAACGATCACTACAATTGCGTGACAAACGAGCCGTAGACATGTCGAAAAGTAGGGGAAGGACGATCGCAAGTATTGTCGAGGGTGGTGTAAACATTTTTTACTTCACTTGTGTTGCGCCTGAATTCTTTTTTCTTTTGATATATTAAACTGCCGCCTCACGTATCACACGATATATTTTCATCTCTCTTTTTGTTTCTTTTAAACGTTGATTACTCTTCGATAATGGATGTATGACTGCGGGACAAATAATTTTTGTCAACGAGGACGAAATAAAATATGTGGCAAAACTGAGGAGAGTAAAGAAGGAAGGAATAAATGCGGAAAAAAGAATAAAGAGAAAGATGATAACGAGAAAAAAAATCAACATCCTGTACCTCTTCTGTATAATAGCTACATTATACACTGAAATTATTACTAAGCGAAGTTTAATTGTATTATCGTGTAATTACTAATTATTGTCGTAATATAGACTTCTTGGTGTAAAAATTGACCTAACTCTTAAGATCTAACGGTAAATATGCGTACGACGCGGAAGCATATATAGAAAAAAAAAAGTCATAGTGCGTGTAGCGGTCACAACACACACAGTACACACTGCGCAGCGTCGAAGTGTAGAAAATAAGATAGATTCGTGGTGCGAGGTATGGAAGAGACCGATCGCGTCTATGCCGCGTGGTATGGAGAAAAAAAACTTGTGTATTTTGAATATAAATTAAACGAACGTTGGCCTAAGTCAATGGGAGTCGTACGGAAGGTAAACCATTGCGAGCAGTTTATGGGAAACGAAAACTAAAAAGCAGTAAATGGTATGACGAAAACGGAAAGTTTGTGTGCACGAAATGACGAAATTACGAGACCGATTTGTGTTTTCTAAGAAAGGGAAATAGAAAAAAAAGTTGCGCGATTTTAGCCATAATATACCGTGAATGTATTCGAGAACGTCATTAAAAGATATTGCTTTCATTTTTTTTAAAGTGCGCCCATTGTACGATCGATCCCCTCACGAGCGTTTCCCGGGATAGGTGAACTCTCGACGAGTGGCTCGAGTTCGTCGTCCAAGAAAGACACTGCGTGCTGACAGTCGTCGCGCTTTCCCCGCAATCCGAAAAGGAAAGTCAACAGCTTCTTTGTGTTGGCGTAGTTGTCCCTTCTGGTCTGTACCTCCTTGTCGCGGGGTGGTGCGGCCTGCACGCTAATACCGTACCGGAAGTGCGAATTTCGCGTCTGCGTGCTACGCGTCGCGCATCGACTGATGCTTGCCTATAAACACCCGAGCATTTTCCGCTTTCTCGTTCGACCGTTTCGAAATATCACAAAGATTGTCGATCCCACTCACCAATTGCAACGCTCTTCGTCTCAACTCCCACACGTCGGAGGTATATTCCTTGTCGATACCAGGCGGCAGTATGTGCACGTCGGTCTGAACGATTTGATTCTGTTGGGTCTTCGGCGGAGGTCCTTCCACCGATGACCTTAAGAGTTATCGTCGATCGTGACGCTCGGACAACGTATTTTCAACCGACGTTTCGTCACTTACGTTTCTCCTTGTGTCTTTCTCCCTCGTATCTCGTCGTACAATTGAAACAGATACACGTACTCCGGATGATCGCGCGTAAACAGCAGGCCCTCCTCGATATACCTGTCGGGATCAATTCCAAAATTCTTCGCCGCTTCCGTCGAACCGAAGGCGTAATACTTTCCTCTCCACCGAGCGACTCCGTTGTTTGGATTGCCGGGTATCAGCACACCTTTTCCACGGATAAACGACCACGCGCAAAATCCTAGAAACTTAAAAGAAAGACATTCTCAACGTAGCCTTCGGAAATTCATCTCATGTTTGCCGTTGATGTGAAAGATGTTTGGCAATTCGCGCGGATAATTCCGTCGGAAAGCATCGAAAATTTTCCGCCTTGTAGAAACGAGCTCGGAATAAAATGATACTCTATGCGTGACAAGAGGAAGATGGGACTTCGCGTTTCGCGTTATCGCGAATGACCTTACTTCCAGATTAATACTCTCGAAGTCCTTGGTAACGTTGGGATAATAGAGAGTACAGTCGCCGCACTCGTCTGTAAAGAGATTCCGTGATGTAACTCGCGGGTTCGTTTATCGTTAAGGCGATAATTCTTCCTCGGACAACGGCCAACCGGTAACCGATCGTATTACCTATCGGTTTGCCCATGGATCGTTCCAGTCTCTCGGCATCGGTGAGCACCTCGTTCGTGGACAAAATATCCTCGAGGATCGATCGATCGTACACGTTTACCGTCTGTAACGACAGAGCAAAATGAAATTTGCGATTCGTGGACAGATCAGCGACGAACGTTGCTCGATTACCTTGGCGTTGATATTCTGCAATTCCCAGAGGAAGGTGTTGACGCTGCCAAGGATGATCGCTTCGTCCTGTAACCCCATCCATATGTCGGCCAGGTCGATGAATTGCGGCTGCAAATTGAAACGAGGAGAAGCGCTAGGTACTCTTCCTCCGAGACATCTTCAGCGCGGGAAGGTCAAAGCGCAAAACTTTGCTTTGTCTTCCATTAACATAAACAATTTATGCTTACGTATACTTGAACGGTGGGAATTGCCGTTCTGTATCTCACGGTGTCGTGAAGCTTAAGCAGCCGTCCTTGAAGGCGTTCCATGAGATCTCGCACCTCCTTCTCGGAGCGTTTCACGTCGTTCAAGAGCTTCCTGCGCGATGAAGGATCAAACGATTCTCAAGGTCGGTCTTTCGCGCGCGATTGAAGGATTCAAAGGAGCAGAAAGGAGGAACCTGACGTAAATCTCTTGTTGGCGACTCGCGACCAACATCTCGATCGCCCACTGTGCGTTTTCTTCAGTCGCAACGTCCGAAGAGTTCGTTTCTTTTTCACCGCAGCACAAATCCGTCTCTCGGTCGATTCTCTCGAGGAACGTCTTCTCCACCGCAGCGGTGAGTTTGTAGACGTTGGACATGAGTCGCTCCAGAAGATCGAGGACGGCGTCGCGAGTCTTCTTCGTCGCTTCCTGCAGAATACTCGGAACTGAAAGATGACGGATCGATTATTAGCATGTTGCAACACGTGAAGAAAGAGTCGGTTAGAGTTTAGAGATCCTCACGATCATCGATGCCCTCGCCGCCTCGTCGGCAATCCCTGTTGAAGAGACGTATTCCTGCAACGATGCAAGCCAGTTCCATCAGCTGCTCTTCCTTTTCTCCCTTCGACCTGCCAACGTAGCCGACCAACTCGGGAAGCCTAAAAACGCTCTGCAAGGCCACCGAGACTTCTCTGGAAAGCATTAGAAGAAGACAGGCGCGAATTAGATCGCAGACAATGAGACGAATGACGAAGACAGTATTACCGTAAAACGGAAGGGACGGTGGGACTCCCGAGGCCGCTCAGCAGCGTTATCGCGACCAGTATCTTCTGATAGAGCTTCTCCGAGTCTCGATCGCTCGCGATTTTCTCGGTTTCGCAGATTTCCGCGACTAGAGGATCCGTTTTGCGGCGATGGCGCAGTCTGTAGCACCTGATGATCTCATCTGGAGGGAAAGAGAAACGATCATCGACACGGACGGGTTAAATAGTCCTCGACTCACCTCTCTCATGATAATGCTTGGCAAAGTAGAGCTGACTCTTTAGGGTCGTTAAACTGGGCCTTGTTTGATCGGAGATCCATCGAACAAGCGCCTCGATTAATTTCGAACGATTCTCGTCCTCCTCTGGGATCGTCTCGTACGCCGGATTTAGTTGAAACAACGTGAGCTACGGCAAAATCGTTACGCTGGAATCGATGAAGTCGCTTCGAAGTTCATCGTCAAATATTTGCAGGAAGTCCTCGATTTATGCGGTTTCGTGTCACGTGGATTCATAGATACGCGGATTCTTAGATGCGGATCGAAAGTCAATTTCAAACCGTGAAATTCATTGTTTGATTGCCAGAACGGGAGCTTTGTCGGTGCGTATTAGCAGTTTATTTTGAAAGTGGCGTAAGTCACTTTACCGTAATGACAAATAGGGATTTTTAATGACGTTATGAAATTATTCGTCCTGGCAAAAATATAGATGACATAGAAAACAAGTTCAAGCAAATCTTCTTGAAAACCGGCATCAGTATTTTTAAACATGTTAAAACGCAAATCGTCAACATCTCGATTTAAGAAGAAAGTGACTTATATCACATTCAAAATGAACGGCTCTTATGTAGCAGAAGCGAAGATAAGTGTTTGCTTTGCTTCTGTGCAACGTAGACATTCAGCTATTTATGTGCACTGAGTTGTGCGAGAATCCGCATCCCTAGCCTTGCTATCAGCACCATTCAACGGTTTTTCAACTTGCGCGAAAACCGCTGAAATGAACTAATCGCGTAAATTGAGAACTTACTGTACCAGAAACGAGACAAAGTCCTTGGTCACGGGAACTCCGTTGTCCTTGCACTCGTTCGTTATTCGTTTCACCACATCTTTCCGGGGGTTGTACATCGTCGAGCCTTCCGTTTGACAATTCCGACGAAACCTGAACTTCGCAAGCAGCTCATGAAGTTTGATCGATACTCGAGAGTCGTTGGTAGTGAGAAACGATACTGCTCGCTGAGGTGTTTGATCGAATACCCGAGACTTCCGGACAAACGCTTTTTCGTTGTGTTCCCACGGAACTCTTTGTTTCCAACACAGACACCACGAAGAAACGATTTTCTCTCACCCATAGATACTCTCGAATTGGAGAAAAAGCAAAATGCCCTAAAACTCGAGGAGACTCTCGTAAACGAAAAGAAATGAACGAAAGGCGAAGGCGAACTACGAAACAGAAGCATCGAGCGTTTGAAAACTGCATCGTCTTGGCGCCTAAGCACTTCGGGTCCATTCGGGCATTTCCGTCCACAGCGACGGCTCGATAGGTCGGAATAGTAGGGGTTGCTCGGCACGCAGAGGCGTCGCAACGGTCCAGGCCGGCGGAACGTTCAGTGGCAGTCGGTTTTGGTCGGTTCGGGTGGACGGTACGTTCGCGAGAAGGTTGTGGTGCGCGCGACACGAAAACAGTCTGAGCGACGGAACGTGAAAGGTGATTTGGAAAACAGTGCGATGAGGCTGGCGTGAGACTCCCTGGAGGCTCGGCTACCGCGAATCGTCGTTGGATCGCCGCAGAAAAACATGCCGCGCGACGCTCGGTGCTCGAACGGCCGACGCACCGTCGGGGCATCGACGGCGGTGCGCCGTAAGTTGGTGCTGGTTTTGGTGCTACTCGCGATTCTGCCCGCCGCGTACACCGAGAGCCGAGGTGAGTCAAGACTCGTTTCTTACCGTCGCATCTGCGACACGCGCCAGACGAACGGATGGAGCGCGAACGTCATTAAATTCTTTCGGGTGATCCGGTCGGTTAGCCAAGCGACGGCTAATACGAGCGGACTTTGTCTGCCTTTGTTCGCGCGTTTTCCGTTCGCGGACAAAAACTCGCGGATCGTTGGAGTCGAGGATTCCATCCTGGATGGGTCCGTGACAGTAACGCGTGGCAATCGTCCATCGACAGCAACTTTCGCGCTGCTTCAAACGGTTCAGCTCCTTCCGTTCTTCTCGCGCGAAACAAATCGCTGGAAGTTGCGTCCGTCGGTACCGTTCGTCGATCGCTGGATCGGGTCGATCTAGAACGATACACCGCTTGCTCCGCTATCGTTTTGTTCGGAAGATTGAAACAATTTTGCCGAGGAAATTCGAAGGTCGCGCGCGCCAAACGCAAAATGATCTTTGTTTTGCGTCCCGAAGTTTAACGCTCAATCCGTGAAACTGCGCATCTTAGCGCGGAACCACGGCGAATTCCGAGCGACGGAAAGGAAAAAAGGAGCGGCCGATCGGTCGTCGAGGCCGCTGCCGAAGAAGCCTCGGTTTTTTAAAACTCACGCCGTCGGTTGCCGTCGCAACAAAGGCCACCGTTATTCTTCCGAAGGACAGAGAAAGACGTTGTTTTGCTCGCTTCCGCGGGAAACGCGACGAGAGTGAGCGAACGTGCGCTCAAAGTTTTCCACTTTCGGATCGGAGAAGCGAGTCGATCGTTCTCATCGAGGCAAGGTCGAGCCGCGGTCGTTCTCTCGAAGCAGCTGCGGGTGGAATCGAATCGTCCCTCTCGGATTTTGTCTCGTGTTCAGGCCCCGAGAGGAAAGTTGGCGCAATAACGTCTAGAATTAGTGACCGGTTTTGTTGCGGCATATCGGCTCGGGGGCCCGTATCCGATAGCGTGTTGGGTTCGCGCGAAACGGAGACGCGCTCGCGGCCTCCCTCTAACTCCTGCGGCCGTCTTTTGGCCCCGATCGCGGAAATCGATTTGCGATTGAAATTAGTTTCGGAATTAATGTCGCGTCCGAACGGCTCCGACGTGTAATCGCGCGTTTCCCGAGAAACTCGAGCGTCACCCACGGCTGCTTCTCCACCCGTCTGACTCATCCTGTCCTGCCACTTACGCTCGATGTATATTAATCGTCAATTAATTCATCCCCGCGCTCGAGAGTCGTTGACGAATCGCTTTCCCTCGATCGACGGGTCCGAGGTCGGGCCGAACGATTTGCCGGCCAGGGTCCGGTCCGTCGGCGATTCCTCCTCCGCTCGCGGCCCCCGGTTCCGCGGGAGGGTTCTCCTCTTTCCGACGGAGGATCGAACCGTCTCTGTCGTTCCATGGTAACCCGACCATCCTGTCGCTTCGATGGAATCGATGACTCGATGGCAACGAACGACGCGTAACGGTGAACTTGGCTTCGCCGTCGCTTCCGTTTCTTGCGAGTGGCTTTTACGACTGCTCTTCGACTTACTTACATCTCGCCTCGTGGTTCTTGCTCGTTTAACCCTCTCTCTAGTATGGCCGACTATAGCCGCTTTCCATAAAATACCACTCAGCTATAACGGGCGACTATAGTCGTTCTGCATAAAATATCATTCACCTATGACCAGCGACTATAACCGTTCTCCATAAAATATCATTCGCATATGACGAACGGCTGTAGTCCATTCTCGTTTGCATGCTCCGCATCTACCGTTTGGCTACGACAAAGAAGGCGCGCGTTATGAGGCACGAAGTAAGGGGAGAGTGTCGCTCGGACCGCCTATCCCCCATATCGGTCCTGGAAACCTGAGATCGACTAATGACAATTGAAAAGAAAACACTTCTTTCGTCGTTTACATGACGACGCAACGAATGTGCGGCTTTATCGGCCAGTCACGCGTTAGAATCGAAAATGACGTCAGAACGAGGGTTGTCTCTATCCGTCAGGCGAATTAGAACAAACCAGAGGCCAGAGGACTTCTTTTGAATATTTGGGCTTTACCTCTGGACTCGCGGTTTGAGTGTTTTGTTCACTGTCATCCGTTTCTGCCAAACAAGATGGCTCGGCAATACTAAATACGCAATTTTTTCAAGCAATATCATTAAAACAACTTACGACGCGTAAAGAATAAATCAGCATATTGTTTACCGAGAGTGTCACGGCGGAGAAGACGCTCGTAACGAAGTAGTTAACCCATTTGCATCATAGCTCTAAATACGGCAGAAGACCCACAGTACCCTGCATTTCCGCGCGCGGCAGTTTATCATTGTACAGAGCGGAATATTCCGCGGCTGGTGGACTAAAGACGATCGTCATCCGCGGAATATTCCGCTTACGAAATGGGTTAACACGATATTTCCCTAGTTTCGTCATTATCACCGAACCGAAACTGTTTCCATTAAAATCACATCTTTGTAGACTAAAAATGTTAAAAGTAAGAATATTTATGTACTCGGTAATACATCACTTTTCTAATAGCAATATTTTAATGTTGAGTATATTATCATATCCGTGAATATCGCAATTTAAAGCTCGTAAGAAATTTTATCGAATTCAACAGTGCCGGTCACCCCGGTGACCTTCAAGGCATTCAACGTGTTAAACAAACTTCTCGTTTCGTTCGCCGTTTTGACAACCTTGATATCTCGAGGTATCGAGCACCGGCAAAGAATCTCGCGTTCGTTTTGCGACCGCGAAACGTTATTAATGAGTTTCAATCGACGGCAGCCTTCTCCCGGCACCGTTCCGGCCGCTTTAATCGAATGCAAATTACCGTTGGCGTTTAAATCGCCATTAACGACCTACGCGATGGACCGAGTGGCCGTAGTTGCTCGAACGTTTGCCGACGCCAAATTATCGGCGACGAAACCACGCTCGATGCTCGAAAACCGTGGAAAATCGTTCCCCGATTTTCCCCGTGTGAGCCTCGTCGACAAAATATCGCCGGTCCTCGCGCGACGCAAATGTTTCGCATGGAAAAGGAGAGGAGAGAAGTGAGAGAAAGAGAGAGAGAGAGAGATAGGAGTTGATTTACGCGAGGACGGACAGAGGCGTCGCGCTGACGATCTTGCGAGACCGGCGTTACAAGTGGCTATCCTTTTGCGTCGCACTCGGACGTTTCCGCGAATCATCGAGACGATTAGGAGCGCGATAAATCGCGAGGAGATTCCGCGTTCTTCTCGCGTTCCGCTCGGAAAGAATTCTCGTCGCGAGAAAGGAAGGAAAGACGGCTCTTCTCTCTCGTGAAGCTGCCGAGAAGGTGAAATGAGGGGACCGATGGATCGGCGAATGCGCGAGGTTCGCGGAATCGTCGGAGGAAATCTCAATTACAATTAGAAAGGAGGATAGGATTTAAAGCAGGGGCGGCAGAGAGCCGTTAAGGCAGGGCTTACCTACGTAAGAGCGGGTCAAGAGCGTCGAGAGCGTTAAGCTCAACGAGGACGATCGAGCCTCGACGCCCCGGCTCTGCGGCACGAGGAACGATGACGAGAGGAACGAGAGGAGAAGGGAAAGGGCTCGTGCCACGTGTGGGCAGAATTTTATAAACGATTCTCTCCGGGCGTGGGCGACTCGTACCAGCCGTCGGGTCTCCTCCCGGCTCTTCTCGTCTCCCCTCGTCTCCTCTCGTCGACTCTTGTCCCGTTTTGCGACGTCCGCGAATTACGGCACGTTCGGGTTCGCGGCATCGCGCCTCTCGACGTCTTCCCATCGGCGAGACTTCGAATTGCCTGGTTTTGCAAGATCCACGGAAGGGAAGACGATCGAAGGCTTCCTCCTCGCCACGATATCTCTGCATGTTCGTGCAGTTCGGGTCAATGGCGATAGTCTCTTCATCGTTTAAAAATTCCTCTGTCTTTTTTGCGCGACAAAATTTCTCGCGCGAAACTTCGAATCGATCGGCCTTGTCGGATCCGTCGATGGAGAGCCGGACGTTCCTTCGGTGGGTGTCTCCATGGTCGATCGGGGAAATCGTTGCGAAACGGAGTCGGCCTCGGCGAAAAATGAGACGAGGGCAGAGGCTCTTCGCGAAGATTCCCCGAGAGCTCGTCTTCGTTTTGCCAGGGTAAAGCATGCGTGATCGAGAATCGACTGGAAACTGGACGTCCGTAACGCCTCGGCGACGAGAGACTCGTAAAGTTATCCTCTCCTCGCAATGGCGCGTCGCACCGTCGACGGCTAAAATAAAAATCCACCCGCGACAGATGGTCCCCGTAATTCCGTCCTAAATTCACGGCCCCTTCGCCCTTTTAAACACGGCCCTCTTTCTCCCTTATCCAGAGATAGACGACTCACTCGTTTCCTTGACGAGAAAACGCGTGCTCCGGGTCCCGGAAGGAGCCGCCACTCCTTTTCAGATTATTTCGAGCGATCCGAGTCGTTTCGCGTCGAAGATTCGGTCGAACGAGATTGCCGTGCGTCGCCCGTAATTAACACGTTAAGCGCCACGCTGATTCCTAGGGACCGGTAATACACCTTCCGTTTAGACCATTTATTAGGAAAGGTATCTTTCTGTTTGTTTTAATAAACTATATTAATTTTTGATAAAATGATAGATTTCTTATTTAAAACCACTAATAATGGATCGTTCAGACGCGACAGCGTAGTTTAGGTAAAAAACGAACCGTCGGTTTTCATTGCTCAGAGTCAACATAAACGAAAAATGAACGTCCGGTCCCTAGGGACCGGCGTGGCGCTTAACGTGTTAAAGAGTTAAAATATCACGAATTCTTTCTGCCCGTTCCTCCGCTTCCTCGACGGCCGCGCTTTCCTCGCTCGGATCGCATCGGTCTTCGAAAATACGAGGCTCACCGAAGTTTTTGCTCCTCTTCCCCCTCGATCCTCTCCGACTCGACGGCGCGGCACTCCGAGAGTTCGGTGCTATATCCGTATCGGGTTTAACCGTCCGCGAGGAACGAGAGCTTTTTATCCGAGGTTCTTTTTACGGGAGCATCGAGCCCCTAGGAGCATCCCGACGGTCTCTTCCCCGGCTACGCGCTCGAGAGCCTCGGAGGGCCCGTCCGAGGAGAAGGAATCCGCCCAAGTAAATCACTCGAGCTCCCTCGTCCCTTCCGATTTTCCACCCTTCCTTCGGCTCTTCCCTCCCTTTCCCCAGCGTTGCGATGGAAAAACGCCAGAGGGAAAAGCGTTCCGCGCGAGGGAGTCGGGTTTGATTCCCCCCTGCGCCAAAGCGACTATGCTCGTGCGTTATCTCGGAGAGTTTTAACGGACCAGCCGTTTGACCTCGATTCCGAGACTACCGGTGCTTCTTCCGGCCGAGTTCCGACTCGGAGATCGGCAACGGGATCCTCGAATTACGTTCTTGTCCGGGAATTCGTCCGCTTCCACGCGAGATCGGATCGATCCGGGCGATTAGATCGCAAACGCTGAGGAACGTTGCTCTCGGAAGACTATCCTTTCGTCGGCGTTCTCTCGTTTCTGCGACGGACGCGTCTCTGGAAATTAGAATCGAAATTAGGACGTTCCTCCGTCCGGAGGATGCTGAAACGAGAGCGTATCTTCTCTGGCGAGGAAAACGCGGGGAAGTCGAAGGATCCGGGTTCGGCGGACAAAAGCGTGCAAGAGAGAGAGAGAATGAGGAGGTGGGGGAGGACGATAAATTTATGCAGCCGGCAATGGTCGAATCTCCCCTTGCAGCGGCGTTCATTGTACTTCCGAGTCTCATTGAGGCGAGAGCGTTTCCGCGGTGGTTGGCTCGGTCGGAGCTTTCCAAACACGCCGGTCATTGGAACGAAATTACGCGACGCGTGCCAGCGGCGGCGACCATATGCTCTCGAATCGAGTAATCGAGGCATCGAGTCGGCGCGCCGGCGCGCCGTGCCGCCGCCACCGCTGCCTTTCGTCGAGGTAAAAGCCTCCGGAAACGGGCCTCCCATTCGTCGCGGGGATAATTGCGAGGGCAGACAATGGCTCGATTCACCGACTCGTTGACTCGTTTCGAGTTTCCTCGGGCCTCCGAGCCCGCTGCCGACGAGGAGCGCTTAATTTTGCCTCTCGACCCCCCCTCTAGCTCTTGCTCTCTCTCTCTTTCTCTCTCTGTGTCCCTTTTTCTTTCTCTTTCTCTTTAGCTCGAGCAAAGTCCTCGCGAAGCATGTCCCCGGTAGAGTCATCGCAGCTGTTTTCGAAAGACGCGCGGCCACCGAGCAGCGCCTCGACCTTCTCCTAGCCCTCCCGTTACTTGTTGCTTTTCGCGCCGTCGCGAAATTTTCACCGCCGAGCTTCTCACCCGTTCTCGTTCCTCGAAACGAGAACACGCGACCGTCGCGACGCGCAGCGATTTCTTCGAAAGCATCTCGTTGTCTTACGTTCTATCGGAAACTCCTCGAAACGCTCGGTCTCTCTAACAACGAGCGAAAGGCGAACGATCGCGAAACTCGTATCGTTCTAGCCGAGCTGTGCCGCGTTTCGCAATGCGCTTCGTACGTACGATCGCGACGTAATTCGTAATAATTACATCCTATTGCGCAATCGCGCGTGCGACGCGAAAGAATCTCCGTTAGGTGTTCGCCTAAGTGTCGAGTTTCCCCGCTCCTTTTTCGCTCGTGTAGAAATTTTTATGAAAAACGGGCTTATTGCGTTGGGGTTCTATGGCCGATAAGAAGGTGAAGGACACGATTCACAATCAGCGGGACGGAGTTTAAATCTCCCGCCACTTTTGGGATATTTTAAATTTTTCCTACGTGATACGAATATCTAGAATCGGTGGCTTTAACCCTTTGCGGTCCGAATTATTTTGTCAAGTTTGTAGCGAGCTAAATGAAATTAATTGCACGACATTTTCTGTCGTTGCTTATTCACTCTTTTTTAATGATAGCAATAATTATAGGTACTGATGGATATTCAGATGGTATTACAAATTCATGATGAATTTGAAAAGTCGATATTAATTCGTTGGAAAATAAAACGGAGTGAAAAGTTGTGTCGAGTGTAGCTCGACATAGGACTGCAAAGGGTTAAATCTACCCAAAGCATTGGGCCCTAGGCGAAATGACCGTAGCCGTCGAAGCCGAAATAGAAAACGACAACAACCAGCCGATTTCGCTTCCGCTTTCCGCATAATTTCTATCCGTCCTCCTATCTTTGTCCCTCGTTTCACAATCACGAGATTACGCGACGTCCGAGCAAACGTTTGTACTTTACGCGACTACGCTTCCTCGTAGAAGCCTCTTCCGGAATCAATAGCTAGTGCACCTGTCCGTCGACGATGCGGAAAACGCTGGAAGAGAAAAGCGACGGTGAATCGGTGTCTCTTCTCACCGGTAGTCGGCCTCCCCCGTTGCCTCGGCACGGGACGGAGGAACACGGGCAATCTCGGTCGATTATGCAAATCGCCGCGTTACCGTTAAATTGCATCCGGCGAGCGCCGGCATTAACGCCCAACTTTCCATCGGGAGCGCGAAAATTACGAGGACAGCGATCGCCGTTGCCGCGCCGATTTTCCCCTTCTCTCGTGCCGCGACCTCGTTGAATCGGCCTCGCGCGAAAGAAAAAAAATGTCGCGAGACAAAGCCGAGCGGCGTTCGACGATATGTGTATGTAAAATATCCGAAGTCCGCTTGTGCAGCAGAAATCGAAACCGGTCGATCGTCGATGTTCCAAGAGACGTCCCAGTAAATCCCATGCGGGATCCGGTCGCAGTGGTAATCCTTGCGCGACAGATTTTCCCTGATTTACGATCGGACCAGCCCTCCGTACAGATAGGACGGAGTATCCGTCCAGCGATCCTTCAAGAAATACCGATTTAGGAGATCGCTCCGAAAATTGCCGTATCGACGACACCACGCGGCTCGAGACGATTCGCGGGAAGCATCGAGGAGAAGGAGGATCGAGGATTACGGGCAGAACGTCGTTCGGACTCTGGCAAGCTTTTCCAGAGAGAGACGCTGTCCTTTCGCGACTTTATCGTTGTCGTAAAACGAACTCCGTCGGTCGATGGCCGTTCTCCGGAACTCGATTCTCCCTCGTACTTCCTCTCTCTCGGGCGCGATCAATTCGCTGGCACTCGGGGTTCGAGAAAAGTCAGAGTCTCCCAAAACGGGCGAGGGAGTCGACGATTGATTTTCGTGGCGGAAGGTGGACCGTAGTTCCGGGCGAAATTCACCGCGGGATCTCGAGAGGTTTATTCGGAGAGACGGTCCGATTGTTTGTCAACCGGAGAAACTGCGCGAGACGCGAGAGAAATGGGGGACGGGAGGAGAAAAATGGAGTAGATCGATTCTCGTGCGAGTCGCTCTTCCTACCATTTCGATGCGATATTTTCGGCTTCTCCGACGTTCTGCGCGCAAACACCGGGGATAATAAAAACAGCGGGAGACAAAGACACGGTGAAAGACGGAATACGTCGAAGCCGCGACGTCCGTATTGCCGCGTGCCGTTGTAAAACGGAAAAGGGAGACAAAGAAGTATCATCCGATAGGAGTCGCAACGCGTTGCGCGTTTTAACGCGCAATCCATCGGTTTCGCGTCGTACAGAGGAGACACAGGGCGCCGTTTCCTGCGCCCGATGTCTCCGAGTCGTTCTTAGAAAAATGTCGAATTACGACCTCTCCGTTGCCACGTTGCATCGCGCGAGCGTTCCTCTTCGTCGCGCGTGCGTTCCTCTTCGTCGCTCGTGACTCAAGGTGCAACGAGAGTCACGTCTGTCGGTCGCGTGAATCATCGCACGAGAGACGACTGTCGAGAGGTCGAGTCTTTTTTCTACGAATCATTTTACGGACCGTGAATGTTCACGATGACTCGCGTCCGTTCTTCCGACACGAATTTTGAGATCTCGTGGCGCGACGCGACGGGGAGGGGCTTCGTAACTCTTTCGCTACTACGGACTGTAGTCGTCCTCTCTTTTGCTCACTCTGAATTTGCAGTTTCAGTCTTTTGTTCACAGTCATTTGTTTCTACCGAACGAGATAGCTCGGTATAGCTCGGTATAGCTCGGTAATAACAATTTTTTCGAGCACTGCAGTTAAATCCGTCCGCTGTCGCTCGTTCTCACGCGATCTATGCATTTTCGAAGTGGCGTTTGGTTCGAAAGGAGTGTCGCGGCGGAAAAAACGCTCGTAACGAGAGAATGAAACGGTGATCGGGCCTGACTTGTCCCGTTGGAGCGAAGGCGCGAAGTGTCGGGATGAGAAGGAAAAAGAAAGAGCGTTCGTTCAAAATGACCTGAGGAGATGTTCCGCTTCCGTCTCGTTGGACTCTCGATCTTTTTCAATTGCCTCGAATGTCCTCGTTGTACGTGGACATCCTTTCGGTGGTTCGGAACCCTCCTGAGACCGCAGGTGTTGGGAGAAATGACCGTCGCTGTCGAAACCGAAATATGGAACAATAACATTAACAAAGACATCCTTTCGGTGGTTCGGAACCCACCTGAGACCGTAGGTCATAGGAGAAATGACCGTCATTGTCGAAGTCGAAATGGGAAACAGTAACAGCGACGAGGGCATCCTCTCTTCGAAGCTTAAGGTTTCAGAGAAGTGCAGTCGTCGCGCGACTCGCGTTACGTTGCTCAATTTCCATAGATTCCATCGCTCGAAATACGCTTCGGAGGTGGGAGGTTGAAAAAAAACGGTGCGCTCCAGTTGGACGATAATGGGGCTTTTCTGGCGGTGACCCAGTCACCGACCAAGAGAAGCGGAGAAGCGGAGGTCAAGCAGCCGCTTACTCGCCTCGCGGAATAAGCCCTTGCCGGAGAGCACGGACCGGGTCAATCGAAAATAATACCCTCGGAGCCAAAGCCGGGCTAATTTCGGAAGTTCTCCGCGCTTCTTGTATTCCATTCCAGCCAAGAGAAGGATTTTAACGCCATTGTCTCTCGTTTACGTTGCAAAGCCTAACAATGCGAAGGTGGAAGCGGCGAGAGGGGATCCGCATTCTTCCGAGCGCGATCCTCTCGAGTCTCTCTAAAAGTAAGCCGACACTGACCCTCTTTCCTATCTTTTTGCAACGTCCAACACGATCGCTCGCGATTACCGGGATAAAAGGCGAGAGGGAAGCCTGTTACGTCAAATTTTCCAGAGTCGCCTCGTCGACGGCTCGAAGAGAATCATTTGAAAATTCTTCGAGTCCTACGCCGTCAACGATGCGTCATTCCCGCCTCTATACTTCCGATCTCGCGAAGCTTCGTTTCCCGTCGAGCAAGTTTTCATCTACACGGCATCGCGAGTTTCATACGCGGAAGACAGACTTTTGAATTTCCCGCGTCCTCTGCGTGCACGTATCCATGATCGGGCGCCCTTTCTCTCGTGCACTTGAATTTTTTGATCCACGTTACTTCGCCCTGGAGAAAATTCGAACTCCGAAAGAACTTCCGTCGATTCTCGAGCAACACTCGACGCGAAACGCAGAGACCGGTTGAGAACCCTCGGAGTTAGGTAGGAAGGTCGAGTCTGCCAGGAGATTCGAATCTATTCTCGGCTCGACAATGGAGGCGCGGTTTTAACGCGACTACCGATCTACGATGCACCTCGAAAATTTTCTACGAGAACGCTTCTCCCCCGACGGAATCGTCAGGAAAGAGAGATAGCGAGAGGGACGACCGCCGAGAGCGTCGGTGAATTACGTCCGGCGTGACTCGAACCGATAAATCGAATCGGCGCGCCGCTACGAGCCGCGCCGTTCTGTCTGGAGTTTTATTCGCTCGATAAAACCGAACGGTCTCGGACAAAAATACACGGAAAAGAAACGGAAGAACAGAAGGAAGAGGAACGAGGCAACTCCGAGTGCTCGCCGAGCGCCTCTAATTCCGAGTTGGCTTTTTAATCGTGCCCGGAAAACGAAATAAAACCACCCGACGTTTATCGATCGACCGTACCGTCGAATATACTTGCTCGTGCTTCCGCCGATTTAAGACGAGTGCACCCCTTGTAAATGGTCACTCCGTGAAATGGCGCTACACGGCCAAAACTAAAGTACTTTCAACGATTGCCCCGTTTCTTCTCGATATTCCTCGCCGCCGTTTCTTTCCGCGAGGACGACGAGGTGGAGCGCGGAAAATCGCCGAAAATCGAACGACCGGCTTATCTCGCCGTCCGACGATTATCGGCGTCGTTAAAAGTTACGAACGACGAGGCAATTAGCCTCGACGATTCGCTGCAATTTCGCTCTACGTCCTGGCACTTTGCGACGATAAACGTACGGTATACGGGTTGGCTCGTTCGCCGCGAGAATAGTAAGTGGATCATCGAACGAACGGAGGTCGATGCGTCGCTAATGCATTTCCACGGTCTCCTCGAAGCGGGACGAACCCTCGCTCGTTTTTTACCTCCGTTCTCCATCTTGGAACTTTGAATTTCATTCTCGCCGAGGCGCCAGGTTCACCATTGTCCCCAAATTCGAGGGAGAAACAGTTTCAATACGTTCGCGCGCTCCTTCTCCCCGGGGTTTCCACAGTTTCCATTTTCCCTCGCGCGAGTTTCTCCGACTTTTCTCGCTGCCTCCAATTCGTTCCGTGTTTCGTGCAATTTTCCGCCCTGCCCTCGAATTTTTCCATCGAATCCCGTTGCATCGATTGGACGATGGTGCAATCTCGTCCCACCTCTGTTCCTTCAGGTTCCTTCTTCCTGGAACGACGTCTCCGTTGGACCACCTGGCTCCAGGTATTTAAAAGAAGACAGGTCGAAGGTCTTCCAGATCGACGAGGCAAACCTGAACGAACGTTCCCGTGGGGGCGGACAAACGTTTGTGCGACTCGTCGTCGAATTAAGGTCGATTTGCATCGCGCAACGTCCACCGACGTGACGGAACGGTCTCGCGTGTCGGACGCCAGACTTATCCGCTTTCGAGGTCCTTGCCCACCTTCGGTTTTTTCTCCTCCATCGTAAGGATATTGTCTCTCGTCGTTTTGCGACATCGATAATGCATCTGAAAGGGGAGAAGAGGATATCGAGTATCGAGCGCCAACGTTCGCCGCGGAGAGGGAACTTTTCGCTCGGAAGGGAAAAATAGACAACGGAAGCCGAAAGATAATATTTTCTCGGGGACAAAGACGCCCGGGAAGTTACTTCGCTCGCGAAACGATATATGTTTTTTTCCGCACGGTTTTTCCTCCCGCTTCAACCACCTCGTTATCAACGACGACGGCTCTCGTCGCGACGATGCAACGCGAGCGCGAGGACGCAAATACCATGCTTGAATATTTCGTCGGCGGCCTCGTAACGCGAATCGAGCTCCTCGACTCCGACTTATTCCCCGTTCCGGCTCGTAATCCTCTCGGCGAGTATCGTCTCGCTTCCTGGATCCGTTCCAAGTCGGCCGATTTTTGTTGCTCTCCTGCCGATGTTTCGTGGAAAGTGCCCCGGCGAGTTTTCGGATCGGCTTCCGCACCTGGACTCGACCAAGGAGAGCCGGAGGATTTGCTCGTCGCTCCCTCGTCGCCTATTCGTCCCTCTCGATCGACTTCTCGCGACGAAAGAGATTCTCAACCGTTCTCTCCGACGTCGAATGCTCCTTCTCTCCGTGGCGGATCGTCCCGGATTAATCGGAGATTCCGTGTTCTCCACGAAAATCCACGGCTTCTGCGAACTCGTTGCATCGCTGGAATTCGCGGGTCGATGGGTTTCTGGTTCTCGGCGTAGCTTTACGCCGCGTTACGTGCGATGGAAGACCCGCGTTTGCGAGCGCGATAATTTAAAAGCGGCCTTTTAATCCTGCCTATTCTCGCGTCGAAGGGAGACCTCGATAATTAGGTTTGGATTTGAGCGATTAAACGGGCTCGCGTTGCAATTACCCTCGCTAACGAGAAGGCGCGCCTGCGATTTATTCGGTTAGTTGCGCGGCTTCCAGTGGCCGATTTCGCTGAAATCGCAGCCGAAAGTTCAAACACTTTTTCCTTGATGATTGAAATCTAAGAAATGCATTCGATTTATCACATGTCGGAGCATACTTTTTCGCGGATAATCATTTTTTTGCGCGATATTCTTAGACGTACGATCTCAAAGTCTATTTATTTATAACGGGATGTTTCCATGCTGGAAGTGAAATTATGTTTTTGATTTATTATAAACGTCTGATCCACTTATTTCCCCATTGGTAGCTGTCCGACATGCTTTAAATTTCCAAATATGTCGGTTTCATGTTTTTATTTAACACGTTACAGCTTTTGCGAAGAAAATATGAGGCTCAAGTGTTTATTTTCTTCTCCGATGGAAATAGTTAAGAGGCTGGCTAGGGTTTGGCACTAATGTTGTTTTTTAAATAAAGTTCGAAGCTTTCTGAACAATAGTCGATTGGCTTTAGTTGATACTTACCGGTATTCTTCGAGTTATTGACAATTGTCGATCGCGCGCGCCGTTTGTATGCACGACAGCGCATTTACGTGCATAGGACCGGAGTATCGAATTTTACTTGTTGATGTATTGCAGCCGCCATTTTGTTTTTAGAAATGATATGCTCAGATTCGTAATCAGTGACCCAAATACTCCTAATATATCAATTTTCGTCTAAATTGGGGGTGTTTTGATGTATTGGCCAGAATTTCAGCGCGATCGACCATTGTGAGGCGCAAAGTTCATTCGATGGAAATTAGGAGAGCGCGCAACCGATGCCCAAACTTCGAACGCAAAAGCGAGATCGGAAAGCGTATCGACACACGAGCGAATTCCACATAATACCGCATACGAGATAGCTTTTTTCGTTGCGCTCAACGGGATATTTGCCCGTTGATTTGCCAGAAGCAAATAAAGGATTCCAGAGAAGCATTCGCTGCCTCAACGTGGAACGATTTCAGCTGCGGGGCAGCAAAACGCGAGCGTTTGCGTTTTGCATTTCGGAGTGCATTCGCGCGAAGTATCCGACGTTAGAGCATCTTTTTGCGAATAGAACCGAGGAGAGACAAATGGCCGAGACGAAGAGACGGGGGACGAGCTGGTAGAAAAATCGGCGAGACTAGTTTCCGTCGGGGAAAAGCGAGGCGCCAACGGGGCACGTTTTCCCCGGCACCGGGCCACCTCGACGACTCGCCAGCTGGACGAATTGGCTCGTTTTTCCGAAAAACCTCGACCCGGCACGCGCACAAATCCCCTTCTTTTCAGCGTCGAGATCGTAAAGGTTTTACGAGCGACTCGGTACGTCCGAGCTGCCCGGTGCTCGACCGAACGTACGTCTATTCTTTTCGCGAAACGGGCAATTTTCCTTTTTTGCGAGAAACAAAAGTTCCCGCGGATCGAGCGGCAAACGAGAAGGAGAATTCTCGTGCATTTTAAGAGGAGCGAAACAAATTGCATATTTTCACGCGGCTCGTCGTGCGAATCCCCGTTTTAGTCGGTGCAGCGACGGAATTGCGGTATCGGGTGGAATTTCACGGCGACGGTTGCAGGTATCCTGTTATCGTTTGTCATTCCACGAGCGCTACGATAGCGTCAGGATAATGGGAGACGGGTTACGAAATTGAGGTTCGATCCTGAGCGGTTGCCGTATTACCGGCCGTCTCGTCATTTTCGCTCCGCTTTTCCTTCCTCTCGTTCGACGGGCGGAAATGTCGATGGAAAATCGAAGGAAAGTAGGAACGACATCGAAGAAAAGGTCGTACGGCGCGGTTAAGCCGGATGGCCAGGTGGAAACCTTGGCTGTTTCGCTACACGGTTCTCGTTAGTGCGCCGAGTTTGCATACGTTTCGTTTCTACGTTGCCGGCATTGTCGGGGAAGCTCGTAGAAAATCGGCTTTCCTCGGTATTTTATCTGTCCCTCGTATCAGCCCGAGAAAACGTTCCGGCCGGCTGAAATAATACCAAAGGATCCTCGATTCCTGCGAAGCACGGAAAAGGGACGAATGAAAAGCGAGATAGAAAGGAAAACAGCGGAGGAGAGTAACGACGGGACGTCCCTTCTCCTCTAAACAGTCTAAATTTATTCCGGAAGACGAACGGGGAGCGTCTCGTGCTCGGAACTTTAAAGAATTCGAAGCTTCTACGAAGCTGCCAGGAGGCATCTACAGTGCTCAAAGTTTAACGTTAAAGGAACCGTCAAAGTTGCTCGCCGTTGTTCTCTCGCTTCTCTTACCTTAAGACCCGCTTCCAACGAGGAGCGTGGAGCTCGCTCTTCTCGGATTTACTTCGCGAGCAATATTGCGCCAGAGCCAATTTATTTTCAGTTAGCAACTGCTCCGGCGAATCAACCGGGGAGAGACGAGGGAAGAAGGGGGATAAAAAGTTTTCCCTACTTTTTAACCGTCTCGGACGTTGTCGTTCTCGACTCGGCTCGCGGTTAATTGCAGCGTAGCCAACGTCGCCTTGGCACGAGCGCGACATTCTCCTCGAGAACATTCCTGCGACATCTTCTACTCCTTCGAGTGATTTCGAAAAACCTCGATATCCACGAGGGTCGATCGGTGACCGACATTCGCACGGACGCCGTGGCTCGATCTTCGAAGTCGGGCCGACCGACATCAGCTTGGCAGACGCGAGGGCCGCCCGATTTAGCTGGCGCGGCGCGTTAGGTGCGAGACGGCGATGACTCACGACAAGTTCGTTGCCTTCCCCGACGTTTTATCGACTTTCCATCGTGCCTCGGCTGGATACGTGTACGTGGCTCCCCGTTTCGCCGGAATCGCGCCCAAGGGACGACCGAATTTCATCGCCGAGCCTCGGTCCGTTTCGACCGACTCCTCCAGCCGATCTTCGCGGGCTCGAATTTTGCGCAGAAACAACCTGAAACGGTGACAACGGCCGCGCATAATGGCGCAAACGTTTCATATCGGCCCACGGGACAGCAGAGAGCGTAAATCCTATCCCGGCGACGGCACGACTCGCGTCGGGGTCCGGCGACCTCCCGAGATCCGCTTATCGGGCGGGAAGACGACGACGTCGTCGCCGAGGGGCTTCGTGTTCCTTCTCTCGCCCTGCTCGTACGTTCTCGAGCTTACACGCGCCTATTATTGTCACGGGCCATGTTTTGCTTGACCCTAAGACGGGATCGATGCGGCCCCCGCGACTCGAGAGGGCATTCCTCGTCTGGGTTAGGTCTTCGAGTTCGTTGCTTGCGACACCGTTCGGATTTCAAATCCGCGTAATATCTGGGAAGACACGAACGGCTTTTGAGACGAGGAGTCGCGCGCCTCGAGTCTGCTGCGTCGCGCGATTAATTATTAACGAGAGCGTCGAATTTCGAGAGAGTGAGACGCGCCGCGTTGAATAGCTTGGCGCGACTGGTTCGCGAATAAATAAATTGCGGCGAAACTACGCCGCCGTCTCGAAGAGAAGCGGGGCAAGAGGAGATAGAGGGAAGGATCGTTTGCGGCTCCTTCGCGCCCTCGTAAATTTCAAATATTTTCGGAGTCCTCCGGCGAGATAGGTGGAACTATTTTGCAGCAAAAGCGAGGGCTTCGCTGGAGAAAGGCCGGGCGCAACGGAGGATCGCTATTATCGCGGGAACAGGGGTCCAATGTTTTCCCACGTGGCGTGCACCGACACCGAGAAATTTTCATCGCACCACCGCGAAACTCGGTGGCCTCTGAAAATCCGGTTAACGTCCTCCTCTTCCTTCCTCCCCTACCGCGTTATCCCATTATCGCGCAAATGTCGCCAAGTATTTTTGCCCGCGACGTAGCCCGCTCTTGCTCTCCCCTCGCCATTCTCGCGCTTCCCTCGCCGACCTCTTCGCTCGCTCTCCCGCCAAATCGTAATTATTCGTCGCGCCGTCATTAAGAGACATTCGCAATTGCACCGCGCGAGGACCGCGGTTTAATTAAAGCCGCTGCAAATAACTGCCGTCCCTCGGTCTCGTTCTCCTGGCCTCTCGCGCTCGAGAGTAGCCACGCGTCCTCGCCTTTTCGTCTTTTCGCCTCTTCGCCCTCTCGCCATTTCGCCTTTTCGCCGTCTACGTCCGCTCGCGAGAATTTTCGGAGCGCCCCTTCGCCGACGGACGAGGAAAGTTCATCTCCGGGACGTACAACGAGCAGTTTACGCGCTCGAGCGAAACCGGAGCGAACTCGATTCGAATTCGCGCGGCCGCGGGAAATTGCCGCGAAACGCTCTTCGGCCTGGATTCGACGACCTCTCGTTTGATCCACGCGAGAGAATTTTCTTCGATCAACGGCCTCGAAGCGCGTCTGCGACGAACGAGAGTGGAGTTTTCGGCCGAGCTGCTCGTCGAGAGGCGCATTCGACTCGAATTGGCGAAATTAGGCCGCCGTTCCGAGCGCATCCTCGTAATTGCGACCCAGCTTTTGCCCTCGCGAATACCGAGCATTTCGCTCTCGTTTGACGATTTACCCCGCTGGATGGTAACCACGAGTCTCCTCTTCCGCGCCAATTTTCCTCGTCCGCGAGGATCTTTTCTGCAACGTTGGCGAAACTCGCACGGATAATCCACGAGGAGCGGTTTGCGGCGTTTAACGAGATCACCCACCCTCGCCGCGGTTCGACGTCGATCGGGTGTGCTTCTTCGATTACGCCGTCGACTATCGCGGTGAAACCGGAGGGTCCTCGCTCCGGTTTGTTTAATTAACCGGACGTAAAAAGACACGGAGATCCTCGGAGAAATTACGGCGGGTGGCGAGTGAGTCAGAGGTATCCCTTGCGAGGCTACGAGCTCTCCGAGCCCAGATCGATACTCGTGGACACGGACCTTCGCGGAGGAGTTTCCAGCCGAAGGGAACAAGACAGAGTCGGACGAAGCGAGACGGAACGAGACCGCGAGACCTGGAGGAAGAGAGAAGCAGAAAAAGGGAAAAGGAGAGAAGGAAAAAGGGAGAGAGCGAGTCGACGCTCGCCTCTTCCTGCCGGCAATTTTTCCTAGACGGCCGCGAATACCTCCAACTACTCCCTCGGAGCCCTCGAGAAACTCGAGCCTCGTTTCGGTGACACCTCCGGATCATCTCCGCGGTGATCGATCCTTTCCCGGACGAAAATCGACCTTTCACGAAACGTGACGTGTTCGCCGTTTTCGATCGCCTCGAGAAAAAGTCCACTTGGACGCGTTTTCGACGTCGTCCCCTCCAACGGTCGCGCGACAATGGCAATGACAATTCGCCCTGGAAATTGTTCTGCGAGGGATGTTGTGGATAAAAGGGAAAAACTCTTTATCCTATGAATCCCGGCTTCGTGTCTGTAATCGTAATATGAACCACGGACGAGTGAGGTTGTGGATGACGTAGCTTATTCTTTTATTTTTTTCTCGAGCCGATGCCACGCCGTGCGATTAGTTAGTCGCCTTGTAGAGCTCGGTCGTGCAGAAGTTGTCAAACCTTTTTATTTCTTTCGTTTATCCTCAAATAAACTTTTACTGTAACCAAGTTTTTGTTCATTAACAATTTCCTTAACAAGGGACGTGCCAGAACGCAGGATCGAGTACGGAGAAGCGCGAGTCCGAGACGATGCGCTCGGAAATCAAGCGGCAAACGGACGGCCGGCGAATCGACCGGAATGGCAAATGGCAAACGGTCGTCGGGCGCCACTCGGGGGATGCGTTTAATATTCGCGAGGAGAAAGACGATGCGTCCGAGGTAGACGACGGGTAAACGCGACTCCTCGCTTCTGCCGTCCGCTTTGCGTCAAACGTTTGGCTCGCGTCACTCGCCCCCTGGGTGGCCTCGCGTACCTCGAAACAATGCATAATGGAACCGATCGACGGCAAAGCAACTGCTCGCCCCGACGCCGAAAAGGACGCGTGCCAAAAGAGCACGCGATCGTTCGACGCCGCTGTCTCGGCTAAATTATGATTTTCGCCACGAGCGAAAAGAGATTCGAGATTTTCCTACGATGCCGAAGAAACTCGTCCAAGTTGTTCGAACGGCTCGTTGCGCGGGAGATGGACGAAAATTTGAAAATGCTGCGTCCGATGACCGTTCGGACGAGAAAGGTTCCTCGTGGGAGGCTCGCTCCGAGAGGGACCAAGAAAGGGGACGATAATTTGGGCGAACTTGGGGTGCGTGTACGGCTCGCAGATCGATACAGGTCGTTTCGGACGATTCGGTGGCGAAATCGAGTCGGAGGCGCCGTTAGTCGAGCCCCCATTGGATAACCTCGAGGTTCCACGAAGTGTAACGCACTCGGTGCATCGGCGTAGAAAAAGAGGGACGCGGGAGCGCGCGCCGCGAACGCGAAGAAGAAGGTTGCTCGGCCGCTGCTTGCGGGCAGAGAGGCAAAGAGGCAGTCGGAGGAGGAGAGAGGAGGCTTGCGAGAGGGTGGAGGGAAAGGGATCGATGTGTAGGTGCGCGTGAAAGTGCGTGCTGGCACGCACACCGCCGCGTTTTATATTGGGCGTGTGTCATCGCCCCGCAAACGCTACTACGCGTCCTGAACACATGAGAGAGTACTCTCTCTCTCTCTTTCTCGCGCGAGCCCCGATCCTTAAACACTTTTCTCGACTCGATGCCGCTCTTCTTAGTTTTAATTAATTGGGCTGGGTCGTCGCAGTGCTGTCGTTTTTATCGGCACCTCTTCGGAGGAGGTTTTCCAGTCCCACCGATCGACAAAACTTTGTTCGTTCGTTCTTCTTTCTCTTCCGGCGCAGAGTCTCGATTGCAAACATCGACGACCAACCGGTAAAGTAAATTGCGCTCGTCGCGAAATCTCTTTTGCGATCGAGCTCCGCGAATCGAGACAAAGAGATTGACTTTTACTTTTTACTCTTGCGAAAGCATCGAATTAATTTCCGCCCCGGTGAATCGTCCGGTGTTCGAGGTCGTTTCGCTTCTGCAAAGTTTCGCGTTTGACCCCGAAAATATCAGCGGCCACGCTTTTGCCCTCGTTTAAGCGCCGCTGAAAAGCTGTCGGTCGAAATGACGTTTTGGGGGAGAAAAAAGTTTGAAGCGTGCCGTGTCGTGCGCGGAAACGTGGCTGGTCGGCTTGGTAATTGGAACAAAATGAAAATCGACGAGGAAACGGATCGCTGCGAGAATTGGCGCGATGTCGCTAATCGGCCAGCTGCGTTACAAAATCCACCGTCGAGAGTGACGGGTATTTCGGATTTATTTGCATCCTTCCGCGTCTCCGCCTCCAAGGTTGTCCGGTTTTTTGTCAATCATTTTTTTCTTAATCGCGCGCAGGCTACGCGAAATTTCCATGCGCATTTCGATAGCTTACTCCTTTTACTCCGAATCAAACGGAGACCTTCGAGAAATCCCCGTCGATTCTCAAAACTTCCCTCGATCATCGATCGTTCGTTCTGTCTTCAAAATCGAGTTGTTTTCCATCGACAACGACGGCTTCGAGTGGTGAGCACCCTTCGATCTCTATTTTCATCCTGCTAATGGCATCCGGCCGCATCCTCGAACTCCGCAAGTTGGTCCTTCGATGCGCCAGTCGAAGGGGCTTCATCAACTCCGGGACTTAACGACGGATAATTACCCTCCTCCTAATTAATCGAGAGTAATCCGTGCCGGGGATTCGTTCTCGTTAACTTTCTCCGCCGCGAGTCTCTCGAAGAATCGTATTCCAGGGCGAATTCGGTTTTTTGTATTTTAGTTAGGAAAACGAGAGGAACTCCGGGAAAGTACCTTCTCAAAGTTGAAAGGTTCGACGGAATTCCGAACTTCGTCTCCGTTCGTATCGGATTTTTCGGTCGCCCGAAGTTTGATAAAAGTTGGACGTCCCCGATGGGAGATCGGTCGAAGATGCAAATTGCAGCTACCTTTTCGCGAGACACGAAACTCGAGTTTGCTCGAGTATTTCCATGGAAGCGAAGTAGGTATACTTGCGGACGAAGCGCAAACATGGACGGACAAGATACGTTATCCTACTTAAAACGTACCGCAGATAATGCTGCCCGAGCCAAGATAATAACGACCCACGCTTTTCCTGGCTCCGACTTCAAAGGCACGAATTTCCGATCTGGCTCGCTCTCCCTTTCTCTCTTTTCCCTTCACTCTCTCTCTCTCTTTCGATCGTATCGCGATTACTTCGCCGCAGAGAAAAAAAAGCGTGCCACGGTTCGCTGAATCGCAAAAGGCATGGCGCTCTTTGTCGAAATTAGGTACGCGTAAATCGTGTAATCGCGTTTCCCGCGATCGCCGCGCCTTTTGTCGCGAAAAGGCACGAATAAAAGAGGGGAAAAAGAACGGCCGCGGAATTCGTGCCGATTCCATATTAACGATTTAAAGCGCGCAAATTCAGGCCGGAATCGTGGATAACGCGAAAATAATTAATTACTGGCGCGACCCGACGACCTGGCAATTTCCAGCCTCGATGTGCCGAACAAAGGAGAGAAATTATTTGCCGGGTGCAGTTAAAAATTCCCGCGGAATAACGCGAAATTCGGTGCTGCCTCGCGATAGCTCCGACTTTTTCGCGCCGGCGCGGATTTTACGTCGAACCGGTCCTCGAAGTCTCTCTCTCCTGGCTCCCTTATTATTTCATCCGTCTCATTAAGAAGACCGCTTCCGCCGATGCGCGTCGCTGGATAGAAAGTGAGAATTAATAGGAGAAACAGCCAGGACCGGAGCGAAATAAAAAAAACCGGAGGGAAAAAACGGCGGCGGAGGAGGAGGAGGAGGTCGAAGAGTCAAAGTTAGAGGTGGAGGAAGAATAGAGAGAGCGAAGGGAGGAGAAGAGAAGGAAAGAGAGGGAAGAGCGAAGCGTGACGTTATTTCTGGAAACGGAAAACACGAAGATCGCCTCCGCCCTCGCGGAGCATCGGATTCAGAAATATCGAGCGATGGAGAGGCCTCTCCTCGTATCGACTTTTCGAGTCGACTTTCAAGTCGGCTCGTCGACTTCTCGCCACAGTAACGGCGATGGGAATCGCGACGGGCAAACGTATATCTCTATAGTCTCGTCCAGGGAAACGTGCGCGGTTTCAGTTCGGCCAAAACCGCCCGGTCGACTCGAATCGATGGTAATTCTTTCCCGGGCCATTAATTTCAATTCGCGGCAGGACGTTTCAATTTCGCCGTCCGCGATGGGATTTATCGGCGGCGGAGGGGTTTTACCGCTGAAGTGGAGAATTTTAATTGGAATTTCCATGTTTCGCGGATATCCTCTTCTCTCCGTTCTCCGACGAAGACTCAGCCGGAAGCCGAATAAAATTCCCTCTGGCTCCGTTGCGCACGTCGACGTTAACGAAGCTACGCTCGCGGCCTCGCGAATATCCCGAGGATCAGTCCAGCGCTTGTCTCTCGAAAATCAACGAGAAAACAAAGGTCTCCCACGATTTCGCTCCGAGCGAAAGTAATTTCTTGGAGCATCGACGTGGAGGAGGAGAGGGCCGAGGTTGCGAGTGCAATCAAAGAGAAACAAATATTTGAGAGAAACGAAACCCGGTCCGTTCTTCGACTACAAAGGAGGCGGAAGGTCCAACGGCGGGATGGAGCTGCGCGAGGAAATTTCCTGCCTTCCGGGATTCGAATCGACGAGTACTCCTTCGAGGATGTACGATCCTCCGTTTGAGACTCTCGATGATCGACTGTTGCACGAGGTTGTCTCGATCATCTGAGATTATTAAAATAAAGCTCGGTCTAACCAGCGAGCAAATACGAGTCGATGGCGGTTCTCCACGAGGGCGGTCTTATCGTACCCTCGGATAACGGAGCCCGCCGCTGCACAAACAAGGTTATTGATAGTAATTATCGAAATCTCGTTACGTACAGAGTAGAATGCATCTCGAGGAGAAACCACCGCTTCGCTCGACATCTCCTTGCCTCCATGTACCCTCCATCTTCAACGATCCTGCTCGATCTCATTCGCGTTTCCCCTTTTCTTTGCGAATAGCGGGCGATTTTCGTGGCGTTGATTTCTCGGTACCGTTTGTTGATCGGTGCAATTAGCGCGGTTATAGAGATCTCTCGCGATCGAGGAAGATCGACGATCAGACTTTTCGAGATGATAGAAACGAGGACGAAGTTCCGGCGAGCTCGGAGACGGAAAAACACGGCGGTCGTTCGCCGCGAATCCGGGCCCGGACGTGCGGGAAATTAGCGATTCGAGAGGCAGAAAGTGAACCAGTTCTTAAAATAACGGCCGGTGGGCCAATAATAACTCGAAGCTGCTCCAGCCGAGGACGCGTACGCGCGAAACGCTCGTAACGGCCGGACCCTCGCCGGCCGAAAAACAACTTTCGCAGGAACGGGAAAGAAGGGAAGGAAGGAAGAAAGAAAGAGCGAAAGAAAGAACGAAGGAGCGGCTCGTTCGACGTTGCAGCGAGTCGCGAAAGCACCACTTGACGCTTATTTACGGCAATTAACCCCAGCCGCGCTGACGAACTTGAACTCCCCTCCCGTTAATTCGATGCGTCGTGGACGTCGAAGCGTCTCGCTTCTTTTTTCCTCTCCTCCGAATAATTGCGGGGCAAATATATCCACGGTCGTTTCCGCCGTTCGTTCCACGCTGGTGAAATTTGCGGAAGAATCGACCGACCAACGAGATTAACCTCATCCCCGCGGTTATCGATATTCCGACCGTGGACAGGACAAAATCTCGAACAGCCTCGCCGCGGGAAATTCCCTCTCCTTCTCCCTAGAGACGAAGCAGCCCGAGGGTGAGGGTGGTTTCTCTCGTCGAGAATCACTCGTCGGTTCCCTCCTCTCGCTGCGAGGTACTTTCGAGTTCCTTTTACCTCGAGTCCTTGCATCGTCCTAAATAAACGCAGCTTCCTCCTCGCGGAACGAGCGTCGATTTCGAACGATCCTCTTCCAACGGATCGAGGACAATTTAGCAGTGATTTCTATGATCTGCGGTTTCGAGATCGCGAGGGACCAGCGAGTCTCTTTCCCTCTGTTCCTCTTTTGACCTTTCAGTCCCTTTTTCTCGATGGAATTCAATCGACAAAGAGAAACGGAGAAAAACGGAGAGGCTATTCCGCAAACGATCGACCGTACGTCGCAAAGTTCGAGCGAGAGCAAACGTCGGCGAACATTCCCCGTGGGATGCAATTCTCGTAACAAAGGCGGGCGGAATTTTTTTAAAATGGCCCAACTTCTTTGCCGGACGGAGTCTCGCGCACGTCGAGGTTCTCTCGTCGGCACGTCCGTGAAAAGTTGGACGGACTTGAATGGCCGTCGAAGGGGTGGAATGACGTCAGGAAAGATTCGAATGCAATCGTAACGGATGGACGCGTCCGTGAACGTCGGGCTTTAAAACCCTTGCCAGCCTCGTGCGCGTTCGAGCATATAATTTCATTGGCCGAGCGGGGGTGGAAAGCTGGGGACGAGCCGAGGAGAGTTTCCCAATAAAATACTTCCATTTGGAGCAAGTCAACTCGTTTAGCGAATGAGCACTACGGAGATACGTCGAGTGCCGAAAAAGGTAGATATGTGGGATCGGGCGGTACCATTTCATAAAAGAAGTTAGGAGAATAGGACGAGAAGAAAAATAACCATCGGGAGAGGACGCTGGCGCAGTGGTTTCCCGCCGATCCGCGACGTTCTCAGGTTTTACACTTTGCCGGCCGCTGTCACGTGCACGTGACTCCTCTTCGCCAACTGTTATGGGCCGCTATCATGTTCGCGTTACTTCTTGTCAAAAGCGATGATGCTTTATTCCGATCGTTCCGATATTTATATAGGTAAACATATTATTATATTATTATATTATATTATTATATTTTATTAACGGGTAATAAAGACCCTTTGGTAAATACGGTATAATAACATAGACATATAAGTTTGGTTGGTTGATGGAAAGGAATTGATGCAAAGGAACAATTGATAAATAGGGAACAATGGCTTTCACAATTTTCACCTCCCAATTTACCGGATTGTCTTTTGTACAAACTACTGCGTAAATATCACGGTTGGCGAGCAGTAGAACCTGCGTGAAACTCGGCAGGGTAACGTTGATGCGATAAATGAGCGGCCGGCAAAGTGTTAAGCAACTCGGCCGAGGACAGCTAGAACGATGGGTGACCGTGCGCTTCTCCAACTTTTTTCACGATCCTACGTTCATAATGTCGCGGAAAGGAAAAATCCGCAGAGTCCGCGAACGTTTCCTCGTCCCTGTTCGAAACGAAGGAACTTGCCCTCTCGTTTGCAGAGCCCAGGGCAATTTTGCTACATCGAGAGACGGAAGACTCGCTCTTTGCCGTTCGAGTTGGTAATTTTTCAACGGCTCGTTCGAGGATCTCGTTGGTTAGGTTCGGAGGTCGAGAAGAGCGGAAAGAGGGAAACGAGGGAGCGCGGTAAGCGGAAACACGGGACAGGGATTTCCGCATACACGATACGAAAGCCGCAAAGAGGATTAGTTCGTTACCGTTTCGGCAAATCCTTCGCCGTTGCTCGCGGAACGAGAGGAGACCGAGGAATTAAAAGAAGAACGGAACGGATCCTGACCCGGTGCTCGGTTTCGAGCATTAGAATTCTCTCCGCGGGAAGGAAGAGACGCGCGGTGCTCGGGACGAGGATATCCGAGACGGAGTAAATCAATTTTACGCTCCCCTTGCCGCCGATACGCTCGACCGCAAATTAATCCCGTAAGGGCGCTCGAATCGTTCCTCGCAGAAACTTTCGTTCGGCGGAAAAATGCTCGGGGAATCGTGAAACTCGACTTTCGAAGCCACGTCGCGGACTAATCCGCTCGAGCGTGCTTCTCGACCGCGCAAACGGTATCGTCGCGTCGACGAGAGCAACGAGGAACGACCGACGGGAGCGAGCGACGATCGGTTCGATGGAATCCGGGAAAAACTTGGAAGTTCGCGGTTTTTCGCTTGCGGAAGAAGGGTGGAAGGCGCGGACAAAGTACGATCCAGTCGATTACATCCGCCGTGAGTCACGCGTCCAAGTTTCTCCTCGGACAAATGCCCCGCGCACCGCGCGCTCTCTAATTATGAAGTTTAATTGGCTAACGAGCTCGGACGGGGATCGAGCAACCAGTGCAGAAACGGAGCTCTGATTGGTCCATTCGCTAAACTCGGCTTCGTTCATTCACGTTGCAATTAATCCGAAAGCGACCAGCTCCGCTTCAAGTACCGGTATAATTTCCCTCCCACCGGGGGACTTCTTCTTTCACGGACTCGTCGATCGGACGAGACGAGGGTACGGAGTCGTCGGAGGGGCTCTTAACGACGTAAATCGGACAGAAAAGGGGGCGAGAAAGAGTTTAAAATTCGTTCGGGAATCGGCTCGAGGGCATTGCCAAAATCGGAGCGAATATTCTCAGGCTTCTTTCCAAGGAAAGGATTCCCTCGCGAGGAGGGATTCCCCTGCTCCCTCGATTCGTGGGGTCGTGGGACACATGTGTAAATCGCGACCAGCCATGGGAACGCAGAATGCAGATCCGCCTTCGCAGATGCCTCCGTTTGCGAGCGTGTTTACGAGCACGTTTACGCGCCCCACGCCAAATTAACGGCCATCTAATTGACCGTTGCCGATCCCTTGCCAACGTCTTTTCTCGCGGACCCTTCTTCTTCGACCTCTTCCTTCCTCCAAAAGCCGAGGGACGAAAAAGGGCCGCGACGCTCTCCGACCTTTAAATCGTCGCGGTGGACTTTAACCCTTTGGCCTACAATGACGAGGGACGATCGTGACGCGGTAAATGGAATAGGAAATTTTGAAGTCATCCAAAATCTATTAAATTGAAAATAGGAGGGAGTCACGAGACGGTCGAATATTATTTCTACGGTATTGGCACGTTGAACGCTATCGATATTTCGCTAGTTTCAGTATTTTTCCTGGAGTGAAACTATTTCCAACAAAATCACATCTGTACAGAGCAGAAATCTTCAAGACAAATAGATATATAATCAGGAGGTCCTTAGATTTTTAATGCCAATATTTAAGTATCGGATGTATTAGAAAATTCGCAAATAGTACAATTTAAAAGTTATATGAAATTTCATTGAATTCAGTAGCGCCTGCCATTGATGCCCTCCGTGGTGTTGAACGTATTAACCCTTTGCGGGCGGAGACTTTTTTGAATATTGAGAAATAATCATTTGTTTGGCGTTGAGAAATTACCATTTTATGTATAATTACCATGATTATAATCATATTTCAACAGTTATAATTCAATTTTTCAACTCTAACCGTGTATACATACACCGATAAAGTATAGTCAGAGTTTTTCTCAGGCCGCATATATGCGTCGCTAGTCCCCAAACGGTTAAGCAATTAATCCTGACAATGAGTTATTGCTAGAGGACTTACAAAAGAAACTGAAGAAAACCGTTGGTTTTTCTTAACACATTTTTTCCCGACGAACCAATAAATCAAGTAATTACTGAAACTACCAATTATGCGCAACCTACTATTGCGATACTTACGCGGATAAACCGGATAAACGCGAGGATGCATCGTGGCAACTGCTTCGTGAATTATCTTACGAAAAAGAATACAGAACTTAATTTTACAAAGTCGTGCTTTGCAACATGTAAATATAGATGACTCACTAAAACATAATATGTTTGTAAGTTCCTTTCTGTATAGTCATGTCATGCTACCTGTAAGACCCTCGTCACGCAAAACAATCTGGAGTCGCTACATCGGCAGACCGAAAATGTCGTGGAGTCCAAAGGGTTAAACAATCGAGCGTTTGTCTTCTCCCGAAAAAAGAAAAACCGTTGCGGCCCCGAGATGTAAAATTTGCGTACCTGTCCGGCCACAAACATCGCAGAGGTTATTCTCTCTGCGTTTTTGTTCTCTTCTCTCGCGGACGACGTGGAGGTCGATGGAAAGAAAGAGGAAAAATCCACGCGAAGAGAAGGAAGAGACGTAAACAAGATTCTCGTGGAGGGCGGGGTCGCTGTCGGACAAACTCTGCTTTCTATCAGCGAGAATCGAGGAGCGTAATGATTCATCGGGACGATTATCGGCTCGTCGGAGTTCTCGCGAATCGAGCGCGATGCCGTAACCGGTTCCGATTTCCACTTCCAGCGCCAACAGGAAATTAATGACGAATCCGAGTGTCGTAACTATCCGTCGGATGAATTTAAATTCGACGAATGGACGATAATTGCCCTACGAATTTACGCTCACGCGAGCCAATAAATCGGCGAATTAACTCATCCTTTGGATCGCGAGACCCTGCAATATTATTCCGAGGACAATGCCCGAGGACATCGATAGCGACGTTCGAGACTTTTATCGATTCGTTTGAGCGACGAGTCGCGCGATAACGTTTTATTTGCCGAGACGACGAAGAGAGCGTCGCAAGAGAATCTTCGATCGCGCCGGGCAAACGTCTACCACGATCTTTTCCGCGCCGCGTTAAATATCGTTATCGTCGATATTATCGTAAAAAGAATATCGTCATCGGGATTCGATCATCGACGAGATGTACGTTTTGGAACAAAGTTAAAGCGGAAACGGGAAAGCCCGCGGTGGTTTGACCGGCCGCGTCGGGTCGCGGGAATCTACGTTATTTGGATTTAATTACGGGTCACCGTGCCCCCATTAGCCGAAATATTTGCGATACGTCCATATCGGCGAAATTTAATATCCCCCGCGAACGGATATCCGCATTATATAGACGTTTCCCAAACAAACTATCCTCTCTCTCTCGATCCTCTATCTCCATCGGTGTCTCCGTATCTGTCTCTCCGTCTCGCGTTCTCCCCCTTTTCCTTCCTTTCTCCCTCTCGCATCGGACTATCCGCAACTATGACGGGGTGCGCGAGTAATTGCGAGTCAGGTCGGGGCATTAATCGCATTATTTGCGCAAACAGGACTCGAGTGGTCATCGATCGTCATTGGCGAGCGTGCGACGCACGCAAACCGTCCAAACTTCGCCTCGTCGAATGACAGATCTGTAGTGTCGGAAATATTCGTGCTGTGTAGCTTAAACCCATTTGCATCGGTCAGCGGAATATTCCGCGGATGACGATCGTCCTTTGTCCACCAGCCGCGGAAAATTCCGCCTTGTGCAATGTTAAATTGCTGCGCGCGGAAATGCAACGGTACCGTGGGTCTTCCGCCGTATTTAGAGCTATGATGCAAATGGGTTAAGAACGACGAAGAGATGAAAGCGGGTTTGTGTCGGATCGCTTTGTCTCTCAAGATCCCGAATATTATACACACATAAATAAATAAATATTCTAAATTAGCTATGTCCAACCGAAAATCTTTATCGGGCCAAGTACGCCTGGGCCGCGAGTTGGATATGCCAGTTCTACCGTTTGGCTACGACAAAGGAGGCACCATATCGGTCCTGGAAATCTGACATCGACTAATGACAACCGAAAACAAAACACTTCCTTCGTATCGACCGAAATATTCGTATTGAAATCGACCGTTTCCGGATCGCACTCCCGGACAAACGACGGAAGCAAAACCATCGACGATCCGGGCCGCGATTGCGTCACGAGGACGGTGTCTCACCCTTCGGACCATCGACGCGGTTCTTTCTCCGTACATTTGGCTCGCTTTTTTGCGACATCGCCCCACCCTGTTCTCCACCTTGACGTCAATCTCGTTCCCATAAAACCACACATGTGCCGGAGTTTCTCGCGTTCGCTCGCCGGACCGTTCGTTCCTCCGTAATCCCCGGCCGAAATTCCTCGTCCCGTTCGTTCCTCTTTTACGATCGATCCTAAACTCGATAGCCTTCTTCACGCTTTAACGACAAATCGTGCAATTTGCCACGAGAGAAACGAATTCCGACTGGATAATAACAATTTCTAGAATAATGCCGGGCAGTATTTACCGTTGGAATGGTACCCGGCAATGCCAGGAGCGATTGATTTAACGGTACTCGATCGACCGCTAAAAACAGGGGGGGACCACGGCAACAACGGCGATCGGACGTGCTCCCGAATCGTTCGTTCGACTCACCGATCCGCTCGTTCCTCTTCCCCGCTTCCGGCAATATTTCTGACACGATATTACGTCGATAATTCCGAGCAGTTTGTTAAACATAGAGGCGAGGAAACGCTGGGAAACGGCGGAAAACTGGAATCGCGCGGAAACGACGGATTTCTCGATCGAGACGAGGAGAGCGGTAATTCCTCGGCGAGCTTTCGCTCCGGCAAGGAGCCATTGATCGACGATCGGAACGCCGGAAAGACGAACGGTAACGGGTTCGAGTAAATCCGAGCTTCCTTTTATTCTTGCGCGAGATGTACCGTTACGAGTCGGACGTATCGTGCGAGCTCGAAAGTCGAAAAAACGTTAAGTAATAATTACAGTTCATTTAATACCTACGGAGGACCGACCCACGCTCGAACGTGAGCTCGACGGAATGACGAATAGCCCGTCGCGCGAGCCAAGCCCTCTTGTCCCTCGCAAATACACCGTAACGAGCGTTACGACCTCGATTTCGGCCCTCCCGCGAAACACGACCCTCGTAAACGAGAAACCCTTCGAAACGTGCCTCGCCGATTCTTCCGCGAGGACCGCAAAAAATCGTTGGCGCCAATTCACCTTCTCGTTTGTCCTCGTTTTTGTCGCTCCTCCCCGCGATCGGTAATAGGCCAAAGCGTTTCACTCGCCGAGTCCTCTCCTTCTCCGGTGGTCTTTGTCGAGTTTAGAGGCACCTCGTTGAAAAATCGAACGATCAATCGCATCGAGGGGAGAGCGCGCCCGGTCACGCGAAACGACACGCTTTTCCGTTATTCCGCCGACCTAATTGGGACGGGACTAATTCGCGAAAATCCCTCGAGCACGAATTTATTCCTCGCTCGGCTCGATGTCAAGGGCGTTACGTCGATGCGATTAACGATGCAATTAAGGCCGACACGTGAGAGCACCGGACGCGACGGTTCTTTTTTCTCTTTCCTCCTTTCGGCTCTTTGCTTCTTCAGAGAGAGAGCAAAGTTCACGGATGATTTTTCTAACGATATGTTTTCTCGCTTTTCAGGACCGTCCGCGGACTTTGGGAAGCACACGTTCGTGAGGCCACGAGTCTACCATGGTAGAACGAAACGGCAGATCTCATCGACAAAAGAAAACGTAAGGCACAACTGTAAGAACGCATTCTTTTTTCTTTGTTGTCTTTGGGCTGCAATGGAATCGATCGAGCAGGCTGCTACGATTCGACTCGAAGTACCCGCGGCGATAGACTCCTTTTTTTTAGATATTCATTTTTTTCGTTGTCTGCGGGCAATCGGACATGTTGGCACGACATGAGTCGCTCAGAAGCCAATGCGGTTAAGTCAATTTTTTTGATATTTTCTGATTTTTGTCAATTTCAATAGGATAAACTTCATTGTATTAAAATCTACAAGAATCAAAGAATATAAAAAAAATTACTCAACCCCATTGGCTTCTGAGCAACTCATATAGAACAGTTCGTTTCGGCCTGGCGAGCGCGCACATTTTAATTCCTTTGATTTATTAACGCATTGCATGCGGGCATATTTCGCCGCAGACTTACGCGTGCAGCGGGCGTTTTTTCGTGATTTTCGCGGAAGTTTGATCATTCAGTAAAATCACAATAAATTGAAAACTGCTACCTTCTTCTCAACGAAACTTTTTTTATTTTACACTTCAATGTATGGCCTACGGTTATTTGTAAAAATCGACATTTATTTGAATACGTATTGCCCATCATATTTAAACGATACCCGCTCTCCAGTACAAATCTACTAAATACGTACTTTTACGCGAACCGCGCTCCAGTGACAGACTGCAACCGTAAAAGTACGTTCTCCGCAAGCAATGTGTTAATAAAGGAAAGTTGTTTTTTTGTTAACAAAGTGTAATAACTGTTTGCCTAACTGTTATCCCTACACAATTTTTTGTATCGTAACTGCGTTGTCGAGCCCTCTCGAAATTCCCCCTCGAAAAAGATAACTCGAGGACGTTCGGCACAATCGATATTTACCCACTCTCGGTGCCTCGTCGAATTAATTTCGAACGGAGAGTCGGAGCTGTCGATCTTTGGTTATTCGAACGAGCAATGTGAAGGAAAATCGGGTGAAAAATCATACGGAATGACAATCCGAGGACGGAAACTACTCGGCGATTAGGGGAAGAAGGAGAGAGCGCGCATCCGAGAAGACGCGGACGTCTTCTTGGAATGCAGGGCGCGAATCTTCGACGGGTGCAACAATTTCGATGCAAATGTCTGAGCGCGTAGCGAATACCAAATCCGCGCTCGCGGTTCGTCGTTGCTGGATTTGCTCGTCGCAAATAACCGCGAGATCGCGAGGGAAATTTCATCGACGACCTCGCGCGTCCTGGCAAATCCGCAAAGTGTCGAGGGAACTCGGGCTCGTAGATATTGTTTCGTCTGAAAATCAGCTGCGTAGAAACCGCAAGGGTTTTTGGGTTTCGCGTTGCACATAATATTCGTTTCATCGCCAATTGAGAATATCAGCTAAACGTTGCGGTACCTTTTACAACGGCGAGTGAACAGCGCGTGGCGCTAAAACGATTAATCTATGTTTATCGACTAAAGGTTCTTGTAACCTTTAATAGGTTGGTAAAATGCCGGTACGTTTAATGTTAAATAATTGTCTGACTGTATCTCGAGGTTTTTGTTCCGCGTGGCGGCGGAAAAGTTGCGATTTTTCGGCGAGAAAGAAGGAGAATCCAGCCCGGAAGGTATTCCTCGCGCGAAGCCGTTTGTCATGGAAGTTGGGTGGAAGGAGAGGAGAATTAAAAGGCAAGAGCGATCGGCCGGGCGGAAGGAACGTCGTAAATCGCGAAACGCAGTTGCGGTCGATGCAACCGGCGAGATAGAAACGCGCTCCGGGATCTCGAGGCGAAACTCCGGGAGGCTCGAAAAGGCGGCCACAGGGGATAACGATCTCCCCGCTGAAATTGAACGCAATAACGCGGCCACCGGTGCGCAATGCCGAGCGAGAATAGGAAAGATTCTCTTATCTCGACGATCGCTTCTCGCGCGTATCATCCAGTTACAACTCTGCGAACACCGTCCGCGGTTCCAACAATTTGGAATTCCGTGCTGTTCCGGCAGTTTTCGTTGAACGCGAAGGAGGAAAGGGAGAGAGCAAGAACGAGAGGGAGAGAGAGAGAGAGAGTACAGTTGGAATACCCGAAGCTACCGGGAGGGTAAACACCGAGAATAGAACCGACGAAGCAAAGTTTGACCGACGTTGTACGGCAAAGAGCTACTTGTACACATTCGCGGCACGCTGTTCCGTTTGCCGAGAGTTCGGCAACATTAGCGTTAGACGGCGGTCGAATAAATAAATGACGCGGGCTTCAAACTCAAGTTATCAGCCGCAAGTCGCGAGATCGTTTTCTCCGCGTTGAAAAACCGGCGTTGAATGAGTTTCTCGACCGTCGAGGCCGAACTTCCTCCCTCCCTCGTTTTCTTATTTTCTCTCTCTCTCTCTCTCTCTCTCTCTCTCTCGCTCGCTCGCTCTCTCGCCGGATGGTGCTCTCGATCCAACGGAATATCGCGAGCGAGAAAGGGGCGCGAGGAAAGTTCGATAACGAGGGAAACTGGCCGGCGGCCGATCCTCTTTGTGCCTCGACTCCGCCGTAATTCGCCGTCGGAGAAACTGCTCCAACTTTGCGTAACGCTCGCTTCGAATCGGTTCGCCGATACGACTTCGAGCCGAACTGCCTCGCACTTAGGAACGAAAACAATGGAGAACGGCGAACAGACTCGGTGAACATTCCCCGAACGTTTTCGATGACCCTTGGACGATGCCGGGACGATTTGTAGGGTAGGCGAGATCGGTAAACGTTTCGTCGGCTAATTCGTGATCCAGAGCGACGCGATCTCTCGGCGTCGTCGACGAACCGAGGCAATTGACCTCGTTCCCCGTTATCGCGAGGAAGAATGAACGCTATCAGTGAGTCTGTCCATGGCGACCAATCTAATTTCCTGCTACACGGCCTCAGTTACCGCGCGTCGACGCTCCTACCTAATTTTTCCACCGGATCTCGCGCTTTTCCGCTCCTCGTCTCTTCCTCGCCCGGAACCAATCTCCTGCCTTTCTCTCTCCCAGTTTTGAATTCTTCTCCCGAACTTCTCGCGCAATTTCGTTTCAAAATTTCAACGCTCGTCGAGTCGATTCGTAGATCTTTGATCTGCAAAGAGACCCGTTTTCTTCCGGCGACGGGGCAGCTAGACGGATCCGATCCTGGAAGGGCATACCGGAACAAAATAAACCGCGAACGCGACCAACGAGATGAAGGGAGGCCGAGGCAACGGCTGTTTTCACCGATAAACCCTCCGCGAGTCTCTTCTTTGGTTTATCGTGCATGGACTTCGAAAGACCCGGCACGATATTCCTTCCCTCCGGCGGAGTAACGCGCCGAGCGAACGGGAGGAAGAATCCGGGAGAAAATAGAGGACTGAGGCGGAAGTGGAGCCGCGCGGGAAAGAGATCTCCCGGGTTCCTTTGCCGAAACCAGGTATCCCATCCACAAAGGGAAATAGAGCGGTTTCTCGATTGTACCGTTGCACCTATTCCGTGCGATCTGATCAAACGAAAATCGAATTCGAGAACGGGGAGGAAGAATTAAGACGTGGCCTGGATCCTGACCGTTCGGTTCACCGGTTATCGGGAGAATCGTGCGTTTTACGCCGGAGTCGCTGCGTCGTTCTTTGTTCGCGACGTAAAAATACATCGAACAAATTGTCTCTACCTGTCGCTCGTCGTTCGACAAGTCGATGGAAAGTTTTCCGCTCCGAGAAGTCTCTTACCGCGTCACGAAACGTCTTGGGATTCTTCTCGGCTCGGCCACGGACGGTTGGACGGAAAATCGCGGGATCAAGTTGTCGGGAAATTGCCGCGCAGAGCGGAGAAGAGACGCGGTTTCTTTGAGAAGGAGTCCCGTCACGCCGCTCCAAGAGGGCGAGGTCTTTGTGGAAAAAATGCTGGTTGGGAAACCTAGGGCGGCGTGTAATGGAAATTTCCTCGCGGGTCGCATTAATCGCAGAAAGAAGCGGTCGGTCTCTCTGGTGGTATCGGAGGTTTCGCGACAGGACGCGGAAACGGTGGTTCCTGTCTGTCCTTCACCGCGAAGAGATTAGTGCTCCTTTTATCCTGTATGTGCGTCCTTTCTGCGTAAATTCGCTGCATTCACGTCCTCGAGTTTGTCGAACTACGTATACAGGGTGGGACAATAATTATGTCCGCCTTTGAACATTGCCGCTGTTCGTAATGCAGGAATTAAACAGGAAAAATCAAGAATGTCTATTTGAATTAACAACGAACGGAATATGAATATAACACAAGACAATACAACACAAATATTGTAATAAATAACGACACAAAAACAACTCGGACTACACAAACAACTCAATTACTAATCTCTCTCGCACAGTGCTCTCTCGGATCTCACAGAAGTCTGTCCCAAATCTCAATCGCGGATATATTTGTAACATTTGTTTTGTAACAATTGGGGTTTCTTCCCGTTCATTGCACACATAAATAAATAAAAAAAATATTATGATACAAACTTTTCTAGTCTGAGCGAAGGCACAGAGTAGATTTCAAGGACACCTCTGGCTTTTTAAATGAAATGCAACGTTTTGTTTGACCTTACACGACCTTCCACGATAGCTTGTTGAAATCGCCTCAACGATGACCATCGCATCGCGATAAAACATGACATTCCATTTAAAAACTAGCGACGATCTTGAAATCCCCTCTATAACGTGCAAATTTTGTATGTAACATTTTTTCATATTATTACAAATAACGGCAATATTTGAGGTCAACATAATTATTGGTTCACCCTGTATACGTCGACGTTGACGGGTCGAAGCAAATCCCTTCTGAATTTGAACGCTAGCGACGAAATTGAGATTGCCGTAATTGCGGGCAGACTTTGGCGTCGTTTGCGAATAAATAATCGTTAAACGCGGGCGCCGCGGTGGATTAATAAACGACGGATATCGTCTCTTTGAGGCGGTAATAGATTCCAGCTCGTCGAGGTCGTGATAACATTTTTACGCCCTGGAACGAACTACTTTGCTCGATCGTCCGGAAAGTTGAGCGCATCTCGGAGGAGTCGTGTTTTTACCTTGCAAAGACCGTGATACCAACGATTTTGAATCGGCAGAAGTAAAAAACGATCGAAATCGTCATACACACGTGCGTGGAGAACGAAAGCTTCGATTCTCGGGGCGGGCTTTCGGGGAAACGAAACACTCGGCGTATCGCGAACGATTAACGAACATATCGAGAGTAATGATTTGTTCGCAACCGCGCGACCACACCGATCGGACAAACGAACCGCAGTGCAATTAAAATCGCAAAGCTACGGGCCATTAGCGTATTTAAATGACCAGGTGTCGGCGTTGCAGACCGTGAATACGGCGGGCCGGAGCGCCGACGTACAAATCGAAATATCGTTTCATCGATATTTCCGATAAAATATAACTATCCGCATACCTCCCCCGCCCTCTTTCCCTCATCGTATCGTCGTTTCATCGAGATAGCACGAGCCAACGGTGTCCCTCGCCTCGCGACTTTTCCTCTCTCGACTTTTAACCGATTTACGGAAATTTCCTCAACGGAGGCGCCGCTATCTCCCTTCTTCCCGTTTCTACTTTGACAATTTTCAGCCCCGTAATTCCAGCAAAATTAAATCCCCGGCGCGCTCGAAAGAGCCGAGGACTTTTACTTTCCATCGAAGAGAGTATAACACGATCTCGTCGTCCTTGGAAGATCGTCGGTGGTCGTTCGCGAGGGTAATACAAGAGTACCAAGGGGTTGCTCGCGGCAGATTGCCGCCACGGTTTCGCGGGTGCCGCGAATGGTACTCGGGGATGACTTTTATGGGAGTTCCGAGAAGGTCTCTCGCTTTAACGGGGTTCTCCCTTCGCGCAGGCCGTATTTTCCCTCGCCCATTACCGAGATCCTGCTAACCGAATTTAAGGGAGCACGCGGAGAATTCCCTCGTTTGCGAGTTCCTCGATCGATAGATGCGTAAGCTCTCTCGTCGAGAGGATAAAGGGACGAGACCCTTGTCCTCCCTCTCTTCGCTTCAAGCGCGTAAGGACGCACTTTGCGATTAAAACTTCATCTTTCGAAACGTCCAACGAAGAATTCCTCTCGATGCTCGTCGAGTATCCGAGTCTATGGGATGATTTGGTGCGATAATTCGCTCTCCGTCGAGGTCCTCTTCGGGGGAAGGATTCTCTCCGGAACTCTGAGACGAATATCCTGGCGGAAGGTGTCACGAGGGCAATCGATGCAGCCTCCTTGCACGTCCTTCGCCTAGAATCGGCCGGAGAGGAAGCCCTGACCCGGGCTCTCCGATCCATTTGTTTCTGGATATCGACTCGAAACAAAATGCGGGTCATGGCGAAACGGCACGCCGGCTGGAATATATCGAGAACGTTTCCCGAATTGGCCGTGCGCCAGGTACGGATTGCTAACTGTCCAACGACGATGATAGAATCCGCGGATCTATCTATCTTCGATCGTAGGTGCATTCCGACTGCGTGCTCGGAATACTTTGCTCCTCTATCCGCCACCTTTGGACGGGGCGACTCGATCGAGGAACGAATCGGTCGTACCTTCTATATCCTTTATGGTTTTCATCCTACGTTGACGTTCGGAGGAAGATTGGTGCGAGAGGAAAGCTAAGAAGGAGCTTGGGAACGAAAAAACCTACGAGGATGTACTTCGTCTATTTGTCGAATAGCAACACGCACGCGGTTGAACGTCGGCTGCAAATTTCGCGAATAAATAGCCGAGGAAGCCAAGAAACAGAATTGTCAGACGGTCCGTCTCGTACCGATCGACTTTGCGAGAAGAGTTCGGGGGGTCGTTACGATTACAGTAAGCCCTCGACTTCCGCCGAGTCTTAGTATCGTCAGAAATTAATTCCGAACTGTGAAATTCAACAAAGAGGCCGAGAATTGCACCCCTCGCCTTGCCATGAACACTACTCGGCTCACGCGGCTTTTCAACTTGCAGAAATTTCCGCATCGAATTAATCGCGTAACTTGAGGACTTATTTTATTAATCGAGCAGTAGATTCTTTGGATCGGCGTATCAACGATCATAGCACGGAAGGATCATAGTGCCTCCGGTGAGTATCAAAGTACAGAGGTACCTCGCAAATTCCACTCGTTGCCCGTTCGTCTGAGAATTTTGAGGACTTATTTTACTAACCCCTTGCCGTACCATTTCTTTTGTGACTGAATGCGCGATAACTCTGAATTAATTGCTGAAATAGCAATCTATCCCTGATTTCTCATATAGTGTATGACTTGACGCAATATTAAATATCATAGAATTAATTTTATTTTATCCTGACCCACTGATATTTTTAATTTAATAATTTTTAGAACGAATCAAGAATGTCTATTTCAATTATCGCGTCACGAGTGTCACTCGTTATTGTACGGCAAGGGGTTAATCGAGCAGTTGATTCTTTGGATCGGCGTATCAACGATCATAGTGCAGATTCCACTCGTTGTCCGTTCGTCGAAGAATTTCGAGGACTTCTTTTATTAATTTTTTTAATTTATTAATTTAAGTGCGGAAGGAGTCCCCCCGGTGAATATCAAAGTACAGAGGTATCTCGCAAATTTCAATCGTTGTCCGTTCGTCGAAAAAATTTTAGGACTTATTTTATTAATTTTTTTAATTTATTAATTTAAGCGCGAAAGGAGTCCCTCCGGTGAATATCAAAGTACAGAGGTACTTCGCAGATTCCACTCGTTGTCCGTTCGTCGGAGAATTTTGAGGACTTATTTTATTAACACTAGGTTTACGGAAGCCGTCAAATTGACGGGTTCATACTTTTTTTATAAGCATTTCTCAAATATATAGGGAAGCAGTACAGTAGATATTTCACATGTATTTTATAATACAAAAATTACTTAATGAATTATCAGCTTTGCCGAATGATTCCTCTTTTTCCCAAGTCTTTATTTAATATATTGCAGTGTGACAGATTTCAGTCCCGTAAATCTAGTGTTAATCGAGCAGTAGATTCTTTGGATCGGCGTATCGACGATCATATCGCGGAAGGAGTCCATCCGCTGAATATCAAAGTACAGGGGTACCTCGCAGATTCCACTCGTTGTTCGTTCGTCGGAGAATTTTTATCAAATCCATTCGTCTTCGGACGCGGAAAAAAGTATCGTCGAACGTCCCGAGAGCTGGCCATTCGCCAGGCGAGACACAGAGGGCAAGGAACAAGGCATCTTCTTGGATTTTTTCCTTTAACCTCCGCCCGGAAATTGTCGTCCCTTGGAGGAGCGCAGGTACCAACTCTCCGCTTCGGCTCTCCGTTCACGATCGAAGGAGCATTGTATCCCTCGGGCACGTAGTCGCACGTAGAACGCGATATTTCCTTTTTCGTGGAAAAGCGCCTACCCGGCCCGTCCTCTATGAATTAAACATCGCCTCGACAGCGACCCGGCAGGGTGGAAACGAGATTCGTAAATTCATTTTGCGTCGAGCACGCGCGCGCGAGAAAAAAAAACGTCGGGACGTCGTCGGTGTCGAGGCAGAGGAGGTCATAAATTTCGATGGACTCGATTTCATTTTATCATCCTCACGATCGAAGGTAACACGGCACAATGACGTGGACTCCTCGAGAATGACGAGTTTGCCTCGTTTTCGTGAATTCCTCGAAGTGGCTTTAGAGCAAATCGCATTAGCCGAGGGCGATCCGATCTCTCGGTAGATCAAAGACACTCGGAGTACCGTTGGACGAGCGAATTATCGTTTCTGCTCTGGCAGAAGCGGAGAAAGTATTCTCTACCCGTGGATCGAAGCTAATGACTTCGGTCTTAATCCTTGCGGTCCCGCAGTTTCTTCTTGTATCTCGATTCGCGCCTTTTTAACGGCTCGTGCAACAGGTGCGTAATACCAAGGTGCTCGTTCGGAACGTAGATCCGCGATCGACGACCATCGAGTCGTTCCCATCGGAAGATCTCGTCGATCTAGATCGACAGGATTCTATAACTTCACCGGGAGTGGAAGCCCTGAACGATGGAGGAAGAACGAGGTTCCGTTCGGGGCGGAAAATGGACTCGTCGGAAGAAAAGTCACGAAGCGCTTGGACGATTCCGACGGTAGATCTGTAAAACGTTTGTCGGTTTATTTTTCAGGACACGGACCATGCGGACGTGCTGACCGTGGGTTTCGAGCTGGACGGGGTGAAACGGCTTCTGGACTTGAGATTAAACGCCGATCTAATCCCGGTCGGCTATCAGCAGCGCCACCAGCATCGAGGCACGTACGTGGTGCACGCGCCGTCGAACGTCGTAAGTAAAGAGATCACGAAGGAGCGTTTGCAGGCGTTCTCGATCCAACGTATTTACGTCGATTTGTTGGAATATCGACGTTAGCATCGGCACGATCCGCTCGGCGAGTTCCCGTTTCCACGAGCGACCTCGTCGACGAGAAAAAGGTCGGTCGAACGGTGGCAGGTGTGTAAGGTGCGCCTCGAAATCGATCGCGATGAGTCACGGTGAACTGTCGGACCCTGTCTCCGGGACAAACGGCGTGGACGACGTAGACGGCGTAAACGCGGTGGTATCGATTATCCCCGAGTACCTCGAACAACGCGGAGCGCCGGTCCGCGTTTCATTCGCGAGAGCTCTTTTTCCACGGTAGCTCGGCTCTTCCCTGGAAATATCGTTCATCGCGCTGGTTCGCTTTAAAATATTACCGATCTCCGTTTGAAGGGAACAAAGCGCTCGAAAATTCGCTTCGTTGAAACATCTCCGGCGGTCTGTCTCTCTCTCTCTGTCCGTGCTTCTATCCGATCTCTTTGCAGCGAGACAATGTTCCCGGTTATCCGGTAGGACGAAACCGCTTGCAGTCTCGCGGGAACAAAGAGACGCCAAGTTAAAACCGCGCGAGGTTTTACTTGAAATCCACCGGGAAGGGAACGAAATAATCGCGCGGCAGGTCAGATGGAAAGTACCGTCGATGAAACGTTTCTCTTTTTCTCCTTTTTTTTTCTACCGTTCACTTCTCCTTCCTCCCTTCGCCCCTCTTACCGCGGGTTTCCCTCCTGTTTTGACGGTTTGTCGGCGTTAAGTAATCGAGGGATTTCGTCGTCGTTTAAAACAAATATCATATCGAGAACCAAAGCATTTTTTACGGTCGAAAAAATCCTCGGCGCATCGAGAGAGCTCTCTCTTTAATTGTAAACTGCAGCACGGTTATTTACGGCGGACGTCGGGCGCGCGCACGCCGCGTCGAGTTCGTTGCGCTCTGTTGTCGTTGGTTCCACGTTTTACGCAATTGAATAAATTAATTGACGCGACCATTCGCCGCTGTTCCCTCTTCGCACCGCTTCTCCCCCGCAGCTTATTCGCGCGATGCGCCGGGGCAAACGGACGAGCTAATTTCGGTCGTTTAAACCAGCGAAATTCTGCGAACGCGGTCGGTTAAACCGCCCTTCGAAGGTTTCGTCGAGCAAAAGAGAAAAGTGGAAGACCGATCGTCGACCTTCCAGAGTGCAACGGTGCACCATCGACTGAAGAGTTTGCGGTTTCGCCTCGACGTACACGTCGGATTTTTCGCGTGGAAATCGTACATTCCGCGAGATAGCGTCAAACCCGAGGAGATAAGTCGCGCCGGATCCTTCCTCGGCAGGAAGGAAGGAGCGGAGGCAAGATAAAAAAAAATGGCTCGCCCGAGAGAATCCGGGCCAACCGTATTTTCAGCGATCTTTAGTGCGCGGGACGGATGGGTTTGGTAATTATTCAGAAATGCGTGTAAATGCTTTTTATTCTTACGACGTTTGCAGTTGCCCGATTCAAACTAGACTAAACTGTCGCTCTTCGCAAGCATACCCATTCGCTTCGACCCTCTCACGCTCACACACATACATGCATTCTTAAAACATCCAAATCTCTAGCTCGCGTTACTCTGGTATTCTGTCACACTCTCGTTCAGCCACTCTTAACTTTCAAACATTTCCATTCGTTCCGGCATTCTTGCTATCCTCACTCATACATTATAATACCCCTACAGATCCTCGGTCGCTGGAGAGGGCGAGGGAGAATGGAAGATCTCTCTCGCCAAACTCTCTCGCGAGCGACCGTTCTTCTTTTCGACAATCGTTTGCTTGATTCGTCGAAAACGCTCGAGAGGATCGAACGATCGGTTCGATGATCCTCGAGAGTCGAGGGAAGCCGGCGGGCAGTACAAACGGGCCTCGTAATTTTTCAGGAACTCTGTCACTACCAAGGTAGCGTGCGAGACGTTCCCGGCTCCTGGGTGGCGTTGTCAACCTGCAGAGGACTGCGCGGCGTCATCTTCGACGGGGAGAATCTTCATCACGTGCAACCGGAGAACGACACTTTGGATTCGGATCATTACGTTTACAGGCACAGCGATCTCGTTGCCAACAAGACTTGCGGTAAGGTTGCTCGTTCTCCGCCCTCGATCGCCCTCGGAAGAACCTCCTACGTTCGGTGAACGCGAAGCCCTCGAAATCTCTAATCCCGCGTCTCGAATTTCATCGATAAAACTCGGGAACGTCCTCGCGCTCGTTACTCTTTATCGTTAATCTTATCCTCCTCGAGGCCAGACGAAGAACCGTTCGGTGTCCCTTCCTCGTCGTGAACCTGATCGACCCACGGTCTCGTCATTTTAAACCCATCGAGCTCGTTGCGCTCAGATTCCGGAGCAAAGATCCTCCTAAGCTGGAGAGTTCGAAGCCACCGCTTAAAGGTCCTTCTTCTTCTCTCTCGTCGTCTTTCCTCCAATGTTGGACCGCGGACAACGCGTTCCTTTCCCGGACTCTCCTTGGGACTCGTCTCCAGAAGACTAGTCTCTCCTTAACGGTCTTAACGAATGTGAGAGCAAGGCTCGCCGGTTTCTCCGGTCTCTTTGTCCCCGACTCTACCGAGAATCCGGCCGACGATCATCTCCGTGTTTTTTGTTCGGTGCAGGTTACGAGGGAACGCCGCATCGTGCCGTCGATCGTGAGCCTCGCGGGCTCGGCAAACTCTCGAGGGTAGGTATCGGCAAACGCGTGGATTCGCTCGAACGTATCAATTTTTATGGCCGCGGACGGTTCGCGATGATTCCTCGATGTTTCCTCTGCGCAGCACAAGAGAGCGGCCGAGGTGATACGCGGGCCTTACAACGCCAACAGGCACTCCCGATACGTCGAATTGGTCCTCGTTATCGATAAAAAGGAGTACATGGCTCTAGACGAGAATCTGGACAAGGTTTATCATCACTGCAAGGACATCGCCAATATCATTAACGCCGTTAGTACACTCGTCCGATTTCCATCGATGTTCGCTGTCGATTTTCTTCTCCTCGCTTCCGGTCCCCGTCCTCGCGGAAGCGAACGTTTTAATTTGAAATATCCGACGTTCTCGTCGGAGCTGCGCGAAACGCCCGAAAGTTGACCCTTTGCCCTCGGCGCCTTCTCGGACGTTAGCTGCCAGCAACTCGACAGCACTTTGCTTTGGGCTTATGTCACATTGTATAGTATAACGTTGGAAGCAAGCAATATATTACAATAATTTTTCATTTACATTAATTGGTAGGCATCGAAGAACATATTTTTTGCAAAAAAGATCAAAATTTTCTTTCTTGCAATTGTCTACGGTGTAATACGTTTTAACCCCTTGGCCTATAATAACGAGTGACACTCGTCATGCGGTAGATGGAATAGGAAATTTTCAAGCTTCCCAAAAATGATATAATTGAAAATATCAGTGGATCACAACACAATGAAATTATTTCTATGTTATCAATAGTGCATTAAATTGTAAGATATATCAGGAGTCACTGATAAATTTTCATTTTAGCAATTTAATTCGGCATTATTGCACGCACAGTCGTAAAAGACATCATAGGGCAAGGGGTTAAAGCAATTCCCAATATACATTTCAGGGTGGTTTGCACAAGTCTCGCAATAATAAGTGGTTTGATGTCTGCCACTTGGCGTTTTTCCATTAGTACAAACAATCCAGTCTTGTTTCGTTTCTCCTACATTGGGAATATATAGCTTTTCGTTTAGTCTATTGTCCGACGAAGATGACATTCTCGACGAACGCACTTCTCACGTTCTCTTCCGACGTAAAACCGGCTGATATGATTTTTATATATCTTGGAAATTTTACCATAATTTGATTTGCTTTCTTGCACCGTGTCGATAGAGAACTTCAGGGAAACATGCGTTTCTCAAAGAGTTGCGCTGGAATATATTGATTCCCCGTAATCGCCAATAAACTTGGATGTCCCACGAGAGGGGACAGCCGAGCGCAAAGGGTTAACAGAGTTGGAACGAGTCGTAACGGTGATTCCGGGACTTTTCAGCTGTTCATGCCGTTAAACATATTCATCGCCCTCGTCGGCGTGCAAGTGTGGTCCGACACGGACGAGATAACTCTCTCACCGAACGGCGACGCGACCCTCTCGAATTTCCTTCGGTACAGAAGGGAGAAGCTGGTCCAAGACATACCCAACGACAATGCCCAATTGCTGACGTAAGTAGGCGAACGGGAAGAGAGAAAACGCGGTCGATCTCGAGGAGCGCTCGCAGCGAGCAACTTTCGACGTTCCAGGCGAATTCAGTTCGAGGGAGGCGTAGTGGGGAAAGCGCTCAAGGGACCGATTTGCACGTACGAGTTTTCCGGAGGCGTCTCGATGGACCATTCCGACGTCATAGGTCTCGTGGCGGCTACGATGGCGCACGAAATGGGACATAATTTCGGCATGGAGCACGACTCCGCGGACTGCGAGTGCCCCGAGGAGAAGTGGGTTACGGTTTTCCTTTAGCACCGTTCCACGGTCGCATCGGCGACCTCGAGATCGAGTGGCACGAACGGTACCACGCTTCGCGCGGGAATCGCTCGAGGCACTCGCTCTCGGACATACGAGTCGCCCTGCGATCGTCGTAATTCACGATAATGCCCCAATTTGCTTCATAAACACGGTCGATCGCGTCTCGTCGCAGATGCATAATGGCAGCGTCGAGCGGTTCCTCGGGACCGACACACTGGTCATCGTGCTCCCTGGAACACCTGGCGCTCGCCTTCGAGCACGGTATGGATTACTGCCTCCGGAACAAACCCCGGAAGCTCTTCGACAGTCCCATATGCGGCAACGGATTCGTCGAGCCCGGCGAACAGTGCGACTGCGGCCTCAAGGAGAAGTGCGACAATCCCTGCTGCAACGTCACCACCTGCATGCTGCACGCGAACGCTAGCTGCGCGACGGGCGAGTGCTGCGACCTGAAGACCTGCCGTCCGAAATCGGCCGGCACCGAGTGCCGAATCGCCGAGCACGAGTGCGATCTCCCGGAATACTGCACCGGCCAGAGCGAGTACTGTCCCGTCGACGTCTTCAAGATGGACGGAGAAACTTGCAGCATGGGCAAGGCCTTCTGCTACCAGGGCTCCTGCAGGACTCACAACGATCAGTGCAAGCTCCTCTGGGGACCAAGCGGCACATCCTCGGACGCGCAGTGTTACGACATGAACAACAAAGGCAACAAGAACGGCAACTGCGGCTACAATCGCGTCGAGTCGAGCTACATCAAGTGCACCGACGAGTACGATGTCCATTTTCTCTTCCTCTCCGCTCTCCGATCTCTCACGCGATCGCTCACGACCATTCAAGAGACACGAGTTTTTCCGTACCTTTCAGAAACCTCCTCTGCGGGATGCTCCACTGCAAGCACCTCAACGAGAGGCTGGAGTTCGGCATGGAGTCCGTGGCGATCCTCAGTCACTCCTTCATCAACAACGGGGGTAAGATCATCCCCTGTCGCTCGGCGATAGTGGATCTCGGCCTGAACGAGGTCGATCCGGGATTGGCGCCGGACGGGGCAAAGTGCGCCCCCGGCAAGGTAAGAATCTCGCGAAACTTCGACCGATCTTCCCCTTCGAGAGGGATGTTCATTTTTGTGCTCTTCGACGGCGCAGATGTGCGTCAACCAAAAGTGCATGCCGGTAGCCGACCTGAGGGCGTCCGTATCCGGGGGTAAGGCCTGTCCAAACAACTGCAGCGGCAACGGAGTGTGCAACAGCCTTGGTCACTGCCACTGCAGTCGCGGTTTTCGACCGCCCGATTGCACTCAGCCGGGAGTGGGCGGCTCCGAGGACAGCGGACCGGCGGAGGATCCGAACGGTAAGCCCTCGGGTTTGAACTCTTCCCCGGGTAGAGGGAAACCAAGTGTAACCAATGGTTGGAGGCTTTGGCAAGCCAAGTTTAGGGTCTGGGTCGCAACTCGACCCGTTGGCAAGTATCGACGCTTACTTTGGGGCGAAAGTAGACCGATAACTCTTGCTCGGTAGCTCCCCGACCTCCACTTTTGGCCATCCCCGATGTAACAGCCCAGGTATCTCCCGGTGGTATTGTAGCGATTCTCGCGTTAATCTGTTGCAGCGAGAAGCGACTTCGTAACCATAATTTACGTCTTTCTGGGCGTGGTGCCAATGGTCGCTCTATCCTCCTTTGGAGTTTGGTACGTGAGAAACTCGGGTCAGCACTGGAAGAAAGGCGTGATGTCTACGTACGTATCTAGCCTCGACCGTTTGAAAGAGAAACGTAAATCGCATGCCTTTGCCGCGCGGGGCGTCCGTAGAAAGCGGCCGGGACACCCGATCGGTAAAAACTTTTACGAGAGGGTCGTCATTTTCTTCGCGCCGCGGCAACAGAACTCGCCCCGGTCGAACAGAATATTCACCATCGCCGACAATCTCCCGAGCAAGGAGAAGCTACGGATAACTAAGACCGACCTGATCTCGACGACCAACCCGGACGCCATCAACTGCAGCAACAGCATCGAGTACAGAAAGTCGATGCTGTTCGGGAATCAGGAGCGAGGCGGCGACGGTAGGGCCGACGGTAGGTCCTCCGACGTTAAAGCCGACGGAGGAACCACCGATCGACCCTCGTCCGTCGAGCCTTCGGCCAGAAAGGTCAACTTGATCAGATCGGAATTAGGAAGCAAAATATCCGAGCGCATTCAGCAGATACAGAAAAAGCCGGCGAAAAATATCAAGGGTCTGACGCTCAAAACCGAGGTGAAGTTCGAGCATCTCGACGACAGTCCCGGTAGTTCGAGCAACGCGCCGAAAACTGCCGATGCCCTGTTGCCTGATCAAAAACCATGCACGATAAAACCTGCACCGTTTTACAACAAAAAGCCACCCCCGCCGCCGGCACCGGCTCAGAGTCTCAAGCCAAAGATCTGATTCTTATTTCTTTCTTTTCGTTCCGGTCCGCGTCGCGGCTTTTTTCCTCCTCAGATCCGAGGAAGACGTCGCCGTCGCGGGTGGAGAACGCGAGGGGTTGCTGGTTTGCGCGTTTACTCTTAATATTTAACCGTTATCATAGGCTTCGACTCGCGGGAGATTAGTGCGAGGGTCGTAGAAAATTGTTGCTCGTGCTACGATCTTTGCATTACGACGCCCGGAGTCGACGGAAACGGGGGTGGTGGTTGACGCGAGTGCATCACGATTATTGCCAAAACGACTTAATTTTGTACTGTGATTTTTAACTCGTAATAGTATATAATAATGCGTGTACAGTAAATACTCTAACGCGGTGCATTCCCTCTGAAAACTTGATCGTCCCGGTAGTCAAAGATCTTATTATATAACGGTACTTAAGTCGAAGCATCCGGTTCTCGCAAGAGTTTCCGGGCAACGTTCGCAGATTTAACCCCTTGCCCTGTAACAACGAGTGACACTCGTGATGCGGTTGCGGTAACAGAAAATTTTGAAGAGTCTCAAAAATAGTCAAATTGAAAATATCAGTGGAAAACGACACGATAATATTATCCCTATGTTGTTAATATTGCTTTAAATTCTAAGATATATCAGGAATCACTGCTATATTTTTATTTTAGCAATTTAATTCTCAATTATTGCGGAGGCATTCACAAAAGAACTCGTAGGGCAAGGGGTTAACAATGTTCTGCCGCGGCGCGCGTTTTGAGAGAGATCCGAGAAACCGTTCGATCACAGATATTTTATCGCGTAGACACTTCTTTTTTTTTTAATTCTCTATTATCTATATATTATATAGACGTCTCGATTAAACGAAGACGTCGAATCGATATCTCGTTAACGATAAACGCTTCGACGTTAGACAATAAGACGACGAGTGTTTGCACTACATTGAACTCGATAATTTTCAACGCGTCCCATTCAAGTATACGTACTACGCCTTATGGTGTTACCAAAACAAAAGGGGTGATAATAACATAGAGTAGCGGCTCCCGACCGACGAAATATCTCGCGTACTACCATGCTACGTTCGCATAAACAAACACGCAAACGGATCCATTCGTATCGCGTGAAATTCTACGATAATCCAGCGTCGTCCTATGTCGCAAATATTTTGAGGAACGACGGTGAGGTCGAGTCGAGGGCCGCGAACGTAGAGCATGCATAGACATTCATGTGATACGAGCATGAGCATGTGCGAATCTTTTCTCGATTGCTTTTTGCATTCTTTTTTTTTTTTATTATTACGATTTACCGATCGTCCCGCGGTAATTGAGTCGAAGAGACAGTATTAACGACTACTCGATACTCTTCTTAATTAATTCTTTTTGTTCTCTCTCTTACGAATCTCATCGGGTACCTTCGAGTATCCCGAGACATCGCTCATATCCGAACTAATGGATTGTACGATTTTATTGAATAAAAGTCCAATACTCGACGGAGAAAGAAACAGTGTACTCAGTTTACTTCCGTACGAACAACGATCTCCCTCTTCCAGAGCTTGCTACTAATACTTTAATCTTTGACTAACATTTCCCCGCAAGCGCGTCGCGCGCATTTTTTCCGTAGTATTTCTTTTTTTGTGTTTTTTTTTTTTTAAATTCTCGGTGCATGCTCTCGAACGTAATTCCACGAGTTTCGATCGTCACGAAGAATGCCTGGATTTTGTGCGTGCACGCGCGTTTTGCATTCTAATCGCTGCGATGCTCGTGCCCCGACGTTGTAAGTGCATGCGGTTAGCATTACCTGGATGAAACTCTCGACGGATCGCAATTAACGCGACGATTCGCGACGTTGGTCTCGCAAAGTTTCATTTGCACGGACCTACCTCGTTCCGGATGTTCGATTCTTTTCAATGGAGGAGAGACGAGGAGGCTCGAAAGTGTGTGATTTCGGCGGAAGTCGGTGGCGACGCAGCAGCGTGCTTGAAACCTCGATCCTCCTTGCTTACACTTGTGCTTAATAATTTCAGGAGCGATCGCGGCCACAACGGATTGTCCGTGAAAACGATCGATCGTTTCAGTCCCATGCCCCGTAACATCGAAACGATCGATTCTAGCCTCAGCCAAGATCCAGCCTGCGCTAGTCTGCTGCCGAAGGCGGAGGCCGACGAGCGTTACAACAATAATCTCTTCGGCCAGTTCAAGGGCTTCACGATTACACCCATCAAACCCACCTCCTCGAGCGGCGGCGTCGTCGAGCCGACGAAACCGGCGCCCCCTCCGCCCACCGTTCCCACCGTGGCGATTAAGACCAACGTCAAGACCCTACCCAGGAACAATACGCCGCGAACCGGCGCCGCCCTGTCGACTCCGACCTGCTCCTCCTCCTCCTTCGACGACGTCTCCTCCTCCGCCCCTTGTTTGCCGCCATTGAATCCCGGATGCACCGCGCGTCCACTCATCAGCAGCCCGGTCTTGGCCGCGACGACCTGCACCTCCGTCGAGCTGGTTCCTCCGATGGCGTCCCTTAGACCGGCTCCGGACGTTCCTCTCAGACCGGCACCCGCACCACCCTCCAATTCCATCGCGCTCGATCCGTCGGCTACGACGACGACGGCGGTGACGGTGACGTCGACCGCCCTGACGACCGCGTCACAGAAACCTCAGAGGCCGAACAGCACACCCCTGACGAACGCTATCGTCGCCGAGGTCGAGAGAAAACCAGAGAAGGGTGGGACTCTGAATAGAATCGCGTCGATGCTTCGGCCTAACTCGGCGATTGCCAAGGCAGCTCTGCAGATTCCCTCCCAGAGGGACGACAGGAACGGCAATTCCCTCCCGAGGGGTCAGCATCACAAGGCGAACAAGGTCATCGACAAGGAGATCCTGAGGAGCCTCGAGATCTCCAATCCTATACCTCAGCGAGAGATCGAGATACCCACTCCGGTGATACCGGTGATAACGGCAACGACGACGACCTCGACGGCGTTAGACGCCGAGAAGAGGAACGTCGTTTTACGAGCTCAGTCCATGAGGGACAGCAAGATCACCCCGAGGCCCCCGATTCACACGTTCGGCTCGATGCGTCAACAGGCCCCGGCCAAGAGACCCACCAGCATTCCGGCCAGCACCAGGCCCACGTCGCCTCCGCCGGGCCCACCGACCTCCGCGACCCTCGCCGTCGAGAGGGTCAACGAGACCGGAAAAATCGCAGGATTGCCGGGGTACCAGAACCCTCGCATGCAAACCATCCAGCAGAAGAACGTCGACAACGCCTACGACGACTGCATGAACCTCGTCTCGGAGTCTGCCCTGACCAAGATCACCGAGGAATCCCCATCTAGCGACAACATCTACGCGGTCATAGAGGAGTCGATTCCCGAGAAAGCGAGGAAGAAGGAGGCCGAACCGGAGAAGCGGACGGACAACGAGTACAAGCTGCCGAAACGCGTCGTCGAGCCGGCTGCTGGTATCGCGGCCGGAGTAACTTCCGGCGTAACTTCCGGTGTGACTTCCGGCACGACGGCTGGCCTCGAATCGATGGGCCTGCTCTCGGAGATCGTGTCGGAGATCTCGAATCGAAACTTCGACTCGATATACTCCACGTCGACTCTCGCCCGAAAACGGAAGGAGAACGAGGAGGCGTCGAAGAACGCGGAGAATCTGGGATCGAGCAGCTCGCTTGGAGGCTACATGAACGCCGGTCATTACAAGTCTCCGGGGAGTATTTACTCCAACTCCGCCTCCGGGAAGTTTAATTCTTCCAGTTCAACCACCAGCTCCGGATATCTCAATCCGTCCGCGTTAAACGTGCCGCAGACGGAACCGCGGAAAGATCCTCGCGCCGACGGAAAGCCGGGAGAAACCGTGAAACCCGTTTCGAGCGTCAACGAGGAAACATCGAAGGACGTCGGACCGAAGTCACCCAACGGCGTTGCCGGTTGCAAACCACCGGCTAAGAATCGACCGACGCTGCGCTCCTCCACGAGTCTTAAAAGGGAGGAGGTTCCGACAGAGGGCAAAGAATCCTCGAAGCCTCCTCCGAGCGGAACGAAGACACCGACGAGCGTTACGAAGGGCTCGAAAGAGACGGAGGACGGAAGAGCCGGGAAGCAAAGTTTGGAGAACGCCTCGAGATCGAAGCAATCCTCCGACGTCGGATCGAGGGCGTCGAAACAGAGCGCCGATGGGAATTCGACCGCCGCCAGGCAAGATTCCGAAGCTACCCCGAGGTCCAAGCCGACCCTGAATACGCAGAAATCGGTCGGCAACGCGGACAAGCAGGAATCGCATACGAATCTTGCCAGAGCGTCTCTGAAGAGTGTGCCTTGTAGTCCTAAGGATAGCGCGGGTAAATTGAACAGTCCGGATTTAGTGTCGAGTTGTTCGGGTTCGAATCAAAGCAGTACAAAGTCGCCGGACGTTCTGGGAAACAATCCAAAGTTTAGCCTTCAATCGAAGACCGCGCAGAAGACGCCGACCTTGCCGAGGGGTGGAAAAACTACCCCTACCGCGCCCTCCAAGCCTCTCGGTATCGCGTCGAAAGCACCTAGTCTGACGGAGAGGAAGAAGTCTCCCACGGGAAACGTCGGAGCGATAAAGACGTCGCTCTCGTTGTCCCTGAAAGATCCCACCGGATCTTTGAAAGCTTCGCAGGCAAAGGCAACGGCGCAGAAGCCGGAAACGAAGCCCGGGGAGACGACGACGAAGATCAGCCCGGTGCACAGAGCAGCTAACGGAAAATCCAACGTGGCGTCTCTGCAGCAAAAGTTCGAGGCGAACAAGAACGCCAACGCGACAAGGACTACGACGGGCGTGAGCAAAAAAGGTGCAGGGAAAACGAGCGAAAGTACGGCCGTAAAGAAATGAGGGAGGAGAGAAATGGGGGTGCAGGATTTACTTGAAATATTCTAGTCCATCGTTAATTTGGCTCGCGAGGAGATCTCTCGCGACGCGGCTCGCTTTTTTCTACGGAGAATCAGGCAGACTCCGAATCAAATTCATGGAATGTCATGGAAAAACGGGAGAATCGCGTCGCGAACGAACTACTCGCTGGAGAGGGAGAGAGAAAGAGACGGGCAATGGGGGGAATCAATGAGAAACACGATGCATAGTACAATGAGTGATCGAAGAGGCGAGGAATTCGCGTATCCGGAATCCATCGCCGTAAAAACTGAGCTAGGTTGTAACGGCCGACGAGGCCCGATTGTGGCGCAGCGATATATCGATTCTGTAAATAGTAGCTACTTAAAAATTCCAATATTTTTCGTAGGGACTAATCGACCGAGCGTACGTAAGCTAATAATAACGGTAACGACTACTGTCGGATTATTTATCATAAGCGTTTTATAAATCGGACGAGGAAGAATCCGGGCGACGTTATTTTCCGAACTTTCGCTCGATACCGCAGGAAACGCGTTGTAGATGGAAATCGATGAAACAAAAACGAAAGAGAAGGATGGAAAAAATAATTCTTTGATTCTGTGATATACGTGTAATCGAAGTTAGCAGAGAAAACGGTGTAACGATGCATCGTTACGGAAATAGCAGCGTTACGTAGGTGCGACCAAATTGATCATTTTATACCGTATCGTACGAAAGACGCGTCGTACAATTTTCCCAAAAACCTTTTCGAGCCATCTTCGAACGAGGATTACATCCGAGAAACGCGATCTCTGTCCAAAGACTAACCGTAAACTCCTTCGTCGTAACCGTGCGAATGCGTTGACGTTAAATCGTACCTTTCGTGATTCCTCATCGAGGTGGAATTCGATTAGGAATGAGAAGAGGAATCTTAGAGGCTAGGAAATCCGTACGGAGCAGCGTTTCCGCCGGGAGAGATCGACTGTAAATAATACAAAAAGTGTTCCATGGGGTTGTTAAGTACGGAACGCTGGCCCAGAGTGACGCCGTCGTCGAAGTAACACGAATACCTCTTCCACGGCGAACTATACTAAAAGTGGGTAACGATATTTTTTCCTTAAATCACCCAGCGTCGATCGTTTCTACATTTCCCGCGATCTTCGTGTGTTCGGCGCCGAACGAATCGCGCCAAAGATTCGTAATTACGTACCGGCAAAACGGAGCCCCTCCCGAACTGTAGCAGCATCGTTAGACGCGCAAAGACTAAAAAAATCTATTTATTTGACTGATCGATGTAAATATGTTTATAATATAGACGTAAGTCAGATATTTTGTACGACGTACCTTTTCTGCTCGCTAAGTTGACCGGTGAATTAACCGTCGTTGAACATGTACGCAAAGACTTCGGTGTTTTTAGCTCGTCGCGATGGCGCTCCTCGAATTCTACCTTCGTTTGCGTTCGTCGAGCGTAAAACATTCGGCTCTGTCACGTACGAACGCTAAAACAACACGGAAAAAAGAGGAACAGATAATATCGTAATAGTTATTATCCGAACGGTACAGTATCGAACGTAGGTGTAAAGTATTCGTGCATTTATCTTCTACCGACGTGAAACGATCTCTTAATTGTATATTTCTTACAGAAACGTTCATTTCCCTCGTTGCTTACGATATATAAATGCATACGTATGTATATATCAACGTATATACATGATAATTTATGCAGTTCCTATGTACAGACTGTTTCATATTTCACGATGTCGAGATCATCGGGAGAACGCAGCTTATGTTCAATAAAAGCTTTTTCAGAAACTCCAGCATTCGCGTGTCGTTTATGCTCGCAGCGTTTGTTGTTTTTTTTTTGTTTCTCTTGTTATTCAATCGCAATGACGCGCGCATTGCTTCGTTTTAAGAAGACAATACGCGTCGCACGCGACACCTAATTTCAAATTATATACCGTTGTTAACGAATAAATGCCGTTTACGTGAGCGTACAGACGCAATTAGAAGATTGATCGAGCAATGAGAACAGCGTTCGTTGGATGAAAACGATCGTAATTGGATTACGAATTGTCGCAGTTCGTTTGCGAAGTTCCCGCGAACGAGTTACGATCGTCGACCTATTGCGAGCAACGAGCACCATTGTCAAATGTATACGTTTAATACCAAAGATAAATTCCTACGCGTTAACCCCTTGCACTACTTTGGCGAGACTGACTCGTGATCACAATTTCGGGCCGAGTATCACCAACAGTGTGATAGTTTCTTAGGTTTTCATTCGTATCGCAAAGTTTCAAGGCTCTGAAGAATTATTGGCAAGTGTTCGCTGTTACACTTTTATCCCGGATTTCGACCGGGTAAATGATAGAGCAAGGGGTTAAACAGCCGAGACAGCAGTTGCAGTAATCGCCTAGCTATCGTCTTATAACTTGTACGTTTCCTAAGCTACAATAACGCTACAATAAATTCTTTATTCCATGTATACCTTTTCTTAAATCACAAACTATAATGGAGGTAAGAAAGGTCAGTAAAGAGTCAACATAGAGACACGTGGTGGAATGAGATTTTACCGTTTGCAAGGAAAAACTCTGAGATCCCAGAAAATTTGTCGATCGTTACGGAACCCGCGTAACTGTTTGGCCGCGAATTTTCAAATAGCGCGATGCAAATTACACGTTTGAGCATTACTAACGCATATATGCGCTCAAAGAAGCAATTTTATCATTGCTTATCGACGCATATACGCACAGTTAGAGTCGAAATATTAAAATATAATATTTGAAACATGACGGCGCAAAAGTAATTTATAGTTTTCATACCTTAATTTTCCCGTTTTTCTGATAAAAAGAAGGCTTTTGATCGCCAAACAAATTAGTATTTTCGAATATGCAAAAAGGTCTCCGCGCTCAACGTGTTAAAGATACCACCATGAAACGCACGAAGAACTTAAAACGCGCGATTTTCGAATTTCCATTGTTCGACGGCGGAAAAGAGGCGGCTAAGGAGGGAAAATACAAAGGAATATCGCGCATGCGCGTAGCTCACCGACCGACGGTTGCCACCGTCAAAATTTCGTCGATGAGTTTGAGCAGTTGAGTGTAGGTATACCTATGCGTATATACAAAGAATAATTGTACCGGTATGTACAGTAGCGCAAAATCACAACTACCATTGTTTTCCAACGTTACTCGCCTTTGATCCACGAAGAAATTCCTATACCTCATACAGGATATATTTTGTAAATATCAGGAATTAGGGTATTTTAAAAAAATTGATATTTACGGTGTACAGCATGAATCTTGACGAAGCTTATGATCCGAAAGGAATATGAATTTGGGCGTTCTGTGAACATTTCGATCGTAGTACGCGACTGATGTTCACCGTCAACGTTGATAGGTTAAAAAGTTGTAAGTATTTGTTGGCAAATAGTACCAAAGTATACAAACATCAATGTGCACGGCGAACGAGCAGATGCGTGCTCTGTTCAAACTACGTTAACCTAAGAAATATTTCCTGCTGAAGGAAAGTAAAAAACATTTACGATCATTCTCTGCTCGTGTGCAAGATAAAAAGAAGTACAGTTTTTCATTGATGCCTCGGTCGAAATAACGCATCGAAACATGGAATTATCGTACGATTTGAAAATTATTTGTGAATTCTAGGATATTACAAGTTTATATTTTTATATATTAAAAATGGCCTATGCTCCACTGCCAAAACTTGCATATAAGCCTGGAAGTACATCCAAAATGTGTCCCACCGACGGAGCGAAGACTACTTTGACGGACGTGAGTCTGATGTTTGTGCGTGAATTATATTATAAATCTGTACATTATACTCGGTACACAGCATATTCGTTTTATTTGTAGGTACTGCAATCGGAGCATGTAAAACGTTTGTTTAATTTGCCAAACCTCGTTGTTAAGACGATTCCGTTAAAAATCAATACTACATCTGGTGCCGATAGAAATGACGAGAGAAATGGTTTTAATAAGGAATCAAGTAAATCAAAAGAGTCGCAAGTGTCTTTTATTCCCATCGAAGCATGCAAGGAGGAGAATAAAGACGATGAAAACCTTTTACCCTCGAAGAAAGAAGGAAAATCTGAAATTACATTGCTACCTATTAATCACAAGGAAAAACCATGTGGCCACTATGAGCCTTGCGAAGATGTCGTCTGTGACGTGTCCATACGTCAGTACATAGACCGCGACGGCGCGTTGCCTATGTTAGCAACTAGCATAGATGAGGACGATATAAATGCCCCTGTTACTAAACACTGCAAAAACGAAAAATGCGACGCACTAAGTATAGATCACAATCGTTGCCGTCGAGCTTTGATTAAGTTAAACAGGTGCGATCGATCGAAAGTATGCGACATTTGCGGCGCGGCGTTCGAAACGCAAAAGAGTCGCATAGATCACGCAAGCTGTACGAGAAAAAATATATATAGGCATAACAATAACGACGGCGTGCAAGTATTGAAAGAACGAATGCGCGTAAGAGAGATTCAAATGATCGAAGCTTCGAAATCAAAGAGGAACAACTACATGGACCCTGTTATGGGTTATAGTCTCGCGATGGAAACTCTGAAGAAGAACAAAGAATTGATTATTATTCCAAAGTCAATCCCTGTACAACAGCCAACGATAACTATAACGACGGTACCCACCGGCCAAACTACTCAGTACATTAATAACGTACAAAACGTCATTGGGAGTCTTTTACCTAATATACCAATCGTGTTACCACAACAAAGTATAGTATTCGGAAAAACGCCGTGTTCGAACGAAAATAACAGCCCAGCCTTAACGCAAGTTTCTTTATCCGATAATTTAAGCACGCCGTTTACAACGGCAAGCAATTCAATTCCATTACCCCAAAATCAATTCATTAATCTTGCATCACAAAATAATACTCAGTCAATTACGATAAACGACTTAATACTGTCACAATCACAAATCGTAACGTCGACACCGTTGCAGTCTAATCCGCTTATCACACCTATACGTGTTGTACCAATTACCAATTTAATCACGCAACCTTCTTTGTTGCACCAAACGCAAGGTATACCAAAGTTTTGCATCATGGCTGATAATACAATGCCGTCGATAACTATATCGAATCCGCAAACGGTACAACCTACGGTTACCCCGAAAATCAGCATTCCTAACAACTCGAAGGAACATGCACAAAAGAAGAAGAATGTACCGATGAACAAAAAGCGAAAAATCAAGAAGAAAGATTTCAAGTGCAGCTTTTGCTTCAAACGTTTTACCACAGATTGGTACTTCAAAATACACGTCGCTAAGCACACGGGAGAGAAGAAGTTCTCTTGTAAGCTATGCACACGATCGTTTAGTAATCGATACGACGTGAAAAGGCACATTGCGAATGATCACAATAACTTAAATGCAGAACAAACCTACAAATGCATAGACTGCGGTATTGTATACACATCTGTCTCCAGTATCAAACATCACAGATTAAAGTGTCATGGAAAAACTGAATGCAAATTCTGCGACCATGAATTCTTAGAGGAAGAACTGAAGGATCATATTGCATTAGCGCACGGGGAGAACGCAAAGGAAACTGAAAGGAAATGTAAAAGGGATAATAGTTCTGAAGATTTAAGTGAAACACAAGTTCCTGATAGTATTATAAAGTATGAACATGACGTGGACATGGGGGATGATAAACTTGGTAGTAGTATCAGTTCTTTATGTTCCTTCTAAAAATAGTATAAAAGATATTGAGAGATATAAGAGCTGAATCATAGAGTTTAAAGCATTCCAAGCTAAACGGCTCTTGTTACGAGATGGCAAAGAAATTTGTCTAAAAGGAGAGTATATTTCATATAGAATTTACATACATTAGAAATATATTTATGAAGTCCAATTTGAGAATGATTAACAGACAAACGTTAATTTTTCGTTAGCATATTTTTAACGATCTATCGAAGCATAGATGTAAATATGTTAATATCATTTCAATGCTGCGTTCGATAGATCTATTCCTAATTTTATAAATCGCATCTCAGTATCGCGAAGAGAATCGATACTGTTGGCAGTTTTAACGGATAGTAATACTTCACTGTTGCTCTCTTACGACTACAAATCTCTAAATTTCACGTTGATTGCCTGTAATTATTGAAATCCTGCAATTCGGTAATGCCGGATGAGCATCTGGAGAGAATTATTTATAAATTGTATTTTTAAACGAATCGATGTAATGTAAAAAAATATTTATTACACATTTGCTTAGCATATGAATTATAGATGAAAAACGAAGAATTAAACTTAGCGTTAACTGTAATTTTATTAAAATTGTTCAAACTGTGATATACGGCCATCTTTTCATGATAACAATTTTCTCTCATTTACTGTGAAAGCACACAGTTTCGAGTTTAGGGCATATCTTATACTTAAGCGTACATCTAGATTTAATGCAAATTCATTTATCACATTTTAAAAAGACACATAGACTCTGATTATTGAAACTGTGCATTTAAATGTCAAAAGGAAACGACACTTTTACTAATGCGCACAGTCACCTAGAATTAATGGAAATGTTATCAACTTAGAAGACTTATTCCTCGATCGTGAGAGAGTATTTTCTGTAAAAAGAACTACACTTTGAATGCCATAAATCCATATCTAGATAAAGAAAGTTTTTTCTTAGGCACTTGCGTTAAAAGTATTTTATTACGTACTGTGTTCCTTTAATTTTAGTGCTCTCATTTCTAATTTGTCAAAGCCCTCGGTGTGATTTCAGATAGATCAAAATCAAAATATTTTATCAAATCCACGAGTGCATTCGATGATATTTTTGTACACGGGAAGAATTCTTAAAAAGAAATATTACATTTTAAAAATGAAGGAAAGTGTGATGTAGAATGATTTATGTTTATTTCACAATTTTTATGAATGACGAATTATAGTCGCAAAGCAGAACAAGTATATAACGAAGATATAGAATGCTTTAAAACTTCGATGCACAAGTTTACCGAATAATTCGGAGAGACATAATTTCATAGAACTTTACAAATATTTGCATTACTTCTGTAATACTTTGCTTTGTAATTTTTATCGTAATACCGAAAGTACTTTGAGCTCTCGTATTCGTAATTTTCTCCGTTTACTCCGATGGTCAAACTTTCTTCTTTTACGCTAAAGTAATGTCTAATTTTATTTCGTACACTTTTCCTTTAATTAAAAAAGTTGTATTATTAGATGTAAAGAGCATTGTATCGTATAGACTGCGTGCACACCTGTACACCATATTTATGTATATAGAACCATTTGACTCGAGTGAAAATAATAGCATCGAATAGACCAATATTTTGATGTTAGATGACTGTAAAATAAGGAATGTCGTTCAGCATGTATGAAACGTTGTCTATGATAATATTACGGTATGGTATAAACAATGTTGAAATACCAAATCATACTGTAATAGTATTATGGAATATTGCAATTACAATTATAATTGATGCAAAGAAGTGAAAAGTAATATATCATAGAATCTGAAGAAGGAATACTTGTTTCACGATAAGATGGGAACTTTATTCCTAAATGTTGAAAACCGACGGAATATCGCGTGCCTTTGAAGTTTAAATGTTCCTTCATATCTCAATGCGATCATGCTTATTTTTAATTTTTTCAACACTTAAGCATTAATTGTTAATGCGATCTATTTAATTTGTCATTCTTTAAACACCCGACGAATAAAGAACAGTGTATTTTTATTATTACTTTGCTGAACCAAAAGTCGACGTAACGAAGCGTTATAAAAGTAATTTAAGTCGCAATAAGGAAGGAACTTGAATATAAATAAATTTTATGTATTTTCTATATTACATTTGTATTCGATATTCCTTTAACTAATTTATCAGTATTAGAAAGGAGAATAAAAGATGTACGTCATTGATCTTCGTGAAAATGTAAAATATCAATTTTTTTTTGTAGGGGGAAAGCTTTAAAGGTCATGAAAATATATAAATAAACAAATATTTTTGCAAATTACGGAGTTACACAAACGACGGGTGGCATATAAAAAAAAAACAGTCAGGTAATATACGTTATATCTATGGTACATAAATATATTTGCTGTTAATATATCCAAGAAAGATGATTGTACAATAAATAGTTTGAAAACTGACGATCAGGTATACTGTTATTCAAAGTAAATGAAAATCATTCCCTGAAGAAATATACCAAGTTATTAGCCACTGGTTATACAATTTATTTTAGCCCGGATTTCGGGCAGACTGATTATGTGGTGAATTAAGTTCAATGGTACAAATTTCACTTACGTATATTTCATAAAAATTCCCTTATATTTATCTTAATGATACAAATTACATAAAATGTAAGTATTGTATATTATTTCATATTCTGTCTAAGGCCTCTAACATTATAACGCTATTTCCACGTATTACCTAAAAGATAGAAAACATTGAGAACCCTTAACGTCTACTATCATAGTTTAAACAAATACAATTTTTATGAGCTAATTATAAATCTCCATAATAGAACTTACCACCATCCCAATGTTATTTTTCGTGCCATCTTTGCACTCCTCTATGCTCTCGTCTATAACCATGTTCATGAAGGGATCGAAGCCACGCAAAATACCAACGACATGCCTACCCCCATTGAGTTTCACTATAAGGACGATATTTTAATGAAAACCTAACGCTCAAGCCTTAACCTATAATATTTAATTTCGGAGCGCATCTTCTCTCAATGTTAAACATAAATTATCAATACTCGTTAACTATCTAAGTCAGAAATACTACTAAAATGTTTCGTTTTACTTACGCGACAACCTTTTGTCCATGTATCTAAAATCACAGAAAGAAAAACATTGAATAACCTTCACAGCCATCGAGTGATATTAAAATGCCGAAATTTTCGTGTCGAGACACTGTAATAAATAGAGAATTAAATATACTTACTTTTTAAGTTCTGGGGGATGTGCTTTACTCATGTTTGATTAATTTTTCTGCAAAAACAGTACACGATAAACAATAACCTCTGACAAGCGTACACTCGTTCCACGCTTTCCCGGCTTCGGCTTGAAAAGGTGGAGGGGGCACGTAGAAAAATCGCGGTTCCGTTTCAATTCTTCCCGGGTTCTCAGTTAGATGGCGACGTATGAAAAATTAAATTTGCGCGCGGAAAACGCGATAATTGAAACTGAAAAATAAACGAAAGAATATAAATCAGTTAATTTATCGAGTTAGGAAGAAATGATATCTAGACGAGCGTCGTTAAGTGACAACTTTATTATTATTTTCTCACCTATCTTCTAGTACACAAAGTGAGTGCAATCACATAATTTAGATTACATTTGGCTCCGAACGATTAACGAAATCTTCCCGTTAGATTCGTTCCAACAACAAGATTCGATCGTCGATCGAATCGGAACGAATCTACATGTAAAACGTTTAATCTTAACATCAACATGATACATATACGTACATATAATCTCGCCGCATACGCATAACACATTTATGTCTCGTAAGGTACTGCCAGTACAAAATATAAGTACATTCATATTTATAAAAGTACAACGTTCAATTTACCGTCGCGAGAAACAACGTTTCTTTTCGACATCTCATAAAACATCGGGGCAAGCAAGGATTTCGGTATGTTGCTTTGAATGGGGGAAAAGATGATGGAATTTTTATCTGTATATAATCGTATAAATTTCGAATCTCGTATTTCACGATAAAATATTTATCTGAAAGAACAAACAATTCGTTATTCGAGAACGTGAGGAACTTCGTGTAACTTTAAAACTCTTATAACTTATTCGAGTAACACAATTTGTGTAAAGAATACTTTTCGAAAAACCTTGCCCGCGCGGAAGATCTTAAAACCAGTCTGGTAAAAGCGTAAAATCCTTAATCCTATAAATATATATGTATATATTAATACGTACATCAAATTAAACGATCTGGTTACGGGAAAAGCGTACAACTCGAGGCTCTCGTACGATATGCAAGTATCGCGAAAATTGTATTGGAAAATGTCGTTCGATCCTTACCGTAACGATTCGATCTTACAAGTCTACGCGTATCCTATGGAATAATTCGAGGTAAGAAATACGAGAAACGATCGAAGCTCGTGTCTATGTATATATAATTGATATTTTTTTCCCAAAATGAATAATCAGGTACTCCATACAATTTTGAAGCATGGAATTGTACGCTTTAACGGTAACGCCCACTTTTAACTAACTCGTTTAACTTTCAAAGGAATGGCTTGCGATTATTATCGACATACACTTCGAGAAAAGATAGAGCAGAATTACGGCAGAAATGAAATGGCGGTGTACGTTACGGAAACAAGTAGCAAGGCTCTTTTCCATCATAAGTTTACTCGAGAACATGTTTCGAACATTCGAAAGATCTTTTCCATCGAAATCACCGAACTTGATGTTTGATTTCCACTGATTCTGGAATTAGAAACTACTCGACCGTTCAAATTTCGATCGAAAGTTCCTCCAACTCGATATAATCCAGTGGTTCTCAAACTGTTTTAATATTTCTATAGAACCGTAGATTCCAGTTTGAGAAACACTGATATAACGTTACAATGTGTCCATCGTAGTAGTATCGTCTTAAAATGTCCTATAAATTGTAAGATGGAACGGATTTGAAAGCAGTCGCGGATAGACTTAGTCCTTAATCCTTTGGATTTCCGATTAGGAAACGTTTTTAGAAAATAAATGTTTTGTCGCCCGTTGCAAATCACGAGTGTGAATCAAAGGCATGTCTAACTGTAAGACGAAAACTATGCGTGAAGCTAAGTGAATCTCTTAAAAAACTCCTCGATGAAAGTAATTCTATCGAAGCCTTAAGACAGAGAGTACGAAGGGTGCAGAATGAAGAATTTGAATTTACCAATGGCGTAACCAGACAGGGCCGACGTAACAATATAAACCCTATACTTTATACATATACATAATAGTATTAACACCACATATTTTAGCGATAAAAAGTCTTCATCTCTTGCTCTTATATTCCCAATACTTCTATAAGTTTTATAGATTTGTAATTTTTCGATCTTTCGAAATTACGCGTACCAAAGAGAAAGAAGAATCGGATACTTTAGACGCCCTAATCTTCCCCTCTCGTGCCGGCCCTGGGATCAGAGACGTTGAAAAGTTCTCTGGCAGGAATATCGACAATAATTTCGCAAACGAAGAGTGCATAAGAAGAAAAACTGTGCAGGTGCATTTATCATAAGTACGTCGACAGAGAATATGTAATGAAATATGACGGAAGCAAATACGAATGTTCTAATTCGTCCTACGACATCTAGGATAGTTTGCCTCTGATATAAAGTCAAGAGTCTAATTGGCTCAAAGTTCATTTGCTGGTTACGCTACTGGAATGTAAATGTGCAAATTCGCGGTATACGTCGATTGGATCGGATTATAACACCGTCGTGAAACGACCTTTTTGGGCGATATCGCGCCTACTGTTGCAAAAGCTTTTCGAACGATCGGCAAGTAGAAGAATCTCTACGGCGCTGTAGTCTTCCGAAGATAATCCAATGGAAAATAGTTTGTTTCGTGGTTAAAGTACACTTTAGAATAATTCGCTCATTCTTAACGGCTAAATTATCCTCGGACGTCTGTTCCGATAATTGTACCATATACATTTATATATGTATTATATGGCGAAAATGTGGCAAAGTCGTTCGGTTAGCACTGGAAGAGCAATTAAGAAATTATCTCGAAAACTTCCGTGGATTTGCACACTCTCGATGAGCGATCGGTAACCGATAAAGATACACGTATTTCCCGTGAAACTTCTGTAACGTCGATTGTACAAATTTAAATTTATCCCTTGCTGATCGAATTCGAGGAAGATTTTAAAATCAGAGCCGCAAAGGTGATTTTAATCCGAAGCTGCACGCTACGCCGTGCGCGAATGAAAACTGAGCGACAAAAGCGTGGTAATACAATATAATATCACATCGAACCATCTTCAATAGAAATATACTTTCTACCGTAAAATCTTTGCGTTTGGCTGATCGTAAGAAACGTTCGAAGATTACGAATCTTCGCGGGAAGAATTCTTCGATATAATGCAGCGCATGTATAGGAACACCAAGACACTTAAAAAGTAACATTCAACGACCCGTCGCTCTCATTCGATCGTGTCTCCGGTATCAGTGATCTGCAAAAACCAGTCGTCGACGACGCAAAAATCGCCGGACCTTTGGTAATTTAGCTTTTCGAAATACCCTAATCGCTGCTAGCTATTCGTTCGGCTAAAAATCCTACTCGAACAGTCCACGTTTAAAAACATCGAGTTCACGCGTCTATGTTGGCGATATCGCTCGAACGATAGATAGGAACGAATGGAACGAACTAGTAGCATGTTGAATTATATATATAAACATATCTAAGCGATACTATATCTCTTTGTGCGCGCCAGCTAGTACCTCCATCGTGAAAGTTCTTGAAAACCTGTAGCGGACGACCGCTCCATTTCACAAATGAGCCGTTTATTCTGGCAGTAGCATAATTCACTTTCCCCCTTGGAGCACGAAAGGCGCATATATATGTTCTAACAGATTCATCAATATTTAAGAATGGCGCTCCAACAGGTCTCACAGAATTTTGTTAATAATGCGCTCCAGTCGCAGTTTTGTTGCAGTATTTTTCTCAAGGTTTCTCATTGGACTGCACCGCGGAGAAACGATTAAGGGTTCGTATATTCTTGCACTCTATAGTTTGTATGGTACTTGTACTTTTACTTATTATGTCGGTCAAAACAAATGGCTCAAATGGTAAATAACGGGAGATTGCGCGTCTCAAAGAAGCATATTTAATCGTGACAATCGATATGCGCCATCCAGACGTAAAAATTTTCGAGTATAACATAGGCGCGCACGAGGGAACGATTCGAACGAGAGCGCCACGATGCACGCAGCGCCACGGCGTCGAAGCGAACCTCGATCCGTCTGTCAGAATCGATAATCGTTGAATCGATAGTTGCCGTCTCTCTTATCCGAGATCGACCCGGCGACAGTTGCGCGGGAGATCAGCGAAGGATGGAGCGCGAAACCGTTAAAGGTAGCCAGGGTGTATTGCAACACCGACGACTTGGGAAACACTGATTTACATCTCGCGGCTGATGGCACGCAAACGAGAGTCATTCTCGATAAGTCCGTTCGATATCAGACCGTCGTCTCGCGAAAAATCTTGACGGACGAATCCGCGTGCTTAATATGTATGTACCGCGTTATCGTCGTCACCCCGTTGTTGTTGTTGTTGGTGATGCTGTGGTTGTTGTTATTGTTGTTGTTGTGGAACACTTCACGAGTGGTCAATCCGGCCAGCAATCCCATTTCGGCCTCCCCGTTGCTCGCGTCTACGGTTAGGAAGGACAATTGCGTTTGGATTTGTCAGTTTGTACAGTCTCGGACCGCAGCAGGACAGATCATGGTGAGTACACGTTCAACTTTTTACGCGGACGATACGCGCCGAGTAAAGGCAATGCTTGTACTTGGGAAAGAGCGCGTAAACGTTCTAGAATTGTTTCTGGAACGCGTTAATTACACGCGATGTAAACGGTAGAACGAGATACGTTGCGAACAAGATTCTTTCTGGCTTCGTATCACTTTTTACCGTTTAAAATTGGATCTCGCGAAAAGCTCGAAATCGAATTATTATTTTTTTAAACCCTTGCACTACTTTGACGAGTTTAATTCATAATTTTGGGCAAGACAAATATGAAGAGTCAGACTAGCGGTTACGAGGAGTCAAAATGACTGGTTCTTCATTGTTTGTAAGAGGAGGCGGGAAACTAATTTTGACTTAGAACAACGTTGGAAGTAATTTGAAATTTAAGTAGATTTTTCCTTCTGGTATACTGTGAAGCAAGTGACGCGAAGGCCACGTAGCGGGAAACGGCGGGAATTTAAATTTCAAATCGACCTCCATTTTGAAATCATTCGATTTCTGATGTTCTAGCTATTACAACTTGTAATTGTAACATAATTTATTCGAACTCGATATTTCTCGAATCTGTCCTACTGCGTTTAAACGTGACGTTTATGGGGGGGAAATGCAAAACATCGCAAACGCATTGCAATCCAAACGTGCAAATAACACGTGAAATCGACACCAGACGTTATACAGGACAAAAATGAAAAATGAAAAATTAGCATAGTTACCTGGACACGAGGGGGAAGGGTTTTGAGAAAAAAAAACACCAATCGACAACACGTAAAACTATTTAAAGCATGTCGAAGCACAGTCGTTGCACATTCTTATTATACTCTCATCGAATGGGAAAAAGACCTTCGACGTGCGACAAAATCGATAAAAGTGGATAATAAACGGAAAAATGTTTACAGGACGATAAAAAATTGTAGATCGATAAAACACTATGATTACAATATCAACGAAACGTAAGAGAACGAAAATCATGGGCGTAAATAAAAAAGAGCAACTTTCACATATATGAAAAATAAATCTGTATTTACAAACAAAGGAATGAATAGGTCACTGACAAATGTCTATTCGTAGGAAGACCGACGACTACGAAATTTCATAGTGTATTTTAGGAAGCGTGTACGCGTTGGAACTAAAAAAAAAGAAAAAAAACGAACAACGCGCAAGAACAATTCAATTTGAAATTCTCGACGCTCGTCGCGGCCGAACGGTGACGATCTAAAAATTAATATGGCAAAGTGAAAGCTAATACGAACGGCGAGAAATTGCTAAGTACTCATGAAACGAAGTGCAGACTTTCGTAATTAACGTTGTCGCGATGTTACTCCCCGTACTGCTCATCTTTTTGGCAAGACCCGAACACGAATGTTCGCCGATGTAACTATATACACGCATAAACACTAAATTCTATCCTAAGCGTTAAAAACGACAATGACTACGATTTCACCGACGATTCTTCGCCGAAGGCACGTAATAACTTCATCGAGACGCGTTCACGTTCGAGTATAGCGATTTCTATATAAATTAATATCTTCCGTCGCTTAACGCTACGTGAAAATCTAACTTTGGCAGTCGAGAGTCCATGTATCGGACTACATTTACGAACGTACCTGGTTTTATACGTACGACGATACCCTGATATAAATGTATGTATGTCATATAATATAGGAGAATCGCGAATACAGGAAGAATCGATGGATAAGTGACTTGGTAAAGCTGAAAAGGCTCGCGATTATACGGGAAGAAATACGAGACACCGGTGATCGGTCGTAACAAAAGGATACAAAGACTGCGAGGTAAAGATCTTCACCGGTAAACGGCCGTTCATCGACCGTATTTAGGACCGGTTGTACGACGTACTTCGTAAAACTAACGTAACATAACGTGGCGCTCGTTTCAAAGTGCGCCAATTATACTGGTAACATTTTCAACGGTCGACGATTCGACGAGAGCTTATTATTGGAATACGTTTTCCACCGATAAACTAGGTACAACGTAACGACGTAATGTCACGTAGCGATCTAGCCGATCGTACACCTACGATTTACGACACACGCGATTCTTCGTCGCTCGAGTATCTTTCAAGGTACGCGCTTACGATATACGATGACATTGGAGTATCATGCACATGCAAAAAGACACTTTCAACTACAAAATCGTCTCGGGACATGCACGCAAAATGGTAATCGTATCGTACGATCGATTCGCGTCGACCGACAAAGCGTAAGCTGAATTATCGTCGATAACGGAAAACTATCCATTTACCCTGATCTCGATTGCTCGCGATATTTCGCGGAATTTTTCTTCAAATTCCACGTGATCCACGTACGTTTTGGAAGTGATATTCGTCGATCACTTTCATCGCGTATAGCTCGATCGTGGCCGACCGCAAAAGCGCGCTACGTGCAACGCGGCATTTTTGCATACGGTTCGCTCTGTCGTGGATAATAAATAAAATTGCGTTCTCTAGGTTGAAACAATAGGAAGGAGGAAGTAGCTTAAGCAAGCATTCTTTCGCTAATGTAAACGTAAATAACGGTGCGCGATAAATAAATAAGGAACATTTATGCTGCTGATGGGCTCGTCCTGCGCGACAAACGTCGGATCGCCCTTTCACGATACGACGCAGCAACATTTTCGGCATCTGCCCTTCCTACCGACGATGTTGTTCTTGTATCTCTCGGTAACTTTGCACGCTTTTAATCTCAATTTGGCATTCGCCGCGTTATCGCCGGTGTCCTGACTCTGCACGGAATTGCTTCTCGTGGTCTCCTTCGAAGTCAACGGCTCCTGTTTGCTCTCCCATCTCAAAATCTCCGTCTCGCCGACGGCGCAGACTTTTATCGTATTCCCGTCGGTCTCCTCGGTCCGGCTCGCATCAAGATCCGTGGGAATATCCCTTCGCGACGGTGATATTCTATTTTTAACGTCGGATTCGTCGAGGCCCTTATCTCCCGGTAACGCGCATCGATTTCCGTTATCGACATTCCCCTGCAAAGTTCGCGTAACGTTCACATCTTTGTCAGGGCGCTGTTCGATAACCTCCGGCAGGCTCTTCTCATCCGTGAAATTACCGAGCCGATCTCGAGAGAAACTCCGACAATTTTCCCTCCCGTGGGAAAGCTCGTTCGCGTTACCCTTAACGTCCGGTTCCTTCCTCGCGTTCGAGCTCAGTCTGTTGTTCTCCTCGTCGATCTTCGACTCGTCCGATTTATCGGAATCGAACGCCTCACCGCCGCTGAGGCTCTTCGTTCGACCGTCCGAGTAGGTCGTCAACTTGTTATCCGAGTAATTGCTGTACTTGTCGTCGTGCAGGTACACGGAGCTCTCGTTAGATTCAAAATTGCTCGCGTTTATGATCGATATCCGTGGTATGATGAGATCCGGCGGCAAGCGCTCGCCTCCCTCCGGAGGACTCGAGCTCGGGGATGATCGATTGATAAAGTCACCGAACGAGTGATAGCCTTGCTGTCCTCTGTTCTGTACCCACGCCTGAGTCAAAAGATGTGATCTCTGCCAGGAAAGATCGCTGTTGCATCGATTAGTTCTGGCGGACCATTGTCCATCTTCGGTATCGGGGCAGGTATTTAACCGGCACTCGCTGGGACTTCTCCTAACGTCGCTGATGTCTTGCTCCCCTTCCATCGAGGACTCTTGCCTCTTGTTTCGTACGATCAACTCGAGCTTAGACTTGAGGAGAGCCGGAGAGACCGCACGGTCTACGCGTCTCGCGTGATTCGATATCTGAGCGGAATGAAACGCGGAAGCGTTCTCAACGGCGTCGATGTTGTCCGCGTCGATGTCGGGGGGCTCTCCCGTTGCCATTATAGCGTTCGGACTTGGACTGTCCATGCTGTCCGGAGTGTAGGGATCATGCTTAACGGGTGCCGCGTGCAACAGATTAGACGAACGATCGACGTAATTGATTCGTCCGCTAACGCAACTACTGTAATCAGGCAACATTGGTAACAACTCCGTGTAATTTTCTGGCACTCGAAAGCAAAACTCAGGTGCGCGCGACAAGCCGCAGCAGTTTATCGTACCTGCGTCCGAGGCGAGGTCAGCCCTCAAGTAGACTGGCTGGAAACGGGAAAAAATCGACGGTCCTTATGTATTATCGTGCATCTCTAGGAGAAGAAACGGAGGGGTATGCCTCGGGTACGATTTGGCTCTAAAAAAAGTCTAACTAACATTTACGTGATTCGAGGGGTAATGCCGTTGGAACGATGTACAGTTTTGTGGGAGTTTCGGAAGAATGCGGGCTACTTGGGCCGGAGGATGGGGACGCGATGTTTCGAGGAACATCTCCTTTCTATCGTTATCGTGTACGATGATCTTTCGACGTAAGATCGTCTGGGAAGGAACAACCGTGTTCTGATATCTCGTAGATGTTTTGTACAGCTATATACGTATGTACAGTTTGGTGAAATTTTGCCGATGGTCCACGTTTCATTGAAAATCCACACTTCATTGTCTCTCGTAGAAAAACAAGTGATGCTATCGGTTTTCAACGAGGGTAATCGATTGAACGGCGTAGAATATATATTACAATATAAACAAACGACGAACGATGGTACCGATGATACGTTCCGTATTAGCTTTGTGTATCGCGCAGGAAATGCATAGGAGAAGCAATTAAATGTGCGTATCTGCGATAACGCGGTGAAATCAATTTCATTATTTCGCGACGACGATAACAGAAAGCTAACCGGGATTCTTCGAACCGTACGTTAACGAGGAAATTGAACTCGAGGCTTGTAACTACACCGAACGAACTACACCAAACAGGCCCTTAGAGAGTTTATAGGCACGTTAATGGAATTACTAGTAGAAACGGAGGATACGTGGGAAAACCAAGATGAGAACAGGCAGACAGTTCATAGATAGGTACCTTAGTGCTTAGAGATTCATTCGAAACTCCAGAAAAACAGGCTGCACCATAATAATTAAAAGAATGAATCATCAGAATAAGAGCTAGGAAGTGTGTAAGTATATGTACCCAGCATAATACGTAAAACGAACCAATATCTCTATGTTAGACCGAGAAAAATAAGAGAGAAATATAGTCTCACCTTGTGATCGCCCATGCAAGTCGACGGACCCATTATCCCGTACTCCGCGACATCCGGCGATGATTCCTGTCGAGAAGGAAAAGTTTCGACCGTTTAATGAAATCTCAGAGATCGGAGTAAAGGGAGAAACTGAGTAAACACGAGCAATTGTCTTTCTTACATCTTGGACTAGCATTTTTGCGGTGGGACTCAGTAAAACTCGATCGCACCAAGCCGGTACTCTTGTTTGCATGTAATTTGCACCCTCGTTGATGTCTTCCTCGAACGGATAACTGGGTACAAATTTAATTGGGAATTCAAACAGTCTTCCGTCAAAGTCTTCCAACTCCCTGTCGTACTCTCGTAGCTGCGTAAATATCGGTAATTTCATTATGGTCTTCCTAATTATTAATGCAGCAACGTAAGTGACTGCGCACGGCACCGAACTTCAACGATAACTTACTTACCCATTCCCCACTGTTCTTCATGAAAACGTTTTGATGCTCGTGATGGGAAAATTCCTTCTTCCCCAGCGTTAATATGAGATCGTCCTCTTTATTGTGAAACTGTAATTTCGATATGTTCCCTTTATTCGATAACCTCCTCTCTTGAGTATCTTCCGTAAGTTTCTGTGAAGAATATGGGGGAAAAAGGATTATTACTGTTCTCTTTGGTATACGGCGAGGCTAAGTACCAAGTAAATTAGATTTCTTAAACGAGAAACATTTCGTTATTCTTCGCGCTTTTCGTTCGTTTATTGTCGATTAAACGAATTTATTGGCTCGAGCCTGGAGATCTTACCTTGATCACGCCAGCTGTATCGGTCCTAAAATTGAAATCCCCAAATAAAAAGTATGGTACATTGGGATATTTATCATTATGAAACCTATCTAATGTGTGCTCAAGTGCTCTTCTGCGCGTTTTACTGTATACAGATGGAAACTGAAAGTGAATGGAAAACGTAAGCGATTTAAAGTAAATCACAGCGATTAGCGTGATAATCGACGCGCATTCCCTTACCGTTTCCATAGCAATGAAATTACTGGCATCGTGAAATAAGTGTATATTTATGAGATCAAAAATTGTTCCGCTAACGTTCCATCGTGTCCTCAGAAATCCTTTTCTGGACCATTTGCATTCCGGGAAGAATTCTTGAGGGAACTTTGCTTTTTCTTTGGTTGTAACTGCCTCTATGTTACCGGAATGAACTTCCTTTCCATTTACCGGTATAAAAATACATTCTGCAGGAATAATTATTTGTATATATCAACCGAATAAAAATAGGCAGACAACGATATTCGGTAAATAACGCACCTTTAAAATCCCATAGCAAGACGTCTTTCAAGGATTCGTGTATAAAGTAAAAATTTCCAAGTGCCTGTAAAAACATAAGGTATTCGTTAATACAGCTATTTTACCTTTATTAACGATTAACTAGCATGGAAAGTTAATTATTTTAACGGCTTACCGTGAAATGTTCGGCGGACGAATAATCTTCATCTAGAAATACTCTGATTTTGTCAAATAGTCTCAATTCCTCCGAAGACATGAGTAGTCTGCAACAAACAAGTATACATGTTATTTGAGCATTGCATCAACATTGTTGTAAAAGCATAGACATAGAACTTTGCATGAGCCATAAGATTTGTTGTAAGTATATGTTAAAACTCTTTTTTTATACTCCTCCCCTATGAATATCACTCGATAAACTCATCTTTTGAAGCGGCTCGTTCAGCTGTAGAGGCTACGCGTGATCATCTATTTTTATCCCTTTCTGCCACTTATGCGTTAAATCACATTCAATATTGGGATCAGGGAAACCTATTTGTTTTAGCATTTTGCTCGAAAGGCTTATCTGTACCTTCTATCCCACGTTACAGAAGAAAAATGATATTTAAAAATGAATCAGATATTTTGACATTTCAATGTTAACTTTACATATTTTGAAACATATATTTGTCACATAATGATAATTAATAACAAACACACATTCCATTCAAACAAAATTCCTCTGTTTTATGCTCATTCAAAATTAGCCATTATTCCATTAATTCAATTAAGGGTAAATAATTCCCTTGGCAGAAACCTTTCGAGTGCCATCTATTTAACAGGATTTCTTTTAAAGCCTGTTTAACACTTATAGTAGCATTCACATGCGGCGCAATGTTCTCAATTTTTGTAAGTACTTTAAATATTTAAAAATAGACAAACATAATGTAAATGTGGCAGAGTATGCAGTAATATTCTTAAAAAAGACATGTAACTCTATCATTGAATAATTATCGCGTTATATATGCAAAAACATAACATATCTTTAGAATTTGAACAAAAATGCCATAATACTCTCATTTTAATTTACCTCACAAAATCCTCCACGTGTCTCATGCTTTGCTCATAATTCTTTCCACCCACTTCCTGGCAGTGCAGAGCAATAAACTTTGGATCCAGTCTTAGGATAGTCTGGAAAATACTGTACATCAGTATGCACTTAATTGCAAAATGCAAATTGCGCGCATTACATTCTTTATACATACCGACAAAAATTCTTCCGTCCATATCTTCAGCATTACACTGGGCTGCAAGAAGAAATATCCCTTTCTTTAAATTCTGGTCGATATTTACCGCGACATCGAGATCTCCGAAAGCAAATCGTTTGTTATCTTCGTAACGCGGTAAAAGTGATTCAAACGAATTTAACGTCGATCGCGTCCCGCGACATCAATTAAAAACAGCTTCACCGCGCACTTCCGTTTTCATTTGCCAAGATAGCCCGCGAACAATCAACCGCAAATCGTAACAAACGCGGACAAACGCGCTCTCGTTAGAACCGATTTTCTCGCGCAATAACGATTCAACGTTTGAATTCGCGGGATTTTTCAGCAAACACGCAGCACGGTAAACATTATCGACAGATGCACGGCCTCGGCGTTCGCAATTCTACTTGCATATTCGCGCAAAGAATCCTACAGTTTTACGACCGCGGAAGTGAGACGGAGGATGAAGTTGAATGAAGCACGAACGGTGGAAGAAAGATGGAAAGTAGAAAGGGGAGAGAAGGCAGAAAACGGAGAAAGAAACGGAACGATGAAAAATGAGCGTAGAAGAAGATAATACGAAAGACGCGCGAAAGAAGCATGTTAGCCCGTGATAAAAAAGGAAAAGGAGGAGGGAAAGGGGAGAGGAATAAAATTGAGTAGAGCGGACAGAGCAAAAAAAGAAGAAGTAGGTCGTGTCACGTACAAGTATAAATCGAGGAACGATCGATCGATCCCTCAGGGTCGTTCGGCGATATTAAAAGAAACGATGAAAGAAAGTATCTCTTACGTACCTCCTCGAAGATACTGCCGACGTTCGCCGTGACCAGTAACACCGGAACACCGTTACCCGCCATTCTTCGATATACTTGAAAAGGGTAAATTTTGTAAGGAAGACAGGAGGTTCGTCGAGAAAATCGGGATCGGAAAAAAGGAAAGAGCGCACCGTTGGGAGGATGGGTACCGGATTCGCGAGGACCCCGAGGAGGAGATTGCGACTCGGCACGGAGATACCGTCGGAAACGTTAGGAAGGACCGAAAGAGTCGACGGAACTGTAATCGGAATCGAAATTGGAATCGGTACGAATACGCTGCGCCGCCGAGTGTCGTAAAACCGAGCTGGCGAAAGGAGAACCGAGTCGAGGAACCACTCTCTTCCTAGGAGCACTGTGTCCGGACGTTCCCGAAGAGAAAAGACACCCCCGGCGAGGAAATATCCGCGCCTATGGAGGAATCAACCCCTGTGCCGAGGAGTGGCCACGGTCCCGTCCTGCCGTGCACCGCTCGCATCAAACCTCGCACTGCAAATACACATTATTAATCGAATAACGCTTCGAGGCCCGTTGGCGCACCAGAGAGAAAAGTTGTATGTGCGGTAAATATATCCCTCTATCGGCCGGAGCGAAACCACGCCTACTGCAGACGTCAATAGGCAGTGCCGTGCACGTCGGAAACGTAGACGCTGCCGAGAGGAGACGTCGGGCCCCGCGTTCGCTCGACCGCCGGAGACCTGACTTCGGTTCCTCCGCTTTACGTCGAACCGAAGCGTCATTCGATTCCACCGATCCCGTCGATCTCACCGATCCGACGGAATCGTGCCACGCTATTCCGAACGTCGCCTCTGTCTCGGAAATCTTCGAAGCGTGGGTATTTCTTTGCGATTACCGACTCCCCGCCCCCGTGCTTCTCGCCAAATTCCCCGATGCGCGGTTTATGCTTCATCGCTTATCGCTACCACGAGCCGATTCATCGAGGAACGATACCGATAACGATTCATTCTCTCCTCCGCCGTCGAGACCGTTCCTTCGTCGCTTATTTCGATCTGACGGAGCGCGAAGAGACGCAAGATCGATCTCTCGGATATCAACGAGGTGTAAATCGTCCCGCGAGATTTAAAAAGATCCGTCGGGACGAATTTCAAGAGTCCGTTCATCGTCCGACGGGTCCACGGTGTTTCTTCCTTGGAAACCCGTGCTGCGTGAGGCGCGCAAGTCAAACGTCGTTTTACGCAATTTGTAATTTCGTCCCCTCCGACAGCCTATATTTTACTTTTTGAGGAATGTGGTCGCGTTATCGAGAATTACTGAAACGTCGCGATAATAAACGGAACGGAAGTTCAGATAAGGGGCACGTACATGTGCGATGCAACGGTGTACGCGTTGCGACCAACACCCGCAATTCGGAAACGTCTGACGTACGACGACGATTGACGCGCGTATACGGACGATTTTTAACGCGCTTTGAGAACGATCCGCGAATTCGTGGCTGGCCAACCCCGATACACCTTCGCGTATCGTTAAAAATATCTTCCTCGTGTTGCTTCCCCCCGAACCCAAACAATCCACGATTCCTACACTCTCGTAAATTTCCAGCAAAATAGATGGCCGCGGGAAAGACTCGGCCGCGAAATTCGCAGGTCGTAAATTTCTCCTACGGCACGTACGCTCCTGAGAATGCTCGTCGGAAACGATGTTTCAGCTGCGCATGAGAAGGGCGAAACGCACGCGCTCTTATGCTCCGTTAACGCTAGCACCTCGTTTTTCGGCGAAACCGACGAAACGTTGTCCCGAGAGCGCAAGGTCCTCGCGAGTCGGTTTCGAGGCGACGAAACCTATCGCAGGATCGAGCCGACGCGTTGGTCTGCCCTTCGGACCGCTTCGGGACAGTACAGAGTTAGCGCGAACGAACCGTGCCGGCGAGTTCCAGTTCGGCTTGCTTTTCGTCCTCTCGTGCACTCGCATCGTTCTACACAGTGCATCGCGTTAACCAGCCCCGGCCCAACCAACCCACTCTTCTTGGCTCGTCGTCCGCTAAAAGTATCACGCCTGTGCCAGACCCGTAGATTTCGTAAGCCCTGGGACAGCGTGAGAGTTTCTCGCGGGGCGTTTTCGACCGTCTCTACTGGTCTCTGCTCTGAGACCGAAGCGATTCTCTTTGATCGACCGCGTTCTTATCGCGTTTCCGTTCTCCGTGTTTCTGCCTTTCGCGCAAAACTACGATCTTTCGTTCTCGACAACTCGCGGCTGAGGTGCGCTCGACGAAAAACCCGGATAAAGGTTAGACGACCGTAGCGAGATCACGCGAAGGCGACTTAACCTTCTCGGAACGAATCGTTGATCTTCCTTAACCCTTTCGCTGATGCGGGCGAGTATAGTCGGTCTCCATGAAATACAATTAGCCTACTACCGGCGAGTATAGTCGGTCTCCGTAAAATACCATTCACATGGGACGGGCGAGTATAGTCGCTCTCCATAAAATACCATTCACATGCGACGGGCGACTGTACTCGCCTTCACTTTTGCACACTCCGCATCTATCTCCGGACTTGCAGTTTCAGTGTTTTGCTCACTGTAACATTTGCTTCCACCGAATAATACTAATAAACACAATCTCCAAGCAATATAATTAAAGCAACTTATAGCGCAGTAAGAAATAAATTCGCTCGTCTTTGCGCACAGTGTGCGTTTTCGGTTTCGGCGGCACGTTCGCCGGGAGTGTCACGGAGGACAGAACGTTTCTAGCGAAAGGGTTAAAATCTATAATTCCCATTAAATCACCGTTCTCGTTTCATACTCCGAGTAGCGCCGATCGGGACGCATCTCGACTCGAACGAGTCTTTTTCACGCCCAGGGAGACCGATACTTACGACGGAGACGAGCGGGAAAGCCTCTCTTCGAGGTTTCTCGCCCGATCGATCGAAGAACGGAATGTAGGCCGGCAATTTATAATTACGCGTCAAAGAAACGTCCCGTAATAAAGGTCCTTCGGTGAAACGATTTTCGCGGGACGTCGGTTCTCCTCGAGAATTCCTGGATCGTCGAGCGCGCTTCATCGTCGGGTACGTCGACACGGGGAAGTTCGTCGAGGGCCTACGAGAACGAAAAGTCTCGGAGAGTTTTATCAGGCAAAGTATCCCCGGGGAAAACGGTTTCATAATCGGGCCATCCGCGTCGCGAGTCGAGGCGTAATTGCGGGCGTCATTTGTTGACACTTTTCAGCGCGTCACGATCATGCTGGCGAGCGTAGTAGTATCGTTGTCGGCGGTAGCGGCCTTCGCGAGCGCCGAGAGCATCTTAATGACGGAGGTCTTCGTCATTCCCATCAGGCCGGAGACTTTCGACTGGACTGTCGACGGTAAGGCCGAGAGATCCAACGAGGAGTTACGATCTCGTTGTAATTGAAAGCGTTGCCCCCTTGCCCGGACATTTCGATGGCGTCGGGTTAACGGGCGAACGCGAATCGCGATTTGAAATTAAAGTGTGCCTCCGCGCGCGTCATTGCCGGCGTGCCGCGAATACAAATTAGCAGGATCCACCTCGAGCGCGGTGTTGTTGTCGGCGATACTTTCTCCGGTGCTACGTCACCGAGAATTTCGGATAGCCGTCGTAAAACAACCGACCTCCGGGATTCGTCGTTGCCCGCTTTACCGTTATTCCCATCCCGATGCGCGTCGTTCTTCGAAATAGGTGAGAGATATCTCTGACGTAAGATGACACACGCGGGATTACGCGGAAGGAAATAGTTCGGTCGTAGATATTTCGACCGTGAGTAACCGCGTGGAACGTAATAATTTTTATCGTTTCGGGGTAATCGATTGTCGCGTTCGAAGGGAGAATCATCGAGGAGAATCGAACGGTATTGCGTCGCTTTTTTTCCAGGACGTACGGATCAATTCTCGTATCAGCCGTCACTCCTGAACGCCCCGGATCTTCCGTCATGGATTCACTATACGTACAGCAAACGAGATCATCATGGTTTTCTCTACGGCGTAGCGCCGAAAGACCAAAAGTACTTTCAGGTGATCCATCTCGAGCCGAGGCCGTGACGCGTTGTAATTGAAATTCTTGCCGCGCTCCGTTGCGTCGTATAAACGGACGATGATTCCAGCTGGAGATCGTGGGCCTCGACAGGCACACCTACGAAACGAGGTACAAGGTGCTGGACATGAATGTCCTCGAGAAAGAGAATCTAACCAAGTACGAGATCCGTTTGAAAATCGACAATCTCAACGTCGAAGATATGTTCGATTACAACAGAACCGAGGAGCTTCTCGATATATTTAGGTCCGTTGTTTTCCCCTGATCTCCTGCTTGCCCAATTATCGCTCCTCGTCGATGACGTTCACCTAATCGTTTGAACGCCGAAGGCGCTCCCGTGAGCGCGCGTCGTTCGCTTACTACGCGCGTTTCATTGATTCGCGTTTCAATAAGATCGTAAAGTACCTGGCGCTCAAACGGTTAGATACCGGTCGAGCAAAACCTCGACCGTTTAATGGCATTCTCTTGCCTCGTTGAGGAGAATAAAGGGCCAGATGTACCGTGGCTAATTCAACGATCAACACGATTATCGACCGGTTTTTTGACCTACAGGAAGAAGCTGTGGAAAGACGCGACGGACCTCTACGTCACTTTTCTCGCTTCTGCGATCGAGCTGGGTGCTCGTTTGCCCCTTAAACCGAGCGAAGGCGAAGGGTGAGTCTCTTTGAGCTTGATGTTTCCAACGTTATCCTCCCACCTAGCGAGATAGGGTGCCTCGCAGCTTTTACGAACGACGCATCTACGTTATATGCATACGTGTAGTTTCACCGAGTCTCCTTAACCAGTTAACTGCGAAATTTAGTTTGAAAAATCCTTCACGGCATGCGGAATTAAAATCGAGAAATGACTTGTATACACGTCGAGCGCTGGCCAAATACTCCTGGTATCAACTTTATGAAAAGAGAGAAAAAAAACGAGGAAGGATTACTTTTTAGTTGATAAGGAATTAACAATTCAGTGTTGAAAAAGTTACCGCAATAGAGCTTCGGATAGACGTGTATACACGTCGCACGCAGTTAACCGGTTAACTCGTTGAATGCTGCCCGTATTTCGCTAGTTTCATTTCCACCGAACCGAAACTGTTTCTATTAAAACCACATATTTATAGAATAGAAACGTTAAAAGTTATAATAGTTATCTACTCGATAAAACTTCACCTTTCTGAAAGCAATATTTTAATATCGAATATATTAGCAAAGGGGTCAAATGACCCATTATGGTAAGAATAGGTACATGTAAAGTGCCGGTACGTTTAGCGTTAAGCGTGGGTCACCCGTGGTTTACGCTTTCTGATGAACTAATTAAGTGTGGGTCACCGGTGGTTCACGCCACCTGATGTAAAATTAAGTGTGGCTCAGTGATGGCTAATGCCGTCAAATAATAGCACAGCTTGTGGGTCTCTTGTGGTTCACGCCGCTTAATGCGAACGTTAAGCGTGGGTCACCGGTGGTTAATGCTGTCAAATAAGAGCACAGCTTGTGGGTCACCGGTGGTTCACGCCCGGTTGAACGTGATAAATGAACGATAACGAGCAGATTGTCCGATACGTCCGCCAACGTATCGTCCGATCGGTGGAAAACAGACGTCACTGACGCGCATCCGCCGCGTATCCTGCAATCATTTTTTCTCCCAGCCGTCTAATTGCCACTTCCTATGCGCGGAATCACGTAAACTCGGCAAGATCGTCTTTGCAACAGGTAACGCTCGATACTCGTTTATTAATTTCCGATCTGAAACCTCGGATTTATGATATTGAAAGATGCGCGTCAATTGGAAGATCGTCATCTACGTAAATACTGGAAAGATCGTTCCACCGCACCGGTGCGTCGCAATTTTCAATTACATAACGATTACTCTTTTCTCGATATACTCCTCCGCCGATGTTTTCACTCGATTCGAGATGGAAGTGGACGCGTTACGTAGTCTTCTCGGATCTAACGTCCAAGTTTTCTCCGACTTATTCCACACCTTACAATTTACTCGGCCGAAACCCAGAACAGAAGAGTCGCAGCTCAAGCACATCGTCGGCTTTTCTGCCTTTAAACTTCGCGATACGAAGCAAAACCTAAGAAACTATCACGCTGTTAGTGATATTCGATCCGACATTGCAACCACGAGTGTCACTTGTCATATTCTTGCCAAAATTGTAACTATAAGTTACTTGTCAAAATTGTAACTATAAGTCTCACTATTCAAAGTAGTGCAAGGGTTTGAATCGTGAATTTCTGTAAACGCAGGGTTTGGATAATAACTAATTTTAAATAGTTTGTAAAAGCATCCCAAAAGGACTCGGATCTCAAACGGGAGATATTTCTTACTTTCCGTCCAGTTATCGATTTCCCTAAATATTTCAGGCGTACCAAGGAATGTCATAGCAATAACATCCGCCTTTCTAAATCTTAATAACGAGGTTCCGAGTAGTTCAAGCTTCCACCACGCTTTTTTGAAGTCTTTAAAAGGACGAACCACAGCTCAGGGAAACAGATTTAGTTTGCAATTCTTCTACGAAGCGATACCAACGGTCTGCGTTTCTTATCCGTTCGAATCCGAAAGTCCAGAGCCTTTCCCCTTTTAATGAAATTGATTGAAACCGCATCACGGGTAACAACAAGAGGATCGGATAAGATTCTGTCACAGCAACTCGCGCAAGTGCTTTCCATCGGCGAGGATTAGTTTTATCCTACCGATAAGGGTAAATACCGTTTTAATTCTGCGAATCGATGCTTATCGTTAGGATAATGTAAATTCCTCGCAGGTATCCGTAGCCTCTCGCTGAAAACACGGTCACACGTATGTACACGCACAAACATGCACGTGTCGCTCGTCGAAAACGATGAGACGAGATAATCGAAATGATCGAGCAAACATTTACGCTCGATAAATATACGCAATTCCTAACAATGAAGCCCGATGATATACCCGCGAAACGCGATTACGAAACAGCATAGGAACGCGTCGGAGCGTAGGAGGAGGATTTCCTTCCTGCGAGACGCGAATCGAGGATTTTTCTCATAAACTGCGCTTTGTTTCTCCATGGAACGTTTATCGCGAGGCAAGCGGTTGCTCCTCGAGCGATATTTCACGCTTCGAGGATTCGTAACGAGGCTTGAAGAACGTTGGAAACCATCGTTTCATAGATTTGTATTGTCATGGCCGTCGTTCGACGTCCGAATCGGTTTCAATTTCGAACAATCGCACCCGCGAGATAAACGTAAAGTTCGCGCTTCAGGGTAATTTAAATCGCTAACTAGTAGTTTGGCTCACGGCAACGAACCGCGTCGTCGGAGAAACGTGACGAAATACGGTAATTACTCGCGCGAGGGTACCTACGTAATAACCTGCACGAGGTATGCGCGTAGAAGTAGCCAGTTCACGTAAGCACATCGTCAGTGCGAATGTCCGAGCTTATCGGATAACCGATACGGCCGATTGATCGACCGACTAGGCCCGTGGTGGCGATTTTAGGGCCCGCGTGCCAGAGATGGCACTGTTGGGTACCGACCTAACTCTAGAAAATAAAAACACCACATATTTCCAAACGTGATTCACGGTCCAGACAGGAACTTTTACTCATTTTCTATTTTGTCATTGCTTTCCCTTCAAAACATATCTTGAAGACCTTTAGTTTTGACAAGAGTCACAGGGAAAGCGGCCGCCCTTTGGAACCTTAATCACGAGAAGTCGGAGTTATCCGAACCTCCCTCCGCGCTGTTCGAGAGCCCTTAAAACCTCGGTCTCATTTCCAAAATAACGAATTGTCTAGAATCACTGACAGTCGGTATCTTGCGAGGACGTTATTCGTATATTTTAAAAACTCCAAACGCGACAGTACTTCTAAAACAAAGTGTTGTAAAACTCCTTACGGAATACAACAGTACAACAATTTACCTGGCACCTTGAACGATTTACAGATTGAATTCTTTTCTAATAAATAACTCCTCTTTATTTTCGAAATAATCCTACGTTTCTATAAAAATTGAAGTTTCTGTTTCTCTTTGCGGCCCACATAAACTTAGACCTTGTTTATTTGAACCGTGTTAGACATCTAGTTTGACATGCTCGCTCCACTAGCTCTACCGTGTCAGTGCTCGGGTTGTAATTGATGCAGCTAACCCACCGAGGTCCCGTAGGATCCCCTAATCTGCGACATAAGCTATACTGCTACCCTTACGAGGCCAACTCAATGATTGAACAAAACGGAAAGTCTTGGGGTTTGACACTAGTCCCGTGGTACCAACTATACCCTTGGTGAGGATGTAATTCGGCTGCCACTCAATGCTACTATCAATAGTCAACAATAATCAGTACTACCAACAGCATCGGTCGCTATGTGGGCTCAGCCGATAAATGATATTGAGCATTTTTTTCTACGCGCACGTAAAAAGGTTCGCCACCACTGAACTGGGCTATTTGGTCGACTTCCGTCCAATTCATCTAATTGGGTTATCATCGGAACATCGCAACGCATCGATGCATCTGTACATTGGTGCACCGGTGAAAGTTTGTCATTGACATCTTTAACCGCGAATCCCACGGGGGACACAATGAAGATGATCCCATCTACGTTCGCGCGACAAGGTTTAACCCTGTTACACTCGCCGTTTATACTTTGAGTGCTCCTTCGGGTCATAGTGACCCGAGGATAACAGCAGGTTAAATACTTCAACGATCAACAGATCTCAAAGATCCAGCGCCGTCGATTTGGAAGAGCTTTAGCATTAATTTCTGTTCTCGTACAACCGCAAACGAATTTACCGTCGGATCGTTCAGCGTTACACCCCGTGCCGTCGGATCGTTCGACGTTGCACCCCGTGCCGTCGGATCGTTCGACGTTGCATCCCGTTCCGTCGGATCAACGAATGACACGTCCTAGTTGCACGATTCGTTCACACTCGACGAAATGATACCTCGACATTGAGATCTCTCGTCGTGTAAAACGACGGTAAAGAATCGACACCAACAAATGCACTTCGACACTCACTTTCGACCTACTGCACCAAAGTGCACCGTATTTCGTACAAATGTGAAAGGTGCAAAGACACCGGCGCTTACCGGCGACTCGTGTGGGCGTAGCGGGTGGACTATCGGTAAAACGAGTACTGCACCGACTCGAGATAATTGTTTCTTCATTGTGAATTCAAGGCCGCTTGATTCCTCGCAAAGCCGAAACCGTTTCGAGCCGCACTCTTTCGTTCCAATCGTCCATTCTTCCGTCGGCGTGAGCCATCGCACGGAAAGTCGATTAAACCAAACCGTCGCTATAATTAATCGAGATGAGGGGCCTTCCGAAGTAGCGTCTTCCTCGAAGAATCAAATGTACACGCTTTCGGCCGCCTGGTTCGCGACACGATCTTACAGAGAATCGAATGCGATGCGAGCATACCGAGAAAAAACGTGCGTCGTGTATGAATTACCGCGAAAGACGAAACCACCGACCCGCGTTGCACGATTCGACCGACTGAATCAGCTCGTTGCAGCTGCGATAAGTCCGTGTCTAAGGAGCCCTCTTGCGCTCTCGACCTTAGACGCGTATCGGTTTGTATCGGTACGTATTACGTTACAATATTTATATCTATAAAGCTTCCTTGTCGATACGAATATCGATGTATGATTTTTTCGCCACACGATCACAACCGAGAACCGTTACATGAATCGCATGATACTTTCTGCGCCATAACGCAAGAAGGATAAATTCCGACACGCAAAATTTACCAGGGAATCTTTCTCGCGAATGACTCGGGTAACGATGGACGAGCTCTTTCGCACGGTTGGGTGAATATGAGAAAATTGCCGAGGTCCAATTACTTTAATGCTGTACTTTATATACAAGTAATGCAAAACCGGTTAATTGCAATTAGGAACAAAAATTTGCAATGTGAAGTTAAACGTCTAAATTCATTAGATAGATAGAAGAGTTTGCAATGTTTTTTTAAATGATGTAAAACTTTAAAGTAACTGTTTTTTTCATCGTATTTAGTCTGTCTTGCACTTGCCATAGGTATAATGTTTACTCTGCAGGAAATGAAGAATGTCATAGTAAGCATTATGTATGTTTTGTACAACAGAGTCGTCGTCAGGCTTGGCAGTTCAGTACCATTTTCACAAGAGTTAAATGAACTGCAAGAGGAGGTCAAGCCACTTTGGAAATTGCCATCCTGTCCCAGAGATTTTAAAAGAACCAGCGTAGAGAGACTCTTTAGGGAAGCTAAATTCACGCTGGATTGGTGTTCCTTCAGATTGGTAAGCTAAACTATTCGAGTAAGATGTTTGTTCACAGGGAAAAAATGCCAATTTATATCTTATGATTATGAATTATGATTACAGCTCGAACAGGACCAGCAAAGCCTGCAACATGAAAGTGCAAGGAGAGGTCCTAGTATGAACGTAGTGGGATTACCTTCTTCTGGAATCTCTGAACACACGGAATGGCGTTGGGCCAGATCTACAAAAGCTAATATTCCTAAGAGAAGCTACTTCAAAGAAATTGTTACTACAATCTTTGTACCGACCATTCTACTTCTCGTATTGGCTGCCTTACTTAGTACAGTTCTCTGCCTGCATCATGAGAAAATGTAAGTAAACAAGGCTCTGGTAAGTAATACTACATACACTCTGGTGTCTTCTAGCTGGATGGTGACAAAAATTCAAAGAAACTGTATTATTCATTCTACCTGGAACCATTTATAACAATGGTCACTTATTAGTCATATTAAAGAAAAGTGTGATTCAATATGGTATCCGTTATCTATATAAATCGTCAAATTGTGAACGAACTTAACAGTCAAGCGAACGTGATAGTCTCGTCGAAATGTTTTATTGGCGTACGTCGACCGAAATATTTGTCATTCCACGCGAACCACGTGCTCGAGGAATGAATTCCAGCGTATGACAGCATAAGCAAGAAAGCCAAGTAGTAGGGGCATTAAGACGGACTAGGAGAGGGGATTACTACTACGGCGAGTTTCATTCATAAACAGTGGCGATATCTGGTCAAGTAATGACGCGCCTGCTGGTGCGATCGAAAATATGATTACGGTGAAACGTATGCTCGATAAGCGTAGCTGGTGTACAGACGATACGTCCAGGTATACGTACAGTCGTGAATAAGACAAAAATAGTTAATGAAGTCGATGAACTCGGCAGTAGTAACAAAAAAAAATTGTATCGACCTACGTGTACGTACGGGTAATCGGTTAGATAATAGAACCGCTAATAGATCGATGATTAAAGACACGAACAACTCTTTCGATAAGTATATTGAAAAAGAAATGTAATAAAAAAAGCATATGATCCATTGTTACCATTAAATTGATGTTACAAAAAAAAGGAACAAACGATTCCAAGACACGAGTGAAAAAGTCGTGCAAGAACATTGCCCAACGAAAGTGAAGTCTCAAGGAAAAAAGATAAGTCCTATAAATATCCACGAACGTAAATGGAGAAAAAACAAGCGTTTCTAATGACAGAGCAGAGAGATGTTTGTATGATCCTTGCACGATAAATACGTAAGCGATAGTAGCGATGTTTTTTAAACAGCAACAGATATACAGGAATTTTTTTTATCTCTGGTGTACGTACGCGCGTGCATACGTCGTACGTACACATGGGCCGTAAATATAAATAGGAATAGGTTCAGTATTTCGCGACCTAAGTACTGCGACAGCGATTAATGTATAATTCCATTTGTCATTATAGTACGTAAGTACCGCGCGTTATTGCAACACGAGTGCACTCGTTTAAGATTAATCGGTATACGAGGCACGGAATCATCGTGACGAAGAAGAATGCGTATGTACAAGAAACTCGCGTACTTGCTCGTCGGATGGTTAAAGCGAATAACCAGGACCGTCTATCTCTACTTTGCAAAGAACCCTGCGAGAACTTAAAACCGCATTTATTTAATTGCTCTCATTTTTTTATATTAAATCAGTAAGCATTCTAGGAAATCGGATTGATAAGAAGATATAGACTCATTTCAAATTTCGATTACAACAGGATTTTCTTCACTTTTACCATTGTCTAGCACTGTTAGTTCAAATTTTTGTATTAACACTAGAACTGCCTGCGTGAAATATTTTATATTTAAACGTATTAAATAAGTAGATTGAAAAAGTGGAAGAGGTGAAATTATTAATACAGTAATTTATATTTTATAAGATGGGCGTGGAATATCTGCTGTATGGTTCCCCTATGAATTTAGAAAATTTATAAAAAAAATTAGGAATCAGTCATTTTGACTGACTTGCAATTACTAGCGTTAAAGACACGGGCTCTGATGCAGATGTAGTACAGATAGTGTGGTAAAATCGCGCGTGCAGAGAGACGTAATATGCGTGAGGGTAAGTGACCGCACGAGAGATCGTTTCTAACAATCAGCGGTCAGATCGCATACCACGAACAATCGACACCTGTGATGCAATAGAATCGTTTATTGAATCGCTTCTCGTTCACGAAGAATTAAGTAGATAGAGGTGTCTGCCTTCAAACAGATCTCTATCGCTCCATTACATGCTCGTATTAACGGAATATTTTAACGTTCGGGGATTTTGTTAATTAAGTAATCGTATTGGACGCGATAATTTGATGGTTTTCCTTTCCAACCAATAACTTTTTTATTTCCCTTCATGTGCATTTGGTATGGAAAATAAATATTTTTTATTTTGTAAGAAGCAGCAGACAACTCTGTTTCATTTTTGTAGGAATGATCCTGAATCAGACCAATACTTCAATGAACTATTTAACATTTTTCTTATGAAAAAGCACACAGCCAGGTATATAAAGTTAAAGAAAGCATAATCAGACTTATGATTAATCATAGCATGAGAAACATAAGAATAACAATCCTCAATGTAGTATAGTATAATACTAATATAGAATAACATTTAAAAATGTGTGTGAAAAGAAATATCATGTAGATATCATTTGTGTTATTAACTAATAGAGATTTCATTCAAGGTTTATACATTCATTAAGTATGTATAATCTAATATATAATACTTTTAACTGTTCCAGCAAAAAGAGGGAAGCTTCCCCGGGAGAAGGAATTAGCAATAATAACATCCAGATGGTTCAATATGCAGCAAATGAAAGGGGAGCTTTGAAATCTCTTTCTGCACAGCCTTCGAGTCCTAATGACTCTTTATCACGGAGTCCAAGGTATTTTCTATTATCACTTTTTAGTTTAAAAGGTGTTTCTTTTACTTACTTAATTATCAATATATTTAAATAAATATGCTTTTAGAACTTCTAACGAACATTGTAATCCTTACATCCGACCCAGTCCCCCACCTTACACCGGTCCAGGCAGTCTGTAAGTTTAAGATTATGTTCCAATCCTTCTCCTTACATTGTGTAATTGTTTCAAATTTTTGCAGAGGTGGCATTCGAGCCGATTTCTGACTACACGAGGAGCCAGCTAAGACGTGGTTTTGCTGAATGATCAAAGATTTAAATCGGATATTTACTGGGAGAAATATGAGAAACTTTGCAAAATCATTGAAACTGGCTCCAAAGTTGTGGTTTACTTTAAAGATTGGCCACCCGCGATATAGCATATCGATGGCTATAAAATGCGCACAGACGACAACATTTAGTATTACGTAAATTATGGGAAAAGTACTTCCTTTACACTTTAATATATTACCGCGTATTTATAATCCGTTTAGTGGTAACAGTAAAAAGTGGGTACATTGTGTATATATAATTTATAAATTCAATAAATATGTACATTCAATGCACTTACGTGACCTACATTTCAATCGTGGAATATTTACTTCATGGCACTTCTATCAGCCTGGAGAATTTTTCAAAAAAATCGAGAACCGGTCATTCTGACTGCATTGGTAGTTTTAATGTTAAATAAGTTATTTGATACTAATCAACTATCTTTGTAACATAGGAAATATAATATTAAAAATGATCCCTCGGATGTTACCTTTAAGGTGCCTAATTTAATTTTTATCCCTTTAGATTAAAATTTCAAGCCTCGGGTAAGTTCCCGCCGATCTATCGAGTAGAATAGGGGCGTGCACGATCAGACTAGGAGTCTTGTTTTTACGTAATATCACGGTCGTTAAAATGTGCAATTAAATTTAAGTGACAAAATATTTTACATATTTGATATCATAAGTTGTACTATACACTTGGAAATTTTTAAATAAAACTTTTCGAGGGTTAATATAGGAATTCGAACATGTTTCATTAGCAACATCATTTTATGTTTGAATTTTGTTCACAATATTTACGCATATATCTCAACTGTATAAACTGTGTAGAACATTATACGAGCAATTATTTATCGTTCGGTTATTATATTTAGTATTTTCAGTTTGACGTATTTTGGTATTTGTTTACAAAGCTAACCTTCGCGGATAATGCGCGTGCGTACATAGTATTTTAGCATCATGTATCTATATAGATGCCGATTTTTTAGCAGTCAGCTCCAACAGGCTGTCTGGAATACATATTGGAGTATCATTTTTTCCACCAACGAATGATACATAAACAAAATATTCACTAACTATTATAACAATTATTCTGATAGACAGACTTTGTAATAATTCAAAATTATGGCTGGCATTGTACCGCTCTCCAACAGATCTGGCAGAAAACAATGGACATTGCACGGTAATATAGTTACACTTTCATTTTTTCTTCGCAACATCGTAACTGTATGAACATTTTTGCATTAGATTGTACGGTTTAAATCGTGCCACTTCTCATCGCTCATGGCGAAACGATGAAAACCTTTATTATAATTTCTCGAATGACGAGAATGGTTAAATGACTGAACAATCTTTGAAAAAGAAAGAAAAGAGCCATTTATAAGTTTGCTTCGATTACATATCTCTGTAATATGTACTTTAATATTATATATCCGGAGAATATGAATTATCGCGTTATAAGTAAATGAAGTTTGTTTAAAATATTTCGTAAAAAACAATTTCTTCGTATATATATTTTTACTTACAGTTCGTTCAATAAATTTTAGTTATGTTAATGAATTTTAAACGTGAAGTTTTTGAATGAGCAGGTTGCATTTCTTTTTAGATGGACCACGAGGTTCCCTAAGAAGACTGCGATCTCAGTTGGCCGAAGATGGCTGTCCAGAATCTCAAGTAGTTTTAGCTAAGCAACTTTTAGAAGAAAAATGTGGTAAGATACACACCACAGCACATATATAAAGTTTAACAGGCAGAAAAAATTGCTAATGTAACATACATTTAAAAATTTGAACCTCTGGGTTTTCAGATCTAGACGTCGACAAGGAGGAAAATGCAAAGTTGGGAGTTTACTGGCTTACGAAGGCTTCCGAACAAGGAAATCTAGAAGCAACTGATATTCTTAGGAAATGTCTAGCTACCGGTCGTGGTATTACAGAGCATAATTATTACGACGTTAAAAGTTGCTTAGATATGACGCAAGATGAGAAACTGGCCAGAAGAGCAGCAAGAGAAATGTTTACTAGGTACATAAAATTAATATTAACAATCGTTACTAATAATTATTTACATCTTATTAATGCATTATACAGTCTTTCAAACGGTGAAGATTTTATTACAACCGAGCAACTGCAAAGACGCATGAGAGATTTGGCATCAAGCTCATCCAGTAATACTAGTTGTTCTTCCAACAATGTATCGCACAGTTCGTCGCAAGAGGGTATAAACGATGTTTCGACCGATAACTTTCAAAGAAATGAACTTCCCGACGATTCGTACTCCAGAAAGGAAGAAAACAGAGAAAGTGAGATTATCCATGGTATGAACGTATTGGATAAATTTCGTCTTTATATTTCGATTTAAGTCATATATGTTTCATTTTCGTTGTATTTGATTCATAGACTGGCTGGATCATCAAGGAGAAAAAATTACAGAAGCTGCTCTGGTTTCTGCCGCAGCTAGTTATGCTCGCGGAATGCTTCCAATCGTTTCACACGCTTTATGTATGGTAGATCCATCTCAAATGACACTAGATACCATACCGTTATTGCAGAGACCTTTTATTCATCCCGTCGCTTCGTTAAAGCGTCTCTATATTTGGTTAATCGAGACATTAGGACAAAGGGGAGTGTTCTTAAAAAAAATTCTATTCACATCGAATATGCACATACTGCTGTTGCTTTTGCTGTACTCGTTACTTGGCACGGAGAGTCTCATACTCTTTATACCAATGGCTCTCTATTATTTATCTTTTATTATTATGGTTATTGCTACTTTTCAAATGTTACAAAGAAAACGGGAGTTCAATAATTTCCGCGTATGGTCGGGACTATTTCTCAGCTATTCCGGTGGAAACTTAAATCCGGAAGAAGCGGAATACCAGTTCTGCTGCAACAATTTAAAACCTTACGGATATTTCTTTCTCGCGCTACTTCTAAATTTAATGATTTATCCGATTATAGCTCATCAATGGACACCTCAGTCGGAATTCACCATTATAGCAGTCGCGTTGACTCTTGTCACTCTCTTGAACTTTATGTGGAAAGACACATCTAAATTCCCGGATTTTTTAGCCCTTTTTAGTTTTGGCGTTCATGTGCTTGCAAAGTACCCTTACGAAACAGACATGGTAGTAGCGCAAGGCTGGAGATTCTTGGACATAAGAGTACCAACGTTCGCTTCATACATCGTCGGCAATGGTATCGAATTTTGTCTCAACTTCCGCGCGGTCTTCTATCTTTTAATACCAGCGGTATTCGCTAAAATGGCTGCTAGAGACAACTGGCGTGGTACATATCAAACCTTGATACCTCACTGTGTCACCTTGTGCTGGTGGCAAATAGCAATCTTCAGTTCTCAAGGGGCAACGTGGTACGGCTTAATTAGAGGTGCTCTCGCGTTAGTCGGTATGGTACTCTTTTTGCCAATCGCTGGGATGGCTTCTATTATTCTGCCGATTATAGCAACCACTAAATACTTGTCGGAAAGTGACTTAGCAATGAGGATAATCGTAACTGCTATCCTTGGAGGAATGCCATTTCTTGCTTCTTGGTATTTAAGAAAAACAAGAACTCCAAGATTTAATTGGATCATTACAATTACGCAGGTAAATACGTGACTTCGAAAACTGGACTCGAGCTATCCAATGTTTCCCATCTAAACACATACTTTAAATCCATATTAATAATTTTAATAGCTCGTCATGGGCATTGCCGCCGGTGTGTTTTTGTCCTGGCCAATAATAATGGAATATAAACGTGGACACGATGAGTTTGAAAGTATGTCCACGCTATCGTGGGAGCAGTACCAAAATCATTGCCATCAGCCAGCATGGGAGGAATTGTCATCCAAAGCGCAGGTACAACTAGAGTGTGCCGATTTAGAAGGAGTACCGGTCTCGTGGGAGGGCTACGTGACAAACGTCAGATTGAAGTCGATAAAGAATAATATTGCAACGATATTTAATAAGCTACCTGACAGTATTAGAAACGTATTTAGCTGTATGTACGGCGAGCAGTATCACAAAACCTGTGACGTTGGGGACGAATTGCGTCAGAAGAATTGCAAGTATTTTGCAAATATTCAGAAGAGAAGGAACAAGTGCCATTTTCTTGCTTGGAATCAATACGAGTTTGAGATTTCGGTTAAGATGAAAAGCGGTATGTGGGGAAGTAGCGCGGAAGTTCTCTTAACGGCTGACCATTCTTTCACCAATTTTAGTTTAAACATATACCCGGGTGATAAAATTTGGTTTTCCGGCACCCTATCGAATGATGGATCAAAAGAGTCTTTACTAGGAGGTTCTGATCCGCATCTTGTATTAGACGAAATAGGTTGCCTCGCTTGCCATTCTCTGGATCTGAAATCCTGCAAACGTTACAGATATAACGTAACAATTACCTCGATATTAAGTGATCTCTATCTTGGTATAAAGACTGTATTGAACTTCCTGCTGAATCCCATTGTTATGTTTAAGTAATCATCGTCTTACACCAGTGAAATTGTAAAATCTCTTTGTTTCGACGCTTCCTAAAGCAATGCATTCTTCGTAATCTTTATTTTTCGTTCTTAAAATATTCCTTCTTTGTACGTCACTAAATTTTACTGATTACAAATTTTTTTTTATACCATATTCGACGTGATATCAATTATAAGACTTTCCAACGATAGAACAGGCAGTTAATAACAAATTATATTATTACTATATAGTATATAATATAAAAAGACATTAATTTAGTGAAATAGTTTTTTAGGTTCTAGAATTGTTAGCATTCTCAGCAGAGGATAAGTCCTACATTGAACGCATCGGATTCAAGCATTTACTACGCTGTCGTTTCATGGTGCACCGTTTAATTTGTATTTCTTGCGTTTATTTTCTCGATCAACCAAAACGTGAAAACGTATGACAACGTAACGGGAAAGCTTATACCTTATTCTTGAAAAAATATTTTGTAGAGAATATCAAGTGGTCTTTTTTAACTCTAGCCAATGATATATCTGTGTACATAGATCTATGAAACGATAAAAGTATATCTATTTCGATGTTACCGAAGCCTCAGGCATTAGTGTTTCTCTGAGAATTCGTAAATAATCTATCGTCAAAAAGTATTTATATATATTTTAAGATCAAGATATTTTCGTAAGCATTACTGCCAGTAATAGAGAGAAATGCGCTTAATATTTTTCTATTCCGTTTTTTCGGAAAAAAAACAAACAAACAAAGGGGTTGAACCCCTTCGATCTTATTTTAACAGAATAGCAAACTATTAATAATTTTTGTAACGTTACATATTAACGAGGAACTTCTACAGAGTCACATTTCAAACGAATGTACAATGAATGTGATGTACGTTATTATCGATATATTTGAGTTTTCATTTAAAAAGATTCGACATTACCTTCGAACAGTGAAAATACCTAGGTAGACTTGTGTGTAAATCGAACGAAATCTGAAATTACTGTTTAATCGTTAAAAAGCATCCTTGTACTTGCATAAATGTCATACGAATGTTACTATAGTTAGATGGAAAATAGGAAAAATACATGTTGTAAAAGATCTAGGAGATAAAGATGAACGTTATTTCAATGTAAAATGTCTAAACTTTAAAAACGTGAGCAATTAAACAATGTGTAACTGTCTGGAGTAATATTGACAGTTATTTTATTGTGTCATATCAAGACAATAGGAAACAAACTTATATAGATGAGAAACAAGTATAGACGTGCCTTGATGTTTTTTGTTCGGTTAATGATTTCATTATTCATAATAAAATACGTTTGAACTGGAAAAATATTATTATACCAAATGTTTATCGTCGATGTTAGTAGAGCCTCCCTTGAGAAAAAAGAAATTAAGATGCAACGAAAAGCTTACTTCGATTTACGATATCTCTTTCTAGATTTAAAAAAAAATATCTATTCAAAGAGTTCAATACACATTTATTTTGTATTTGGCAACAGATGACGTACATTATTTCCACAAATGATAACATTACGTTATTAACAAGACAATCATTTATTTAGTAATTTTGGTTCCCTTTTTCTTCAATTTTCGTACAAAAGAGCTGTATAATACGTAGTTATTTTATAACTATACCACATTGATAATGTCCCGTTTTGTTTATGTACAAATATAAAATCTATATTAATAAAGTCTTTTTAATCATATTGAATTTACGTATGGAAAGAACGGTCCAAAGAAATGGCTCTTACAGAAACTGCATCATTTTCGAGGAGTATCATTCTCTCATCACATACTCTTTGCATTTCTGATGCTCGATCGAACTGTCGCAAACTGAACATTTGCTGTTAATAACTTATCTCCAGACTTTTTTCTCTTAAAAATAACTGTATCCCAAACTCACAGAAAAATTTGCAATTTTCCAACCAAACTGATGTACCGATTATAGTCAATTTAATCTTGCTATTTAATCAATTTCCTTCGAATATGCTAATTGCCTATTGCAAAAATATATACATCCAAGAACTACATCAAGGTCTAAGACAACAGTAACGGTACAAGGGGGCGGAGAGGTGACGGAAGCTGTGTCCTTCGGAACAGGGGGTGAGAAAGGGACAAGAACAAGAGAAACGAAGGAGGGCGAGGCTGCGGAAGGATGCCTGGACTCGGAGCAGACAAGAAGGTTGCAGACTGGACCTAAGAGAAGCAGGATGGAGAACGAAGCCGCTCGTTATTTGAAAGGGAAATTGTATACAATGAAGGACGAAAAAGAGGTAGTCGTGAGGACAGGATAAGCCTATTCGTCTTCCGTCTCCCAGCCCTCCGCTCCCTTACAGGAAAAATCCAACGGAATGAATTCACCGTACTTAGATTGTAAAAAAAAGCATTGCAGCAACTTAAGATCACGAGAACTTTGGTAAAAAAAAACTCTCTACTGTACAAGATAAACATTTTTAGGACCAGAATAGCAACGTATGAATTAACATACTTTATAAAATTGATGTAATAAAATTCATAAATTAGTTGTAGATCGCTTCATGACAAACGCGCTTGTCTGACCACTGCTTAAAGTGCTTTCTTGAAGTAAAGACAAGGAAAAAAGAAATGGCTGATGCGTTAAACATTTTTTTCCTACGCTAATATCCAAAGAAACAGTCTTATGAACACGTTATGACTATACCTTACTCCTTAGAAAGAAATCTTCATGTAAAAGAGGAATTTGAAAGCACATTTTTTCGCGTAAGACGTAGCGTTTAAAATGACTCAGTAAAAACGTTTCCTATTGTTCTCCTGATGTTTCTGATACCACATTATGGCTATTACGATACAGGCGATCAATGCTAACGCGCCCACGAGCATTAAAAAGAATACTTTTATACCACTTAAGGCGGACTGTTTCGTATCATCTGCATGGTCTGAAATAAAAGAAGAAAATCAATTAGTATAGTAACGAAAGAATCAACGGACGTCTACCTTTTAATATTAGCATCGATATCAAGTTTACCTCTTGCCGATTCGAAGAAGGCAGCCGACGGTAAAATATTAGACCTATCTTCTTGATCTTTCGGCTAAAAATAAATAAATGTGCATACGAACGATCAATTAATTATGCCGTTTTATCAACAATCTATACGCCAAGAAAAGAGGAACGATGCTTACATCATCTGGTAAATCTAATTCAAATAGACGTACAGACAATATATCATGATTGTCCGATAAATCACCGGTAGTTGCTGAAATTCCAAGATAGTATCCCGTAGGAAGTTTTATGTCTCTTATCGAAAAACATTCCTTCCATGCCGCTTTGTTAGCAAAGTCCGTGGATACTACATTAAATAAAACCTCTTAGAAACGTCACTTATCTAATGTACTTCTATCGTCGCTCGTAATATTTAATTCTATGTTTCTCACAATCTACCCAATTTCATGCTCGTCTTAAGCAGTAATTAAAACAGAATAGAGATTCAACACCATTTAATGAAATCTAACACCGAAGCAAGCATTGTCTTAAAGAGTTGATTCACTTTGCATGACTCTGTGCAATGTTTCGTCGACCTCTAATAAGTATTTCAGTTAAAGCGAAACGTCGTAATGATATGTGCAAAGAGAAATAAAGCGGTACGATAAAAATTAATAGATGAAAAGAGAGAAAGGATACCACTGGCCGAGGTGGAGGCACTCCATGATGTAAGCCAGGAGGCCTCTGGGTAAGACCTTACTGTAATATTAATTTTTACACCAGAACACATAGAACAACATAGTACATGGAAAAGCATAGCTGCAAAAAATGTATCTTATTCTACATTAGATTCATTGTACGCACATTTTATAAATATGCATTCTAATATATTCTCAATGATCTGGAGACAACATGGATGAAGCTGAGTTTTATGCAAAGACAGAAGCACATTTAACGAGGTAAACTTTGAGTTATTTAATGGCACAGTATGAGATTTATATTAGCTGTGGATCGCATCTTCGTTGTAATAACGTAAATGATGCAGCATTATGCGATCGGACGAATGAATATATTAATATTTAATACAACGTGTAACACGATAACATCGTCCTTTAACTCATGCCTAATGTTTCCTTCGATTCGCAATTGAATTTACTTACCAGTAAGCGTATCTCTTTCGTATCGTATGGCAATATGAGTATCGTGCTCTAAATTTCGGAATTTTGTTTCGCATCCGGCAAGTTGAGTATGAGAACCATCGCGATCGTGATCATAATGCAGAGAGCCATTGTTGACCATTGCCGAAACGTAGGGATGCTGGAACTGAGGAAACAGAATAATATATCGGTGTCAGTATGTGCTGCTACACTTATTTTCAATTTAAAAAAAATATATAACGGTAGGTTTGCCATTAAAAAAAACAGAGAGATTATAAAAAGAAGGTATACCTAATTAATTGTACCCGTTCCAAGTACGTTGTTAAGATCGTGATTACGAGCAAGTTTTTCTTACATATACGTGTAACCGCCGCCCGGCTTTAGTCGCAAAAAACTCTACCTTTTTCTCTGAGGTGGGCTAAGACCTTCTCGAGTTTATTTATGGATATGGTTACATAGTATACTTGTGTCACGATGTGTTTGTACGTCTCGTGTTACATGGACCAGTTTTTTTAATCCAGACAACGCGAGGCGGTCGACTGTCAATGGCTTGCAGCATTGAACTTAACTAAATATTCTATCTTTCCTATCTGTGTTTACAAATTGAAACTTGAGACGTATAAATCGTGCGATTCAAGCGTTAGCGGCACCTACATTGCCGACGTCGAAGAAAAAAATGTTCCAAATTTTTTACGAATATCTTAACACCCAAGGGTGTATGAAAATTGCACAAATAGGAAAAGATTCTTCGAGATTACGATCCTAACGACGTGTTAAAAAATTATAGGTATCTGTGAGGAATACCCAAGTCTTTATAATCATCATAAAACAGTTTAGTTGTCATACATACATTATGTGGGCCATTATGGTTGCTATAGGTATCTAAAAATACTGCTAATCCTTGAAAGTAATCTTGATTTCCAAATACAGGGCCTATCTTCATTCTTTCCTTTGCATACCAAATAGCAAAACCATCGCCGTACAATTCTTTTCCTTTTCCATGAACTTTAAAATGAACTTGAAGCTCCCAGTTTCTTGCTTGGCAGGGCTATGCACAAAAAAGATTCTATGAACGTTAAAATGTCTTTGACACTTAAACTGCTGCATCATCCGCATTCTGGTAATGGTAAAAGTACTGAACAGGCCTGGTCACCTACATAAAGGTGACGCTTAGAAGTGTTTGATATAGCTGCATGCATGGCCTGACAGAGAATATCTTACAAATTTGCTTGATGTTCAAAGTGCTAAGGTATAATTAAAGCATTTACATATAAAACAATCTAATTGTACAATGTTTAATACCAGCATTTAGTATCTAATTAAAATGAATGTAAACTTACAACGGAGTTCCATATGGCACCTTGTTTACTCTGTAAGTCCGGAGTTAATCTTATGTAGTTATTTGTCACGATTGTGCTCCCCATAAAATCCCAATACGGCATTGTCATGCCGGACCCTGAAAAGCGGTTAAACTATTAATACAAAATGTATAACCATTCTTATTAAATTGAATTACACTGATGAACCGTACGAAAGAAATATATTCACGCAATCCTTTGACTTTATCGCTAAGATACAAATTTTCATTTCAAAACCCGTAACCTTAACTTTCTACGATTTCCATTGATTTTCGCATTCTGATGGTAAAGCGTGATTCTTAATTATCATTGCAATTAATTATGCACATTGATAATTCATGATATTCAAACTGGTCTCCGTAGCACAGAAGTATACAAACCTTGATACGGTCTTATTAAAGAATGCTCTCGTTTCATATAGTCTTTTGTATTCCATTCTGCTACTACTGATTGCAGAACACTCACTATTAATAAGAGGCACGATAGCAAGTTCATGGTTCCACGTATTTTATGCGCATACACCGACCTAACTTCGTTACAAACTATACTTTGGATTGCGTTTATTATCTTCAGACAATTACAAAGCGTAAATCCGTAGGATCCACCATCCACCTTCAGTATCAGTCCGTGACTAGCGTGACTAGCGCTGCATTACGCGCATCAGTCGACACCGTTGACACCTCCACACTGAACTCAGGCCCTCGACCGGTGCAATTTGGCCAACATTAAAGTTACAATGTTCTTCGATATTGCAGCTTCAGACTGCTCGGTACATTGAAACGTGCATCGATACGAAAAGTATCGAAAAACAAATTATCACGTAATGGTTAATAATCGTGCGATGTAAGTCCGGTTCTTCACCTTTTTAATAGTGGGTGTACAAAATTTCATCGAAGGGTTGGGTAGGTTGCTGTACTTCAAACGTTACCGTTTGGATCACTCGTGGTTATTAAAAACTCTGGCCCCCCCTGAAGAACGGCGAAGCAAAAGTAGCACGGTAAAAGAAGGAGAAATACTATCGTATGGTAATTCATAACGGAACATACTCATCGGCCGGACGATATATTATAACAGTAATCAACATAAATCTATATTTATTTGTATAATTTGTACAATTTGTACAGCGATAGCAGCGCCTCGTTGCATTCTCGTTGTCTCGAATTCTCTCTATATGCATTTAACAGAATGCAGTGCTGCCTCACAGGGAGACAATAGAGTGCCGGCTATCGAATGTACGCGTGTGTGGGTCTATACTTGTGTGTTGTACGTCATTGACAATTTTTTTTACGTGTGTGCTTTCTCGTGCATACGATTACGTAAAAAGCATTACTTATTTAAACAGAGCCAAAGCGTAAAGTACCGGGAACAGCGAAAAGTTCACACGCATTGCCGGCTGTCCGTTTTGAAAGAGGAGTATATCGGAACGCTTGCGTTTACGATCTCGAAACGGGCGGCGCGAATTCACAAGCGACCTGCGTAGTACGCGTAGTACGGTACTCTGTATAAGTTACGCTTTGATGCGTGTGTTGTATTGCGTTGTGGTAAAGTTTCCTTTCTCCTCTCACAGTCTCTTCCTTTTCCTCTTTCAGGCGTAATGCCTTGAGTGTTAATTGAAATAAAGAAACTGAGAGAAAGAGAAACGATCGGGCAAATAAAGCGAGAATAGAGAAAAGAGCGGAAGCAAGGTACAGATAGATTAGTTGATCTCTGCCGTATCTTAGCGCGGGGTCTTGTCGGGATTACGCGGGGGCAAGTACGTCTAAGAAAAAGGGCGTGGAAAATTAATCGGCGTAATAGGGCAAGACGTGTAACCGTACGCTAACGATGGGTAAGACGCTAAAGAAGGCGGCCCCTGGGGGTGATGAGAGGAATTTGTACGATCGGAGACTCAAGGCAACAACCGCGCCGTCGAAAGCCTCTGAAACTAGCTTGCACGAGAGACAGCGCGAATCCGAGAGTTCGAACAGGTTTGTAAAATCAATTAGCCAAACGAACAGCAAGTTTTATCCACAGTTTCTCTGATTGCTCATCAGTTTTCAGTTCATTTCATGGCAAAGTTTGCACCGAGCGTCGACGTGTATACACATTCATACGCGCATCTTTGCCTCGGTTATTCTACTGTTACGGTTTCGTTTTATGTCATGCCCTTTAACTATGAGTAGAACAATGCATATGACATTTATGACAGAAAAGTAAATCATGGACCTCTGCTTCGAAAGACTACTGCCCTGTGTTCCGTTGAGTTTTGTTACAAAGCAGGAGCTACGTTACCCATGTCTACTTAGTAACGATAGCATCGATAACATTTTCAATAAGCACATTAGTTTTCTTGGAACAAATGGGATGAAAGAGAAATAAGGCAAAATTATAATTTGTATTTTGCTAAGACACGACCCAAAGATAAGTAAAACCAGAAAACAATGAGAAACTTTGGTCCAGCTGCTTTATCAATTTTTTTTTAAACTAATACCTCTCATCACCTCCGATTCTTACATGATGGACAATAGACGTATGACTACACGCACATCTTTGCATTATAGATTGTAAACAAATTCTTTTCCTTGTTTCAGACCTAAGTTGAGCAGTTTACAAAAAAACATACCACCTGGCCAAAGGAAAACTTTGAAAGTAAGTTTTCATAGATGGAAACAGATCGAGCCACGATTCATATGTTCATGAACTGATAGTATGACTGTGATAAGAATCAAAATTTATATATTTTGGTCAGGATTAGGAAATCTATAAGTACCACTAGATTAAACAAATAGTTTGATCAGCTTGAATCAATTATATTTCCTCTTATCAATGTTTTCAATGTTATTTGACTTAATGATTAATTTGCTATGGTAAAGTCAAAACTTTTGCCATTGAGCGTCCCACAGTTAATTCGTTATCGTCATTTATCTTTGGTGATTATGAAGAGTATAGCAGTTATATAGAAGTTATCATATTTCCACTGAATTGGAACGAATTATCTCTTACCAATTGCGTGTTATATTAAGAAGATGCAATGTTTTTTTAAACGTCCGCATAAGTAGTAATAAAAAATCTAAAACGAAAAAAAATGGATGTGTTGCAGAGTAAACTTCGAACGCCGACAAAGCGTAGAGCAAATAGTCCAAAGCAGTTGACCAAGCAATCGATTACTTCCAAAGGGAAAAAAACGTTAATTTTACGCGTTAAAAAGGCAGAGATGAAAACCGCAGACATGCAACCCGAATCGGAGGAATCGGAGGTAAAATTGGACGTAGCAGTAGAAGAAAAAGTTACGGAAGTTTCGTCCGAAAAGAGAGAAAAGAAGGAAGATGATGTGGACAGTACTACCCCCGAAAATATACCGATTTCCGAAGAATCGATCGACACAAAGAAGTTGGACGACAAAGAACCGTCGATTATCGAGGTACAACTTGAATCGTCGGAGAATGAAAATGATTCGCAGCGCAATACCTCCAGTCAAAGTAAAGAGTCTGAAGAACAGGAAGAAAACGATCTAAAATTGAGTTTCGATACGGAAGAATCTACGCCAAAAACGGATGATCAGTCTCCAAGAAATGAGCCGGAAACCGAAAGCAAGGAAGAATCTCAGCCTGTGGAAACGGAAATTACAAACGGTATACGTGAAAAGGAAGATTTGCAAAGCGAGTCTCAAACCGATACGGAAAGCTACTCGGTAGATATTGTCGAATATACGACGTCAGAATTATCCGAAGCATCCGAGACTGTATCTCAGAGCGATAATCAAAAAGAAAAGAAGAAATGTCCCGAAACAGCGAGCACTGAATTACCATTCGTTTCTTACGATCCTTCCATAATGTTAAAAGACGTACAGATCAAGTTGAACGATTGCCTCAAAGATAGTTCAAAACAGATCGACGGGGGTAGCATCGAACAGGACACACGTAGTGCGGTTGTGAAAGACATGTCATTCGGAAAGACTCTCAGGAATATCTCTGGCAGACACTCTATTAGCAGGATGCGCCATGTAACGTTACGAGAACAGAAATATTCTCCGAATAGCTCTCTCTTTGTCAACACATCCAGGATGTCGTTACCACAGGACGACACGGGCGACTGTAAAATTCTACGCTACAGCATAGGTCTACCTGGGACACCGGCCATCAACGGTACCCCTGCAGAACGAAAGCGGAAGTTGGAAAGTAAAAGTTTGAGTTCGGCGAAAAAGCAAAAAGTTGAATCCGACTATAGTTTCTTGGACGTTTCGATGAGTCTCCTTAAGGGATTCCGTAGACCCGTTCAAGTCTCAACGCCAGTCGCGGAGTACAAATTTCCGTCGAGCAAATTGAACATCAGTGGAATAAATGACGAGGAAAATAAAATAATGAACGAGCCGATAGAAGGCACGAAAAAATGGTGTAGCATCATGTAAAGCCATATCGTGTCGCGAGTATCGACGTGCGAAGTTCTTTTGTATTTTTTTCACGCGAAGTAAGCGACCCGCGGTAGTTGCGAACCTGGTACAAATATCGTTACGTCATTATGTTCAATTATCGCAAATATTTTCGAAATATCTCAGTCTCGAATGTTTCGTTTGCTCGATCGAAACGTCACCACGAGTCGCAATTAAACCTCGTTCTTTCGAGTTCTCGAAAATACGATTGATTTCCACCAATTTCTAAAGATCTTATTAAATATTTAAATTTTCTACTATCGCGCAAGCTCATATGCATATATATGTACATATACGTATGTAGAGCTAAACCGTGTACAAGATTTCGTGCAGCCTAAAATGACAGAGGCATCATCGGCATCTCGTTCCGACCAATGAAGTATTCGAACGATTAATACGTTATCGTTTATCGTCGCTTGGAATTACAAGAGATTTTATACTAAAAACGAGAATTAATTGTACGACCGAGTGAACGTTGGACGGTTATTTTCCCACATGACAATTGCATCTCTAAAGTGTTTGTACTATAAAATTCAGTAACGCGACCGGCAAGAAACGAAGTTTGTTGTAATTGTCAGTACTAGTAGAGTACTAGCAATATCATTCAATTATATCTTGGACATTTTTCAAATTTCTTTCACGCATATAATATGTTTCATTATAGACATATAAGTAGGAGATTGATTCTTGATTAACATATACACGTCATTTAAACTGTCGTATTTAAGCGGTGAATCCTGAACGATCGATATTTGCCGTCGATATCGGTAAAATATATTCTTCGTTTGCATTAAGAAAACGAAATCGATATCCGTGATAAATATTGATCCTTTAAAAGCCGTCTTAAACGTTAACACGTATCGCATCTTTTTCATTAAAAGTGCATTATTTTGAACGAAAGTATGATATGTAAAGCACATTAGAAATATATATATATAGATATATATACGTATTATTTTATTTTTCGACGTTATATTCTTCGTAGATTGCGCGCTTGAACGCGTCTATAGAATTATTTTTATGGAGAGAAATATTCTTGCCTCGGCGAAAAAAATATCGGAATAATGAAATGCGAAAGCGTTAAGACTTAGCCGAGAATAACGCGAGCTTTTATTACTTTATGTAGGAATAATTGTTGCATTAAGTAAGACGGCTTTTTTTGCATTTATCAAATAGGTAGCGCGGAAGACGGACTTCCGGTTCGTAGATTGAGCCTTGCAAATTTCTCTCTGCCCCGATGTTACAGAGTATTTTTATCGAGTGATCTCGGACCGTGGAGTAATTCCGTCAAATATTCATCATACATTTTTCAAGCATCCTTGATAGAAATTTGCAATACACACGCGTATCCTGCCCTTGTGGCCTATTTACATATTCTTCTATTCGTCTTCTTATGTATGTGTTAAAAAAAGAATAATATCAATGTATTGAATGCGTTGTTACATTTTAAGAACGCGCAGCGGAAATCTTTCGATTTTCATAAAGGACACAATCATTTGGAGCCGTTTATGTTGAAAGTGGTATAAGTCAACTATCTTTATATCGAGATATTTAAGAGTTTGCGTTTGAATGTGTTTAAAAGTATTGATGGCAATTTTCGAGCAGATTTACTTGCACTTGTTATCTTGGATACTTATATTTTTCTCAGTGTAAAGAATGTCGTATAGTCATCGATGAATCACCATTTTTCATTACGATAAAGTGACTTATGCCACATTCAAAATAAACGCCAAATTTGTCTCGACGCTATATTACGTTAGCTTTAACATACGAATCGATCCTTTCAATGTTGAGACATAATACCTCTTCCGAATGGTTAAAGAACATTTAATTTTTGATAAAGTACTTTATCGTAAATCAGTTTTTAAGAGTTCGTCGTTGTAATTCGACCAAAGTGATATCCTTCGGACGATGCCAGTCGTTGTATTGAACACCCGTGTTCTCGATTACGTGACATTATTAGATTAACGATATCTTTGGAGATCTCGAATGTATTTCCGTGTTCAAACACACGGTTCCCATCATTTTATACCTTAACGGATTGATAAGATTCACCGACGATTATTATCATTGAAATTAATCAGAGCTGATACGTAAGCAGCTCGACATTATTTTGTGTTTGTTACATTGATAGAGAAACGTTAAAGAAGTGTATGAATGATGTATATAGAAGGAGTATGAGATTTATAATAAATCTGGAAAACCTTCGAAAATGCGTCGATGACTTTTAATTAACTAATCGGTACTTTCTTTTTTTTATCGCTACGAAGGACACGTTTAGAAACAATGGTTTTCTTTCGCGCGAGAAAGTTTCTTTTACCCGCCTTGCATGCGCATACTTTAAGTTTGTACCGAGCGCGCAGATTCTATTTATAAACAGTTTTAATAACGTAAATTAATTTGAAGTTTTATAATCACATAACGGGACGTATCGTTATCACTGATAGAAGCTGCCTAAAAGTTCTGTACATTCACGCTATCCCAGTTTTTTATATATAAAAAAGTATTTACCAAACATGTCGGTAGATGATATTTATAGAGATACGATAGAATCGATTATATTTTTAAAGAATATGTTAGTAGTAATATATACCACTTAAATATATTTACAAACGATATTCATCTTTGATTTCTTTACCCTTTGAGTGGAAAAGACGAGTGTTGTATAAGCGTTCTCTGTCAAATTTAAGTCCGACATTCATCCCATGTCCTGCAATACTTTTTAATAAAATTCGGCATCTTTATTTTTCGATCGTAAACTAATAGATGTAGTAGTAACCTAACCATTTTCAATCGATCCATTGCAATGCGAAATTAAATAGCATATTTCAGTTCAAAACCTCAAAATTAAATTGTAAGGCAAGGGGTTAATATCAATGTTCTTACCGGTATTCAAAACAGGCGTCACTTTACGATCCTAAAGATGGCGATTAGAGTGCCGGTGTTACATTCCAAATCGAATTATCTGCTATTGTGCATTAAATAAACGTCAGCTGAACGGTCAATCGAATTTGTTTGGAATACCACGGTGCAAGAATGTTGCTAACACTGAAACCGGATCATAAAAAGCATGTCCTATTTCTTACAGAACAAGCCCCACAAGGTATTTGAAATGTTCAAAATTTCGATCAATCGATGGCCACAGTTTTTGAGAATTTGATATGCTTAAAGCGCGACTTTGGTTTTTTTCAGTTTTGCAGGACTTTTGCAAATTAGCCTTAGATTATCTACAGAAGGGGCCAAATATTAAATTGTACAATGCTGCAGCTCGTAAGTTAATAACATATTCTGATATTCGAACGAAATAAATAACTATTATTCATTTCAGAAAAATTGGAAGTCGAAATAGACATGGTAAAAAATTGCGTAGAAGGCCTGGTAAATGTGTTACTGGAAAGCTGTAGACATAAAGTAATATATTTGTTATCAATACAATTATATATTAATACTGAATGATATGTAATATATTAGTTACTTATACATACATATTTTATAGCTAAGTTCCAAGGACTTCAGGGACTCTATAATAGCTTTAGGTTTCTCTGAAGATAAAGAAATGATATTAAGTAAGTTGTACGATGCAAAGAAGGAAGAAATATCAGATATTTTGACAAAGATTGGTTTCAAATTGCCAGAGTATCACGATATGGAATGGAGATTTGAAGTTCAAGTAACAATGCTCTTATTAAATGCTATTTATCAAAAAAAGGAATTGTAGGAAAAGTGGAATAGAAATATATATGCCTGTGTATGTTTTTAGGTCGCGTCAAGGTCATTACTGAAGCAAGCTGCTCCCCTTGTTACTTTAGATTTGTCTATAAAAAATCCAGATAAAGATGGAAACATTGAACATGTATTATTGCAAGCCGATCCTGTCAATTTATTACACTTGACTCAGGAGTTGGAAGAAGCATTGCAAGGGGGTCGTAGCCAACACTTCCGTAGAATTTCAAGAGTAATAAAGTGAAAGTACGCTGTAGTTATATTTTTGATGACGAATAAAATCAAAGTCATGAAGGAGAAAATTTGGGTTACTTTCAGTTTAGAGCTATGATATAGCAGTTATCATTTAAATCAAATTAATGAAGCATATGTAAAGTTTCATTTTGATTAGATTATTTTAAATTCTGACTGACAGTACTTTTATGAGGTGCTCATACGTCATGCTGCTACAAATGCATATTAGATTTGTACGAATGCTTCGGTGAAACTGTATGTGAATACATTTAAATATTTTATTGGATAAGTTTATTGAGTTCTGCGTCCAAGACCGTATATAAGAGGAGGGTGATATGATGCTGTCTACATTTCGTTAAATTCAAGCTGTGTCATACAATTTAAAGAGTTTTAAATTCTGAAAGAAGTGTTTCATTAATGTTAATCTGAAAATTTGACATATAAAGTTAATCATTATGGAACATTATGCAAATATGACTGCTACTTTTTTAACCGAAAAAATGTCCCACAAAATTCCTATTGAATCTACAATAGGACCTCAATTTGCACGACAATGGATGCGGTATAGTAATCATACAGTTGTCAGTAACGTGCCTGATGATGTGATGCATTTAATTGATTTACATTGGTAACTGTTGCAGTCTAATTATGATTATTATAAATACAAAAAATGCTTAAGAAGATTGTGCATTAATAACAATGTATTTAACATGCAGGTACCAGTTTGTTCCTTTAGATCCTTTATGGCATAAAGTTTTAGGGCTTGTTATGACGGTATTAGGAATAATGGGGTGGTGTGGAAATGGAGTCGTGGTTTACATATTCTTAATAACACCATGCTTAAGAACACCGAGCAATCTTCTCGTTGTAAATCTTGCCTTCTCAGATTTTATAATGATGGGTTTTATGTGTCCTCCTATGGTGATAAACTGTTATTATGAAACTTGGATTTTAGGTAAGATTCTGTGCGTGTGTGTGCGTGTGTATTCACTATTGACCAAATTAATAAAAGCCTTGGAATCTTCTTCATAAAGGACCACTGATGTGTGACATTTATGCTATGATTGGCTCGTTATGTGGATGTGCATCAATTTGGACAATGACTGCTATTGCTTTGGACAGATACAATGTTATAGTGAAGGTACATAAAAGTATATGAATCTTATCATTTACAAGTGAAATTAGATCTTTGACTTAATAATATTTCTAGGGAATGTCTGGAACACCTTTGACCATTAAAAGAGCTATACTGGAAATCATTATAATATGGTTATTTGGTTTACTTTGGACAATCCTACCAATGGTTGGCTGGAACAGGTAAAAGTAACTTTCTAATCGGCCAGCATGAATATAGATTTGTAGATAAATGCAATATAATATATAGAAATTTATAATTTGTTAATCAGGTATGTTCCAGAGGGTAACATGACGTCGTGCGGCACTGATTTCCTTGCCAGAGATTGGGCTTCTAAATCGTATATATTAGTTTATTCGGTATTTGTTTATTATACGCCACTGTTTACTATAATTTATAGTTATTATTTCATTGTCACGGTAAGTACCCGAGTATTTGCGTTAATAGTTATCAACATTTTTTTAACTCCTCTGCTCGTTTCTCGGTATCCCATAGACAGTTGCAGCCCACGAACAAGCAATGAGGGATCAAGCGAAGAAGATGAACGTTGCTTCTTTGCGATCCGGAGATAATCAAGGTCCCAGTGCCGAAGCAAAGCTAGCAAAGGTATGAAATGCGCATTACTCTTATTTTCATTTGGTATTAATGTGAAATTAACTTTTTCAGGTTGCATTAACGACAATATCATTGTGGTTTATGGCTTGGACGCCTTATCTTGTTATTAATTACATTGGCATTTTCAATCGTACTTTAATTACACCTTTGTTCACTATATGGGGTTCCCTGTTTGCGAAGGCAAATGCGATATATAATCCCATTGTTTACGGAATCAGGTGCGTAACAAAAAAATATAGAACTTCGTCGTTAATTCATATTGTAAAATTATTATTTATTCTAATAGTATATCTCATAAATTTATTTAATAGCCATCCAAAGTATAGAGCGGCGTTGAAGGAAAAATTACCCTTCCTAGTTTGCGGTTCGACCGAAAGCGCGGCGCCTGCTACAGAAAAACCAGCGGATGCTGAAAATTCTTAGAGCACAAAAAACTGGAAAAATTAATACATCTTCATGAGGAAAAATGTGTAAGTACGAAAAACATCGAAAACAGAGGATTCATTCTGGAGAAAGATAGTGTTATAACGTTTTGATATTAAATGAGATAATAATTGAACTGAATTGATAATAATTCGGCTGAAATTGATTCAAACACAAACAGTTATCTGACCTTAAATGTTTGTAAATGATGTGTATTATATAAAGATGATCGCTGTTAAAGTAAAAAGGGTATTAATATTGCTTGCAGAATTTATTTGGTTTTATAAAATTATGCAGAGTTACAACGTTATCGTCATATATTACACGGTATGCTTACTAATCTAGTAAACATAGAATCAAAAGCTGTTATACCAAAGTGACCATGTATATAGTTACACAATAAAATTTATAAAATCATAACCGTGTCTATGAATCAACTGTAAATAATTTGCACCGTGGTGAAATGCAAATCATTAATTCAGTCATAGACGATTAGAACATTGCTCATTTCACTTCATACATTAAACTGTCGTATCATGGAGCTGCAATGTCATATTAATTATTCATATTAGATGGTACATGTGTTCAATTTAATATACCTTCGTTTTACCTCGATGCATCACTTTAGTCCCAATCGAGTTTCCAATGATATAAATCCTTCCTTTCAACAGAAAGACGATACGTCCATCAACGTCAATATTTACAATTCCAGAACTTGAGATTTGGTTGTATCTTTATTTTAATTATCATTATATGTGAGTGATGCAGACCGTTTCGTTTTATGTTTTCATCAAACCAGAAGACGCAAGACACAATGAAGATTTAGAGTTTTACGCGTTAGACTTTTCGCTGTTTGCGACGGTGGTAGTGCCGGAGACAGTGGACGTCGCGTCTGCAGCTGGTGCCGGTTCAGCGGCACATGCAAGAGATGGAAATCTCGCATAAAGTGCCGCACGGTATTTAGGATGACTGAAAGTGGAAAGGAAATATACAGACCGAACGATTTCAATGTCAGCAAATGAAAGAAAGCATATACTTGAAATTGAATGTTTTCTTTAAATGCTCTTCACCATTATCCTCGGAGTAAATACAATTACCTAATTCCATAAACGATAGGATTGTAAACGGCATTGGCCTTGGCGAATAGAGCGCCCCAAATACTGAACAGCGGAGTAATGTTAATGAGATTAAACATGCCACCATAGTTGATGACCAGATAAGGAGTCCAGGCCATAAACCACAGGGAAATTGTCATCAGGGCAACCTGGAAGCAAATATTTTATGCTGCGTACAAAGGCACAAACGACTTGTAAATACATTATTCGTAAAGAATCGGAGGTGTCCGTACTTTTGCTAATTTGCACTCGGCACTGGTGTTTTGATTTTCCGACGACCTTAGAGAGGCGACGTTCATTTTCTTTGCTTGCTCGCGCATATTTTTTTCATGAGCAGCGACCGCCGAGATAATGTAGTAGTAACTCCAAATAATGAGAAACAGTGGCGCGAAGTATACCCATATGCTGTACAGAACGATATACGAGATCGACACGATGTCCCTGCTCAAGTAGTCGGTACCGCAAGCTGTCATATTGCCTTCTGGCACGTATCTGTTAATATACATTTGTAAATTTCATTATCCAGAATATTGAATTCCAGGCGAATTGACGTGCAACGAATGTCGAATTCAGTAAATGCGAAGAGAAATAAGATTACCGGTTCCAGCCGAATACAGGTGCAATTGTCCAGCCCAAGGAGAACAACCAAATACCCAGTATACGAAGAAGAGCTCCATTGATCGTTAATGGTTTACCCGATAATCCTTTGACGATTACGTTGTATCTGTCAAATGCAATCATTGTCATTGTCCAAATGGAGGTACATCCAAACAGGGAGCCCACCATCGCATAGATTTCGCAAAACAGAGGTCCGAGGACCCATGTCTCGTAATAGCAACATATTACCTGTCGTCAATAAGAAGTTATTTGATCGGTTCTAAGGGAATTATAATACCTATGCTAATAGCACTATTAATAATAAGTCTATAGATAAGGAGACTTTTAAAACAGAGATCAAAATTTTCATTCTAATACTTTTAGGCATTGCACTAAACGTAAAAACGGTCATATAAAAAAAGTGAGACGAAATGCACACACCATTGGCGGAGACATACACAGCATCATGCAGAAATCACTGATGGCCAAATTGATCACCAGTAAATTACTGGGTGTACGAAGACTTTTGGTCGATGCGAATATATAAACCACCATTCCGTTACCGGAAACTGAGACGATACCGAGGACGGTCATAACGAAGCCGAGTATCCCATGCCACATGGGATTCAATGGTGGATACTGATACCAGTGAGCATCGAGCAGATGGTGCATTTCGGGTGGTACTTTGTCTATTAATGTTTGGTTGCCAAATCTCCCCCCCTGGGCTGCCCAGGAGGAGTATGCTGCAAAGCTGGGCCCCGATACGACAGACATGGTTGACTATGAACAATAAATCGCACTGTTGTAATAGAAATTATTTAGTTAAGGAGTCCATTCGTATTTTCAACGGTACAAATAATTTTGCAATTCATCCGGGATGCACGTGAATTAAATTACAGTCCCAAAGATACCAAAAAGAAATGGTAAAGAGAAAATGCTTGACACTCTCTGAAAGTGATACGTTGAAGAGGTTTGAGCACCGACTCACCTTCAAATTACTTGGAGAAAATCGTGATTGAACGAACTAATCCAAGTAAATGTCTCCGACTGATCTGAATCGGCCGCGGCAGGCTGTTGAAATTTAGCAGGATGTAGGAAGGTCCGCTGCTCTAGGTCCACTGTTGGATGCGGCTCGTACTGCCGATGTACGAGTTCCCTTTAAATATGCACCGATCTGTTAGCCCGGCTCTCTCATATGTACCCTCAGCTCCTCCTCGCTATATGTTGTTACGATCTAAGTCGCCAAACAGTCTTAAGCAGGTCTTTATTAAGTTAACGAGGATTTAAGAATACCTTGGTGTATTCCTTAGTTCTGCATACAGAAACCTTACGAGGAGCTATGGCAAGAATAGAATACACAGAATCACCCTATCCTTTGATTATGCTAATCTTTCAAATTCCGTAATCGCTCTGACGCCCCGTTCAGTAAGTTTTACGCTCGTTCTTCGTCGTTTATTTACCGGAGCGAATTAACAAGATATAAATTGATTTGTAACATTTCCTCTCCTTTCTGTGTTTACTCGATTCTTCGTAAGCTCCGAAATGTAAACGGTGACGACGTTAATTTCATGTTCACATTTCTATCATTCAGGTTTAAACTTTAATATGGTTTCGTTCTATAAGAAGCTTATTATAACAACGTTTATATACGCTTGCTGTTTACTTACATTCGGTCACATCGTAGAGCTGGAATTTTACGGTATTTTCCGGGGGAAACATTCTTGATACTTCGCGACAGTTTTACTTTCGACAGGGATGTATTCGATTCTTCGTCGCGGAAAGTAACTCGTAAGAGACATCATTCTACGGCTGTTACGTGCTTAATGTTTAACATTTCTTGATCTTGCAATTGTTAACGGTTGAGTCTACAACAATAATAACAGTGTTTCAAGAGCAACTCTTTACAAAGGTGTGAAATTTTCTATTCAAATCCATGATGTTATGGAATTGTAAAATATAGTTTTTACAATACAAAATACTCTCTTCGTTTTTAGTGGATTGTTTTATTTGGATCAAACACACTCCCGCCCTTCATTTCAAATTACGCGCATCGATTCGCGAGATACGTGCGAGATATCGCAAGAATGAAATTTAAAATGATTCAAAATGGTAGCGCAACGTTTGTCTCGTTGTTGCTTTCTGTAAAGTTGTCAATTATTTCAACGAATAATAATTACCGATTTGTCTAACGACACAGCGAATGTATCCGTATATCTATCTATATTTGTTTTGTAATAGAAAAAACGTAATATGAAGTGCTTTATGAACAAAGTGGCAGTGTTTTGAAGTTCAATCATTGCAAAACATGGAGGAAGATTCGGAGCCTCAGTTGCCAGCCGGTCCCGAAGAAAACGACGAAGATCAATTAACGGCACAGAGCGTTCTATTAGCGATAGAAAATGCCTGGCTAAATGAAAAGTTTGCCCCTGAAATTCTGCCCCATCAGTCCGACCTAGTTGATTGCATGCTACAACAAGTCGCCCACATGGAGGAGAACATGAAGAGGTTAGAAAAAGGCGACCTAAGATTAATGATTCATAGGATGGAGCTTGATAGGATCAAATTTGTGATATCTAGTTATCTTAGAGCTCGTCTGGAGAAAATCGAACGATATACCATTGATATATTATCGCAAGAAGCCAGTAGATCTCCGGAAGATACATATTTAACGCCGGCGGAACTTCAATTTGCCAAAGAGTTTCTCGCGAATATCGAAACGCTTTTTCGGACGATTGCTTTGCAACATATGCCTGGCAACTTTCAAATATTCGAGTTCAATAAATTTAGCATAAAGCCAAACATGCGAGCATACGTATTCCTACGTGCCAAGGATAGAATAAACGGTATCGTATTGCCCGGGGCACTAGACGAAGAAATAGACTTTGAGTCAGAATCACAACATATTATTCAATACAGCGCAGTAGCAAATTTAGTCAAGAGCGGTGCTGTGCAATTAATTTAAAGCTATGCAATTAAAAGTTTTCAAAGACTCTGTGGTTATACCTTTGGTGCATAGGATAAGTGGTATGAGGTACAATTTTTCTCGTTAAATATGGGATCACAATATCATGCTGCGAGGAATCTAAGGAAAATATTTCCTCTATTTTGTATGTTCGCTTTATTAAAGCTCCAAGGTAAATATTTGTAGAATTATGGTTACATTCGACGATCTGAAAATTGTACGTATTGGAATATTTATTAAAATAGATCACAGGAAGCTACTGTATGTTGCGGTATAAAATACTTCAAGACTAAAATTGTAAAGTATGAAAATAAGGTTTCTTTTGTTACTCCTATTGTATACATTTTTTATTAATTGTATCACATTATATATTTGTTATGGATCTTTTGAGCTTCCTTAAATATAATCAATAAATAGGAAGTTTCTAAACAACTTGTGTTTCTGCAAAGGTTTAATTGTAAAATAAAAAATAGTTTGTATCCTTCTTTAGAAAGTACATTTCACTGCTTACCCATTGTGGTAATTAAAAGAATCGTATACGTATTCTTCCCAATGGTACTAAAATTATTGTCAAACTATGATATAATGCAGTAATGAAACTTTTAAAATGTTGTTCATTTTCATTAAAAATATAGAACACAATTCCACTTAAAATGTAAAAATACAATGTATATAAAAAATTACGAAAATAATCAATAGCTTACATCTACCGGTCTCTAACAATTGTTAAGGACTTTTGCATTAATATTGCTACTGTATCAATCATGGTTTCCAATCGTATCATCGTTAAGTTTATTTGGTTGTAGCTGCAAATTCATTGCATTAATATGCTTATCATAAGCCTAAAAAGATAATAGTGATATTTCTGTTAAACTTACAACAAATCACATTATGTCACAAGCATACGAACGAAAATATATTCAACAATAACTCACCTCTTTTGAAATATTTTTGAGTTGCTCGGAAATCGCCTTTCCAGTTTCTTTGACCATACTCGTAAAGTGACTGTTCTCACTTTGAAGCAACACATACGGATGATCAAACTCTATTACTGTGCCATTATCCATAACCAAAACTTTATCGCTGTCCATTATTGTATTCAATCTATGTGCTATAGTCAATACTGTACAGTCGTTAAACTTTTGTCTAATAGTCTTCTGTATAAGCGAGTCTGTCGCAGGATCGACATTAGCCGTAGCTTCGTCCAGAATAAGAATCTTATTGTTTCTTATAATTGCACGGGCAAGACAAAGTAACTGTCTTTGGCCAGCACTAAAGTTAGCTCCTCCTTGTTCTACATAATGATCCAAGGTAAAAATTGCACCTTTCAATTCAACGTCCTCGAGCGCAGCCCAAAGAGCATGATCGTCGAAATTTTTGAAAGGATCTAGATTATCACGAAGTGTCGCGGAAAATAGCATTGGTTCTTGCGGAATAATAGATATCTTATTTCTTAAATCGTGAAGTCCTATTTTTTTTGTATCTACTTTATCTATGTAAATAGCACCCTCGATTTTCGCCAGGCGAAATAAAGCAGATATCAAGGAAGATTTGCCAGCACCTGTACGGCCGACTATGCCGACCTACATAAATAAGATTTAATTGAACGAAGCGTTTGATTCATTATAACGATTAATGATCAGCTTATCAATGTTAAAGGTAATTCGAATTACCTTTTGACCGCTTGTTATATGGACGGACACATTCTTGAGAATAGGCGGCTTTACATCGTCATAAAACAAGCATAAATTATCGAATTTTATATCTCCTTTTGGAGGCCAATATGCCGGAGGCTTTTTATTGGGTTCGCTTTCGAATGGTCCTTCTTTATCGAGCTGAGTAAATTGCATAATTCGTTCAATGCTGGTCATCTGTGTCATTGTTTCGGTTAATTGACGTGTTCCATGTTGTAACAGACCACATAAAATAAGAACTTGCGACAAGGCCAAACCAACGTTCCCCGCGAATACGTTTTCTAAAACCCGAAATTATTTGATCAAATGACAATTATTGTTTAACCGGGGACAGGAAGATGTTCTATATTAGATTACCATTGTTGAGTAGGACAAAACTGTACGCAACGAAAGAGATAAAGCACACGGATAGTAGGTCCAGGGTGAACCCAAAAGCTGTGCCAGTTGCTATAGTCATATAATAGGCAGCGGTATGAAGATCCTGATGAACGTCGAATTCTTTAGAAACCATGTTTTGCGCATTGGCAGAACGAATTGTAGTTAGCCCTAGTATTGATGAGTTAACGTGGGAAAAGACCGGGCTTTTTGCTAAAAATTAGCATACCTAAATTTTATTCGAATCGAATGTCAGTTGAAAAATATTAAAAATTAAGGGTGCAACCAAGATATTACCGATTCCTTCTAATCTTTTCACATCTTGCGCTGTTTTCTGGTATATGTTTCTTACTTGCCAAAAGAAATAACCCACTATAAACATCGGAAAGATCGTCCACCAGTTAATAATGAAAACTTGCATCAGAATTCCTATCATTACCGAAAAACCCTGAATAGTGTCCATCAACGTTCTAGGAAGAATTTCGTCCACTGCGCCAATGTCTTTCGAAAAACGATTTAAAATACGACCTAGGAAAAGAATTTCAATATTGTCTTTCAATTTTTTAATTATATTATACTATATTAAGCAATTATATTATAACTATATTATACCAATATAGTGCACATTAGATACTTACCGGAGTTATTTGTGTCAAAAAATCTCATTGGTGCCTTTAGCAAACACGAAAACATAAAATTATGGAGATTTTTACTAGCTTTCATGCACATATTGTAAAAGAGCAAATTTCTCGTTATGTTGAAAATTATGGTCCCAACGATCAAGCCTCCGTAAATCCATAAAGCCATATTGGAATCGAAATTATACGATCCGTTGTATTTTTCTTTAATTACCTCTGCCTACGAGAAATGATCTACAGTTATCGTCAATTATTAAATAATAGCTTAGGCCAGTTTGACTAATATACTGTTACTAACGGTTTCATTCGAATTATTTTCTGGGAGGAAAGTGTCTGAGTTAGGAATTAAGAAAGGCTTTAAAGATCCCGCTATCGTTTCGTTTAAATCATTCCCAGACGTAACGTAATCTTTTTCGGAGATTTGCATTGTATTATTGTACTCCGGTTTACCACGTAGTTCTTCTTGCCTCGTCCTTACAACGTAATCGAATTCGTGATAAAAAAAGAAAGTATAATTAGTTAAAAGAAAAGAAATTTGATAGCAGAAATTCAATAAAAAGTGCTTAACGACCCACCAGTGCGCCAGCCAATAATCGGTCCCACTGGTAACAGTTTGTCCGATAATTGAAATGCTTAAAAAAATAATGATCATCAATAGCGAACTACCAGCTCGAAAATATTTCCATAAAAGAGAGTTGGACATTATTCCTTTAGCCATTAATTCTTCCGTTTCTTTCGGTTCCATTTCATCTTCATCTTTGGTATTATTTGCAGTATGAATAGAAACGTCTGATTCAAAAATATCTTCCACTTCTGCGTCAGATTCTTCTTTTGTTTCGTCCACGATCATATTTAATATATTCACATGCTTATTTTGCAGCTCCGTTAAAGTGCCTTCGCACTCGATTTGACCCTTTTAAAGGAAATACGTAAAAGGCATTCAATTAATGTTTTGTTCTTATTATTATTAATATGGAATTTTTTTACGAAATATTGACTACTCACGTTATTAAGTACAATTATGCGATCACAATTTTTTAAATACTGCACTTGATGAGTCACGAGAATTCTTGTTTTATTTCGGAGATAATTTTTAATGCATTCGTCAAATAAATGTTTGCCGACATAAGCGTCAACAGCAGATAACGGGTCATCCAACAGATAAATGTCTGCATTTCGGTAAATCGCTCTGTATCGCGAATTATTTAAAAAAAATTGGTATAATGTTTAGATAACTCTATATACATTAAAAATAATTTCAAGATCAATGATTGTTTACCTCGCCAAGTTTATTCTTGCGCGTTGTCCACCGCTGAGCGTTCCACCCCTATCTCCGACTAATGTTTGATCGCCGTGATGTAATTGTTGAAAATCTTTCTCAAGAGCGCATACCTTAACAATTTCGTCATATTTTTTTTTATCGTAAGGTTGCCCGAAAAGTATATTATTACGTACGCTGCCCGGAAACAACCATGCTTCTTGACTGGCATACGATATATTACCATTAAGTCGTATTTCTCCGTGTGTCGGCCGAAGCTCTCTGATAAGTAATTGAAGAAACGAGCTCTAAAATTGTTAAGATAATATGTATATATTTTTCAGCCTTAACGAGTATGTATGATTTAGTATAATACCTTGCCTGCACCAATTGAACCAACAACAGCATAAAGTTTTCCAGAGCGTATTTCAACAGTAATATCGTGCAGCGTTTTTGATATTATATTTTCTCCCCACGACGCTGTAACATCTTTCATCATGATACTTGTGTTTTCATTAATTTCACGGGAGTAAACGGGGCATGTATTTTCTTTGAGAACGAGGAAATTCTATCAAAAACGTGATAAATAAAAAATTATAGATTGACATTTCTTTAAGGAAAGAACACTTGAGATTCGTTCTGTGATAAAAACTGATATCACAATTCGCCGGAACGCAAAAGCATTCGATGATTTTAATAATCTTTTAACTCTTGCAAATTAAACGAATGACGCAAACATTTATCAGTTTCGTATTACGTTTCAATTAATTGCTTCTTACTTCGAGTCTCTTAACAGTAATTGCAGCTTCTGCAGCTGCAGACACAGCCATTGGATAAAATATAGCCATTGTAAGCTGCAGAATATTATAGTACTGGGCCATTGAAAATACTTTATCGGCAGTTATATTGTTCCCGAGTAGTACATATGCCATAATTGTAAAATATAATGTGGTCCGCTCGGTAAATACAAATGTAGCTGCAGTAAATCCTCTTAAGTACGACATAAGTATAAGAACATCTATTTCACAGCTGGAAAATAATTCAAAATTTTTATAATAATGACAATATGAAAAAAGTAATATTTCCAAGTAAGCTGCTTCATATCTACGATAGAAAATTAAGAGCACCTTCTGGCAAAGGCAACGAGTTTTTCAAACGGTTTTTCCCAAGCATACATTTTTATAACTTGAATTCCATTAATTATTTCCGACATTAAGCGTACTCTCTCGTCGGTTTTGCATGCAATTTTTGATCTTAATTTTGATGCCAATTTACCCATGTACCCTAAAATTAAAATAATTTGTTCTGCAGTAAATATTCCACCAGAATTAGTGAAAGTCAATGCAATAATATAAACATACATACCTTGGACAGGTATTGTTTGAACGCTTATAAGGACAATACCAGCCAATGCAGCAATCCCTACGCTTTTGTAAATCAGGAAAGCGATTAGTACGCCTTGTATCGGTAAAATCCAAATATAATGTAACAATAAAAATAACTGCTCGAATTTAGATACGTCGTTTGATAGTAAATTTAAGATTTGGCCTGGTTTAGTAACGTTACTACATTTTGACAAACGTAAAATCTGAAAGGTATAAATTATGTAAAAAAATAATTAGGTAAAAAATGATTGAAGCAAGCAATTCGAATTACCTTTCTATATATCAAAGAAGAGCATGCTACTCTTATTTGCATACCAACTTCCATTAAGCCTAAATTTGAGTGCTCGGCAATAAAAGTTATAAGTAATGATAAAATTATAATAAGAGATGCATAAGTACATGCGTCTGCAACCGAGGATGTTGCTGTATGGCTGAAGTGCCAAATAAAAAATCCTAAAACGTATGGTTGTAGAACCCTGTATAACAATAATTATTTAACATTCATACCAATGATTATCGTATACTTATCCTATTATATATTACACAAATTTTTACCTTAAAACAACTGCTAAAAAGCATTGCCATCCTCCATAGATGCTAAACGACCAACAAAAAGTTTTCCTTAAAACTCTCAAAAGGCTCGGTTTCCTATCTGCACTTTTCGCCACTTTTAATTCTTCAAGCCAATTCCTATGAAAAAGAATAATACAAAGCTGTGTAAAAGTCCTCTGTTTTAAATAACTGAATTCTTACAACTCATATGTATGTCAAATAACAATAATTTTACCTTTCCAATTTATCTCCAAGAACTTGACTAACATTATTTGGCAAGACATTGTATATATCTTTCATTTCCAGATCATGGTCTCTTCCATACCAAAATAAAGGTGTCATCCACCTTTGGTAAAAGAAATGTCAAAACTTAATGGCAAGCACGTAATGCACACACTTCTTATTTTTAATATAATAATGGACGAATTGCAAGACATTCCATAAAAATATAATCATTAAGTAAGAGGTAATCTTACCAGAACGTAAGTTTACTGAAGATGCTTGCTGACAACTTGGGATTTGGATTATCATATTTCTTGCTACTGTCCATGATTCGTTTTTGTGTAAATTTTTAACAACACGACCGTTGATCATTCCACTAGAAAGGCGTATAAACGATTCGCGTACCAAAGCGGAACGTCAAACAAAATTAGCTACGGTTAAGAAGCAACTCATGCCCGCCAATAACGGCACGCTTCGCTCTCAAATTCTCATCGTGAGAGAGTCACGAGGAATGATTCAATCGTTTTTGAGCACGCTGCGTGTAAAACTCTTTTAAGTATTATGTATGATCGCGTTCGATGCGCACTACTACAAGCTAATATAATAAATTGCGACGGTAACACACAAGCGAACAATTAACAGACGTAATTTGATATGTACAAACCTATCGAATGACAGTCTATTGTAATTTCGTATAGAATAAAACACTGCAAGAACGGTGAAGAATGTCAAGGACATCGACATTATTGAGGAGAAGATCCTTTACGAGCATACGAACTTTTTTATTCGTATATTTCACACTATCTCACGAACTTTAATTTAACTGTTGCGCTTTTATGCGAAATTATTGAAAAATCTAGCAAGATGGTTGCTTGCTATTTCTGATTTTTTAAATTGAGATGATTATTACGAAAATAAATTACGAATTTCTTCTGCTAGAAGTGTCTTATTTTTTTAATGCTAACAGCAAGTTTCAGAAATTTTATTATTGCTATGAAAGATTAGATAAAACGGCAGTTTTAGAAGCTATTTTTTATCTGTTTCACGGTAGTTTCTTTATCATTGCGAAAATTAATCTTAAAAGCGTATTTATCTCTACGCTGCAAGTTGATGAACATTATTAGCTATGAGGCACGCATTTATAGAAGTCGTGTAAAATACATAAATCATGGAACAAATTTTTATATCATTCTTGCTTTCTACGATAAACGTCTGCAAGCTTCCGTTTCTGGTATCTCTGTCAGAAAAAGATTGATTAAAAAAATATCCCGTTATCCCTATAATCCAATCGAAGAATTAATTTATGCAAGTGTACCGAGTTGCTTTTAACAATCCGAGAAAAAAAAATATGAATGTTCAAGAAATTTGCGTTCTGCTTTTAAATTATAAATGACTTCATTCATTCTCGTTTCCCAGCAACCCACATAAATTATAACAGTATCTTTTCCTCTCGATAGCGGATGGACGATAGCCAAAATTTTCCGTATTTAACATAGATCTTTTTATTACTTTCGGCTCAACGACTCAAGAAAATCTCCAATATCTTTACCAAGAATTGTACTATAAACATCCATCAAAATGGTAAAGTTATATTTTGTAGTTTTACATCTACGAATGAGTAGTTCAGCACCGTACGCATTACTATGTTAAAGAAACTGGTTTCAGTAATAACGGCTAGAATTTACAGCGATTAAAATTCCTTTCTTCGAGTTATGATACCAAGCTGTCTAATGTAAGCGGTATCGTTTAGAGCCCTAATACTCTAAATAATTTATCTTTAGCGTGAGTGTATATCGATGCATGTGGGTCAAGCCGGTGTCCAAATAGGAAACTCCTGCTGGGAACTTTATTGCCTTGAACATGGAATACAGCCAGACGGTACAATGCCTTCTGATAAAGCATCCGGCACAAATGATTGTTTCAATACGTTTTTCAACGAGACCAGCAAGGGAAAAATGGTGCCACGCGCGGTGATGGTCGATCTTGAACCAACAGTCGTCGGTTAGATCTCTTACGATAAAATCTTATCAAATTTAATGACTAATAGAACGTCAAGTATGCTATATCGCATGAGTTTGCAAATATAATATTAAAAAGAATTAAAGGATGTTTCAAAATGAATATGATAAAAGTAAAGTATTTGATTCCTTCTTATTAAACAAGAACATCAGAAAGTCAAAGGACAAGTCCAACAAAGTTGTTCGATTATGTAAATAAGATGTGAATTCAATTATCGTGATTGAGTGACAGTTCAATAGGTTGTAGAGTCAGCTAAGATTGCAAAACACCCTGATAACGATAGGGAGATGGCAGCGCGTTCACTTTAAAGGTCAGGAAAGGTGTAGATACTCCAATATGTTTCAAACATCCGCTAATTTTTTGTGAGCAGTATATTATGCAAGAATTTGAGCGTGAATTGGAATTACAGTGCGAACAAATTTATTAGCAAAAAAATTACATAGCATGTATTCCTCCTAATTGCGCAAAATTAGCCCCGGCTCTGATAGATTGACCAGATTTTAAAAATTCATTATGAAACACACGAAATATCCTATCTTCTTTTCGCTGTACCTAATACCTGACGATCAAAATTCAGTTGCAAATGTGAGAATCTACGTTACACGATATTGTTTGTTATGATATAAAGAACTTTCTCATAGACGAAGTACGTATCGGACCCTATAAGCAATTGTATCACCCCGAACAACTGATCACCGGAAAAGAAGATGCCGCTAATAATTACGCACGTGGTCATTATTCGATCGGGAGAGAGGTAATCGATTCGGTAATGGACAGAGTACGAAGATTGACCGATCAGTGTACCGGTCTTCAAGGATTTTTCGTATTTCATTCCTTCGGAGGAGGCACAGGCTCGGGATTCACTTCCCTTTTAATGCAAAAATTATCGGACGATTACGGGAAGAAGAGCAAATTGGAATTCGCGGTCTATCCGGCGCCTCAAGTACAACATCTGCTAGTTGTAAAAGTAGAAGCCGTAGAGATCAAATTGTCAATCTTTCTCCATAGGTATCAACGGCTGTCGTCGAGCCATACAACGCAATTCTAACGACTCACACGACGATCAGTCACTCGGATTGCGCGTTTATGGTCGACAATGAAGCGATTTACGACATATGTCGCCGAAAGCTCGGAATCGAGCGACCGTCTTACGCGAATTTGAATCGACTGATCAGTCAAGTCGTCTCGTCGATCACTGCCTCGTTGAGATTCGACGGTGCCTTGAACGTGGATCTGACCGAGTTTCAGACGAATTTAGTACCTTATCCTAGAATACACTTTCCCCTTGCGACTTACGCTCCGGTCGTGTCAGCGGACAAGGCCTTTCACGAGGGTATGTCAGTCGCGGAGATAACGTCGGAATGCTTCGAACCCTCGAATCAAATGGTCAAGTGTGATCCGCGAGAAGGAAAGTACATGGCATGCTGCCTTCTTTATCGCGGCGATGTTGTACCGAAAGACGTGAATGCAGCAATTGCAGCGATGAAGGGCAAAAGTTCCATTCGCTTTGTCGATTGGTGTCCTACTGGTTTCAAAGTCGGTATTAATTATCGACCACCCACCGTTGTGCCGGATGGAGACCTCGCGAAGGTATCGATATCTTTGCGCGTAATGTTTCTTTTTTATAGATTTTATTCGTTGTTTCTCAATTTGAGTAAGTAGGCTACAAGAATCGTTTAAAATGTCTTTTTAGGTACAAAGAGCCGTGTCGATGTTATCGAATACCACGGCGATTGAGGAGGCTTGGGCGAAATTGAATTATAAATTCGATTTAATGTATCACAAGCGGGCGTTTGTTCACTGGTACGTGGGAGAGGGCATGGAAGAAGGTGAATTCGCGGAAGCGCGCGAAGATCTTGCCGCGCTCGAAAGGGATTACGAGGAAGTTGCTCTTGAATCACCGACGACTCCGGACGCTGCGCTGGAATTTTAAATGCATGAATTTCAATTTTTTTGTCACGTTATTTCGTTGGCATTTTTCGGCTGATCCGAAAAGTAGATACAAGGAACGCGATAAATTGTACACGTAAAAAGTAGTCCGGTATTTGCGTATATCGTGATTTTGACTGGTTTACTTTTTAAATTATACTCTTCTTGTTATTGAATGTTTAGAATTAAACGTTTTAAAGAAATAAAAAAGAACTTTGTTTGGACTGCCTGTTTTTGTAATACAAAATTGTATCAATAATAATACATTAAATAATGCGCCGTTCTTCATTAAGACAAAATGAAACCTGTGATACTAGGAACAAGCAGAGTTTGCTCCTATGAAAGAAGAAGCGGCGTCGCTGAGAACTTTGAGATTTTTAAAAATCTAATTAATATTAAATTACAGCTATTGCCGTGCGAGTAACAATTATTCGCTGACTAAAATCTCTGAAACAAATAACGCAACTACTTAATGCTGATAACTCTATTGCCGAATCACTAATTGCAAAGAAAACGTATGTTACTTCGTAAACACAGTTTATATATAAATATAATATATATATATATCTATATTTTGATTGTCTTAACTAAAACAACATCCTTTTCTGTAAAACTACTTGTTTGTTGTATTATTAAATAGAGCTATATGACGATATAATTAAAACTCCAGCAATGCGAATATCATGCCGGAGAGATAAATTTTTCTTTATTACAATTTTCCTTGCGTTTGTCCATGTTCACTTCATTTGAAGGTAACACTTTTTCCATATATTTACCTATTTTACATGAAACTTTAATTACAATTTCGACCTTCGAAAAAGAATATCAGCAATGAATTAAATCTAAATAGTTGATTGCAAGGGAAGTAAGGGTGGCAATTAAACCATCCGAAATGTCTTCTGAGACACTACGATACCATTACACTAAATAGGTCTAAATGACGTCACAAAATAATATCAATGCAATTACGTAACGTTAACTAAATTTTATGTTCAATTTTAGACAACCAATGTAAGCACAATCTCGTGGATAACTCAGTTCTTAAGATCGCAATAATAAAAGTATATTATATATTAAAAGTTAATTTCCTAATACTATTACACCAAAAGTGTTGGTATCGGTTTTTTGCCAGGCCACGCTTCCTTGGCGTATTTTTTCTTTTTTGGTTCCAAAGCTCGCATTTCCGTGGTTCCAGGTATTTCTGGTACATGTTGTGCTTCCGTTTGTATCTGATTGGGTGTCATTTCTACTTCCGGTGCTGGATTTGGTAATGCGATACCAAGTCGCGATGTTAACGAAGTCAGAGCCGTGGAAAATGGATTGAGCGATAATGAAGACGGGGTAAATTGTTCTGGCGGTAAATCGTGATAAAGTTGTGGAGCCGTTGACGTAGGTTGTAGATGCTTCAAGATATTATGGTCCTCTGATAATGATATCAAGCCACCTTCCATACGCATCCTCTAAAATATCATATAAAATAGCAGTGGAGTCCGTGCAAAATCAGATAGTGTAGATAATTCGGTAGCGCTGTAATTTTGGTTTCCTGTTTAAACCAACTGTTTGAATAAATTCGCACCTTACTGGGGACGACCGTAGTTTGTACGAGATTGCGGAACCTCCCGACCGATGGGTCTACATCTTCGGGGTTTATAACTTCCTCATCGTCGTTAAATGTAATTCCTTTTTTCTTGCGTTTTCTAGTTGGTTTATGCATCTCATCGTCCGTTATACCGAGCATAGATATACGCCGATTATGCGCGGTATTGAATTCCGTTAAATTCTAAAATGATTATATCGATAAGCAGAGTAACTTGAGAATGCTGTGACAAGCTACATCAAATAATCGGACAATATATATATATATACATCGAGTTCTGTCTCAGTTTCAGGTAAACCAAGCAAACCTCCGGCATCGATATCTTCCGAAAGTTTTTCCAATTCCTCGATTATTGGCCTGGCACCTGTTTGTGGCCTTTCTCTGATGATGTAATATCGTGTAGAAGCTCCAAAGTGAAAGGTACTATCGATCGGTAATTGTGTTGGTTTGTGAGCTTCCAAACGCATATTTCCGATATAGGTGCCATGTGCTAAAAAATCAATGTTATGAATTGTAGACCTTACTCCCTAATTTAAGCTCTATAAACTTGTCCTTGCAAAATAAGGAACACAAACTGTAGATCTAAAAGTGCTTTCATTTGTTACATACTTACAATAACCGTATATGTAGAAACACCAAAGTCGATATAAAACTTTATATTATATATTGAAAAACTTATATATCAAACTGATTATAAACTATGATTAAATGCCAATTACTTACTACTACCCAAATCGACAAGAAACGCACGATTGAGGTGTTTATGATAAACGAGAGCAGAATGCACACGTGAACAAGAAGCATGATCTATGCAAAAGTCGTTTAACTGGCGATTGCGACCAAATAGATAACATTTTTTTTCATCCACCATCAACTTCTGCAACACAGTCAATAATAATTTTGTTGGCTCTTTGTAGAAAATAGAATTTCTTTATCGCTGAACACGTTATAGAGTATTTGTACCTGTATCAATTTATCATTCTTTAATACATCCAAATGCAATCCAACTGGAGGTTTACCAGCCCTGTAAAACATAACCTATTATAAATTTAATATCAGATATCTATACACTTGTTTCTCTCACATCTATGTGTGTAGCAAAACCTTTCAAAATATTGACATTTAGATGCAGAGGAAGATCATGCAGACGTACCAATTGGGCACTTCGTAATGATTAGCCATCGCCACTTTGAAATAATTTACTCTGTTATCCGTTTAAGTAGGTTTGGAATTAAATATGAAGAAAATCACATCCGATGTCAGTGATGCTAGAACGTCATACTAATAAAGCTTTCTCAGAATCCATGGAAAAGCCATGTAACAGCCGTTCCATATATTTGACAGCATTTATCGGCTTGTCAATAGAAAAGCTACGTATACACACATCTAGAATAGAATTTATTTCGTAAAACAGATATAGTAGAAAATATTATTTTAATGCCATATGTGTATTTATACGATTCTCAGTTACGGACCTAGGCATCTTGTTACCCGTACTAATGGGGGAAAAATGCTTTCGTAATTTGGATACTAGTACACTTGTAATTAAACAAATAACAGTATATTGTAATTTTATAATATTTTACTATAAAGCTCGATTCGATCATTTAACGTGTCATATATATCAAATCATCGTAATTTTTTTTCTTATTTTATGTTTAATACAAATGATTGGAACAAAAGTCGTATTCTTATGGTGCCGTTCCTGGTTCACATCAGGGGGTCCAAGATTAAATGGGAGCAGCAAGACCAAAGTTTCTGGAAATGTTTCATATGCGCACTGGTAGGGGGCAGTAGTGCCACCGAATTTAGCGCCCTCTATAAAGAATTTGAAATATGACGCGCTGAATAAATGTCTTTTGTTTCAGTACTATTGTTTGGCATATAAGAAATAGTGAAATTGTTACAATGGTCATTATAACAGTAACCGCGGAAGCAAAAGAAGACAAAACATTTCGCTGTGGCGTAAATAGTATGCATACTCCGAGAGATTTCAAAGTAACGCTGAGTACGGCCATGAGCGTGGCCTGATCCTCACCTTGCCGACAGACTGGTTACGAAAACTTGTCGCGTTGTTGTGAACGTGTTACACGCTTAGAAGAGAATTCGCAAAACATTGTATTTAATTGTCTATATGATTTAAAAACACTTCCAGAAAACATTGTTATTAATTGTAGAAATAATTTAAAAATACTTGCAGCTAACTGTCACTTGATGTCACTGACACTTTCACAAAACGAGCAATTCTTATCATTAGCATTCAAACTATCGCAGTTCTCTTAGTGTATTTAATGATAAACGAGTAAAATGAATGTATAATTGGAAAATTACATTTTTCGTCGGTTCAGATTTATTTTTTCATGCTCTCGGTTCCTATTTTACCCACTGCCGTCATGGCGTCTGCGCAGAAGGTGCGCGCGCATGCAGTATACCGACATAGAGGTAGGGCGTCCGACATCTTGGAAAGTTTGCCGCGTTCGGTTGCGGCAGTTTGTGCTCCTGTATCGGATTCATTTTTGGTAAGAAATATTCGAAAGCTGTCCTCGAATTGTACTTTCAGTTACTCCTTACTGTTTGTACGTTCATATGTAATACTGATTCCTGAATGTCTTCTTTTTTTACAACGATAGGACGAAAAATGCTGGCAAGATCTTCTCATCTCGCCGACCGGTTTGCCAGTGCGATTCACAGTCAAATATTTCGGAATATGTGAGTCCTATTTCTTTCATTGGCACGTAGTAGGAGCAATTCTTAACATTAGTATTCAAACTATCGCAGTTCTCTTATTGTGTCTAACGGTACATAAGTAAAATTAACGTATAATTTGAAAATTGCATTTTACGACGGCTTAGATTTGCCTTTGCATGCTCTCGGTCCCTATGTTACCCATTGCTGTCATGGCGTCTGCGCAGAACTTTCGCGCGCATGCACTGCTCAGACGCAAAGGCAGAGCGTCCGACATCTTGGAAAATTTGCCGCGTTCGGTTGCGGCGGTTTGTGCTCCTGCATTGGATTCATTTTTCGGTAAGAAATATTCGAAAGCTGTCCTCGAATTGTATTCTCAGTTACTCCTTAGTGTTTGTGCGTTCAAATGTAATACTAATTCCTGAATGTCTTCTTTTTTTACGACGATAGGACGAAAAATGCTGGTCGAGATCTTCCCCTCTCGCCGACCGAGATGCTGTTAGGATACATCTTTAAGTATTTCGGAGTTCGTGAGTATTATGTCTTCAATTTGTTGCACCTTTAGGTGCAAAATGTCTTCAATAGTGACGCTTGACTGTTGAGTGACATGAAAGATGAAAAATTAGTTGTTTTTTGCTTTTTTGCCCTCCTGCCCCCCCCCCCCCCCCCCGACCCTAACCTCCATAATTCCATCTTTTTTCAGTAATTAGTGGCCGCGCGCAATGCGGTCTTAGAGTCAATGTTTGCTATGTATTAGTTGTACCAGTTTTGTTTCTCCAGAGCACCTGTCTCTGACTTAATCTTAAGATATATCATTAAAAATTGTTATTAGCGGGCAACGTTGCCCCTGAGTTTCACCGCGAATTTAAAGTCAGTGTTTGCATCGAAATTAAAGAGATAGGAAATTTATTCCAGAGCACCGCGGCTCTCATTGCAGCATTTTATCGCGAAGAAAGTAGATTCACTCTTTTCGCCGACTATGAGGGGAACGGCCGCGTTTTTTTTTATTTTATTTTTCGTCACGGTGGTAGAGTCGGTGAAATTCCAGTTGACAGATGTACCACCACCGGAGCTACGAATTTTATTTCGTAAGTTGAATCTTTTAAAATATATGTTCTCTGCATTTCTTTTCCAACGATTACGTTAGGTTGATCGTATTTTAACGCGAAATTTTCCCCCTTTTACAGAGTACCTTATTGAGGCGACCGCAGAGCCCTGTGCGGCGCATAGCTGGCTCGGAAGGTCATCCTGTTAATTAATTTCTGCGATCGGTGAGTCGCATGCACTTAGATTCCTCCGGGATCCCAATTCATGTCGTAGGACGATTGGTCCGAATCGGCAAGGGTGACTGGTTGTATTATGTCTTTTTGCGAGCACCGTGACCATGGGTTCGATAGATAGTATCCTACTCATGAACAACTGCATATTTAGGATGTTTATTAGCTCAGGCTAGGTCTTCTTGTGCGTCGCGATTGCGTACAGAATGAATGTACGAAAACGATATGCTCGAGTCGCGAATGAATTCCGCGAAATTAACTTCGCGTTTGTAGATTCTGAAGACGGATCACCCATCCGACTTCGTATTTTCTATTATATTTGCTCGTATCGTGCAATGAGAATTCTAATGCACAATTACGTGCTGCTTCTCGACTTTTCTCCGTTTCCGTTGATCTCGAGAGCCGCAAAATTTTGCAATGTATAATGTGCAAGAAGACACTTCGCGACGGGCGGATTCTAGAATTGAAGTAACAATTTGCAAAGTCCTTTCTATATCCTTCGAACCATTTACTTCTATGACGGAATCTCCCGAGGATATTGCATGCCTTTAGTCTGCCAATTCAATATAAAGTTCACTATGATATTTAATGTAACATAAAGTATTTGATCTTTGGAGATATTATACATACTCATGGTAGAGTCTTTGCTTAAATTAACAGTTGATTTTCAATATTGATCAATATCTGATTTGAACGAATAAATATTTTTGAGAAAGAAAAACAGATCGTTAGATATCGCTAATTAATGCTTTTTCGAGCTCAGGATTTTCAGCGCAAACGGTGAGTTCACATTTGCTCGTGCTCGCTTTTTAGCACGGACATATCGGCATGCCCAGGTGCAACGCCGATAAGTCTGGGCGGCGAGCGGAGCTCTAGCTCGTAAGACTAACAATTTTCAGCGACTGACAATGTCAAAGCGAGTCGTGCACGGCGTAATTTCCACGTTTGTGTGTTTGGTTAGGCCGTGGATCTTGCGTCGCATTTGAAACTCCTAGAAACGAACGATAAATTGCCGTTCGTACTTGCTCGAATCCGAATCCATTCTGTTGAAAGGAGCCTCCGCGGTTATAATTTATCCTCGGTTTCACCGCAAGGTGAATAAGTTGGCGCATATGGTATTTGATATTGAATTCACATAGAATCTAAAGACACATGGATGAAAAAGACATACCATATGCGTTGCCGGTTTACTTGAAAATATTTCCAATTGTCTCACACGACCTTCCATGGGTCCACGATATCACGGTTCCCTTGTGCGCGACGTAGACGATAGATTCACTTTACATATTACGCAATGTCCGCTTTGCTTGTCAGTCGATTTCAGGAAATGGTACGTAACCTTAGAGTGTGAATGTTGAGTACGGAGCTCGGGTGTCGGAGTCACCCCGGGGTGGCTCTCTAGTGCAGGCCCTTGCGCCCGGGCTCATGAATGATGATCGATGAGTGAATGTATTGTCATGCTTGAGTCGCGATTTGCCATTTTAAATATAGGTAATAGGTAGGTAGGTAGCATACCATCTCGGCTGAGTGTTTGTGTTTCACTAAGTTAAGTAGGTAGGGCCAGGAGGTCAGACTACCACAATCGCGCGCGAGTAGAGTGAGACGTTTGTCCCTGGGATTAATCGTGGTCGAACTGATCGAGATCTCGTTCGGTCGCGATTCTTAGTTTTAGCCTTTACTTTCAGCTTGCACGAATATCATGCCCAAAATTGGAAGCAACGCGAGTATTGAGGTACTTACGGGGAGCGATTTCTGAAATCGCTCCTCGTCTGCACTTCGCTCGCGTCGTTTCATCGCGAAAGCTCCTCGGGGTAGCTGGCAATTGTAAACGTGATGGCGAGATATTCGAGCAACGTTCCTGGGGCAGGAGCCCGAAAAGAGAAGAAGCATCCGCCGAAGAGGCCCGACAAACTGTCGCAAGAAGGGTCGCAACGAATGGTTGACCATTTTCGAATCCTCGGGTTCTAGAATGGGGCGCCATTACCATTTTTTTCAAAATATTTTGTCACTGTGCTCGCTTAGTGCATGTAGCAGTAGTCAGTAGTTAGTAGTTAGTAGTTAGTTATTTGGTGGGTTTGATGTTTCCCCGCCCAACGAGGGAGTCGCTGCTGCAATCGCGATTTCGTTCGTATAAGCTCCCGCGAAATTAGCGTTTCGAATAGAAATAAGCGCGTTGAATTTTTTAATTATTTTTTTTTAATTGTTTATATTATTTTTTTGTATATTTACGTAAAGGTTTTATGTGTGTATATGGTATATTATTCAGTAGAGTTAGCTCTAAATCAATTTGAATTTAAACTTTAGTTTGCAATTTATAATCATTAATTTATTCATGGTTTCTTATGATTCTTATACTTTACGCAACGTAACTCGAATTTGTGTCTTTTTATGCCTAAAATGTCTAGATTATGTGACCAGCACAGAGAATAGATTAGCTTTCCACCAATCAGGAACGTAAAGAGCTTTTTGATGACCTTTGTTAATTGCCGGCGAACAATTTTTCTAATCCCTTTCAATATACCTTTCGCATTCGAGTAGACACCACTATATTCGATTACCGCTAACGGCACGACACGGCCATATAAACTCGTGGCGTGTTCCATTGCTGGTAACTTGACCATTTTTCAGAATAACCTTCAAGAACTTAGGGACTCTGACAAAAGATGGCACCTATTCTATGTTCAAGAATCTTAGTGCGCTTTTACCATCGGATATTTAATTACCTATTCAAACAGCACAAGTATTTCTCATTTTCAAACGAAACTTCCCAAATAACTTTATACAATTTTCAATCGGTCTAAATGATCTTCGCAATTTTTCACACAATTATTTAACTAAAAATCAAACATTATTAAACTAAAAATCAAATATTATTACTTCTGCAGAATTAACTCCATACCGCCCCATAATTCAAATGTCGACTTCTAAGACTTCTCTCAAACAACAATCCGCATTGTTAAACAATAGATTATTTAAACGCGCATAATTCAAAGCTTCGAATTACCACGAAATGTGTTTCTCTAGGTTTGTGTTATAACATAAGAATGACCGTAATCTGCCATTTACCTAAGACCGGCTTACGCGTCCCTTTCAGGTTCATAGTATAGAGGTAACCCTTTCTCGTCGTGTGTCTTTAACGGCACGACGCCCTTTCACCGAAGACAACAACACCCTTTCGCCCTTTCTTTCGGTGAACGGATCGAAAAAACCGCACTGACCAGAAAACGTAGTAAAAGTTTATGGCTCGCAAGGTAGCCCAGGTAATCTTCCAAGTCTCGAAACGAACGGGCAAAAGGAAAGGGTTTACCGAAAGGCTTACGCCGCGAGTGGCGTAAGCTTCCGAGTTGTACAAGAAAATCGGCATAATCCGCTTTTAGGTCTGCAGCCCTTTGCACCGGTTGACCGCAGAATTCTCTTTTCTCTTGGTGTAAACTTTCTAAGGGAGTACAACGCGAAGATTTGACTTGAGAAAGTATACAAGTTTCAGCAGCTGTGAAAGCTTAGAGATTGCGTTTATGAATAAGTGTAGAATATTGATTACTTTCTTTAACTGTTCTGAGAGTTTGGGTCGTCGTATATTCTAATAGAATTAAATAAACGTAGAGTATAAAGTGCTTGAAAATTATGATAAATCTGACAATCAATTTGACATTAAATAAAATTTCTGAAAGGGTTGGTGAACTGGCTGACCTTTTGTATTCGTCAGGTTTATCAGAATGTAAGGGAACGTAGATATATTTCAGAATTTCTGACCGTTACTTGTAGAAGGTATCCATAAGATTCAGATTATTTTTCAACCTACCATTCTTTGAACATCAGAGGTTAATTCAGATACCGTATTTTATAAAATTCGCAGTTTCTTCTCCTTCAGTTCCTCACAAATCTGGCATCGCACGATGTCTTTTAAAAAATACAAACGGAACGGTATACCTGCAACGATCTCGCTGCAACCCTTTCCCCATGGATCGTTCTTCCGTTCTTCTATTAGTTCGCCCTCATTATATCCCGAAAAGTTCGAAGAAAAAGGACGGGCTCGTTTCTTTTTTCAAACCCGCCACATTCTCACGGTCCACTCAAGTGGCTCGGTTTCTTCCTGGTTTCTCATTTGCCAGATTTACGATCTAGATTGTGCAACTCGCTAACAAAGCATTACTAAATACTTTCACGACCGGGGATTATCTCTCGCAACGCGCCAGCCTTCCCATGTAATAATTACGTCGAAACGAGACTACGTTCGAGTTCTTTTATAATTAACGATCAACGAGGGTGCATACTTGAGAAGACTATTCGTCAGATTTTAACCAGTCATTTTAAGAGATCGTCCATTTTTGTCAAGGTACCCGATAACGTACTAAATATAGTAGTTCAACCCTCCAGATACTTTTTAAGAGTAGTGCAAAATTCAGAAATACGTCGACAATTTCCCCTTGAAATCTCTTGCTCTCCCGGAAGAAATTTAACACGTTGAACGCCACCGGTATTTCATTAGTTTCATCATTTCTACCGAAGTGAAACTTTTTCTATTAAAATCACATCTTTATAAAGCAGAAACTTCAAGGGCTCAGATGGATATCTATTCAGCAGAACTTCATCTTTTTAACGCTAACATTTAAATTTGGAATACATTAGAAAATTCGTAAATATTGCAATTTAAAAGTCATAAGACATTTCATTGAATTCAATAGCGCCGGTCACCGGTGACCGGCATGGCAGTCAACGTGTTAATATTCAGCTCGTAGCCAAAAAGATAAGGAATATCTTGGAAATAAATAGAATCTTTTCGACTAAAAAAAAACTTCAAAATGCAAAGCGATCCTGCGCCGATCGATCAAGATCGCACAGGATGCGCGACTTCCTGCGTCTCTACCCCCATGTTCTCCCATGCACGGACATTCGAGGGAAAATCTGCCGGTTTGTCGAGGCATCGTCAAGCTGCGCTCTCGTTTTTTCTCGATCGGACCCATTAAAAAAGCTCGTAGAAAACTGGAGATCCTTTGTGGGAATACGCAACGTGCGGAAGGTTGAAAAAGTGCGGGGAGGATAGAAAATTCGAAGGGGGAAAGGGAGAAAAAAAGAAAGAGAGAGGAAAAGAAACGTTGCACCGGGGTGCAACGGAGGCGCCTGTTACACAACCGGAAGGAAATCTGTGGAGGAGGGATTTTTGCTTTCTTTTTTCGACGTCTCGTTGCACAACCGAAGGTGGATCCTCGCTCATCCTGTAACGGGCGTAAGCGGTGAAAAAAAGTGATGAAAGAAACACGTAACGATGCGGTTTTCGTTTTTTCAACCCTTCGTTCCTACCGTAAATTCTATGGCGAATTCAAAAGGTTCAAGTATATCCGCAAAACTCCGTCGAGAGTAATTTTAAATATCTCCAAATAATACTTACGTCAAATACATTCTTCTAGCTGTAAAATGAATTTAAAAATTTATATATTACTTGTAGAAAAATTACAATTATTATTGTTTTTCTACAATAGGAAACACCGATAATTAGAAGTAAAAAATTGAATCGCGATCTATGAACTTTATTGTAGAACGGGGGATGAGAAAGTTCTCGTAATTCTTTCTCCGTCCATCTTTCCGCGAGATTGCATAACGAGAAATCGATCTTCGTTGCATCGATACACAGTGGGATAGCAACGTAAGCAGCTTACATCGTGCGGCTTGCGGTGAATTGCGTAATTTTCGTGTGTGTACCGTCTGTTTCGTCAAATAAAGTTTCCACGTCAGAATGAACAAACCGTAAGAGTCTTCTGAACGAATCTCTATGAGCGGCTGACATGCTTTCGGATTTTTATGTCGTGCAAAGATCGCCTCCTATTATTGCAGTTGCAATGGCTACTTGTTGTAGAAATTTATTGGGTTGCTGGATTCCCGGCGACATTTAATCGCCGAGCCGATGTGACATTTGATGCTTTTACCGCGGCTAATTTCCCCTCGCTTTCCAGACTCTTCCATCGGCGAACGAGCACGTAATCGAATCGATCGCAGATTGCACGCGAGTATCTGCGAAATCGGCTAGTTTCTTGTCGATCTTTTTTTCTCCCTTTTATTTTCAATCGTATCGGCGAGCACTTGGAGTTTCTTGCTGGCTTTGAGTCACCATAGCTATGATATTCATGCAGGCTGGAAAAATTCTTGTTAGTCATCGTTACTTTTTCTATTATTCTTCTTCCTCCAACTTTTTCTCATTTACCACGTATCCTTCGAGAGTGCTTCTATCCTTCTTTTTACTCTGTGTTAGTTGTTCCATTATTCTTCTTATATTTTGTCGCTTCTTATTTCTTTTATTCTTTGGCACTTTTTCTCTCGTATTACATTAGAAACTTTTCAATTAAAGACCAGAAGCAGTTTCTTTCGCATTTTTTCGCTTTTAACTGTTACGGTCATTTTGCTTAGGACCTTACTGGTTTAACCCCTTGCACTACAATAACGAGTCGCATTCGTGATGCGCTAGATGGAATAGGAAATTTTGAAGCTTCTCGAAAATTATGAAATTGAAAATGTCACTGGAACACTATACGATACAATTATTTCTATGTTATTAATACTCCGTTAAGTTCTAAGATATATCAGGAATCACAGACATTTTTTATTGTAGCAATTAAATTTTCATTTATTGCGCAGGCAGGCACAGAAGAATTCATAGGGCAAGGGGTTAAGTGGGTGTAGAACCATCGAAACCATTACGTAAACATCGCATAGGATAAATTTCCCAGAAGCAAATTAACATCCACCTGCTTGAAGTGGAAAGACTTTTTCCTTCGCCTTCGTTCCCTGCTAGCAAACAGGTGCAAGAAAATTGCTCGACTACCAGCCGGTCGATTTTTTCTTTCTCCCGCGAGATCCAATACACCCGATAAGGAACTTTCGAACGCGATCCTAGGAAGGCACACCGCAAAAACGTGAAAGAAAGGAAGAAAAGCATCCTCTTGTTCGAGACACAGGTAAAAGTCGAACGATGCAAGATATCCGCGACTTTGACAGCCGCTAACGACTCTATTCTCTGTTTTTCCGCCCCCTTTCTTCCATTCTCCTCGATCTTCTTCGTCGAAGGGTTGCTCGTAAAACACGGCGCTAGAACTCGAGTCACCTCGGGGTTTTTACAAATCAGCGACAGGGTGGAAACTCGTGTCATTTCCCCGAAAGTCCTTCGTCCTTGCCGATCGGCTACTCATTATCGTTCTCCTCCATCTACCAGCGAAATCTTGACGCCTCCTCTCGGCCCACGACGCGCGAGAATTCGAAATGAAAGGTTACATTGTTCTACAACGACCTTTTTCTCGGTAGCTCGCCCTCTTGCTCTCGATTGCCATCGAGAGAAGCCACCCATCGTTGTCGTTGTCTTCGTTATTTCTTTTCCTCATTTTCTTTACACTCCTCTTTATCTTGTTCTGTATTTTCTTCGTGATTTTCTTCAAACAAAACTCTGCGACCTTGGCAAACCCAATGAAGCTGCTGCTCAAAGCGAAAGAACCAACCAGCCGCGGCCTTCGTGTCCTTGCAACGAAAGGACGACGATGTCGCATTACCTTTCCTTTTTCTATCTTCGATTCTCTCCCCCGTCTTACGGGCTTCTTTTTTCACGTTGATCCAAAGCACTGCGTTCTTTTTTCAATTTTCTTTCCGTCGTTCCCCTACACCGTAATATTGAGCAATCCAATCGCAGAACACGGATTATCGGCGCTCTAACAGCAAAACCTTTAAATTCAGACTAAATCCTTTTCATTTATTCTTCTATTAACGCTCTCAGATAAGAATTTTCTTCCATGGTAAACCTCAAAATCGATTTAATCGTCCGATACCTGGAAAAACGTAACGACCCCTCATAATTATCCGACCTTGCCAGCACCGTCGATGTTATCGCCGGATTATGTAGTTATCGATAACCATTACACTCGACCACGAAATCACGCATAAGTTGGCGGGAACAAAGTTATCCGTAGATCGGTCATCAACGAGCGAAGAAGGTCGAGCCACTCGTCATTAACGAATCCCCTCATCGATGAGTCGCGCTAATCGGCACCGTCTAGACATGGCGACACGGACGATTAGGAATGCCCGTGCATTCGCCCTGCGAGACGATCAATGGACTTCGTGTTTGCTAAATGGAATTCGCAATTTCTTGAGCCCCCTGTCGTCGTTTCATCGACTGGGACCACCAATAAAGAAGAGAGGCCAGGCTCATCGACACGCTCGATCGAGCCGAAGTCATCTTTGACGGGTTTTCTTGGCCTTCGGTTTCGCGATTACCGCGATAAAATAACGAATTAATTAGTCGAACTGGTCGAAGAGACTACGGGGCGCTCGCGAGACGGGATGTCGCACCTCTGGAAGGACAGTCGGCAACGAATTCCAGAGTCTTCGGAATGTTTTCACTTACGTCGTAGACTCGTTGCTACGTAACCTGTCTGAAAGTGTGGAGACTGGAACGATCCAGGGAGATATTTAAAAAGAATACCGAGAAGCTTCGGAGACCGCGGTGGTCGAGACGATAAAGAGGTCCGTGGGGTGGTTCTGGAATTTTTCCAGGCGACGGCTACCTTTCGATCTTCTTGTCAGTGTACGGGAGAGGAAAGGAAAATGTATCGAGGAGACAGTACTTTTTAGCTGTTTAGTTTTTTACAGTATTTATTTTGATGTCCGCTGAAGAGTTCTATAAATCGTATTCATCCTGATACTCCGTCCGTCCACTCATTTTCAATTGATACCAACGATACGATATTTTAAAAAATCCAGAGCAACGTTCATTATAATGAAACACTCCGTCGAAACGACAGTAATCACGGTAAACCAGCAAAGGGTTATATCTACATCCAGGAAACGGGGAACGACAATCGTCCGTGGATTTGATAGCAGATAACGCGGCGATTAGTACGAACACGAATAACGTGTAATTAAGGCGCCGGTATTAAAGCCTCTTCCCCGATTCCCGGCGATGCGCTTATATCTCTCCGATTAACGCACTGCGCACCGCTCGAGCCACGATGCGTCACAAAATCTTAAGGCGCTTAGAATACCAGAGGATTCCTATCCTTATCCGCATATTTTCAAGGGTCAGCGAGCCCGCTCGCAGTCAGCCGCGGTTTCGTTGAGTTCTACCTGTGCGCCCGTTCGGAGAGACAAAGGGAGCCACCGAACTGCCAGGGATAAAAGCAACCTGCTCTTCCACCGAGTCGATAACTTTCTTCTTTCTTTTTTTCCATTCTATCTCACTCTCCTCTCTCTCTCTTTCTCTTTCTCGATATTCCACCACCTATCGTGGATTCTCTCCGAGGAGGGTCCGAGACAATCTTATCGTCGCGAAGAAAGACGAAGAGGAAGAGGAGTCGGTCGCGCGAGCAGCAACCTTTGAGGCTCCTTCGTCCTCGCTCCTCGAGGATTCGAAAGGAGATTCCTTCGTGGTGCCGTCACGGATTTTATGCATTCCTGCACGGACGCCGCGGGAGGCTTCCTTAAAACCGAAAGTGATATGGAAGACGGTCTACGTCCACGGGGAAGACGAAGGAGTCGCTCTCAAAGCACCCGACGACGTTGCAGTGTCGCGCGGTGATCGAAAGAGGAAGTCGAGAAGGTTTAGATATACGATGCGATAAGACATTGGTATTTTATCGGACGGACTTGTGGTTAATGTGCTAAATATATCCGCGCAATGACTGAACGACGAATAGGATGATAATTTTGTTTCGAATCCAACTGTCCTATCGCGCTGTTAAGTGGTTGCTTCCGGCGAATTTTGTTCCTGGCAAGTCGAAGAGTACAGAGAAGAATGTGCGACGGTGTGTGTGTCTGGTCCATTCATCGATCTGTATAGATTACAATTTTTTTTTTGGATCCTTCAAATTTATAGATAATTATCATCAGCGTTCTATCAAGGTCGAAGTCTCCGTTCACCAGCGCATAGGCTCAGGTTAGAGTCAAGGACTACAGATTTCCAGAAGCATCGTTAGCATTACAACGAATTCAAACTTCCAGGTGCAAGCTGCACTTAAAATTGGAATCGAACCGATGTCCCTCGAGGATTGCAGTTAGCCCCATCAGGGTCAGAGTAGATGCTAATATAGTATCGGTGCCTGACGCGACTCGCACCCGGAAGTACACGCTCTATACGTAATGGTGCCATTGTTCGATTGCTATAAAAAAGAACAGCAACAGGGATATCCCCGAAGATAATTAAAATCAATCTTGCCAGTCGATACCGTTTCACTATTAAATTGCAACGCTAAAAGCAAATTTACATCGACAAATGGCAACAAATTCGCGCACTGTTCTCACAAGAAGAGTGAGATTAGAACAACGAGCGGTCAAGATGAGATACGATACAACCTCGACTCTTTCTTACGATCGCTTTTTATCCTTTCAATCGACGTAAGAAAAATGCCGCGCGACTTCTCGAAGCGTAAAAATCCAAAAGCGAGACGATTCTATTAATCGTATCGCGACGAAATCCACCGTAACGAAGTCGCCCATTTTTTGCACCCTTGCAAAAGTGCACCGGCACGATTATCCGTACAGCTGGGAAAAGTAAATCGGCCGAGTCTATCAGTGTCCCGTTACCTCGGTGAAACAGATCCGCGAAAACGGCGAGCGAAAGCCGATCGGACGCGACGAAAAGTGCAGCCGTGTAATTTTTCCCCGTTCGCGGCGGTAATTTCGTGCAGCAGCAGGAAACGACATGGGGCAAACAGCTGGTGCTGAATTTCCAGGCACCTGGGGAGAAGGAGCTGCAATCGTTCTCAAGTAGCCGGGCCTCGTGATCCCAAGGAAACCACGGAAACGATGGAACGAAGCGAAGGGGAAAAAAATTGGGGAGAGAGACGGATAGACCCCCTCTGGAAGACGCTTTCGAAGGGGAAGGAAGGGGTTAAAGGGGGGCTAGGTAAAAATCTGGCGTGAAAGGTACCCATACTTTCCAAATGGCTGGCGTGTATCGCCCGGTATGCGGAAGGGTTGAAGGTAGACCAGAATCTTTTCTCAGTCCGCTCTTTTTTTAATCCCCTACCCGACGCAAGGGGCGGTTACGGGGGTCCCGTTAGGTCAGCTCGTCGGCAAGCTGCCCCTTAAGGTGGGTGGTGATGCAGTTGCGTTCCCTCTTCTTCTTTTTTTCCTCCCTCTTGCGCTTCCTCGAAACCCTCGTCTAACTGTGATCCGTGTAATCTACGCGCAGCTTCCGCGTTCGGGGACCGGGATCGTTTCCAAGGTCTCGATCTTTCTCACAGTCGCCCCTGCGTGAAACGGTGGATGAACTTGCCGCTGAATCCTAAAACGTAATGTTTTTTGTTAGTTTAGAATTTTTTTGACGCATGGGGAGATGTATTTGACTTGGAGAACATAGATATTTTCATGGCTGTGTTATGTTTGTATTCTTAGTAATTTTCCATTAGCTGCGAAAGATTTTTTCTGAATTATTATTTAGCATATTATAGTCCCGGTGGTTTGGAACCCATCTAAAACTGTTTTGGATGACATGATCGTAACAGTGAAAGTCTAAAAATAAAAAAGAGAATTTCCAGTGTCAATGATTATTGCTCTATTTAAAATGCAAAGGTAGTTGGTAACATTATGAGCTACAATTACTTCCATCTAGCGAAAAATATAATAGATAATGACCATAGCAGAATTTTATTACACTCGGACTCGTAAACGGTAATGACAAAAATTCAGGGACAATAAACAATCTCGAGCACCCTTATTACATACTCGGAGCGACTCGCAAGGGCAATAATCTTCGAACGTAGCACTTTTACAATTGACCCCGTCACGATGGATCCTTCAATTCCACCGATCCTGAAATGACGAAAAATCCTTGCAACAATGCCACGCCGTGTTCTCGATAATGGTAATAACCTGGCAAAATTGACTATAGTATTACAGCGCAGGGTGTCGTGCTTTGCTCGGTGTCCCTCGAAAGGACGATGGGGACAATGGGTCGAAGAGAAATGGCAAAACGAACCTGTCGTAAAGTCATTACATTGTGGACAGATTCGACCACCGTCACGGTCCGTACGCGTAGGTAAATTTTTCACCTTTTTGTCCTCTGCTTTCCTCGCAAACCCCGAATTTCCTTGGCCTCGACTGTTGTGCGAAATTCGAGGGACGTTTTGTCGAACGATGGGATTTCTTAAGACCCGTAAATTCGAGGAGGATAATGACTACCTCCCGTTGAGTCGTCTATTAATGCGTTGTTTTAAAAACTTGCACAGACTTATCAACGCTTGCTCCGACGGCTGTCGAAGAGATAGTTTCGTGTTTTTTTATCGAATTGCAAATCGTGGAGGTCTAATGTGACGTCAATGAGCACTTGTCTGAGAAACGGCCGTTCGTTATGGGTTCTCTAATTAGTCGTTGTTTACGAGACGAAAGAACAGGACGGGTTTTGAAGCGGAGCGTCTCAAATCAATTAATGGTTGATGTATAATGACGTTTAGAAGTCGTTTTCCGTGAATGTTAAAATCTCTTTAAACGTACAAAGCTTATGGGCAGTATATAAATACATTAATAAGTTTGACCTGTCCTTTCGACTTCCGTAAAAACTGTAAAATCTAAAAAAGTAGAATATCAATGATAGATAAACTGAACGTTTATGCAAAGAGATAACGAAATTTTGTAAATTGAACGACAAAAACAATATATAAACGCTATAAAAGTATACTAAAACCATAAATTACTTTTTTATTATCTGAAAATAAAACGAAGTGTATTCTATATTCTGTTCTATTCGAAGAACTTCTTTTATTCGATCTACGTTTATTCTCTGGATCCCATAAAATACGAAATTCCTACATCGTGAAACGTACTCCTCATTTTATATGGGGTCTTACCGTATTATTAGTTACTCGCTTATTTTTTTGCACCCGACAGACAATAGAGATATTTCCCTGCTCTCCTTTAAACGTCTCAAGCTGGAATACAATTCGGTAATTATCCTAAATTTTACAAGTGCTCAATACCTCACGGATGGTCTGGCACAATAAGAGAAAAAGAGAGAAGAAAACACAAAGTCCTTTGGACAACGTGCTCGCACGTGTCTCGGCGGGTAGAATTTTCCTTTACAGAGGCGAAAAGAAAAGAACGAGGCGACGGTCGCAGAAAGAATTCACGATTCAAGGTCGCGCACCGTAATTTGGCAGCGTTTGCAAATTTCTTCGACCTTTTTTGCCGTGAAACATATTTATGCGTTTACGGTGCACCTCGCTGCGCCCTTCGAGGACGAAATTATCACGAGGTGGGCTTTTTTCTCGATGGTCCCATAACGGGAACGCGAAAAATTCGGTCCTACCTGAACCGTTAAAAATAACGTCCCTTCGATACGCAAAGCAGAAGACGTGAAACGAGAACGTGATACCTTGACTGAGCAAAATTTACAAAGTTTTCTACACAAGTTCAAATTGAATAGAATTAAGTAATTTTCAAACGACTTCCATGCTTTTGTGTTGTCCATAGGACGCGAGAAAAATGTAAGAACGTTATGTGTTTTTAACGACATATAAAAACGTTGATATCGACGATCAGTGCTTCCTACCGGAAGTCAAGGCTGCGTCCTCGACTTTGCTCGATGGAACAACAGCCCGAGTATATTATCAAGCTCGTATCGCTTACCAGGTATCGACTGTGTCATCAAATTTCCTGTAGCAATTTGAATGACGAGTGGAACCAAAAATTCAGACATTCTTTCATACAATAAACCATGCTTCCTGCACGAAGTACCTTGCAGTATCATTGAACCTTTCTCGCGTAAAACAGAAGTCGCGACGAAGGAGATACGGCACCATAATCGTTATCATTTCCTGTAACAATTACCAGGATTGCTACAAAGGTGTATTTGCTAATAAGCAATTACAAAAATGTCAGTATTATCTACTGAAATCCTACAAACATACTAGAAACAACAAAATTACCATTCGTATCTCCCTTACAAATTTTTTAACCATGAAAATTGATAATGCCTTCTCAACTGTGCAAGAATCATCCATGCGCTCCTCTCAAACACATCCATCGGCGATCTCTCCCCCAAATTCTCTCGGACACGATGAAAATCAGGACACCGCGATGGACGAAAAAAACGGAGATAAAAAAGGACAAGCAACAGGCCGGGACACGGCAAACCCGGCTCATAGCGGACAAAGGTGCATCTTGCATCCGGGGTACCTTAGCTCGCAGCGTCCACGGCAGGGTCGAGGGAAAGAGAGCCGGGAGTTGCTCGGCTGATGATGGTGGGGGTACCAGGACGAAGGGGAAGGAGGCAACCCGAGAAGAGAACCCAGTAACCTAGTGCCGAGTCGCCTGGAGGTCTGCAAAAACAAAAGAGAAGTGCGTGCCACGTGCCCCGTTCGCCGATCTCCGATGCCTCGCGATTAGTCGCGGTACCATGCTAAAATTACCCCTTCCGTGCAGGCGCGCTGGCGATGATGCACCATGCGAGGGTGAAGATGTTTGGGCGTGAAAAATGAGAAATTTTTTCGACGCCTCGAGTGTCGAGGTTGCTTAGGATTTAGTTGGTTCCGCGAAGTATGTCGAGGGGTATTGAGGCAAGATTATTTTCTTTGAATATTTTTTTTGTCTATATTTTTCTCCGGGATTATTTCGCTATGGTGTATTATATACTAGATAAAGGTATTGGAGACGGAGGAATGAATTTGTTGAAAATATTTAGAACCGATATGGTCGGTTCGTTTGGGTTTCATGGTTCTAGTTAGGTGGTGAAGCTCTGAGGCTATGGTATATTAAACAATTAATTGCAAGGCCAATCCTTTAACGCCTCATACACTATTTGTTTTATTTAAAAGAAATCCTATTTAGATATCGCAGTAACTGTCGGTACCATCGTTTACATTTATGTAGCTGATGTTATTCTAAAAGTTGCAGACTTTTTAATTAATGGTTACATCTAAATGGGCCGATATTTTGGCAAATATAATTTAAGATTACCTTCCTCGGAGCAGGATAACAATTCACTGATTTAGTATCTCTTAAAACACATGCATAGACAAATGTCATGCACCTCTTGCAAGGCAAGATGCAAGAGAACGAAATTTTTCGTCAGTTGTTTTCCCCGTCCGGTCGAGCGTTATTGCGCATCGTCGTGACGCTGGTAAAAGAGGTAAACGGGAAGAGGGAGAAAAAGGACGAAGAAAAGCGGGAAAAGAGGCGCCCCGTTTAGAAATGACTCAATCGCGAGAGATCGTGGACGCGGTCAGCGAAAATATTTCTGTCCCGAAGGCCAACGCGTAGGAAGCGACCACTGCGGAGAAGGTGAGAAAGAAGGGCCGCGTTTCTCGGCCAAGAAAGAAATCTCTCTTCCTGCATTCTTGTTCAATCACTTTTTTTTCATTGTTCCTTTGCTCTTTCCGTCTATTATACAAAACAACGTGTGTATGTATGTATATATATATATATTTATGTATATTCATATATTCGTATGTGTGAGGCGTATATCTTTATCAACTAGCAGTTCTCGCACGAAACAAAGCGAGAAAGGGAACTAAAGAAGGAGAAAGTAGACGAAAAATAATTTAAAATTGGACCGACTCGTTGAACCAACGAAGGAAATGACTACGCCTTAGCTCTTAGTCGGGGTAACGTTCAGACGTCCCGCTACAATGGACGATCAGCTCGCAATTAATAATAATAGAAACGCTCGACACGGTCTTCCGAACGTAACCTCAAGTAACAAACTTATCGGCCTATCGATCGTTGCGTTCCATAGAAAGGTCACGAGGATCAAGACGAAGAGAGGATATATACGTGTATGTACGAATCCATGAATCTACGTGTTTATACGTGTACATATGTACGTATGCATGGTATGTGCAATGTCGAACATTCACGCGAAATAAAGGCGACAATGGACGAAGAGGGGACAAGAGCACGAAGGACTCTTTCTCCGCGCTATTGATACGCACGCGGGTGTTCTGGCGTTCGTGTTTTTTTTTCTATGGACTTTTCTTTGACTCCCCGAATAGAAGATACAAAAATATATATTTATTTTTATATATATAGGCATATGTATATATATAATCATCTCTTTTTTTCTCTATATAAGTCTCTCTGTCTCTCGCGCATGCATTTGTACTACCACTCGCATCTTTCGCCGTGCATTCGAAGCTTTCTTTCACCGCAAACACTCGGAATCTTCCTCTCGGTGTCTCTCTTTCTTGCAAACACGCATGCTATCTCATCTCGCACTCACTTCCTCGCATCACTGGCGCATCCATCGGCCGCGAATCAGCCGGGGTGAACGTTCAACTTGGAGGATTCGCGAGAGAGTATTACTTAACGAGTGACAATTGAAACAATAATAATAATAATAATATATATAATATAATAATAATATAATAATAATAATACATATAATTAAAGAGTAAATGGTAAAATCCTACATGCTAAGTCGTTCGAGTGGGCTAAAATTAAATGAAATACGGTAACTCGTACACATATACGGTAATAGAGAGAGAAACCGCGCCAACGATCGTGCTCGGGATAGCGATATCGCGGACCCGCGAAAATGCACCACGATTCTCCGTCGTGCATCGTATGCACCGAGATGTAGAGGCGCGCGAGTGTGCTCACGCACACTGCTGCATTTATAGCCGATGCACACGAGCGCACGGTGATGCACCTCGGTGTGCCCGTGTATGCGAGGAATGCAAAGTACGTGGTCTTCGTGGTTAAAACGCGCGGATCGCGCGTTACAACACCGACGATGGAAAGAAGTTATGTGTAACAATGCACGGGCGCACGGTAACTGCTTCCTGACGACGCGGAGAGAGAGAAAGAACAAGGGAGAGAGAAAGAGAGAAGGGAAAAGGAAAGGAGAGAAAAGTGCGCTTCTCGGTCGGTTCTCGCGGATTAAAGGCACATTCTCTCTCTCTCTCTCTCTCTCTCTCTCTTCTCTATGGTGTGCAACTCGCTCGAGCAAGTAGCGCGATCGAGAGTACGACCGCGAGCGGGTCAACGAACACTCGTGTGTAACTCGTAAAGGTTAAATTAAGGAATCACTTCCGAAGAATCCTTCCAACATCTTAGCTACGAATCTCAAATCGGGTCGTCGTCGATAGTGCGCACGAAAGAGAGAGAGAGAGAGAGGCAAAGGGAGAAAAAGAGAGAGGAATAGATAGGGAGGAAAATATGAGAGGATAGGGTGGAAGGTCGTAGGGATAGATCGACAGGTATTTCATAGGACGCGTATCACCGTGTCGATGTCGATTATCGTTGCCGGATAAATCGTTCGCATTTCATCCAACCGATCGCGTTCGCGCCTCGTAACGGCTTTATTGACGGCGCACGCTACGAATAATTGTCATAATGACGTTCACGGCTGCAATGATTCCAGCGGATGGTCGGAGAACGATCGAGAAATGGAGAGAAAAGAACGTTGAATTTGTTGAACACCCTTCGACTTTCATTTTCCGGACGATTTATTTTTCGAAAGAAAAAGACATTATGATAATTGAGTATCCTAATTGATGAAATTTATAGTAAGTCCAACGCAAAAAGTTACGACGGTAACAATGAAGTAACTTTGAACGACGATAGCGGGGGTTGAATATTCGGAAGCGGTGTAAAATGCAGAAATTGCATAATTATCGGTCGCATCGAGGATTCGTCGCCCGCGATCGTCGTTTAAAAGTGCGCATCGTAACGATAACCCCCCCTCCCCTTCTTAATTCTATGGTTTAAATAGAAAATAGTAACATCTCGGGTCTCGCTGTCGAGAAAAGTGCGCCCCGACGTTTAACAACCCTGCGGACCGTCGAGCACGACGACGAGGACGATGACGAAAACGGCGGTTTCCTCCCAGTCTTCGCGGTCTCTTCCTCGAAAGTCGCGGATTCTCTTGCGGGGGAGGCGACCGAAGAGGAGAAGCGACTAGGTGACTGTTTTCCATGGCAGTGCGAAGCTTCCATTCTTCAGCTTTTTTCTTCGAGGAGCGTGAATCGTATTCGCGATCCCAGACGGATCGCGGAACGACGTGTTTCCTCGACGGCAGTGGCGTTTTTGCTGGTCTCTGTAAACAGAAAGAAAAAATCGGTTAACGTTGTTTTTCTTTTTCTTTTAACTTTGTATGATATGTGAAATTGTAATTTAAGAAATATCTGCCAGAGAGGATGGCGGTTAGAATTTGAGGGCAATAATTCTATTGCGAGTATTTGCACCCCTTAAAGATCAGTATAACATATTGTACGACGACAGCGCATATTTGACTTCGTCATTAACTTTTCCACCTCCATATCGTCAGCTACAAAACGTACGACCTTCAACGTAATAATTACTGTTAAATTCGACGGCACACATAAAGCTCATCCGGTATTGAAGGGTTAACCGACAAACGTGACATTTCATATTCAATGCCGACCGGGCTCTGCCATTCCTATTTCTGATTAGCATTCCCGACGGTAGCCCGACGTTCTCCAGGAACGCCTGTTCAATTCCACTTCCAGGCGAAACGGTTCTCCGGTGCTCTTGGCACGAGGTGCGCTCGTAAAATTCGGAACGCGCCGAGAAGGTGAGAGTGGTGTACCTATGGGGTGTCAAGAGGCCACGGTGGGTGGAGTGGAGAGGCAGAAACGGTGAAGAGAGAGAGAGGCAAACCAGCGGAATATCCTGATCTTAGCGAAGGCCGTCTGGTGCATTCTAGGCAGGCAAAAACTGCATAGGAAACCACGCCCTGGCCGCCACACCGAGCGCCTGTCCTCGGAGACATTTCATCGGACACGCGTCGCGACGCTCGATTCCGCATTCGTCGAACGCGAGCAGGAACCTCGTTCTCTCGAACAAAAAGACACTTGCCGAAAGGTTGACGGAAGTACTGCCTAAGAGGTATCTTTTAATGCGGACATATCACCAAGATAGCGCTGTTGCTTGGAGAACGTGTACCGATTGAAAAGTTGACGAACCGAAATATTTTGATCTGGAAATTACATACTATCTTGGTAATTATATACGACTCTAAATTACTGCCGAGTTGGATGATGCATATGACTTCAGAATTTCATGGAGTACCCTGGAGAACATGGTATACAAACATGGAGAACCATAAAAACTGAAATTCTTTCGATATATACCAATTAATTCAAATGTCTTGATATGAAACATCATATTTTGATATCTCTGATCGCTATATTAGCTCGAATTCCCAGAAATTACAACGTTGCAAAGTTACACTTAACGTACGTCCGTGCCGGTGCACAGAAGTGCGAATCCAGCGATAAAAAGTCTACCGACTGGCATGGCTCTGCTGTTATGCGGTTCGAAGTGTGCGCGCACGAGCACGCGTGTGCAGGCGCACGCGGGGATGCAGAATGGACAGGCAGCTAAGTGACGTGCGCTGGCTACCTACGTGTTCTACCTACTTCACCCACCTACCCAGCAACCTAGTTGTCTGCCCCGTCTATTTGCGAGGTGTACATAGGCGCGCTTTATCGCTAATCGATATAATATATCTTCCGGCTGGTACTTACTTAGGAACGTACGAACGAGCGGCGCGAACCGCGCCGGACGGCCTTCGCGACGATTTCGCCGAGGTCGCAACGTTACACGCCGGATCTTTTTGTTACTTCGCGGTAACCGCGGAGGAGTGAAAGAGAATTCGACGAAACGAATAGAGAAGGAACTATTACGTCGGTCTGAGTAATCGCGGCTCGCAAAAATTCAGCCGGTCAGCGATGCGAAACAGTCGGAATCGCGTGGAACAAGGAAGAATGGGTTGGGAAGGACTTCCCTGGGTCGATGGATCCATCAAGATCGAAGTGAAATACAAACGGGGAAGAATCAACGGAGCGTCATCCGACCAAGAGGCATACAACGGAGAAGGTGAAGCGTTTCGAGAGTGGTTTCACTTACACTTTCCTCCGGGCCTTCTTTCTGGGCCAAGTTCAGCCGAAAACGTTACGTGAAACGTCCTCTCTTTCCCTTGAGTTCTAAGGAGAAAGCATCTCACGGTTCACCGTCGACGGAAGCGTGCCTAGGCCAAGATCGTTTAACGGCGGAGAAAGAGAAAACGAGAGGGAGATCACGCGGGACGATCACTCTCTACCTCCGTCGAGGATGATAGCCGCGCGTGAGCCTGCTTGTGTATATATACACACGTGCGAGGGAGGGTCCAGGAGGAGAGGATAAGAGAGAGAGAGCGAGAGAGAGGAACGGAACGAATGGCCACGGTTGGGTCCGCTGGAAAAATAAAACTAGGCAGACCAGAGAGTCCGTTAGACTGCCTCTTGCCTCTCTCTCTCTTTCTTTCTCCCCCGTGAGTCCTCTTTCGAGAGGGAGTGTGCAGGTTGAAGAAAGAACGAGAGAGAAGACCTAACCTAAGCCACCAGGAGAGTCCGTGCTCCGGGCTCGGCGCTGCAGTTTGCCCCTGAACTTGGTTCTCCGTCTTGCCCACTCGACGTTGACCTACTTTCATGGCCTACCCGATATCTCGAGCGTGTTCTGTACCCGCGAATACCGGCACCGATTTTCCTACCTCGGGCGCCTACTCTTTGTCCTAGCCTTTCCGATTGCATTTCACTGTCCCAGATACGAAGCAGATACATTACGACCTGTCGCGACGACCGCCTTCTCCCTCTTTCCGGACTTCGTGCAACCGCGCGTTCTCCAGTCGAATTTGCCGACTTGCGATTTGAATCCCCGATCGGTGCCATCGGGAAAAGATGGTCCACTAAGGTACGAATCGGGTACCATCGACCAATCTATCCTACCCGAACAGACGCGATCACTGTAACGGTTGTAATTGCGCGAGAAACGCGGAGAACAGATACGGTTAGACGACGCAGGAGCTGATAATTGCGAGCGTTTTCGTGCCCGGCAATTTATCATACGGTAATCGCAGGCTACGTTTGCCGTACAAACCGATGAATCTCGAGCTCCAACGTGACATCTCGATCTCCTTGGGTTTTATCTGTGAATTTCCTGCTCTCCAGCGACACACCGATCGCGAGCCGGTCTGCCCGAGCTGTCTCATATATTATTATTAGAGCGCCGTCTCGGGGGCGTTATCCGTTATCTCGTATGTTATCTCCGTGGCATAAGTTAAATGAGCGCACGATAATGAGCCGCGTGCACGAGCACACGCGGACAAGTTTGCATACGCGTCCCGCGATCGCGCGAGGGGCTGGTCAACCTGCGAGCAGACTCATTGGTTTAGACGCGGCAATGCACAAGTACCGGGATAATCATTAGTTTATATAACAAGTCATTTCCCGCGGCCACGTGATTTTCTCGTCAAGGCGAGCCGCTCACCACCACCACCGACGATGCTGACACCGACAACGACACTCCGCTACTTCTCTACCACCATAGGTCACCATCACCACCGTCTCCGAGAGATTACTCGTGCAACCACCTAGAAGTCAACGATGTCCGGCGATTCCTTGCAATACACGATTCACCTCGCCTTTGTCTCTGTCCCATATCCAACGGCAATGACGAGGATCTTTTTTTTCATATCTCTCTCTCTCTCGTTCTCACTCTTTCTTCCTTCTTTTTGATTTTTGAGAGATCAAAGATAATACCACCAGTTCTCGTTCCGTGAGAGCGGAAAAGAGCTCTCCGGGATGAAAGTTACGACAGAGGGGGAGCGTTAAACGCGATGAACCGAGAGCAGGATTTTATAGAGACGAAACGAGGGGAGAGATTACCCGGATGAGTCACGTACAATTAGGAAGGGAGATTTTACAACCGGTCGAGGAAATTCCTTTGCCTCTCCCTTCTTCGGCAATTGTCTTCGGTAAACAAGCAAGCAGCAACGAATCGGAAACAATCTCGTAGAACGACCGGATAACGTCGAGTGATCCAAGAACGATCCAGAGAGAGATCACGGTATTCCGCGAATAGAGCGATCCTGAATATCCGTCTCCGCGTTTAATTGGAACTCGTTACGTAGTCGGGGATTGTACTAATCGAACGACAAACGGCTCTTACTTTGTTCGTGACAAAAGTGTGTCGGCCTCTCGTCGAGGGTATCCGGTTTAGCAAGAGTAGTCAATCGCCGATAATACACGCTTGACCAAAAAACCCACGTGCCAACGTCGACGACGCTAGTAGAAAAAGACGTCGTTGCAGACCGCGCGGAGAAAATTGCACGTCGTGGAATCGTTCGGTGCAACGAAGACTTTCTATCCGTACAATCGAGATTCCTTCCGTTTGGGGCGATCGAACTGCACGGAAAGACGAGAAAAGGTGGAAAGGATACGTAATAAAGTGGCGCGAGTCGATGATCAGTGAAGAGAATCTTAAAATCGATTCCGCGAGTTTCGTCTTCGTAGGTGTTGCGAGAGACCGATGCATTCCATAGAACGCTGGTAATGGAACGCTAAAGAAGCTGCTGCTCGAGACCCGTGCATCTTGGGAATGAGAAGGAGAGAGAGGATCGGAGGAAATAGAGAGAGAGAAAGGAGAAAGAGGAACGAAGATGGAAGGATTCTGGTCGATGAAGATAGACGAAGAGAGAAGGAACGAGAGAGATGAAAGAGAGGGTAGACGGAGGACGGAGAGAAAGAGAGAAAGAGAAAGAAAGAGATTGAAAGACGAAGAGGGAGGGAAGCCGAGGCAAAGGTAGTCTTACCGCCGTAAATGCCACTGGTTGGCATTATGCCGCTTGCCTGGCCAGACCTTCGATGCATCGAACACATCCCGAGATGCCGCCTGATGATGACTGCCTGCTGTAATCGTGATATCGTTCGTCTATGCGAACCAACAGGCAACATCTCGCGAGCCACTTGCCCGCTACGAGGGAATTTCGTGTTGCGCGAGAGCCTCCACGACGACGGAGACGGCCCTGGCCCATTTACCCTTAGGCTGCCCGGAGTCACCCGATGCAGACGATATTGGCCTTTTGAAACCTCTTTTTTTTTGCCTACACGACACCTACGCGATAGCTAGGAAAGGTCGACGCGAAGGAGGATTCCTTGGAGAGGCTAAAACCGCGAGATGATGTCGAGAGAGTCTTGTTTTTACCTCTATCGAGTCGGTCGAGTGGGTGATACGACTCGGCGGAGAATTTAGGGATGACTAGACTGTTCTACAAATTGAGGCGTGTTCGACGTGAGAATAGGTTGCTTCCGATGGAGAGTAAAGAAAAACCGAACGATCCACCCTCCGTTAGATCGACTTGGAAGATCTCCTTGAAGTCTATGCCTACGAATCTTCCATTCCCTGTCTATCGACACTTCGTCGTCTCGACGGACTATCGCGAGCAAAAGAGCGGCCAAGCCAAACGATCACGTCCGAGAGTAGAATCGTCAAGTTCGCCATCGCCGTACCGTCTAACCTTTGGCTTCCTCGTCGATTATCGATACGCGTCGGGGAGACCTCGAGAGAGCGCTATTTGACGTAACACCAACGCGAATGGATTATAATTGAAGCAAAAGGAATTGTAGTAGTACAAGGACATCCACTGAAACGATCGACTCCGCGGAGGAACGATGAGGAGGGGGAGGAGGAGGAACCTCGAGGAGAGAGATTTTTCGAGGCTGGAGGCACCGTGCTCGTAACGAAGTGCAAGGAGACGGGGTAGAAGGGCAGGGGTGGGGGAATCCATGGAATGTCGAATTAAAGTCCGGTCGGTCCGGCGCGGCTCCGCTCGAGCACGATCTTGGATAGGACAGCTCCGCGCGGCGTTATTCTAGACAAGTATACCATTAAAGCCGAATCTCATCTCTCTCTTTCTCTTCTCGTATACACGAACCCGTGCTGGACTCTCCTGGAGAACCGGGAGAGAGAGAGAGAGTGAGAAAGAGAGAAAGAAAAGAAGGTGAGATAGAAGCAACCAGTAGACACGAGGGAGAGGTGAACGAACCTCCGAATCTTCTGGACCGGGAGGGAAAAAAAAGAAGAAGCGCCGAAAAAAGAGACGACGCCGGTAGAGAAGGCGGCAAAGCAGAGTAGAGAAGGATCCAGAAGAGAGGGACGAATCGTGGATGGATCTTGCCATAGAAAAACCACCGGAGCTTGGTAGGGGACGGTCAACAGCGCGAGGACGTCGTCTACGATAGCCGCGATGCCGATCTCGTTCTCCGTTTCGTTCCCCGCTCGCGGACGTGGCTGGAACCGCTCGTAAACGCATCCTTACGTGTACCTCTATCTACCGAGTCGTCGATTCGCCTCGTTTTCGCCCACCACGGAGACCCTTGTCTACTACTGCCTCGAGATTGTCGCGTTTTAACGATCTCTCGACGCGATATTAATTGTAACAGCGTACCGGGTGAGCGATCGTTCTCATTCGCCGCGGTGGCTGGCCTTACAATGTAATAAAAGCTTACACGACTCGGTCCACGACTAGTACCGCGCCGCGAGACGATTATTAAGCCGCAAAAAGTCACCCGCTCGAGATAAAAGAGTCTCGCGGAGACACCTGCAAGTACGTGCAAATTGAAATGTAACGACGCCGCTCAAGGACGGCCATCCTTTTTGCTTTGTCGGGGCAATGCTATGGACCATGGGTTCTCGTAATATTACACCGGCAAAAAGGTAATAGACAAAAAGATAGAAAATCATGGCGCGGCGATGAACTTTGACTAATTCGGATAATTTCGGTCGCGCATGAGATGCCGAACGTCCACCGGACTGGAGGTACAGTGGAACCTTCCTCATTCTCTATGGTGGAAGTTATACCGTTATTGCGAAATGTCGTATTTTCTTTTTACCGAAGAATAAAGAATATCCGAAGCTATATAATCGCTACTATTCTCCAAAGTGGCAAAGACTCGTCGAAGACCGAGAAGAAACAAAGTTGAGCGGCATTGGCCGAGCCAAATAAAGTCACTCTTAGTTTTTCGCCGAGCATCGAAGCGTGCCTGTTCGCGTATATGTATTGTGTATAGGAACGTAAGTACGTAGGCCGAAAGAGCCAGAATTGGACAACGCGGTGTGTCCGACCACGTAACCAAATTCAAATCGCGAGGGCTCCGATTGTTATGCGAGGTGCATCGTCCCGCTCCGAGATGCCTGCCAGCCAAAATCTGCGAGCCTCGGGTTCGATAGCATCGCGGCGCCTCGCATCGAACTCGAGCGAGTCGATGCGTCACGGGACGATCGATTCGAGACGATTCCACGGCCTTATCGGAGACGATAAGATTCCGGACAACGTGGCAGCGGCGACGAGAAACGCGAAGGTGAAGGTATGCCTGAATATGCGTTAAACGGAGGGAGATAGAGAAAGAGAATAGAGAGAGAGAGGAATAGAGGAGAGAAAAAGAGAGAGGAGATAAAGAGAGAAAAACAGAAGAGAGAAAGAGAGACGATTGGCATGCAGGTCGCGCGGTATGTTGTCCTAGGTCACGCGTAATCCCGCTCTCTCTCTCTCAGTCTCTCCTCTTCCTCTCTCTTCCTCTCACCATCTCGATCATCCTACGTCGCTGATGCATTCTCATTCCATCCCGATCGTCTCTCGCTCTTCCATACTTTTTGTAAGATCGTTATATCGAATGTTCAATGATTCCAAAAGAAAATACACCCCTTCTGTCTCGCAAATTTCTCCACCCTCGCCGAGTCACCTCAAATCGTTATAAACGTTCAAACATACCGATTCGACCTCAACCGCAACTATCGCAGAATCGAGCGCGCAAACTTAGAATCGACTGAGACAACCGCGGAATTATCTAACAAATCGAGTCGTAATTATAGAACCGAGATAAGAATCGGCCGATAGGAGCGGCAACGTCGAGTCGTCGTGAGTTTTCAACCGAACGACCATTACCGCGATCTTGCGATCGATTCACCGAGACGCAAACATACCGCTCGAACGAACGGCGCCGAGTTTCTCGCGAAATTCAACCGCAATTCGCGTAACCCTTTCCACGAAAACCTAGAGGATCTCTCGAAACGATCATCGCGAAAAGGCACACGGTGGCTCTGACCGAGCCAAGCGAACGGAGGAACGAACGAGCGAGCCGGTGAACGAGCCAAGCGAGCGAACGAACGAACCAACGAACGAACGATCGTTTATTCCTGACGGAGAGGGCACGATCGTCGGCGCGCGCGCGCGACCGGGACGGTGAATGCCCAAAACTCAGCTGGTGTCAATGAACTCGGCCATGTGAGGAGTCGGACGAGGCCTCCTCGGCTATACTCACTATCGGGGTCTTGTCTTTCCCATGGAACCGAGACTAATTTCGTGACTTTGCGAAAGCCTCCGCAACTCCGGGGCCCGAGGGATCTCCTCGGCTCTGATCGACTTTTCGGGTTTATAGATCAACCGATGTTACGTGATATTAGTTTTTCTGGATTTTCAAGAAATTCGGTAAATAATAGACATTAACATTTTTCGTGAGTATAGATCGAAATTTGAGAACAACGGATTAATCGTATTTAGAGGTCGACGAAGAATTTGAGTTAAAGAGAAGAAAATGAAGGGAACTCTGTTTAGAAAATTCGTTATTGTTTGATCCAACTTGATGAGAAATTACGACGGTACGAGGCAAGGTAGATCTTTGCACGGCTCGCCTAATTACAAGCGGTAACGACATATTCGGGTCTACCTGTCGAGGGTACACAGAGGTGAACGTTCTAGGCTGACTCCCCGGGTGAGGCACCTGCTCGTAACCGCGACAAGAAAACCGGCAGAGGACGAGCCACCTATCTAACGCGGGCACATTGCTCGACGAGCATCTAACGTGAAATCCGTCCGGTCGACGAATTTCCAATGATACGGTAGGAATTCGAATACGCTGATTAATATTCGAGCAATCGGCAATAACAGCTGGCAGAATCGAGTGGCGAACGGCGTTAAGTGTCGATTGGACAAAGTGACGTAACGTTAAGAAATCAAACGCTGTCCTCATCCTCGTCTTCCTCCGCCTCCTCTACCCGTTGGGCCCTCACGATGGTCCCCTCTCTTGGACGCTCTTTTTAACCGCCTCCCTCTTCTTCCTCCCTCCTTTTGAATCGCCGGTCACGCGCGGGTCAGCGAATCTTTGAAGAGGAATCCTCCCTTCTTTGCAACCGCGACGCGACCGCGGCTCTCTACCGAAGAAGGTGGTAGAGGAGGAAGAGGTGACTCGTGAGGGAGAAAGAGAGAACGAGAGATAGATAGATAGAGAGAAAGAGAGAGAGGACAAGAGAGAGAGTAAGAGAGAAAGAAAGATGAGAAAAGTGGGAGGGTTGAACGCCGAAAGAGAAGTTCAAGTAGTCGCGATTCGATCGCGAGGACAGCACAGACCGCGAGACTTTCCGCGAACGTGGAAATCACGTGCGGAAACGATCAACCGGATGGATGGAGGTGTCTCGAGACGAACGAGCCGCTTGGTATGAACGCACGCGCACGAGGCAGATTTAATATCAATTATCGGTAGAACAGACGGACGAGGGATTCAATATTTACGTAAAGCCGCTTGAAATTCAGTCGGCTCGCGGTTGAACTGTATGACGTAACGAGTAATATACGACGCTTCCACTTCCCAGGCCGGGCCGAACCTGTTCAAATTTGCACACGGGACCTCGCCGTGATAAGAAATAATGTTAACGAAGGCCTAGCTACCGAACGGGTTGAATTATGCGGACAGAGGCGAGCAGAAATTCCAAGCGTTGGAGAGGAGAATCTTTGAAATTCCATTTTCGGCAAAATATAATGACGATGTCGCTTTCAAGTGTGATAGGTATAAATAGAGGAGGGTAAACGATAAAGTACAAAAGATATCGTTGGACTCACCTAACAGAGGCAGTTGACGCGTCTCGATCGCTTCATTGATGAATTCCATCCAGGGAGAATGGTCGATGTCTTCCCTTTCGTACGTGGATGCTCCATTCCGATCTTCTCAAATTCGAGGACGAGGTTTCCTCTCTTCCCCTCACTTCTTCCATGATCGATTTAATCGACGGACGTCGTCCGGCGTTGAATCTTCTCTTAGATAACCGGAGAAGTTCCCCAGAGTGGGAGACGGAGACGACGAGAAAGAGAAGTGAGAGAGAAAGAGGCTTTCAGTACTGACCGGTGGGATCGAGGCCCGTGCTGGCAGCCATGTCGCGACCTTGAGGTATCTCGACTCTCTATTACTTCCTCGTTTCTTCCGGAATGCTCTCTCTCTCCTCGACCTACCTCCACTTCCTCAGTACTGACCGGTCGGGTCGAGTCCAGCCATGTTGCGAGATGTGTCCCGATGAAAGATTACTCGACACCTAACGAGGCACACGGGGTGCAAATACCGCGCGATCTGTCTCCCGATAATTCCCGACTCCTCAGTAGAGCCCGGTGGGGTCTAATCCAGCTGCCATGACGATGCCAGGAATAATATCAACGATCGCTCAGAATTTCCTTCGTGTCTCCGGTACTACTTGCTGATTCCGTCGGTCAAACGGTTCCGTCTTCAATAGAGACCGGTGGGGTCCAACTGACGAGCCATATCTTCTCTGCCGGTCCCAAGTACCTTTCTTCGTCCGCTTCCGGTATTCTTCTTCCTTCTCGCTTCTATCACGATCTTTCGTTTATCGGTGACCTCGTACAACCACGAGTTACCGATGTTTACGATCCTCCGAAATTTGCACGATCAACTCGATGATCTATGTATCTATCTCTCCTTGCTCCTTTACAACTACCGATCGACTCGCAGCGGAACCGAGTCGGAGGAAATCGTACGATCAAGAGGAAAAGTCACAGGTCGAAGTGTAACCGCGCGCGATTCCCCAAAAAACGAACAGTTTCGTTGACCGGAATTTATTTGAAAAAAAAAAAAAACCCACCAAAAAAGACCGGCTGCTGCGTGCGTGACCGTGCCCCACAGAGCTCTGACAGCTCCACGGCGAGTGGCCTCGCTTAAGTCTCGGCTGGCCCCCACTTCCTTCACCGGGGGCAACGGTGATTGGTCGACGCCACCGGCTACACCGGCAATCGGCACTACGATCAAGCTTTCGGAAAATTTCCCCCGATACATCCCGTACGGACGAGCCCAACCCCCACGAGTTAGCACGGGGGCCTCACGTCGGGAGGAAAGTGGGATTCGCCGGTCACTCGAGGAAGGGAGAAACTTCCGAAGAGTGGAGGACACCTTTCTGGGGTTACAGCAGAATATTTCGGCTCTTCATTGGACGATCGATGCGGGATCGCTCGATTCGAGGATCATTAATTGCAAGGGGAATGGTGAGCGATTTTTACGAACGACGAGACCCATTCGCCTTTTTCCTTCCGGGTTTTTCAATTTAGGGGGCGCGGATTGGAGGAGGAGAGGAGGATCGGCGAATCGTCCAATGAATCAGATTCTTTGCAGATTGAGGATTCGAGATTTTGTTATTTATGTTTGTTGTTGAGATTTTTTGGATGCGGGGGTTTCTTTTTTCGAAGGCTGTTTTCTTGTCATTTAGTACCGATGAATCGATCGGGAGGAATTAACACGTTGATTGCCACGTGGACCATCGATGACCCATGTTGTATTTTCTCATTAAATTAGATTTAATCGAAAATATTGACGTCCTAATGATCTGGGTTGAGTTCTTGATGCAAAACATGAAGGTAGTCTTAAAATTAGCAGGAAAAATTAATGTCATATAATTAAAAAATTAATATATGCAAAATGGAAGCTCGAACGTTGTATTGAAAGGTTGGGGAAAAATTCGATGGCGTTTGCAGAAAATTCTTTATTGTTAGGCACGATAACGGAATGCCCGGTCACATGTCTAAACGCAATTTCTGCTGCTCAAACGGAACGGTGAATTCATTGACCTCGCGTAAAATCGATTCCGTCGTTATCGTCTTAACAGCGTGCGCAACCAAGGACCGTCGGCGTTATCGTTGAATTTGACCATTCTTCCGTGACAAAGCCAACGACTTTTCGGAATTCTTTGTCCTCTTCATCCACCGACACCCCGTATTTTTCGAGAGCGAAGTATAAACTCGACCCGGTACAATAAAATTTTACTGCTCTCAGGAAGTCCACTTATATTTCCCCAAAACAAATTTCACCCCCTAAAAATACCATCTACTTTGTGACCGTATTACAAGAGGGTGAAAAGCAATTGTACCGTGTTAAAACAATTAAAATATGGTCAGTAATACGACGAGCAGGATCAAATTAACAGAGTGGTTTGGGATATTTCAAGCAAACCTGGAAATTTGCAGCGGTGCAATTATTATGAAAACAAATTCTATCCGTGAGGTATTAGATCATCGCGGTGTTAAGCCGTCCGCGCCACCATAACGCGCGTTTACATCCTACGTTACGTCCTACGAACTGGAATTCTGCGACTTCCCTTCATTCCAGCCCTAATCCTCCCGATAAGGAAGCTCGTTAGCTAATAGGCACTATCTCGCATCGCCACGGCGAGTGCTCGCCCGCGCTTACGCAACGCTTCAGAAATGCCACGAAATCGCTGAAAACCGATTAACTAGACCCTCGCGAGGTGGTCCCTTTTGTTTGTGGAAGATTTCAAAAATATCGGTCGCTTTTGATCTTGAAACTTGAAAGATAATTCTGTATAGATACATCGATGTTATTTAACGAAGGTATGCATGAGCTTACAGCTACAATATTAATTCGTATCTACCGACATTAATCCTAAGGATTGGAAGAGCTAATTTTGAAGATCTTCTCATGCAACAAATTAATAAACAAACCTGATTAGAATAAATATTGCCGACTTATTCTGATCTAATCCATAATAAAGATTCATTAAGGAATCAGTTAAATAAAATGATAGTAACGTAACTCTTTTCACCTCAGTGGTCGAAAGTTATGAAAAAATAAGTTCAAATATTTTTCAAACGCTCAAATGAAATTTCAGAAACACATACAAATACTTAATGGTTAGCAGCTTAAATGGTTAACAACTACTTAAGGGTTAGAGACAACCCACTGGGTCTCATACCCCAATGTCTTCAATTCTCTAAGACACGCACGAATGAAATACGATCGTTCCACGGAAACAACCCTTTCTGGTCTTAACCCCATCCCTCGCCGCTGCTACCTCGCACGGAAAAGACGGTTGTAAATATGCCAATCGATCGTGTCGACAAGAATCGCACTGACATCGCCGAGAAATCGTACCTTCGCGGACGAGCAAGTGCGAGCTGCACAGCCAGCGTGCAATTCTGCCCATTGTAATACGTGGAAGGATGGCGAACTCGCGCGGATGGTAAAGCGTTTATTGCTGATCGCAAACTATTCTTGAGCGCCGGCGTGGATTAAGGGTGTGGCCCACCGCAGTTACCGTTCTGGCCCCATTAAGACAACACAGGCCATACCGTGGCTCCTCGTTTGCACGGGAGACAATGACCGGTGGCCCCGGACTGGGTACCACTCTTCTTCGTCCTCACCTTGTCCCTCTCCCCCGCGATATTACCGTGTCTTCCGAACCCGGAGGCGGTTGGACTTTTCGCGGTACTTTCGAGTGGGACGAAATGGTGGCGAGGGATTTCGCGGCTTGATTTTGAGTCATCGAAGATGGTTGGTTTGGATTCGGAGAAATTTTGCCAGAATATTATTTTGTGCGTTATTGTTTGAGATTTGTTTTGGTACCTTCTGTATGCACAATTTTGTACCTGTAGTATCTAGAAACACTAGATCTACCGATGTGAATATGGAGTAAAATGCCTGGTTTACCAGGTAATTCGTTTAAATTGAAACCCCCTTTTGCCTCGCAGATTTTTCTTAAATAAATTATAATCTCGGTGGATCTGCTCCAACCTCGAATCGTAGCACCTAGACGAAATGACCATGTCAGTTAAAGCCAAGCAAAAGAAGATCGAGCAACATGGTCAGAACTGGTCCCCAATATTTTCACCAGCTCCGTTTCCATTCTTCCAACACGTTTACCTACTATTTCCAAAACAGACTTACTTAATCCCCGATAGTTTCCCCATTAACTAAAATCCAATACACCCATCAATTCCGATACCCTCGTTTCCCGCAACACCAATCCCCTTAACAAAGGGTACGCCACCTTACCCCCCACGTACAACCTAAACGACCGAATAATCCCTAAGTAGGTAAATCCCACGAAACAAATCGAAACGGGGAATCGGCCGAGCATCGATCGGGTCGAAGGAATTTTACGAGAGTCCAGGAAGAAGCGAGACGAACTTAACGGCCCGGAGAAGGAAACGAGGAAGACGGGGACGTCGAAGAAGAAGAATAAGACGACGAAGAAGAGGAGGCCGAGGAGGTAGGAGGAGAAGAAGCACGCCGGCATCTGATCGGCCGATACAAATAAAGCACAGTCGTACCATCGGCCGTGTAGATATACCGCGAGAACGTGCAGTTTGTAGTTTGTCGCCCGTCGTCGCTCGCGGCTACGACTTCGTGTTACTGGGATAAAAGGTGAACGACTCGGTGGTACTCGGTGCTTGCTCGTCCCACCAGCAGCATCCCGCTCGTCGTTTGGAGGGGTAGCGTCCTTCTACGAAGTCTAAGTGAGCTACACAGGAGGAGCTCGGAGGAATGAAGTGGGGAGAAGGGGATCATAAATTACTTGATCATCCTCAAGGTTCGATTCGCCGACCGCGTATAGATATATATGTATACCATTTGACTCTACGTTCTCTATTGCTTTGGTGTCGTTTGAGACGATTTTTCTCCGGAAATGTAAGAATCGAACGCAACCGACTTCCCCGTTCGATGAGACGCGGAGGAACGGGACGACACGTTGATGGACTTTGGCTCCAGACTGTAGCGCCTGGGTGGAATGGGATCGGACGATTGAAACTGGAGGGTTTGGGGTTGCTTACGATGGATTTAATCAACTTTGCAATTATATCTCTACTGTATTTACGTATATTTATGGACATTGGAATCGTAGAAGCGGATGATCGTGCGGAGAAGTATGTCATAGTGTGCGAGGGATGCTGGAATGAAGGAAACTTAGGAATTATTGACTCGTTGGTATCGTTCTAGGTGAATTAACATCGATGTTATGGAAGGTTGATTAATTGAATCGTCGCGTTGGTAATTATTCTAGAGATCGATCTGTCAAAAGTTCTCATTGATCGAGAATGCCGCATAGTTCGAAGGTGACTAGCACTCGTTTCAATTACTCCGCTATCAAGGCAACGTCGTTCCTTGTCTTTGTGGTTGCAGCAATTCAGACTTCTTTTTTTCCTCTCCCTCTCTCTTTCTTTCTCTCTCTTTCCGTCTCTATTTTTCTTTCCCCATCATTCGTCTCTCTGTACGCTGTGCGTCTCTCTGTGTCTATGCCGCAACGTACAACAGGGATTGTGCAAGAAACGAACAACCTACCTACTTATCCATGTTTGCGCAACAGGCAGTTTCGAAAAGACGTTCCAGCGTTGTTGGATCTTCCCTTTCGAGAATGCAGCATCCACGAATGCGTCGACTCGAATCTCGCGCTGAATTCGATCCCGACTGACACCTGAGGCGCGGCATGCGGTGAAACAAAGCTACGTTTGTTGGTGCACACGAGGAGCAATTAAGCCGTTCAACGATTCGAAGGTGTTGCATTAGTTTCGGACGTACCACGGAAAGCTTTTTAAACTGCGCCTTCGTCACGCGGACTGAGTAAGGCCTCTCGTTAGAAAGGACGCGCTCCACATTGTCAACGAAATGCCTTTAATTACTCGCTCACTTCCGGCAACCCGGCTGTTTACTCGTTCTAGAGCAATTTTGGCTTCCGTTGGACGTTTCGATCGTTCTTAGCTTTCGACGGTTAATTCTCAGACTAAAATTTTTCCTCACGTCCGAAAATTAGTTCAATAACATTTTAACACTAGAAGTACCGGCGTTGAATATATTATATTCCAATATATTAAATGAATAGTTTGCAAAAAGAGGAATCAAGAGGCGGGAAAGATGACCGATTCGGTGATTTATGTTTTTTGAGATGGACATAAAATATTTATTCTATGACTGTCCTACAAACTTGGAGAATTGTTTGAAAAAATTCTGTACCAGTCATTTTGACTGGTTTGGTAGTTCTAGTGTTAATAAGCCTTAATAATTCCGAGAAATTAGAGAAACAAAGGTTCCCCACTTTCGCTATATAGAGTCTACAAATTGGAACCTAAATCGGAGCATCGAGTCTTCCGATCGCGAATGTACGACAATCCTAACAGGTACATCGCGGAACAAACAATTTCAATCGTAGCTTTCTCGTAATAGGTTTCCAAGCAGCACTCTTCCAAGCACCCTAGGAAGAGCCGGCTAATTTCCCCGGCGATCTTAGAAAATGACTCTTTCACGGCCGCGTCCGGAGGAGGAAGGCTCGCGTGCCATTACGGCGCAAGGATCACCGAGCGATTTGCGAGGCGTCCCGCGGAGTAAAAAAAGGCACGGGCCGATCTTAATCGAGGAGCGCGGACGTGATCCCTAGGTCGTCGAAGGACTCGGAAGTCGTGTGGTACGCGGTAACGCCGTCGTCACGCGGTGAGCCATGCCTCGGATTGCTCCACTGGCAGCGCTTGGGAAAAAGTGAAAGACACTACGGGAGAAGGATGCGAAAGAAAGAGAACGAGGGCCCTGACGGTGGGAGAGGGCCCAGAGGCAGGAGGGAAAGGGTGAGGGAGCGAGGGCGACACCGAGAGAGACGAACGGAGAGAGAATGAGGAAGAGGAGACGACGCGGAGAGGGTGACGTCGGTGGAAAGGTGCGAAGGCGAGGGAGGACAGGAGGAAACGAAGGTAGGAAAGAGCGAGAGAGGGAGACCGTCCGAGGGGAAGGGGAGCGCGTAGGTACTCAAGGTGAGAGAGAGAGAAGGAGAGAAGATCCAACAGGTAACGAGAGAGAGAGAGGGAGTGAGTGAGATAGATGGATAGATCGGAGGGAGAGAAGGAGAGTCACTCGCTCGAGTTGTCGAGGCGATTGTGCCGATGTGCGTGGCAAAGTTTTGCGCCGGGCTCTCCCTGACCTAACCACTCCGCCTCTCTCGACTCGGCTCGACTCGGCTCGGCTCGTCTCGGCCGTGCCACGCTCCGACTGGTCAGGCATTTTCCGAACATCCTCTGGCATAATACCAAAATTTTATTCGGACTCCATAGCGATGGAACCCTTTGGAAGAATCTTGCGAATCTAAAACCGACGAAAATTGCCGGGAGTTTGAATCGTAGCTCGTCCGCAAAGTCACGGATAGTAAAGAGAAATTTGCCGGATAACGTTATCGGCCGGCTTCGTTCCCGCCAGAACTCGAAACTCCCGCGAGAGCTGTTAGCCGCTCTCGGTTAAGACGCAACGCGCAGCCTCTAGGTCGGACGTTCACCCTGTCCCGACGACGATCCGCCGAGACTCGCGGCCGAGAATGCTGAAACTCGATCGAATTTCGCCGTTTGCCGCTCGGCTGCCATCTCGTGATCTCGCGCGCCGGGAAAGTCGATTTCCGGAAACGCGAAAAAGAAACGCGACAGCTGTCGACGACCGATCGGAGGAACGAAAGAAGAACGTCTGGGTACCGGGGCGACTGACCTGACCGATCGGACGCGAATCGGATCGGGCCGTTTTTATACCATCGGTTAAATCACCTTTCTACCGATACCGGTTAATCCTCGATCGTCGATTTGTTTAACGCGAAACTTTACAAAGCCGACGATACCTCCTTCGGTTTCCAGCACAGCGCAAAACACGATAAATAATGCCGAGATGGATCGCTGAAACGCGAAAACCCTGAATCATCGTAGGCAAGAAGACCCCGGAACAGCTGGACGAATGCCTCGATCTTCCTAATTAGATCTTCGCACAGGCGCGCGAGCGCGCGTCCACCTAACCCCAGCCAATTAACCCTCCGGTATTCGAATATGCCTGCGATCTGAATTCGCGCACGTAAATCAGCCGTTCGATCGGTCGCAAAGAAGCGCGATCGAGAGTCGGGAGCACGATCGCCATTAATCGGCAGCTGCCAGCTCACCGCCGATACTCTTTTTCAAGGTAAAAAAGTTTCGAGCGTGTGATACCTTCGTCCTCCTCCCCCTCCTCCTCTCTTGGCTTCGTGGCCTGGTACACTCGAGGTAGGCCCCTTTCTTGCGAATCGATTCAGCTGGATCACTGACCTGAAGCGGGGCGCCATGGTGAGCTATTCCATAGCTATTCCTGCCGTTCCTCCTTGATACGAGTCAACGAATTATTATCACTCCTCTGCGACTACTCCCGCTTACTTTGGGCCAACGTGCCTCGCCATGGCAGAGGCTCCGTAGCCTTAGGTACGCCTCTTTGGTCCTGGTAACGCGCGTACTCGTTCGAGGAGGATAGGCTACGGATTCACGAATTCGGAATAGCTCGCGAGAGTCGGTGAATAAGTGACGATAAGTAGGTAGATGGGTAGGTAGGTAGGCAGAATGGATAGGTTGGTTGGCTGGTCGCTCGTTAGGCTAGGTGCGTTGACCCGCCTGGCGTGTTCAGTGTTCAGCCAGAGATAGAGAGAGGAATAGAGATCGTGAGATGGCGATAGAGATGGAAGGTGGGGGAGGTGGTGGAGGAGGAGGAAGAGGTGGAAAGGGAGGAGGGAAGTTCGTGAGACGTCAAGTCCGCGATCCTCCTTGTCGACCGATTCTGAGAGATCGGTCGAGCCGAAAACCGAACAAAGAACGTTGAACTCCGCTTCCGCGCGATTCGTGGACGACAATACCGGTGTGCTGGCACGTTCGACCTATCTCTCGGGGGTACGGTCATCGTGTCACGATCGAGGCCGCCGCCGCCTCGATCCTCGAGTGGCACGCGTCTTCGCTTCTTGCGACGACTACGATCGTGCGGAAGCAATACGTGGAGAGGGATTTTATCCTTGAAGGTGCGTGGTATTTGCGTGTAGTTGGATTGTAAGTAATTACGTGATTTTACGAGGTGGAGATCGAGGGTATTGGCTCTAAGTATTGTTAAAGAAATGGTGTAGATACGATAGGGTCGCGTAGAAGGACTATAGGTTAAGACTATCGGCCAGGTTCTTCGACCATCGATATCTTTTTGCCAGTTTGAAATTTAAGGATTTGCCACGATTGACACGATATTGTATGTCATAATTCATTTGAATTCCGAGGACAAATGGAAACAGCAAAATAGCTTACTCGTTCATCTAAAGATCGCAGCTTCACGCAACAGAAGAAAAAAAAGCCGAAGAAGCCGATATTTCACGTGGATCGCGTGTAAGGAAAAAATTCCAGGTATCGTTTATCCCATGAAAATGTCAGTGCCATATGGCAGTGAGTCACGTCGGGAATGTATCTCGCGAGAGGACGATTGGACGATAGGCGATAGTCTGCCGTTCGATCGCCGGGGAAAAATCGTGCCCGACATTTTACGATTCCAGGAATCTCTAGCTGGCATGCTTTTTGCGGGTGTATTGGGCAAGCGAATAAAAGTAACCGACAAGTATATCGCTGGAGTGCCATTTTGTAAAAGCGGCGAGCCCTTTTTTTATCCGTCGAAGCCGGCGATCGTTAGCGCCGGCATTATCTGTCGTCCGAGTTGCAGATAAGAATATTTCTTACGATCATAAAACAACGTTACAGTAATTACCGGCATTACGCAGTAACCTACGATACTGCGACTTTCTAGGAATAAAGTCGCAACGATTAATACTGGTTTTATTGACACCGATCGATCGGCATACTCTTGATCGGCGCGGACGGTTTTGCCGGGCTTTTGCGCGACTTTTACGCCGAAGGAAGCGGTAGTAATATCGCGAAAAGCCAAACGCTGTTCCCGTCCGTTTCCACTCGCGGAAAGAGAAACTACGCCGTTATCTGGCGCGTCAGGATAGAAGAAACCGAGTGCATATCCGTCGATCGACTTTTAACACCTTCGATGCTTTCTCACGGTTCTCTCTTACTTTCCCTGTGTAGGAGAGAAAAAAAAGAAGAGAGCACTAGCAGGGAGGGAGAGAGGACGAGTGAAAGAAAGAAAGAAAGAGAGAGAAATAGAGAGGCACCTTCTTTGGCGGGGAAAGTGAAATCAGTCGCCTGCACGGCTGCACGAGTGCACGCGTGTGCTCACCTTGCTCGACGCTCTTACCTGTCGCGTAAATCAGACGAAAGGATCGTTCGATGTACCACCATTAATAATGTAACTCGCTAATTCACCCTATTTGCCTCCTCCGATCGGAACAAAAGGGGGTCGGTGAAAGTGCTCGGCGATGCTGTAAACAGGAACGTATGCACTTTCATTGAGACTGTAAATATTCGTAGAAACGACCATGCGATTTCACGGTTTCGAATTGATTGGCGCTTTCGCGAAAGTTGCCTTCAGTGTCAGTGTCAGTTGGGCCATTGGACAAAACGAGCTGAAACGCTTGCGAAACTCCGACGCGGTAAAAATAAAGAACCTGCCATCTGGTCAAAGAATACGGCGATCCATTGACAATGAAATTTTTTTTTTTTACATTCCATCGAGTTTTCTATCCTTCCACGTTGCTATCGTCGATTCACCGTGAACTTTAGTTTACGCTTATCTCGAGCAATTACAGTTTATCGCCGGTACCTTCGGCTCGAAGGCAGGAAAAGGGGACGATAGAGAAATTAGCGGCAAATAAACGACACGGGTTAAAAAAATACGGGCGGAAGAGGGCTCAAACGGAGCGTCCTCTTTGGGCCCTTCGCCCTCCTCCGATCGGCAAAACATGCGTCACGTACTACATGCGCGCGCGACGCTGCTGCACATCCCGACGTGCATTTGCATTTCGTCAGCGAGCCAGCCGGCGAGAGCTTGTGTGCAATTGAATGCACGTGTGCGCCGGTTGGTACCGATGCGAGTACCTGGTCGCGTGCAACGACGCGCGAATCGACCCGCGGTGTGTGTGTATGCACTCGCTTGCTCGGCTCGAACGCGTGATCGGCACGCGAGTCGAATCTCGATCGGGGTGTGCGCGTGCGCTAAAACTCTGCGAACACGAGCGACTCCGTGGCGATTCATCGATTTCGATCTTTCGTTGATCGGAAAATCGGCAAAGTTCTTGTTGCGGATGAGGGCAGAGTTTCATTGGAGGTTCTGGTTCCTCTGTAGGTGGAAAGTGATGGTGATTGGTTTGATGTTTGAATCGAAAGTAATTGTATTTTTGTATTTCTATGTTTTTGAATTTTTTTGGGTTCTACCATTACGGTTATTTTGTTTGGTACTTGTAGTTTTAAAGGGTTGTAGAATCATTGCGATTGTGGTATATGTATCATATAGGATGGATCTTCCGAGGTTTGAGTTTATTGAACTAATTCTCTGGTGAGTTTAATGAAGGAGGGTTTTTACTGTTTTGGAGTTAAGGAGGATTTGTAACTATAAGATGAATTTCATCTCGACTCTATGCACGACTGCAGCTCGATTGTATACGATTCGGTAACGCAATAACGATCGTCGTTACGCGAGAGTGAAAGAAACGAAAGTCTACTCCGGTGCATGGACTACGTGCGATTGGCGAAACGGGCGCGAGTGAAATTCCGCGCCGATTCGTACGAATGAACGATCGAGCGTCGACGACGAGAATTTTAATCGATCTGAAATAACTTTAACTCTCGCAATATTGGCGGATCCTTTCTCGATCGTTCTTGTTACGGACGATGACTTCCACTTGCTTTTTACATTTCGTCCCGGGTTTCAATTCAGTGAAACTAATTCATATCACGTAGCAAAAGTATTTGAAATGTATGATCATAGTGTTCCATAAATTTCCAAATTATTCCCGATACCTCTCAAGTTCATTTAAATTTCCTGTAAGATTTATCTCACTCGAAACGAATATCCAATTAGGAAATTTATTATGAGTTTCTCATCGAAGAAAGTTGTAGATCTGCAAGACCATTGCTTCGAACTATGTCAGAAAAACGCGCTCAACCGCCATGGAAGATCGATTGGAGGGATGGTGAAAAACAGAAGAAAGTGCGACAATTTCGTGTACGCGATAGGAAAGAAAAATGAAGGCGCGAAACGGACGGTGGAGGAGATCGCCGTCCAGTCTAGCGAAACTGGCACAGTGTCAAGGTGCCTCCCGGGCACATTTCCGAGCAGCAGGGCGTCGAGGAAGGTGAAAGAGGGGCGATGGAGAACAAGGAGTGGGGCCCCATCGACGTCATCCCCTTCCTTCTTTCCTCTTTTACCACCGATGCGTGTTCGCATCGTTTCGACCGATTCCCTTCTTGCGATGTACACGTATTTATACATATAGAACTGCAACACGGCTGACTTTCACGAGGCTTTCTTCTTTCACGACCGACTTGCCATTCTCGCGACTATTTCACGTACAACTGCGCGTAAATGGAGGCACGATATTCGCGTAAGTACGCGGTGTTACTTACGTGGAACGGGTATCCGGGGTGAAAGGCAAAAGGAACGTCGCGTCCACGTCGATTTTCCATGGAAATGAAAACCTCGTTACGCGATTACCGTCGAACCTTTCTCCGGATGGCGATATCGGCGCTAACGTTTCTTTGCGGTTGTACCGTACTTTCTTACTTTCGTTTTGTAATACTTTTCAGCAAACTTGACGATTTAGGAATCGTATATATGATATAGGATATGCATCGATCCTGGAAAAAGATATGATGGTGCAATTTTGGAGGTGAAGGGACTATGAGGACACCGAACAATCCAATAAATTTTGCCATTTTGTAGTTCATAAGATTGTAAAGTCTCCATATCACATTTATGATGAATATAAGGGCAAAAGGGCATGTTACGACAACTCCGAAGTGTCTTCTCTCAAGTTCTCTTCAATATTTGTTCGTCGAAAACTGACTAACATTGCGAATCCTTAAAAAAACGCCGGAACAGGTACAAAAGGGAATTACTCGGCGCCAGGATCCTACGGCCAACGATCGTTAGAGCTCCCGTGAAAGAATTCGAGTGCATTTACATCGCAGTCACGTAACGTCCTCGAAAATCGAATTCTTCCGTGTACGTCGTTTTAAAGCATTCGGCTCGCCGGTGCCGGAATGTCATTCATAAAGAAATAACACCGAGGCCCATTACTCAACGATTATTTATAGCGAACGAGCGTGCGTAGGCAAACGCACGAGCCTCCCTGTCTCTCCTCGCCCCTTCGAAATCGTGTTTCGATCCGTGGTTATACGATGTACCTCCGAGTACCTTCAGGTACCACCGGATACCTCCGGGCCCACCGGTTCCGACAAATTCGTGGATCGCAGGTGGCACGGTTGCACGTGTGCAAGCCAGGTCGAGCACGCGGATCCATAAGCGACGTGGCACGCTGCACGAGTGCCGATCGATGATTTCGTTGCGACGAAAAGCCAGGGCGAGGGAGGAGGAGAGGGGGAGGAGGGGCCCCAGAAAGGGGACCGTCGAGCGATGTTCGCGGAGGAGGTAGGAGAAGGGGCCCGAACGGGCCGCTGGGGGACAGGAGGAAGGGGAAGGAGGCACTCGAACTCTCGTAACGCGGTCCCGCGGGGCCACGAAATGATATTCAACCGAGTGTTTCGACAGGCCGGGTGTCGTTAACCTCCCGCGCGGTTCGTTTCTCGATAGCGGCGAAACAATTGTCCGATCTAGGACTAGCCGGAGGTCGATGGGACGCCCACTCCCTAGGGACTATTTCAACTCGGTTTGTACTTCCCGTAGGTTGCGAATTGGGCGTTGGCCTCCGCCTTCCCTCACGGCGACTCGAGCCGAACCGAGAGACGCGAGGAATGCCACGTGGGGCCCGAGAGCTCGAACTTACATGCCGCGTGGCTCCCTGATACCTTCCTCGTCTTCTTCGTCTTCCTCCTGTCTATCCGTGAACGGATTTCGTTGCCCCGCGGGTGAGAACGAACGGGATGGTCCCATTCGGCGGACGAAGCGGAGACGGAAGACGAGGGAGAGAATAAAGAGGAAGAGGAGGTCGCCGGAGGCAGGCATAGAGAACGAAGAAAGGAGGAGGAGAGAACGGCCGCGAGGAGACCGCGTGCTCGCACTCTGAAAATTCGAGGATCCACGTGGATGGCCCCGTGGGCCCGACACGAAGAGTGTTGCAATCTTGCAGTGGCCACCTTCTCCACCTCTCTACACCTTCCTCTCCTTCTCGCCGCGGTCTTTGAGGTACCGATGACGCTTTGCGTAATTTCCCACGGCTTCGAGCAGACTTCGTCGGGGATGACTGCTTCTTCCTCCACGTGTCGTTCGTGGAATCGAACGGGTAACCGACGATCTTTAAACTCGTCGAATCGGGACAAAGGTTTTTCCAAAGAAGCCATTCAATTTTCGATGGAATTCGAACGAGCCAGTTGCGACGAGCCGTTGCGTAAATGTGCTCGTTCACTCTGCAAATCCGCGTTACAGTTAGACCGTTTCGCGGTCAACGATGACGTATTCGCAGATAGATTCAGAAGGAAAATTTATGACCGTAGAAGGATGGTTCGTGGCTTCTTTAAAGCGGTTCTCTATGTAACGCTGGCGCCGTATAGTAGAAACGTCACGCGAGACGAGCTCGGCTGTCCGCAGTAAAGCGCACTAACTCGCGGCCCTGATCTATGGTGTCAGGGTCCGTGGCTGCCGGGACTGATCGCTCTATTAGAGCTTGCAGACCTCCTACCATTGAACTTCCTCGTCCTACTTTCTCGAAAATTGCTCGTCGCTGCGAGAAAATTGAAAATATCTGCTAATGACGCGACTAACTGCCATTAATCATCCGTCTACAGCGTTCTCCAATCCCTTCCACCCAACGTCGTTGGCCAACTTCCAAAACCATATCCTCCAGATCTACATCGAACCACCAGAATCTTAAAAAGGCACGCAAACTGCCTCTAACGAGTTAGGTAAACTAGAAGAGAATGACCAAACATGCCCCGCTAAAATCTCCATCGAAGATCAGGATGGGCGAGCAACGGTAACCCATTGTATCGAACAGCCGGTTTCTTTACGACGGCTTTCTCACGATCGGTCAGTCGTCGGATAACCCAGAGGCAGTAGCAGCAACACCAACGGGGCACCGGGACCGGCACCGCCAGCAGCAACAGCATCAACAGCAACGGATCCAAGCTGGAGGAGGAACGGCAGCCAGTCTGCTGACTGGATGGCTGGATGTCTTGCTTGCTGGCTGGCCGACGGACTCGTCGCTCCCGCGATCCTCCTCGCGGATGACACGAGGACGTATCCCCCCGCGGCCGGTGCGTGCAACTGGGTTTACAGCCGGATGCTCCGAGGCCGCGGGTAGGGAACGATGCGAAGAGGACAACGAAGAAGACGGGTAGCCGGATTTCTTTTTTCGTGTAACCGAGCAGAGAGGCTCGCACGCGGCCACGGCTAACTGTATTTTGACTTTGTGGCCTGAATTGCGGTAACACGGTAACTGGCTCCACCGCGCGCGACACCCTGAAGTAACGGGCCATATCTCGAAGGCACGGTTCAGGCCTTTACGCATGTTGGTACCTACATAAAAGGCACTCTCACGCACGTTCGACTCTCGTCGGCCGGTTATCGCGGTGTTGGTGGCGGTCTATATGGGTGCACCGTGCGTACGGTTTACCCGGCGCTCGTGTTAGCGCCCGCCAAACACCGTCGATATACCGCGACGACGTACGCGAGGGAGACGGTCACGAGGAGGACGACGAAGGAGAGAAACGGAGTACGGCAGGAATACAGGAAGAGAGAAGAAAGAGGGCCGTTGGAGGCGGCGAAGGAGGAGGAGAAAGATGAGGATGAGGTCGAGAAGAAAGAGGAGAAAACGGAGAGAGGTAGGATCACGGCGGTGGCGGTTCGAACTGGTGTGCGTTCGGTTCGTTCGCGTTGCAACGTGAGTGTAGGTACAGTTAGGTATAAGGTGGCCACCGGCTCGACTCTGTAGGTCGGAGGCGCGGGACGTGCGGACCGCGAGTGTGTATATCCTTCGCATCCGGGGGATCGCCTTCGAGACGACAGCAGGACCTTGGGCCTTAACCCACTCTTACTTGGAAAGGGACTAGCGGCATAACGCTTCTTCTCGTCTCCTCTCTTCGCGATCCTCTTCCGCGTTCGCCGTCTCGAGGGACGTCCTACGACTAAAAAGATCATCCGGATACTTCGACTTTAACGCCTGACTTTTCGTCCAAGTCTCCCTTTCGTCTCGATTTTTTTCGTACCCGGAAGAAGTATGGGTTCGCAGGATAATCTATCGCTCGATGTTTCGTCAAGGAAAAAGTAGACACGTTCGAACGTTTGCTGCAACTATAATTGCGAAAACGGTGAACGTAGCCGTAAATAGTAGCGACGATAGTCAAGTTCAACAGCAACTTTAAAATTCATAAAGCGCAGAAGAATGTTCAACCAACCTACCCATACGGTCTCAGAAAAAGAAAACGAACGAGAAGCAAGTAGCGGAAAGAGGTTGCCAGCTCGCGGCATATCCTTCCGGCGGGCTTTCCCCTTTGTCGATCGATCCTTCGATACGCGACGATCGACGTCGAGGACGCGTAGAAGCGTGCGGCGCGGCGGCGCGAGACGCTCACGTGCCACGGCACGCGACACGTGACTCTCGGGTCTTCACGATTCACCGGTGCAAACAGGAGAATCAGGAAGCGCGGACTACCGGGAGAAAGGTATCCTGGCTTCTCCTTCTCCCTTCTCCCGGTTAGTTCGTAGTGACGCTCTCCTTCCTCCCTCTGCTCCCCGGGCGTGCTTCATCCCTTTCATTCGCGGTCTTCCTGCCGATGGAAAAAGAAGGGCGCGCAGCTGGTTCTCCGCTTTCTCGAAACCCTTTCACGAGTTTTCGGTGGTCGCGCGGTCCGAGGATCAGAAACCTTCTTCCGGGATCCTTGTATCTCGCATTGCATCTAGCATCTCCAACTGGTTCCTCGGCTGTTATAAAAAAAAAGGAGAAGAGAAAGAGAGCGAGGACGAAGGGAGGGGCGGATGAAAGTGAAGGAAAAAAAAAGTCCGCGAGAGAGCGATTTTTGAGAGATCTTTCGAGGAGTCCTCCACCTCCTTCCCCCTGATCCTTTGTCGTCCATATGGCGTCCCGATCGACCGACGGCCCGCATCGTCGGTCCCGAGGATGGACGAGCCGACTCCAAGGATGACGGCTAGCTTACTCGATATACACTCGTCAGGATGGATCCGTTTCCTTCTCAAACACTCGAATTTGATCTACGAGATCGACAGCCGCGGAGACCCGGAAGTCGGCGGAGAACGGCTCTCGGCCCACGCGACCACCCGATCGCGCTACTCGCTGCTCCTCCCGTCGTTCGTCGAGAGGATGAATGTTCGTCGTACCTGAAGGCGAAATAATTATCGTCGATATACGATCGGTCGTTTTTTTTTCATGGAAGGGAAGCCTCGTGATTTTCAACGAGGAAGTTTCGTCTGGTTCGAACGATCCACGTTGTATTTCTGTCTCTTTCTTCTCATGCTCCTCTGTCGCTTCTTTCGATCTCCTTTTAACAGCCTTCGACTCTTTCAACGATCAAAGAACGAACCACCGTCCGTTTAGCGAGCCGATTGAACCGTTTGTAAAATGGAAACGCAGATGTCCGAGTGAAAAATGCATTCGACCGGTCAACGTAGGCACACCGGGAAAAATGTCTTTTTAATTGCCAATTAGACGCGTCGTAGACCCTTTCGCATCTGTCATCCATCGGCGCTCGGTTCTTGACGTGCACGGTGTCCGCACTCTTTCTCGAGTGTCCACTGAATGCCCCGAAAGGGTCGTTTAACTAAAAAGGCCCCAAAGTCCTGGCCGATGTCCGAGCATTCTTCGATAATCCCCTGGACACGCGTTTGCCTCCTCCGGAACGTATTTCATCCACTGTCCGTGCGATTCGCACGACCCGTGTTAAACGAGGGTGGGCGAGAAAGAAAGATAATCCATCGTGAGCAAGAAGGAAACAGAGAAACCCCAAAAAAAAAGATTCAACGGGTCGGTACATAGAACCAAACTAAAACCGAGAGAACCAAGAACGATACCGACCCCCCGGGTGCATTTTTCATCCCCTAATTTGACGGACGGGCGTGCTCGTGTCCGGCTCGCGACAGTTCTCTCGTGTTTTCATCTCCTCTACCCACGCGCCCTCGCGAACGGCCTCGTTGACGTCGAAGAAGAAAAGACGCAGCTGGTCCCGGAAAAGCATGGATATCTCTCGTTCTGTGCGTGTGCACGATAGAGAAAGATAGGGTAACCCACGTAAATACGTATACGCCGGGAATGACGGTGTATGGGAGAGGCCGAGCAGACACCGGCCGAGAAATATCGCCGAACGAACAATGGGAAGGAGCGCTGCTTAGGAAGTGATAACAGAATCGAGGCAGCATATCACGGACCTTGAATTGCGGTAGGCACACCTCCGTCGTGCCATTACGCAGACACTTGGCAGCGTACCTCGAGCGCCTACCCGCTTGCTGTAGTAACGCCCGGCATTTTTACCCGGTTGATCTATGCGTTCTACGATTACGCGACGTTCCTCTCATTCTCCAAACGTACGACCGGCCGTTCCGGCTTGCTGGAAGAAAAGTAAGACGTATCGGCCATTACCAACCCTGCTGTCGCCTAATGCGAGTCGGTTATTGTCGCCGGGGATTGATAAATGGAGAAAGAAGGGAGGAGGTAGAGGAGGAATGTTTTTCTTTTTGTAAAGGTGAAAGTGAAGAATAAAGTAGGATGAGCATGCGAAGAAATACGGAGAATCTTGTAACCGGGTGGTTTGAATTTACATGTTACCTTGGAGATTCACGATATCGACGTCGATGGATTAAAATCGTGGGTGTAGAGCGTGGAGGTCGAGGTCGAAATTTAAAAGAGTCAGAGAGGAGGACGCGAATAAAACGTACGATCGTCGATGTGACTCTGTTAGTTGAGAGGAAAACAGCGGAGATATAAACAGAAAGGTAGGAAGAATTTACTATAGCGAAGTCTAATTTCAAATACATACGCGACTCCGCGGAGGCGTCGCAAGAATCGTTAAATACTCGACGGTGTCTTTGTCCTTTACTTTGTTCACTTCTCGCTCTCTACTCGTCTCTCTCTTGTGTTCTCTTTCTCGACCTCTCTTTCTTCTCACCTCCGCTCCTCTCGTTTCCTCTCGCCGGCTACTTTCTTTCTTCGGGCAGCGCCGATTCATTCGGACTGCCGATGATGTTTCGAGAACAGTTATGTGGGAGTCTGGGTCACGAGGCGTGGCTTCTATGGGGACACCGTCCACTGTCCCATAGAACCACAGTCCCATTGGCCAAGAAACGCTCGCGAGGCACGGCCGGAATAATTATGTAACCTGCGCTTCGCGCTACGCGAGCCGACGCATTCGTGATCGCGCCAACAACGACGAGGGTTACAAAGAGGGAGTCATCGTGACCCTTGCGATCAAAATAGGCGTCTGCGTGCCCACGTGCAATTCGTGATTTTCATGTTTTCGCTGTTACTTCTTCCATTCCCCTTCTGCTTCTCTGTTATTCTACGCCAAGCGTTTGCGGCAACGTCAAAACAGATCTGAGAAGTGTCGTGAAAGATTTTCGCCAAAGAGCTTTTCTATTTGTTATGCCTGCGTCGCTTGGACGTGAAACGTGGAACAGAAAATTGCATATAAACCAGCCGACGTCAGGTTTTTAAATGAAAACAGAATATGCTAATTTTAGTTGCAATGGTTGGCTATGGTGGGAAATGAGGTAACGGCGATATTTTTTTCCATGCGATATGTATACCATAACCAGAAGTTCCTAGATGGCCATGAACACATAGCTGAAGGTAATACAGTAAATAAATAAATAAATGCGAAGCCCCCTGAAATGTAGATAAATCCCCAAAGTACAGAAATATAGAAAGAGAAAAAGGTTTATAAGTTATAAATAACATATGCGGCGTGCATCCTCCACTTCAGGCTTCTTCAGGCGTTTCGCTATTTTATTTAATCAATCTCGCATCGCACAGGAGAGAAATGATGAAAGAATGGAAAAAATTGAAAGCTCGTAACTTGAACGATTCACGCGCAAGGTATTCGCGAAGATTCGCTTGATGGAAGTCACGGGGAAAGGTCGCGGAAGTAGCAGCGCTTCTTCCGTCGCGTGTATCAAATTCGACGCCCACGGCGAAGGTTGCATTCCATTGATAAACTTCCGCGGTGAGGGTTACAATGAATTGCACGCATACTCGCGGGACATTATATCCTCCCGTTACGTCATCCCCGGCAAATTGATTCCACCTTTTCACGGCAAGACTCGACGGACGAAGGTTCTTCCGTAGCCGAACGAAATCGGCGATTCTTGTCCCTGATTATACCCACGCGAGAGTTTCTGCGATGGACGAAAGAGTTGAGTGAATAAATGTATGCGAATTTTGTATCAATTTTGATAGGTTTTATTTTAACAGTAGCTTGGTGTGTTACTCGCTTCACTTTTAGTTTGAAAGTAGTTTCTTTCAAATTGCTAATTAAATGAAATTAAATTGATATCATTTTTTTTCCGTTGATTATTCATTTTTGCAAAATTATTGCAGAATTCTAAGGAATCAAAAGCAGTGAAAGTTTTTTCACCGTTTGATGCTTTTGTTTCAGAAATTTAACTATTGTAAAATAATCGCTCGGTAAAAGAACTTTTACTTTCAATTTGTTTGTTTTTATTCCATCATTCTGTGAGATATTTCCTGTCGCAAGCAGGGAATACATCTCTCCATAAATCCGTCGGGAAGAAAGGATTAATCAGTCGCTCGAAATCACCGGAAACTTTCGAGCCACGGTCAAACCTAATGCCCCACTAACGGGACGGTGATTCTCTCCAAGTCGTCCGCAAATTTGCAATTCAAATAATTAGCGAATCCAACGAAACGCGACCAACGACAAATCCGCCAACGAAACTGCCTCTCTGTAAAGGATAATTTAGCACGGTCGTCTCGGCTAACCACGAGACGAACGGATCTCCTTTCGTCGCGAAATTGGACATCGGTCCTTCGTTCCCGGAATTTCCACGATGAATGGCGAACGGTCGGGTACACGCAACAGTGACTTTTTGACCTAAATTCTTTAACGACCGGTAAAGCTGACGTCAGAGAGTCCTTGACCGTAGCCGCCAATCGCTTCGAGAGCCATTGCCTTCTTCGGATTATCGCCGATTCCATGGGGAATTTAAATCGAAAAGCATATTTGCAATGAGTCGTCGAGGATGGGATTTTTTCAGAGTTTCTTTCTCTTCAGTGTCGTTGAAAGTGGTACGCCCTGGAAAATCGAGGATATCTTATCTTCCGTGATAATTTTTCTTCGTGGAGTATGGAAAATTATCACCGTTTGCTATGGAAAAGTTTAAGATTTTATAAGAATTGAAAAACACAGGAAAATAATTCTGTGAGCAATTTTGGAGGATGAAAATCGAAGGTTTTGAAGAAAGGTGCAATTTTCCTGGATAATCGAGAATTGTTGTTTTCTGGGACAAATGTTCTTCATGAAACATGGCGAAGTATTGTGAGGGTAAACTTTGAGAACGTACGAAGGTTAAGAGTCACGTGGAAATAAATCGATAGGAGATGTCGAAGGTTGAAAGCCGAAGGTTTTAGGGAAGTGTACAATTCCAAGGAGAATCGAGGATCGGAAATTACCATTTTCGAAGGCAACCCACGAAGGGACAGCCGCAGATCCGTCGTGCGTGTACTCATCGCGTCAGGATATTTACTTATTGAAGTCGTAGACCTACACAAATCGTCAAAGATTACACCGAAACCGGTTCCGATTGTGTAGCTATTTTTGGCGGTTCGCAAACTCATAAAAGTCTTTTACGAGGACCGATGGCCCCGCGTTGCGCCCGTGTACCATTGCTTGTCGGATGGGCGTCCATCCATTGGAAATCATTTGTTTCTGTCCGAGTGTCCGATCACCCGCAAAAACCCACCGTGACCAAATAATCGACGAAGAAGATTTATTGCATCCTAAGCCGGCGAATTAATTAAATTTAAGAGCGATAACGTCGCCCGTTTTTTTCCCCGTCGACATTAATCACCGTCGATCGAGAGAGTGAGACGACCAGTAACAAGAAGGGGGGCAAGAAAAGGACGTAGGACAGGGGTTGAGGGAGAAATCTGCAAGTTCTACGATCGGCGTCCTTTGATTCCTCGACTCTAACATCGTCGAAATTCGCAACTACGATAAAAAGAACGAAAAGAAGAATCGAATCGGCTTGTATCACCGTGACAGCTCGGTAACACGTAAAAGCAGTTTCCAATCTCTTCCGCATTCACCACCCCCGGACGAGCGAGACGAAGCTCTCTCGTTCCGGTTCGACGTTCCCATCGGTCGTTCGCAAGAACTCGCCGTAAAATTAAAATGCAACAACCAAGGGTCTGCATCGTAGCCAGACTGTCCGAGGATGTTCGCGTTTGGATTCTCCGCCATCCGTGGACGTCCTTGATACCGGACGATGCAACCTACGGCCTGACGCAAAGGTTGCACGCGCCAGGAGCGCACGTAACACGAGATTCTCGTAATCGAATACGCGAGAGAGCGTGCATACAAAGGGGGGACCACGGGACACCGAAAAAGAGAGAGGGTGGAAAAAAAGCCAACCACCGCACTCTGCACCGCACCGGCGTGGATGCGACGGGATATAGGATGTTACGGCGGTGCTGCTGACGCTTTCGAGGCGTATTCGGAGCCGTATTTGGAGCCGTATTCGAAGGCGAATTCGGAGCAGACCGCCGCTGCCGTCCGATCGGACGACGTATCCCCTGTTACCCGAATGCTCCGAGTCTCCATCTCCGGCGAGGGAGCGAAGACCAGAGAGGTCAGGGCACACACAGGATGCGTCCATTTTTTTCCCTTCGATGTTCGTTTTTCTTTCGCTCCTTTTTTTCACCTTTTTTTCCTCCCGTCCTCCCTCTTCCACGGAGGGCCGTTCGATGGTTTTTTCCTCCGGCTATCTTTTTCACGTGGAAAAAGGCATAACGGTATGCGCGAACCGTGGCGGGGAGGAAGCCGACGAAAATCGGGGGAACGTGCGCGGCATCGTGCACGACGAGATTCATCGTGGTCCTACATCAACGTCCTTCTCCAGGAGACGAAGAGGAGATGGAGGGAAAAAAAGCGAGGAGGAATAATACATAGCAAGGGGGGAGGGAACTCTACGGTGTGCTTCCCCCGTGCAACGAGGAGAAACGTTGCCGGGTGGATGTCCCTCGAGAATCCAGATATTCGATGCGAAGGGACGTTTTCGGTGTTATATGCACGAAGGAAGCACGTTGGCTCGTCGCCTCGTACGAGGACCGAGAAACGTGACGCGAAAGCCGAGTCCTTTTCCGCGCATCTCATTAGGACACTCAAGGCAGGACCTCTGCCTCTTATCGAGATGGATATACTTTACGATCGGGAAGTTGGGGTGGCTTCCTGTTGGCGGGTACCTAATTGGACGGCGTGCTTCCTGGTGCGATTGACTCCGAACCCCTCGGATTTCCAACTTAAACCATGCTCGAAGAAGAGAAAGAGTCCTTTCGTCGAATCCTCCTTTCTTTTCTTCATTCTCTCTCTCTCTTCTCTCGTTCTCCACTTTGTCACTGTGCGCATCTCTACTCCGTTCCCCTTCGGTGTGCCTTTCTCCTCCCTCGACCTTCCTTCTCGCCTTCCCTCATCGTTGAGGAGGAAGTTTAACGCCGGCTTGGCGTGGCATCGCCTGCGTTCACCGCGCATCCGTGAAAGTGAAACGGAGAAAATCAGGTTTCGAAGACGAGCCTTCGAACCTCCTGGACGACGCTGACTTGGGACGCGCAGTGATAGAGACGAGAGAGTATTGTCTCGCCCTCGATGTCGCGTCTGTCTCGATTGGACTTGATCCAACCTCGAAGTGTACGCTCGTTTTTCGCAATAATTCAAGTACAGACGACATTGCGAAAATGAACTAATTCGACTTGGAAGCAAAGATCATCGTAATTGGGAGTAAATGAAAATTTGCAAGACTTCGATTCCTGAAGATGGGAAATTTCAAGTTGTCGAGATCGCGATATGAACATTCCTCGATGAAATTCAGAGGACGCCGAGTTCAATCGAGGGCTTATTTCGGAATCAAGGGCGAGAGATTGGACGGAGATAAGGTAGATGGAGGCGCGCGGAACGATCGAGGCCGATAAACGTCTTCGAGAATAGCCTGATAGGCCGTCTCAGCTGAGAGGCTGCCGGAGTCAGCTGACTTCGAGGCTTGCCCGCCGCGGGTCAAGTCTCCCTTCTACTTTCCTCGCTCTTTGTCCCTCCTTCTCCTCCCGATTCTTCTCTTGCCTTCTGCCTTCGACTTCTGGATCGTTCAGCCGTGTCCGCGAGCACCTTGAGAAAATTTCGAGACCCTTTTCTTACCGGATCGAAGTTACGCTCCTCGTCGCTGGAACGAAACGAGACGATCTAAGGCGATCGAGAGACCGCGCCTTCTCGAATAGATAAATCGAACGCGAAGACTCACCTGACTGGCGAACATCGATTTCGCAGAGGCCTTGGAGGACTTGTACCTCTCGACGTGGGAGTTCCTTCTTTCCTCAACTTTTTCGGCTTCAACCGCTACAACTATTTTGCCTAGAACCTACGATCTTAACACTAGATTTACGGACGTGAAGTCTTTTAAATTGCAATATATCAGATAAGGACTTTGAAAAAGGAGGGATGAAGCGGCAAAGATGATAATTCGTTAAGTCATTATTGTATTATAAAATACACGTGAAATATTTACTGTGCAGCGTCCCTATAAATTTGAGAAATGTTTATAAGATAAGTAGGGACCCGTCAGTTTGACGGCTTCCGTAAATCTAGTGTTAAATTCCATGTCATCGAGGCTACGTCCGTTCTAAATATAATTAAACAATTTTAACTATTTATCGATAGCATTCGGACGGGCTGATTTTTCCAGATGATCTTAATACCTAGAGGTACCTAGAGAAATACGAACGCCCGGATTAGTCAATGAAACCGTAGAATCGACGGCGTTCAATATCGACTCCTCGGATCTTCCGTGAGCGGCCTAATTGCGCCAATCGACTTCCCCCGTACCATGCGTACGTACTCACGTCGTACGAAGGTATGCGGTAAGAAAAGAGCGGGTTTCCGTCGTGGGGAGCGAATGATAAAACGAGAAGTCCCAACGCACTTCCCGCGATGCACGCATCGAGGGCCGGTCGGAGAGGCAACCGTTCTCTGTAGCTCTTCCGTAAACAAATCCCAATTTGCCAGGGCCGGCTGGTCGCCGGCGGCACTTACCTCCGGATTTAAAACGATTGTCCACCCGCTGTGGATGAGCCAGCTCGCGACTGGATGCCGGATGAGTTTCTCGTAGGACCGCTCTATCGCCACCACCGTTAACACCTACCACCGGGCCCCGGTCCCCTCTTCTTTGGGCCAGAAATCGTGCGAATCGATCGGGCCGCTCTCTCCGCTATGGGACAGCCGAGGAGGAAGCGAACGGATAAAAAGAACGTGCCGCGAGGAGACGAAGAGGAACGAAGAGGAGGCAGCGACAGCAGTTACATCGGTAGAAGAGGAAGAGGAGGAAGAAGGAGCAGAAGAAGGAGCAGAAGAAGGAGAAGAAGAAGTAGAAGTAGAAGAAGAAGACGAAGGAGGATGAAGAGGAGGAGACGAGTTGTCGGTGCAAACCGAAGGAGGTATAGAGGAATCGGTAGGCGATACACAGGAGCGGGGGAGGTCGAGCGTGGAGGGCGGGAGGGAGGAGGTGGAGGTGGCGGTCCGGGTCTGGGGAGGCGGAAGGGAGGGGGCGCGTGGGGGCCCGGGGCCCGGGGACGCGGTCGGGGCCGGGGCCGGGGCCCGAGACGGGGAGGAGGGAAGTTGGTATCGCGGATGGCGATGGCGATGGCAGAGTCAATGTCCTAGCGCTCGCACTGGGTCACGGCGAGTTGCGGCCAACGACCCAAGGCAGAGCTCCTCTTTACTTTGCACAGAGCGAGCGAGAAGGAGACCGAGACACCGGCGAGGAGGAAGGACGGAGCTTCGTAACGAGAGAGAGAGCGAGAGAGAAAGACCAACGGAGGTGGTAGGAAGGAGCCAGAGAGAAGGAAAAAGAGAGAGATAAAGAGCGTGTTCCCTGGTTCCTCGTCTCGCGGTGTATACTGGGTGCTCGATGCGAGAAGTCGCTCCACGAGAAGAGCCGCGAATCCTTCGAGATCCTTTTTCTAGGATCTTCCACTTTTTCCGGTCCTTTCGACGACCCGGCGGTCTTTCGATAGTCCCTAGAAACGATTCGTCTCGCTTTGTCTTCCGGTGGATGACGTTTAATCCCTTAAACGTAATCTTCTCGAGAACATCGCGTCTCGTTGGCGAAGGGCGTATATATACGCCCTCGCTCGTCTCTCGTCTTCCGCGAGAGGCGTGTACGAGATGCTAAACATCACTCTGGAACGACACGTTTGACGTCTTACCGAATTGATATGCCATCGGGCGGACAGTTACCAGCCGCATAGCAACGATCGAAATAAAGTTCGTGCGATCGATTTGATTCGCGTTTAATGACACCGACCGATTACGTGTCTCGGTGAATACGAATATTTCTGACGATCGTGCATGCCCGATCGTTGGTTGAAAAGACGTGGTAAGGTCGAGAGGTTGCGGTAGATCGACCTTTCGTTCAGAACTCGGTCCAAATCTCGGATTCACCGACGAACGATGTCCGTCGATGCTTCACCCTCTAATAGCTACCGATCGTCGAGTACTCCGAGCTCGTGATCATGATTTATCAGATGGAAAGGATGCTTCCGTAAAAGGTCTCTGGATGAAAACTGTTTCTGACGAGGGTTACAAAGCTTTTCCCTTTCTTCTCGTTAATCTTCGAGCGGGGACCGGTTCCGCGATGTTCCGCGATCGGTATGACTCCTCTTTGTGCGGGGAATCTTAGACCGAGACTAATAGATTGCATTCTATCCATCTGTCTCTCCTGCGTGCCTTCCTTCCTATCCTTTATCCCGTCTCTTTCTCTCTCTCTTTCTCTCTCTCTCTCTCTCTCTCTCTCTCTCTCTCTCTCTCTCTCTCTCTCTCCTTACCTCCGGGCCCCCCCTGGCCGCATCTTTGCAGTTTCTTATATAATTCCTGTGTCTTTTCGACGAAGAATCAGCGAGACGCTCGAGGCGCGCTCGATCGCGAATAACGTCGGAAGTGTTCAGAAACAACGACGGGAATCAGAGATGCACGAGCACGCCCACTTGTTCGATCAATTTCTTTTTCAACTTTACCGCGGATAAGTTATTTGAGAATATCACTCTTGGAAACATTATATACGATTACGCGAAACGACTTGACTTTGCGGAGACACTCGCCAATTTACATAGGGTATAAAACCAGAATCAAACGAGAAATGCATCCGTTTGTAGGATGCCTTCTTCTCCGTACTAAAGTATAAATAACATGCAAAAAATGTTTTCAAACATTCATATCTATTTAAACAAAAATTACGTCCTTGACAGATACCAAAGAAAATGTTTAATTGTTTCACTGTCTTCTTGAGCAAGTGATCGGTACACGTTCCCTTCGACTCTATAGAGACTCAATCTCTTCTTCTCCTCTCGTAAATCTAAATCAAATTAAAAAATCCACTCATAATCTTACGCAACTGCACGAATCCTCTCCGTAATAGATACCAAGGAGAAATGCTTACAATCAGTTTCCAACTCTCTCTACACACGATCGTATGTTTATCGAGATCGTCGATCCGAGACGAATATATCGCATCGGAGTGCACGTCGTCTGTGTGTGGTGCACAGTATGGTGATTCCCCCGGTCGTTGGTCAGCGCGGTTTCGATTTTTCGCCTCGACAATTTCGTATACGATTAAGGGTGACCTCTTACGTGTTATCGTTGGCACGTTACGCGCTGATATGACAGCGTAACACCGCTAAGGTAATTCTCGTTCGTGCTCACGGAGACATCTCCATTCTTACGGAATCACCGTGCCGCGTATATCCATCGAAAATGCCGCGCAAGTTGGCATAATCGTTTTGCCGATTCCTTCGACGCGTAATCCCTCGGGCACCGGGGATTCACCGGGATTGAAATTTAATTGGACGTCCAGCCGCGATAAAAGGGGGATGTACGGGGTCGGGATCTCGCAATTTGTGCCAGACTCAGTCACGATTATTTCTTCGACAAATTACTTTACGACCGATGCCCGGTCGATGGCGAATCGTCGAGCGTAAAGGTCAATAGCACGCGAGTTCTGCGAGACTACGAGATGGGAAAGAGGGTCGTCGTTTTAGAGTATTTTATTTTCTGCTCGGTCATTCGAGATGGTACTGTTCGTTGGACCGTGGTGGTTCGAAATATCATTGGGTTAATTGAAAGTAGCTTATTTTTTATGGTGTTTCTGGGTGTAATTAATTTGGGATTGAAATTAATTGGACTTTGAGGATAATCGGTCGGGGAGTTGATAAAATTGGGCGTTGAAAACGTTAACAAATTACCTCTTCATTTAAATATACGAGTCTTTGTAGCTATAAATATATTATGAAATGGAATATAATTTTCTCCCGATAGAATTAACGCATGCGTTAATTTGAAAGTTGAAAGAGTTAAACGATTTCGATAATCAAGGAGGAAATCCTCCCGGAAACTATCCACCTCCGTTGACGCAAGACATCGAGCCCTCCTCGCTTGCCATCTCATTGTACGGTGCACGACGTGGGTATTTATTAATTACACGATTAATAAGCCCAGCTACGAATTTCAAATATTTATGAGAATGGAATGCCACTCTGTTTGCACGCGGTGGAAAGCCAAGTGGGAGAGATCTCCGATAAGCGAACGGAGAATACGCGAACAGAGCCCCGCGAGTTGAGAAACGCGAATACTCCATGAATCCTTCCTACGTTGAAACATTTTCCACATTTTTACACTTCAAACAGATCCTCCCGTCCCACGTGACGAATACAAAAATGTCAAATATCACGATCGTCCTCCGTCTCAAAAATTTTATTCGAAACCGTCAAAGTCCAAACGACTTTCGACCCTGAAGACAAACGTCGAAGGATGGTAACCCGAGGAACGTCGGTTCTCCTTTTAATCGATCGGTACCATCGATTCTAGTATTACCAGAGGCTATCGTTTGTTAAATACACCTCGGGTGGAGGTACAAGGACCCGGCGAATCGGGATTCGCGTCACGTCCCATTTGGCCCAGGAATTTTTCGTGGGTCTCGTGAGTTTTCTGAGAAGGAGCCTAATTCGCTACAACGTCGGTCTCGCCGATGTTAAGTAAAACAGCGTGTACACGTTAACGCGGACCCCGAAGGAGGACGCGGAAGGGACCTTCTCGCAGAGAGGAGGACGAAGAGGACAAAGAGGAGGAGGAGGTCGGTCGAGGGATACTAAACCGAAACTGTATTCGTGGGCCGAGGAAAGGAATACCGTTACGACAACGTTGCCCAAGAATAGTTTGGCGCGATTAAAAAGCCAGGCTCATTTTTTTTCTTCCCGGTTCACTCCTCACCTACTTCGCGGCTGTCCTGCTATTTTACAGCCTCGTCATTGGTCCAGTTGCGTTCTTTTTTTTTCATCTCCATTACGAAGGTATTTCGTTCGACCGATATCCTCCGAGGGGATTATGATCGCCTTTTTCTCGAGCTACTCTTAGAGTATCGAGCGGAGATCTGATAATGGACGGTACAGTTAGGAGGCGGTTATTGCAAAAAGTGCGCCGGTGGGCGAAAAATAAGAGGTCCTATATGGAGAAACGAATTTAGCAGAGATCCTCTCGGCGGCACTCCGCATTTTTTTTTGATTCCGGAGAAAAATCGTAGGCTGTGGTTCCTGGTGTTAACATCTTAGCGATTGGTTTTCATATCTCTGAGCGACCGATAGGAATTAATTGGATGTAACTGGGAATCGTTGACGATAGAAGATTAATTGGGAAATTAGCTAGGATAGAAAAAGAGAGGTTGCAGCTCACGGCAGGACCACAAGAGATTAACAAATCATCGAGGAGCCCTCGTAAAGCCGTAGGTGCGAACGCGGCAACGAAAGAGGAGAGGCGGAAGAAGGACGGCAACACGAAATCTCGGATGCGCCAGTAACGCAGGCCTCGTACTTTCACTTCCTTTCCCCCTCGAGCTCTCTCTCTCTCTCTCCTTGTATCTTTCTTTCTCTCTGACTCCAGCCTCTTTCTCTCCCCGTCTCTGTCGCTCTCTCTTTCTCACCTCGCAGGTGTTCTCCTCTCTTTCTCAGACAGTCAATCTCACTCCGACATAGAACTACTTTTCCTTTCAAGCCCTTGACTGAGGTACCCGACCATGCCCATCACGAATTCAAAGATTCCTCGTCGCGTTTCTTCCCTCCTCCCGGAGGGCACCGCCGCGTCCACGATCCCTCCGACGTCCACTCGTCGACCGAGAGGCACGCGTGGGATAAATAGTTGCATTCTACTCGCAGGGATCGCCGTTCGATCATTGAGGGGAATCACGGGTAGGCCAGAGGGGGAGAAGGGCGAAGGGCAGGGAAGAATGAAAGAACGAAAGGAGGGAACGTGACCTCTGCGCTCGGCGAGGACAGGAGCGCCGAGGTCCGCGTGGACCCGTGTTCGCGTACAGGGAGGGTCAAAGGCAGGGGGAGGAACGAGAGAGGGAAAATAGGAGAGGCCATTAGCGGGCCCTGGTAGCAAGCCGAGAGAACGCAGAAGAGCGGAAACAAGAAGAAGAGGAGGAAGAGAGGAAAGGTGAGTAGTTTCGCGCGTGATCGACGGGGACGAGGAGGACACGCCGCGAGGAGAAGAGTGCCGATAGAGAGGACGAAGAGGAGGATGCGAAGAAACCAAGCCGAGCTTCAACCCCGAGGGAGAGAGCGCGAAGGAGCGCGAAGGAGCGAGTCGAGGAAGACCGAAGGAAGGTCTCTCGCAGAAGACGGTTGCTCGGGCCAGAGGGGCACTGAGGGACGAAGAAGGAAGGGAGGTGAGTCGAGATGATGCAGTTGTGCGTTTGCAAGGAAGGCGGAAGGAGGAACCGCGGAGGGAACCGGTCCCGGTCACTGGGCCACCAGCCGGCCGTCGAACCCGCCACACTGCCCCCTACCGCCCCCTTCCCTTCTCCTTCTCTTCTTCGTTCTTTCTCTCCTTCTCTCATTCGCTCATTCTCTCCTCTCTTCGTCTACCTCCCTCTCTTTCCCTCTTTCTCTCACTACCTGGCGTGTTTCCTTTGCCTCCCTACCTCCCCCGCCCTTGCATCGCGAGTTCCCTCCTCGCGAACCTTTCTCGCCACTCGGACTCGCCGACGACTACTCTACCTTCAAGTTCTTCAAACAATGTCAACTCGCGTGTGTACCACTCGCGGTGCGCCGATAATGCTACCACTGCCACCATGTTTACCGCCCGGAGGCTATATGCTACCCGGAGTTCCGTGTCTCTCCTCCGTCCGTTCCGAGGATGTCTTTTCGCGTGTCTCCCGCTCACCGGGACAAACCCGCACGTACGTAGGTATAGCTATACGGATCGCTCGATTCACGGAGACGAGGCAACCTCCGGGAGTAGCTCCTTCTTCCCTCGTACCTTCCTCTTTTTATTCCTCAAAACGCGCCGACTCTCCGAGTACTGCGTGCACGGCATACTTTCATCAATGGCCGGCCTTACGGACGGGTTGACTTTTCGCGCGAATGCAAATCACTCGAGCGAGAACGTTCGATTGCATCGTTTTCCTTGGAAGCCTTTCATTCCGGAGATCTGAGTGACTTTAGGTTCAAACTTGTCGAGGTTCATTTTCAATTAGTAGATTTGGGGGATCGTTAGGACTGTGCTTGGTCTGATTCAGTTTGTAGAAGAATGTTTATTGTAATGTGCGCGCAAACATTGTCGTTTATAATATCTAAACATTGATTTGGATCGGCAAGTAAGGGATTATTTCCCTATGTTCGAAAAATGTCTTCGTCCTCAAGGGGTTAATTCGCAGATCCTTAATCCGATACGATTTATGACGTCCGTGTGACTTTGAGGTCATCGTTGCTAATGTAAATGGTATTTTAATTTCTTCAACATTTAGAACTTTGAAAGTAAAGAGCCGCGGTTGTAAAACAGTAGCCGATTGCGCGAAAAGTAGACGCCAAGACAAAGAGTTGCTCGTTTGCGTGGAAAGGATGGAGGAATCAGTTTTGGATCGGGCGTTCGATCGTGAGAGAGCAGGCTCGCTGCTGGCGCAAACGGAAGCTTGACTCGTACACGCTAATCTCGCCGAGATACGCCAAACATTTTCTCTTAATTAAGAAAGGACGTGGCCGTAATTAAGTTTCCCTTCCACGTTGTTCTCTAGCTCGTTGCAGGTCTGCGCAGCGTTGCTGCATACCCGGTAAATCGAAACGGAGGATTCGTTCCACTGGCTTAGCCTCGTTCTTCTTTCTAATTAGTTCGCGGAGAGATTTGTCGTTTCGAACGACGCGAAACTTTAGCGTCCGCTAAAGAATCGTCTACTTTATGATTTTTCGATACTTATTTAATCATTTGAATTTTTTCTTGCACATCTTGTCGAAAAAAGAAGTTGTAGATGACAAAAATTTCTATTCTGCCATCCATTACTTCAAACTTATCAATCTTTGATTTTATATCGGACTTATTAATGTTCGAACGATTTCAGTGTCACTGAACAAAATGAATTATCATCGCGCCATATAACGTCCTTCGAATCGAAACATTTAAAAAAACAAAGAGCAACGTATTCACGACAAGAAAGGGTGCATCCGTTGCAAAACCAGCGTGCAATCAGCCTCAAAATAACCCTCGACCATCCATCCCGTATCAGGGTTTAAGACAATCGCGTCTGGATCTTCCCGTGGAATCGTTCCGCGAAACTCGATTTCTATCTTCCGTCTCCTCCCTGCGTGTTACATTCTTCGTACGTCACGGACAAGTCGAAGTAGATAACGCTATCACCGTTCGAGCGTTAATTTAGCAATCAAGCCGATAATATTACAATTCTGTCCGTCGACTCGAGTCTTGTACCTGGTTGTCTCTCTATCGAGAGCGAACCGATCGACTTTCCGATAGGAGTCTCTCTCACCTCAACAAATCCAACGCGGCGTTATCTCGACAGTGTGCACCGCGTTTCGAGTGTTTAATATGTTTATGCGTGCACGTCAGCCTGTCTTGCGGTAATCGACAGTCTGGAAAGTTCGATGATTCCCGTCTCTCTTTCTATCTCTTTCTCTGTCCCGCGAGAGTTGCTTAGATTGCATTCCGCAGATAGAACAACCGCGATCGAGAGAACCTCATTGGCATATGTCGTGCCGTTTCGGAATCTCAAAGCGACGCTTTCATGCGATTTCTTCCTTCTTTATATTTCCATCCTCTATTGTTCTCTTCGTTTGTACCGATAACCGTGGAATACTTGCGATTAAAAGAGGAATGGGAAAAAATCAGGTTGAAGATTGGAGAGTTCTGCGCGATGCGGAAGAACGGTTGTTTAAAGTTTTTTTTTGAGGCTTCATGGAGAGAGGGAAAGTAAAAGTTGAACATTTAATAATTTCGCGCTTTCGGATCGTTGGGAGTTATTTTAGCGAATGAGAGGTTTCAGGTAGGCTGCAGCTCGAGTAGTTACCTGTAATCCTTTGTTACCTGTCGACGTTACTTTCTGATTGTATCCGAGAAGAGATCCGCTTTATCAACTTGTGGGAGCACTTTTATGTCGACTGCTGGTGAAAGAGCGGCCGATATCCGGTATTTTAACGATCGATGGTCACTGTGAGAAGTTTGCATTAATAACTTGAAATAAGAATTAATTATTGAACTATAGACTACCGAGAAATAGACTAGACGAGAGGAGGATATTTTTTTATATTTTTTTAACGCTTATTAGAATTATTTTTAAACTGAACGAGAAATATTTCTTTGCATATCAAATAGGAGCACTACAGAGTGGTCGTGGTCAACTTTACAAAACGAATTTTTATTTTTGCAGTTCCTGAAGCGGTTTCGCATTAATTTTGCAGAATAGGATAACAGAATGCAAATTTTTTACCATCCCACGTTTGAGAATTTCTTTTACCTTTGTAAATTCCAAATTCCTTAAAGATCAAGGTTTACCCAAAACTGAATTTCTAACTTCCATTGACGCTATTCCCGATAACAATTTAGCTGCCTAAACAGTAGAAACATAATACTTAGCATATTACAAAATTCTCTATTCCAAACATTACAAATTCCCGCAAACTTTCTCCATTCGATAACTCCCGTAACCGCGAAACTCCATAACCCGCCCAGTCTACCCTCGTCAGCCGTTGAACGGCCGTCGGCGCAGTTAAACACAAGACTTTCTCTTTCAAAGCATCCTTTACTAAAATTCTCACGTGCACATATTCAAGGTTTTCTGCACGTTTGGTCTGCACATAGGTTCGATAACATTTACAGCTTCCCCGGTAGGTTGACATTGTTGTGGTGGAGCGCAGCAAGAATCTAGGGTTCCCGATGGAGGACAGGGTGGACAAGGTTGACAAGGTTGACAGGGTGGGCAAGGTTGACAGGGCTGACAGGGTTGACAGGGTGGACAGGGTTGACAGGGTTGCAGGCAGACGGGTTTGCAGTCAACTTCGCAGACGTATTGCATCTCGAAGGGCAAGTCGTTTCGTACGGTGAGGCACTTCCCTTGGATGAGGTAGCAGTAGGAGAGGGCTAGGACCGGGTTGCCGCTGTAGGGTACATGATGAGGCTGAGGTAGATGGCCATTTATGTCGATGTGCGTGTACTTCAAGGGAGAACAGCTACAGGCTCCGTGCTGCAATCGATACGAGAAAGGGGGCTTCGAAATGAGAAAGGCCGAACGAGTGAGAGAAAGCGAGGGGATGAGAGAGAAGAGGAGTGAAAGGGGTGGGCGTAGGTTGGATGCGAGCGAGAGTAAACGAGGCTTTAAACGTCATTGTAATGGAAAAGCTTTTTAATCTGCCATTAACGCCTCCTCATGGTACTTATGTTAAGTTGATCGCCTATAAAAAATTCATTGTGCCGCCGCTGAGAAAGGACAGCGCGATACACAATTTCTTTTGCGACAGGTATGACGTAAAGCCGAACGGTAAATACACCATCACTGAGCGACGCGAAGTCGGGATTTTGCCGGTACGTCGGTCTACTCGTGAAATGACGTCGAGGAACGTCTCAGATAGGAGAATGGAAAGATCGAAGGGAAGGTTGGATGGTTCATGAGAGAAATTATTGAAACTGATCATTTATTTTACAACCGACTTGCTTCTTCGTGTGAAGTCTGTCATTCTTCTCGGTGACCTTGTAATTTTAATGCATTGTTAGATAATATTGTAATGCACGAAGTTGCAAGAAAGAAAACGATTAGTCTCTGATTGGTAGGTGACAAAAAGAGATACATCCTAAGCCTAAAATTCTGTGGAAAAAATCTGAAAATTATTTTTAAAAAGCACCGAGCAAAGAGTACCCGAGAGTCTCAGTGCTCGGGACTCTTTGCATCAGATTCCTTCGTCGATTCCTCGATGTCCTTTAGAAGGAATCTTTTAGCTAATGCAAGAATCGGTGCACCTGTTGCAAGCTCTGGAATGTCACCGGAACTCGCTGCAATGTCTACGTGGCAGTATTTCAAAGGTGTCTTAGACTCAGTGCCGCACTAGAATTTACAGTCAGAGTTGAAGGATCAAAGATACATTAGACAAGTTTAATGGAATCTTTGGTACCTTATCCAAACCGGAAGCCATGACCAAGAAAGCAGCAGGTGCCTGATGGCCTCTGGCGGTCCGCGAACTTGGCTTATTCCCTGCCTGCAAAATGTCATCGCCTTCCGCTACACCTTCGTGGCTCCGGAAGTCTTCTCTGCGTATCCTCGACACTTCGAACGGATCGCCCATCGTCTCACCGGAAGCCTGGAGTTTGTCGGCATTGCTGACGAGCCGAGCAACAGCATTGTCCATTGCAATCTGTTAATTGTGTTTTCCTGTTACTTTTTTCCCAGCACTCGGAATCACAAACTTAGGAATACTTGATCTTAGCAGATAGGCAAATGGAATACCTAACCATAATTCTACAATTCAACCCCTGCGTTCTGAGCTTGGTTCAATTAAAACAACATTGATCCAAGCAACATTAAGCCCTATAATACCAATATTGAACCTACCAATCGTCCGAAATCGAGCCCGGGATAAAGATTCGACCTAAAGAGGCTAAATAAACGACTTACCGAATATCCTTGACCCGCGGCCAACACAGCGTGTCCAGTCAACGTCGCCACAGTGAAGATGTGCGGATTAACCGAGCACAAGGCCATCTCTTTGATGTGACAGAGGGCATCGGCCATAGCCATCCGACCCTCAGCGTCCGTATTCCCGACACGTACTCTCATGCCGGATTTCGCCGTGATCACCTCGTCGGAAACGTAACAATTCTCGCCGATGCTGTTCCTCACGACACAGAGAGCCGCTACGACTTTCACGGTCGGCGGCTGCAGCAGATTCACCGTCTGCGCGAAAATCGTCAGGTTGATTTCCAATTAGTTAAAGCGAACGTGAAAAAATCTCCCGGCATGATACGATTCCGTGGAAGATGTTGCGTGCTTTTTAATTGGACGTACGATTCGTTGGAGTGTAATTATCTCGCTAATTAATCGAGGTCTTCTTTTTTGTGCTACCTGTTTGTGCAGCGGTCGAACGAGCTCGTTTGAACGTTGAAAAATAAGGGAAACTAAGCGCCACAGTTTTACCCGCGGTCTACGAAATACGAAGATAATGCAATTTACCGCGGCTTCTGTTCCACGTCGTGTTTTCCTCGAGCCGTCGGTCAAATTGTATGATATTCTAAATAATTCAGCGTGAAATATAAACATCGCACGGTTCCGGAAACTCGTGTAAGATAAAAGCAGAAAAACAGTTTCGCTTTGAACAAGCTTCGATCGCGGAACAGAGTATGATTATTCATTTACCGATAACAAAAAGATACCACTGCAAGGAACGACGGTAAACTGCAAACAAACTCCCAACCCTATACTCCAAAGTCTCGAACATCCTTGTCAAAATCAGCGTACGGATCTACCCAACTATCATTGATAGATCAGCCCGGAAACTGGTCATCGCGGACTCCATTATCGCAATTAAGCCACGGAGAGAATTAATTATCGCGATATTAAATGCAATTGTCTCGGCAAGAGGGTCGCGCATTGCGCCTGTTATATATGATATTAAAGCACCTGCATGAATCCAGCGCAGGCCGCCGCCCCACATTTGTCCCTCGACATACCAGACATTGCGCCCTGGCACTTGATGTCGGCGCCGCCGGTGTCATAAGTGACACCCTTTCCCACGAGCATGATCGTTTCCAGGACACAGGCGGGATTAGGTGGCTCGTAGGTCAGGAAGATAATCCTGCCAGCGTGACGCGGTATCACCGATGCTGCGCGATTTACGCAAGCGAACAGAGGATATTCTTGAAGCAGGGTGTCCTGATCGGATACCACTTGCATCGTCACGTTCGAGCCGCAGAATAATTCCGCAACATATTCCTCGACCCTTGGCGGCGCCATTCTCTCGGGATCTGCACCACCTTGAGGAACAAATGACTTTATTAGATCGGGTGTCTGTGGTTTTCTTCGTTTGGTACTCTTCGTGGCAGGGGGATGATATTTTGAAAGGGGATGAAGAGCGAAAGTTAATTGGGCAGGTGAGAGACGATGGGAGTAAATGTAGTGAGATCATTTTATAAGTATATGCTTCATATAGTGTGAATTGGCTATTCATTTTTTCATTTGGGATTCTGTCATTGGAATGTTAAAATTTGAGATTAAGTTTGAAAGAAGTTTCGTAAATAACGGTGATGGAAAGTGTTTCGGATAAAGTTGAATGAGATTTCTTGAGTTGATTTGAAAGTTTGAGAAATTACATTACTTATGGGATAATATATTCGTTTTTGTCGGTACAACGTCCAATAGAGTCATTATGGTGCAGTGACATTATTTTATTTCGAACGACGTGACCGCGTGGCTTGAAACTTATGGTACGGCTGTAGAAGGGAATTTTACGGTTTACAGGGTGGAATTTTCACGATTGCAAGTAGGTTCGACATTTCTGCGCGTCCGTCTGGAAAAATGTAAATTTCAGGTTCCCCGAGTTCGCTGCATTTCCTCGAAGAATCTCGGGAGTTTAATTAAGAGGGAGAACGGAAAGTCGCGTATTCTCGTTTTCTCGGGTCCACGCGAGATATTGTTGCTCCGGCTCACTTTTATTTCTAGGGTAATACCCCAACTTCTTACTTGCATAACAACACCGCAATATTTTTCTCGCGTTAACTCGAATTACTTCAACCGTGACTATCCGACGTGCATTTCCGTGTGCTTCTAAACAATTTAAAGGATTCCATTGCTTCTCGTCTCTTTATAATTTCACTTTTTTACGCCCGCTCTACGGCACCGAGTAAGGACTCAAATTTCACGAATTTTCCGCAAACCTCGTTGAGTCTTATTTCGCAAGACTGCGTCGCTATTCTTGCTTTTATACCAACAAAGTACACTTTACGTCCTTCCGACGTCATTAGAATAAAAGATCCCGAATTACACCAACGAACGGCTAAAATTTTCAGTAAAAACAACATTAAACATTCAGACGTTACGAGACACTTTCAAAAAAGCAAGACTTTTAACGTCATTAGCAATCCGCGTCATAGTCAACCTGTTAACGCTCTCATTAACCCCTTGCCCTACGATTTGTTTTGCGACTGCATCCGCAATAATTCAGAATGTAATTGCTAAAATAAAATTGATCGGTGATTCTTGATATATCGTAATAATAATATTGCAAGAATAATATTACCGCGTCGCATCTCATTAATATTTTCAGTTTGATAGGCTTTGTAAAACTTGAAAATTTCCTATCCCATTTACCTCATCACGAGTATCACTCGTTATTGTAGGGCAAGGGGTTAAAAGAAAACTTCGTCAAAAAACGTGCCAAACGTAGTGTACACGTGGTCAAGAAGGTCTAAAAATTATATAAATTCTAAGCAGAACTTTTGAAAGTCATTGAAACCCCTAGCAAATAAAGTATTAACACGACAGCCGACTTCAGCGGCGACTTCGACCGGAGAACGAGGCGATGGAAAAAGTCGCGAGTTACGCTCGGTTAGCCGTAAGTCAAAAGGACTTTTCCTCGGACAAGTCCGCACCCGCGAGCAATCTCTGTTTCCTCTTTCTCTGTCTCCTTCTCCCTCTCTCTCTCGTCCTACTTCTTCGAGGAAAGACGGAAACTCCGCTCGAAGACGGAAGTTGGGGCTATTCTTCTCTGGCTCACCGACCGGAGGCGAAGTTCCTCCTTCGGCGCTCCCGATAAAGCACACCACCAGGAATCACGGATGGGAAAGGACTTACCGATGTCCCTCGCGACGTATCTTCCACTCTCGAGTGCCGAGGCGAGTTTCACGATACCCTGGAGCTTCTTACTGCAAATCGGACTCCAGACTGCCAGTTGACACGCCTTGTAGCAATGATCCGGAGATATCTCTCTCACCTCCAGGGGCTACGACATGGTACGGAGATTTGGTTAGGTGATACAGACTTCCCGGCTGGACTATTTTTCGATTTTTTTTCCGGCGCATGGAATTGCCAACGCGAGAGATTGGTGTATTTGGAAGTACAGGTTTCATTTGTGACGACTTTGAGCAGATGTTTATTAGAACTGGTTAAACGCTAATATTTGAAAGGGGTAAAAGTCTCTTTTTTCTTGTGTCGAGATGTTTGAGTAGTTGAACAGTTAAACTTTTTTTTACGGTGTCACGAGGATAATTTATTCTACTTGTTTTGTCGTATAAATACGGAAAGAAGACATATATGTTTAGATAAAAATAACATAAACACACTTTTCTTAAAAATGGACTTGTACCATTTTCAAAAATAACGGCTCGTTTGTGACATTGATCGTTTCCTCAGAATCGATACTGTGATGATTTTGCGTATTTATTTGGACACAAGGCTCAGTGGATCGTTTAAAGGATGTGCAATTATTCTAAGTTGTTGCCGTCACATTTGTTATGAATTATTAATTAGAAAAAACATCGGAGAGGAAGCTATTTCAGGTAGGAGTTGAAGGGGTTTGGATTCTGTAGAAGCATTCTTCTTCAAATCACAGCAAACGATTGCAGTGGGGTGTAAAATCCGTGCAGACGGAACCCAAATAAACCAGCCACTTCGTGTCCGAAACATTCGTTAGAATTAGCAGAGTGCCTTATAATTTTCCCTCTGTGCCCGACTGTTTTATTAAAACTAACCGACGAAGGAAGTCTCTCGCCTGAGAACACGTTGCAATACCTCTTTTTGCAACGGTGACATAATGGCGTGGAAGGTGTCCGCGGAGCAGCTTCTTGGCGGTTTTGTCCGCAGCCAGATAGAAAATATTAAAGCGGATAATCCTCTTACCGGACGAGAGGTTCATAAGCAATGTCCCGCGACTTTTAAAGGACATATATATTTTATTTTCCGACACGTTTCTCAAAGTAGCCTCCTTATCGTCTGTATTCCGTTCGATGTAATGCCTATTATAACTAATTTGAAAAAATAACGTGGGTCAAAATTAAGAGAGAGAAGTAGAAAAAATGAGAAATTTATTTCATCTCTATGATAGGAATATGAAAAATGTAGAAAAAATTGTCAAATGATGGAGTTTCCCGATTCGAGGATCCTCTGTGCGAATTCACTCTCTTGAAGTGTATGCAAGTCTCCTTCGTTCGTGTAGGAACATAGTTTCGCGTAAACTCTCTCGCTTTCCGTCGGAATATATGATATAGATATTTACTACCCCGATAGCTATTATTTCAAAGTAGACGAATAGCTCAAAGCTCTCGATGCAGAAGGGTAGGATCGAATGGGATGCTGAAATCAGGGAAGCGTTTTGTAGCGGTCTGGCATCGTGCTGGTGTAAGGTACACTTTGATCGGGTTAGGAAAACGGAGCATCGTAATACGATATCGAGATATCGGGTGCAGTTTTCAAAGTTTCAGACGACCCTTTCTTTGCGCTTGCCAAGGGTGATGCGCTTGGAAATTGAATTTCGTGAACCTATCGTTTTTTTCTTCTCTTTTATCGAACGAAGAGAAATATTGGGAGGTAATTTTAAAGCCTTGAATTTTGTAATTAATTTGTACGAGGTATAATTAAAATAGACTTTCCCCTTTCATATTTCTTTGCTTCTCAATTCGACCAAATACGATATGATATCTTTCTACAAATATTCACCAGCTCGATAAGCGAATCAGTGATATCACTGATACACATAATTTGATTCTCGCTCGATTAAATACAGTACTCGAATACGAGAAAAAAGATTTTAGTTTTACAATTCGAAAAAAAGACTCCCAATAATAATCCAGCGAGTTCAAAGAAGAAAGAACGAAAGCGATATTCCTCGCGAATGCGGCACGACGGCTTCTTCCTTGCGCAGAAACAAAGAAGAAAAAACATCGAAGAGGCTTGGAAAGTAGATAGTCGTAATAATTATACCCCGAGTATGGTACCCAGAAGGCTTCGGGTCGTCCTTGCTGGAACAACGACGCTGGATCTCGGAAAGAAACAAAGGGGCGGAGGGGGATGAAAGTGGGATGAAAATTTCACGACAAAGAGATAAAAAAAAGGTCGCAAAGGAAGAAGAAAAGAAGAATACGACGAAGAAGAAGACGAGGGAGTAGCGGGGACTGCAAAGGAAACGGGAAACGATGGAAGGGTTGACTGTAAGAGGGTTGAAAGCCAGAGGGTGGGTGAGCGGACGTTTGCAGCGGCGTTCCGATTACGCGCCGTCGGAATTCCGAGGGCGTCTTCCGGTATTCGGAAAACGATGCCCCGTATTTGCAAGAGCCGAATGAGCGAACGGCGAAGGAAGAGCACGGCAACGAAAGAAGGTACGGGGCACCGTCGTCGAAGAGGGGGCGCCACGATGGAGAACCGGAGAACTGGAGAACCGGAGAACGGGGGCTTTCTCGAGTATTTCGCTAATTAGGTCGCCTCGCTGGCCTCCAGGATTTAGGAACGCCTGGCATCCGCTACTCTTGGGAAAGACGGAGCTCATCCTGCGCCGCCCTTCGACCCCCGCGCTTCCTTTAACTCGACGTGGAAAAGGCACGTGCCTTCGTCTTCCTCCTCTTCCTTCTCCACGATCTCCGTCATCCTTCGCGTATCGGCTTAAAGTTACAGCCCCGAAGCACGCCGGGACGAGAGAGCTACGTCCTCGCGCCGAATATACGACGGAACGAAAGTCTTGTAGCTCGATCCTGCGAGGAGAATGCCTTACGGGCATCCGTACCTACCACCGGGGGTGCAGAATGCAGCGTCAACGTGCATTCTATGCACGAATTATCCGATAAATTTCTTACCTCGTCGACAGAGAGAGACTTTATTTGCCGATTATGGTCCCGTTTAGGGGATACTTCGAGCTTGATTGCGTGATTTCTGGAATTTCAAATGGGAGAAGCGAGGAGATTGGGCCAAGGTTCACCGATAACTCTCTCGAATTTGGCGGTATTTGTATCGGGAACATAACGCTGCTGTACGTTTGGAAATGTATATAATATTAACGCTAGAACTACCAAACCAGTCAAAATGACTGGTACACGATTTTTTCCAAAGATTCTCCAAGTTTATAGGAGAGTCATAGAATAGATATTCTACGTCCATCTCATGAAACATAAATTACCGAATCGATCACCTTTTCCACCTCTGAATTCCCCTTTTTTTCAAAGTACTAATTTAATATATTTGTGTATAACAGATTTAACGCCGGTAGTTCTAGTGTTAGGGAGAGGTCGACTAGTCGTAAGGACGTCAAACGCTGAACATATATCCTTGTGGAAGATTTAATTTGAGGATTCTACATTAATATTCCTTCTGAAATAGACATCGGGTCACTGCAGGACTGCAAGATTATGCCGATAATGGCGTTGGCTAGAGCACACTGCAGAATCTCGTCCCCAACGCCGAGTGGTCGTACGCGTCTCGTGATATATCGCTCGTTTCCGATCATAATTTTCGATTATCGTAGCACGCATAATGGCGCTAATTTCAAATCGACCGTATTCGGCCGCAGCTGCAGGAAGACGTGAATGCACAATGGGAACGCGAGATCTCGAGCAGCATCTATGGTAGGCGATATTCTCCGCTTGTAAGACACACTTATCCATCAGACACAGGTTGCGCCCGGACTGTCGGTGACAGGTGTTGTTTAATAGCTCTGTTGACCGTACATTTCGCTGGCTGATATCCGCCAGACACGACACTGTTTACCCCCAAATGACGACGAACCTGAACTTTATAAAGATCTACGGTCTTCTACCGTAGAAACTGGAAAATTGGCAAAGAAGTATACAGATGATTGCGATAATGCAGAGTCAACGTATTCACTATATGCTTTCATATATGGGGATAACGTATCCACTACTTAAAGTAGAATCAGATGATTTGGAAGCGAAAACTGTGGGTCCTAGGCGCAGTGACAGTAATAGTTAGAATCAAGGAATACTAGAGAGGAAGGAGAAGCAGTAGTGTGAACCCTTGACGTTAAATTCATTCAGACGTTCGATAAAACGGAGAAATCTCATTCCAACTACATGAAATGCATATTCTGTATATCCATGTATCCTTCGATCACCAAACAATCAATTGACACGAGCTGTTAGCGCGCATTGTACCCTATCGTACCTCTAATTTCCATCGAATCTCGGACAACCCTTCAACGGCACATGGACGTTGCAGATATCCGTGAATCTCTCCCCTGTCTCTCTCTGTGATAGCAGTGCTAGATCTAATTGTTCAGTGCGATATTAATGAAGCAACGTAATTTAACCTTTGCAAAATATCTCACGCCCGTTGTAATTGGGTGATTTACTGTAGCAGTTGCGTCATTAGTTATGGATTAAGATGGAGGTAGCAATTTAGTTTAGACATCAGGCCACCGGATTTAGTAGGTTTAGAAGCGCGGAGCGAGTTGGAGAGCCAATCAGACCGCAGCAGACCGAACTCGACTGAAACACGGGCCTGAATTCCTTTCAGATACAGCCAGGGGCTTCCTATTCTGCGAACGTAGCTCCGTACGCGGGTCTCTCTCTCTCTCTGTTTCTCCCTTTCTCTGCATCTCTCTCTTCCTTCCTCTCTCTCTCTCTCTGTTGTCTCTCTGTTTGATTGGTTTAAATGGCGCTCGTGCAACCGCAATTCGACCGACTATCTGGGAAATGCTTTAACCAGACACGTTGGTACAATCGAGCCGGCCCTCCGTTTATCAATCGTGTTAGCATTATTAATCTCCTCCAAGTCAGCTGTTTTCTCAGCTACGATCGATCGATTCTATGTACGTGGCTTCTCTAGGCGATATCAATTTCTTACGTGTTCAATTGAGTTCGCACGTGTACGATGGATAGCGTGAGTAGAAAAATTTTCACCCGAAAATCTCAAATATAACGTTAAAGCTTAACTCTTTGCCTCGTGATATAGAATTACCCTCGTTTCAAGTTGAACGAGAGAATTTCTTCTCCAAATCGCCAGGATGAACAATTCGAAGTGACACCATGCTATTAAAACTTACGTGTCATGAAATTTATGTTGAAATATTCTATGCAGTTGAAACTGATCGTTACGGACTAAAATCAGAAGCAGACCGAGAGAATCATCCTCGCGAATCACCGAAAACTCAAGCTAACCACCAACGTCCCAACTTTTTCCACAACAAGCCACACCGTTAATCCACAACTTTCACGATTTCTTTTCCCTTGCAAAATGCACAAGTTTGATACAACGAAGAACAAAAGATTACGATCTCAAAGTCCCGATGTTGCTTGCTACGTATAATCGGGTTATTCTCCGCAGTCAGATCCCTTTACCAGGCTCGTTTGCTCTTCCAGCGAGAACTTAAAAACCGTCGCCCGACAGAATTCCATTCCCGTGCGTATTTCACGGGAGTTTCACGAAGTTATAATGAATAATTTCCAAGCAGTGAGACCACCGTCGTAATCTTTTCCAGCAGCAAGCCCGGTTTCGTTCCCGCGAAGACGAGGCATTATTTCCATAATAATTTAATAGACCGACGTTTCCATGGTCGGCGCTACCGGACCAATAAAAGATGTACATTCAAAAACTTACCACGTAGAGTCCCTCCAAAGCACCGAGAAGCGTAACGAGCTCGACGTTCTCGAAACGGACATCCGGTAGGAGAGCAAGCAGAGGACATCTGACGCCAGCTTTCAGTGCCCTATTAACCATAAATCACAAGAGAGATTTAATGGTTTTCCCGACACACGGAGTGCTCGGGTGCACGGGTATGGCATGTAATTACCCGAAACCCGACGGATATTAACCTTTTCGTCGGGAACGGGCTTTTACGTGGTCTTCGACGAGATACGATTAACGTCGGCATTATGCGAATTACAAACAGAGCTTGGTCGTGTTTTTATGCGAGGATTGTCTTGTAAGTGATCGTCGACTGTTTAAAAACGTTTGGGGTTTTTGTTTGGAATGATCTGGTTGGCGGAGGATTAAATAGTGCTCGGTAAGGGTTGCGGTAAAACGATTAGAGAAATTGAGGTTTATGTTGGGAATTTTTGTAACCGGAGAATTAAATATTGTTCAGTAGAATGGAAATAAGGGTGAAAAGATCGTGGTTTAAAGTTGGAATAATCTGGTAATATAATAATTAACAAGTTCGACATGGTGTATTAAAAATTGATAAAACTGGATTTAAATGTGTCAAACTATGTAAAATATTTGTTATACATTTTTTTGCCGATCAAACACTACTAAAATAGTTCGCAATCCTTTGTGAAAAAAAGTATGCTCTACATCGGTGCTTAACGTGTTAAAAACATTTGAAGGAAATGCTATTGTACAAAATAGTCAGACATTCTGCCTCCTTCGTGTCTCAAAAACGCCCCCAAAGTTCTTGCCTGTCGATGTACCTAGAATCGTAGAAATTCTCGGACGAATTGGAAGAAATCCACGCCTCACGGAATTTCATTTTTCACGTGAGTTCCAAGAGAATCGGACAGGTGGATCGTACGGAATTCCGCACTATCGTATTCTACTGCGTACGTAGTCAGCCACGAGTCGGAACGCGAGTAGATACGAATTCGAATGGATGCGATAACTTGAAATAAATCCACGCACACGTACGACCCCGAGGATCCGTGATCAAGCCGAAGATCTACATCGGATGTTTGGGAAAAATCGCGGAAAATCGAACGCGTAGAATCTCTGTGATTAATTACCAGCAACCGGATAAACGGCGAATTAAAGCAGTTTCCGTCGAACTGTATTCGAGGGGATGCTTCCTTCTCTTTCTAACTCTCTCTTTTTTTTTAACCAACGAACCGGTGTAAACTGGCAATCCGGGAGGCCGTGGAACTCGTTATTCACTGGTTTGTTGCTGGATTTAATTATCTCCGTTCCGTGCACACGCAGAGAACATTTCCATTCGCGTCCGCGTCCTCCCTCTGCAATTTGCACTGTTGTTGAATCGATGATATACAAAAATGAAGGGTACGATGACTACTCTCTATGGTTGACACATTGCATTCGTATCCCTTTAACCCTTTCAATGCCACGTTATTTTTCTTCATCCACGGATGAAGCATCAATTTCCCACTGTGTTGCAAGATCGGAAAAATGGGAAAAATCATGGGACACTTAACATTAAAACTACCAGCGTGATATCTATTATATTTAGCCATATTGAATAAGTACTTTGGAAAAAAAGAAATCAAGATATGAAAAAGATGGTCAATTAAGTAATTTAGGTTTTCTAAGAAAGCAGTGGAATATCTACTGCATGGGTCCCCTATCGATTTAACGAATTTTTAGAAAAGATTTGGAACCGGCCATTTTAAACGCCTTGGTAAAGTTTTAGGGTTAATTTCAAGATACTACTCGGATAAATATTAAATATTAATAGTATTAAATGTACCGTGTACCATATTATCGTCTCTCTAGTTCAGTCTCCAGGGGACCTGGTGGAATCAGCGCGTGGCTGATTCCATCGGGTATGGGCCTTACGACCCCAGAGTCCCGAGTAAGAGAGTTCCTCAGGCCCTGTCATTTTCTGGCAGGATGAGATTTTGCAATCTCGAGCTGGCCTAGCAATATGCGTATTCCTTTGGGTTCTGCCAGGAGGTCGCAGCTAACTTGACCTTCTGTTGGAGAGACATTTCTGGTTTTTCCATAACCCGTTCTGCTAATTTGATAATTGCTCGAATATAATTGCAAAGTCTTGTTCGCCTCTAGCGTTCAAACTGAATAATGACTCTCTATAGGTCAAAATAAAATAGAATAACGAGATTCTTACTTTTTCAAACAAGAAAATTCGATAAAAGCGCGATACGAATCGTCAGGAAATTTCTCAATGGACGCAACCAATGAATGCCTGTCATTCAAAGGGTTAACAATGGCCTTTAACGACAAGAGTAGCAAGTAATAAAAACACGAACGACGTACTCGATATGATACTGCAATTGTCGAGAAGCGAGGACCGAGAGGAAAGAAGGGGATGACGCAGAACAGCGTGCGGAATTAACGACGGGGGTTTATACGTGTAGGGCGACGACTCTTTCCCGAACGCAAGCTCGTAATCCGAAAACTCATGCGCCTCGTTAGCCGACGGTTTGTTACTAGATTTAATTACCGTCCTTGCGCACACACTAAGGGCGCATTTCCATTTTAGTCCCCGTTTCTCCCTTTACGGGACACTGTCCGGCTTGTGAATTGATTTAATCGAACTACCTGTCCACCGTTCACCAATGGAACCGAATCTCCCCTGGTTTTTCCGCCAGTAATTTCGTTTCTTTCGCCAGAAAATCAACGACGAAACTTAAAACGACCCTACCACGTTTCCCGCATCTCGCGAATTGTTCCGAATAATCGTTGGATCATCAAAGACTCAGGAGAAAAGAAATGGTAGAAAAATTGTCGGGAAAAAAAGAGAATTATCCAAAAGTCAAGTCTTTTGTGTGATCTATTTGGAAAGAGGAGGGAAAAAACGGGAGGATGCGGGAGAAGAAGAAAGATCAGATTTATCGAAAAGATTACCTTTTGATACCCTTGGTAGCAGCCTCTCCGAAACTCCGAACGTCGTCGTAATCCATGTTAAGCGGCCCAGTCGAAATGTAAATGAGCCTTTTTGCGGGCAAATTAATTGGCAAAACGTCGGCATTCATCCCAAGTGCAGAATCGATCTGGGAGGCGCTGTAGAGGACCGTTTTGAAGGGTTCCGGCTCGTCGAAACCGGGGGCACTGCCCGAAACGAGGATTATACCATCATAGTCGCAGCTGCAGATATTCAGCTCGATTTTCAGCTGACACGGCATCCATCTGAAACGAATCATTATCCTCGTTATCTCGCTCCGCTAATTGTCGCGGAATCAAATTGGAACAAGGCCGAAATAATTATCCGGTAACGAGACGGCCGATACATGGCAGCGCGACGGAAGGGAGGCTGGAAATTCGAAAACAATGCGGGGAGATATCGTCGACGTTTACCTGTCCGTCGTCCGTTCGATTCGCCGATGGAATAAATTCTTCGAAAGATATGATTTTAAGCGAGAAATTTCACCGATTGAAATTCCCTTTTGCCGTAGTTTTCAGCGAATCTTTATGGTGAAAAATGATACCTACGTGCCGGATAATAATTTGTACAGCGAACGTTACGAATTTGCGCGCAATTGAGAGTCGGCGATATCTTTTGTGCGTTTCAACGATTTGATTCGGGAGCAGAGGTTAATTTCGTGGTATTTTCGCGGTCGATTTCGCGAAATCACGAGACTCGACGAATCCCCTTGCGGAATGCGGGCAGTTTTGTTTAGCAATTCCGTGCCTTATCGTCGAAAAATGAAACGCTTTATGGCCGGTCGTTCCGTCGGCGGTTTTACTCGTCACGCGACAAGAATGCGACGGGATCGTAATAATTCCTCGATTACTCACGAGAATCGTTCACGTGAGCGTTTTACGGTGATAATCGAATATTTCTTTGCGTTTTTAGAGCGACGTGAAAGAAAGATGGATGAAGAGAAAAAAAAAGTATGGGAGAAAGAAAGCTTTTAAAAGGGTAGAGTATTGTCGTTCTTTACGAATTAGGAGGATAATTTTTGCGAGACGATAAAAACAACGACCTTCCGCCGCGACACATAATTGAGGACATTTTTGGAGGTATTTTTTTGCAAGGATTATCTTCTACGTTCTCTCCAACACGATCGATAACACGATCCCACATGGCACGATAAAACTCACCGAGCAACGTCGCTGGAAACTTTCATCCCGCCTTTTTTCGCGATTCGCAAAATCCGACCGCAAACTCTCCGCAGGTTTGCTCGGTGCTCTTTTTGTGCAACGTAAGTTTGCGTCGAAGTTTCGTCCCGAGGGGATAAAGGAAGATGGTTTCGAACGTTAAACCGCCCCTTTAGTTCCTGCATGTTTAACCACTTTTGTCTTCCTTATCAATCAACGACGACGGAGGATTTTCCAGGGAGAAAAATTCCCGCGGATTGTTAATAGACGGTGGAAGAATTCCCGGTACAGTCGTGCCCTCTTCGAATCGTGACGGCGAATGGAAATTTAAGGCGGGAATACGTCGACGTGCGCGATATTTCCGAGGATCAATGAAGACTTCCATTAGCAAATTACACGCAAATGAACAGCTGCTGCCGGAAGTTCAGATTTTAGGGGTGAAATACGATAATCGTCGGGACAGTTATCGGAACAGGCTGGCCGTAAAGAAACTCCTGACCCTTTTTGCAGAGGGGCGTGCTAGTAGAATCGACTTTTCTCTCTCGCTCCCCCTCTCTCTCTCTCTCTCTCTCTCTCTCTCTCTCTCTTGTATTCTTTCTCTCGTTAATATCCTTCATAAATTATACGGATACCGGGTTAACCCTCTCTCGCCGGGGATCGAAAGAAAAACCCTTTCCGCCTACGTCTACGAAGCTGCACGGATATTCTCTGCGAATTAATCGCCCTGTCTTCTTGCTTCGCGTAATACGCGGAGGAGCAAAACATATTAAATTGTTAGGAATTCATGACGACATCTTCTAGGCTGTACCTGGCAAAACTTGACGATACCCTGGGCGGTATTAATGGGTTCGGTTTTCATTAACCTCGATACAAACTGTTTGGTACAAAAACGTTGAAAACTTTGTACCGCGGTAGGATGATTTTAGTGGTAAAGGGCATACTTCGGATTCTGGGATCTTGATAATGTGGTTTGATATGGTGATGTTGAAATTAATTTCGGCAAAGTACCCTTTTATATTATGTACGTAGATAGGAATATCTTTGAACAGTTTGAAGTCAGGTCGTATTTATAAGGGTTGAAACTTTGAAGTACCGTAGAAAATAGAGAAAGATAACTGAACATCTTTATTTGACACAAGTCGACAGTTCGGACTCTGGAGAATTACAAAAGCAGCTTCATATTTAATAATAATTTTCTCCCTTCAACTCAATATTTCCACGCCCAAAACATTAAATAAAATCTTTTGCACATTCCTGAAAACTTCTAACGACTGCTGATACGATTTCCTTCAGTTGGTTGAGAGATTATTTGATACCAAGGGAACATAAGGATTCGGTAACATCTATTTTTCAGCCAATTTCTTTGTAAAAGGGTAATTCTTCAATAGACCACAATTTTTTCAGAGAAAATTTCATCTCTCTTAATTCACCCCGTCATTATTAAATTTCTTCCTCAATATCGAAAAAATCCTCGGTTATCTCCCGGAACAGCAAATTAAACTTTCAAAATTTAATTCCCCTCCTTACCCCGCAGAGCCCTTAATTCCATCTCACGTAACTTCATTCAGGAAACGCCGGTTTAACAGCTGTCAAAGTACTTCCGTCCACTAATACCATCCTTATTTACCGTCTTCCAACTTGCCCTGACAAAATGCTCGCGAGACCGTCTAAGACAGTTTCGCCGGAGGCAGCCGTCCTTAGTAACCTTCCGCCATATTCCCCGTCCATAATGGTCCTTCCGGCAAGAAGCAACCCAAATCGTCGCTCTCTCACGGCTACTTTTTGGAAATGCAAACCGACAATGCAATAACAGTGACTTTTGCCGTGAAACGAATACGAATTCGTCGGACGAAGACGTCTTTCACGGCAAAAGGGAATAAATTGGTGCGATTCTGGAGAAATATCTAAGGACGAGAGGAGAGCATAGCACAGTTAACCGGGCATAGTAATTATTAGATAAGGCTGCCGGAGGCGTTACCGAATGTGCGCACGTACCGTGGCCGTTCATTTGCATTTATATTAACAATACGTACACGCGATACGAGCAGATTTTATGCACGGTTCGTGCGAGAAACGCGATCGATGTCTTTTGACTTCGCTGGATTTTTTTGATGGAGTTGGTTTGGAGCTGTGGCGGGGATGAAGATAAAGGCTTGGATGTCTAATTAGTGGGTTCAAGTTGGTGTCCTAACTCTGAGAAAATCTTATGTTATATGGACGTCATTGCCGGGCTGGTTTGGATATTATTTAACCTTCCTTGCGATGAAATAAATTGCTACATATTGTAATATCCGCGGTTACTAATTCGCGGAATTTCCACTCTTCTCGTAATTAACATAAACCTCGCCTATAACATAATTGAGGGCGTAAGGTGCAAGTAATCTAAAACGTAATGTATTGTATCTTTATTTGTCTGTGGTCGGGACCGAACTGAGTCATTCGACTACGTCGCCAAAGCATGGCAACGTCTACCGAATTCGCAGTAAGCAACGGTGCGAAAGTTTTACGTCGCGGCGAAACCGTCGACACACATTTATTTGCTGCCCTTGATCAGCTGACGCATTCGGCTACGCAGAATGTCGGCTCTATTACATATTTTGAACGCGGGAATGACGTGCTGCGCACATCTACTAATTTTAGTGCCTGAAATAAACAAGTCGGGCAATAAACGCCGTTGAGACATGATTTATAACATGGACCTTGAGATTACGAGAAAAAGTTATTTTTAATATTTTCATTTTTTATATTTCACATACTGGACATAAACAGACTTCGAAGAATGTGCAAACTGTGAAGTCATGGTACCTGGGAATGGAACGAATGTATCGTTGCACTGCACGTTTTAGTGTTACATTGTTAATCATATATTTACACATTTTAATAACGTGGGTATTTACACACTGCCCTTTGAAACTTTTATGCAAGTTACTTTGATTAACAGCTACCTTCTGCTAAGTTGCCGTGGGCGAATTCGAAACGGGCAGCTGGTAATTAATTTTCAGCGCAAGAAATTAAGACAGGAAATTCTAGTTCACTGGGCCTAGAATAGCAGAAAATAGCCTAGTAGATAAGCATTGCAGTTGCAGGTGAAAAAATATTGAAAAAATAAATTTTTCGAACGTTATGATTTCTTCTTCCTTCGCGCATCTTCAGTAAGCTGAAGAAGTGAGTTATTCGAGGAAGAATCTAACAATAAGTAGTTTTGCAAGGCACTTGGTTATACTGGAGTCCCTCGGACAAATGTTTAGAGAATTTATGATAGAAATCACTCTTAAACTTAAAAACTTTGATATTCTTCCAAAGAGCTGGCTGTGTAGAGGGCGACGTAACGAGGACTTTGGAAAGTGGAGCGTGAAATTACGATGTAACTTACGTGCCTCTTTTCGATGGTACTAAAATTCGTCAATGATAAACGGAGAAAGTGGTTGCAGGTTATCATTCCGGAACGAATGAAACGTGAAGTGTTTTAAAGATCGAACGGCGAAGAGATTGCTTTCTATTACGATCAGAAGAATTTTAATAAGTTCCTCGTCGTGGCGGTTATTGCGCGAATAATTAGCCAACTACCCTTTTCTTCGTGTCTTTGGAAGAGTTTCTCAAAATTCCTGAAGTTTTCCTCAACGCTTACTTAACTCTTGAAGAATTCATCTTTAAATCTATTATTGTCAAGTTTGCATTGTCCTCGACACGGTATAGGAATTGAAAATATTCAAACTTTATTAGCACGAAATAAAGCGCAAGTCGTCGGAGGCAAATACCGACGTTAAGTACGTCGGAGAGTGCGAAGTGCTCGAAAACTCTCCAACACTCCTCCAGGGTGAGAGAACTTTGATCATCGAGTAGATCGACTAATTCCTAAATAACTTGATCAAATTGACCGATTGTATCGCCTTGTCGAACCACCCCTCGAACGCGTCCCCGGGATTCGCAGAGGGAGAAACATCCGTACAATCAAACCTTTCGATTTTTACTCCAAAACCTATCCTATGATCTCTCAATTTTTCATCCTTTCCCTTCAATTACCTCAGAAGTATTTCACAATTAATCCATCCAAATTCCCGAAACCATTTCCCAAGGCGCAGAAGAGAGTCAACCCTCTTAGATCAGCTACTCAAGTTCCTTCAACTATTATCCATTACCGATCTTACGATCTCTCTTGTAACAATCTAAATCCTTCGATTCTTTGCTTCAATACTTCCTTGGCAATTACCCAGTTAATTCGTTAAAGTTTCTTGAAAATCCGAATCAACAAATTGTCCGTTCGAAGGCACAATGAGTTCTCCGCGTTTTCGCGAAAGCAGACGAGCAAGCTGCGAAGACGGCCGAGGTTTCTTGCGAATTTGCAGAAGTTCTTTTTCGCGAAAAGTGCCGACCATGGTGGCATCGTTCTCTCGCGTTTGTTCGCGAATACGGTCGTTCCTCGTGCACAGGCGTGTTCCTCCTTTACGCGACCACTTCTTACGTCACCCGTACAATCGGTCGCAAAAATATTCCGACATCAATAAATGTGCAAATATTATATTTTATGTTTTGCGTGAATATGTAACGAACATGCAACGGTATAATGGCGTTATTTATACTGACAAGAGCCAATTTGACTTGTAGAATAGTGATGGACGGATGAAGAGGTCAGAGAACGCGAAAAGTATTAAATCTTTATCAATTTGGAGAAGCAGGTTAACATAAATAGCAGGTCCGTTACTGTATGGGGGTGTACTTCATCACTTGAAGTAGGTGAAACAGTGTATATTGATGGACTACAGATAAGAAAAAATATTTGAATATTCTAAAAGACTGTTTGGAAAAAAGTATTGTTAAAATGGGAATCCGGGACGCGTTAATATTTGATCAGAACCATAATGGAGCAGAAGGCACAAATTGTCGAAGGCTTTTTACTATATCATTGCAAAAATGTTGTACGTCTAATCGAGTATGTATGGGATGAATTGCACTGGAACATTCGAAAATCGGTGATAAATTGAAAGAGAGAATTAACAATCGACTTTTTATCAGAATTAAAAACTGAATATTAGTGTGTTTTTAAAATTGCATATTATTTCATCGATTTTTTTCTAATCAAGCTAGTATATCGAATGAGATGTTAATTTTCGTATTTTTTGTAATTAAAAACTGTAACGTAACGTGGTACAATTGACTGCATTTGGTCGTCGCGTAATTATGTAAAGTAAATAATATAATATTCACAATTATACCGGTTTCCCGAGAATTCTGTATCCGACTGTATATATTTACCTCGATTCCACCGCCATGATGAAGCGCACACTCGCAACGGCGTACAAGGAAACCCGTTTCGTGTCCCACGATCACCAGGAACGCGATTTTGCTCCCTTCGCACCTGGTGGCTTCTCTGAAAGCAGACGGGCGTGTGTGCATTATACGCGGGCAATCCGCTCGTCGCCGGGAGGAAAACCCGTGGAAATTGGCGATGCCGAGAGGAAACGTGCCGTTCCGCGATCTGCGATCTTCCCTTCTGTCAAAACGCGCCGTCTTATTGACGTGAATTAAGGTGAAAGTCGGAAAAGACGGAGGACGATAGAGAAAGATAGGGAATGATAGAGAAAGATAGAGGATGGTAGAGGAAGATGGGGAAGGAGTTAAAAAAAAGAGAGCAGCGCAGAATCGATTTTTCGAAGGAAACACGAAGGTTGCTGTTTTCAAAAGCGTTTTTGACTCTAAAACTGCCAACGACTTGTGCTAAATTTTTTGCAACTACTCCAAAAACTTCTAACAGTGTTTCTTTTCCAATTTTCGATGTCTATCTTGCAGACTGCGAGAGATTAAATCGATGAAGTTTATTGCCCCCTTTATTTCTTCTCTTCTGACGTGTTTATTTCGGATTTTTTAATACATTGGATTAATCGTTGGTAGATGTATTGTTAATGAAATTTTTACCCTATTATAATAGCAGAAGTGTGTAAAAAGATGTTGGATCTAAAGACGGAGAACAATGAGAGATACAAGTATCAGTAAATAGTCTGTAAAATAGAACACAAATCGATCTCTAAACTCTACACAGAGCGACACGTTTCATCGGGAATATCGAAAAGCCGGGAAAGATGCAACAGTGTCCCAGTTTCAAGTGTCTCTTGAAACACTCTAAAGATCGATGCACAGTTTTAAATAATATTAAATGTATTCTGTGTTGCTTGCTGCTCCGATGGAATATTAAGTATTATACAAATTCTAATTGATGGTCCGAAATGTAAATCGACCTTTAACACACACAGAAATTCCGTCTTTCAGCTGGTATTATTTACCGATTATCCGACAACGAAATTCCACTTTGCTGACTGCGCTGACACTGTCTCGAATGCTACTGGCAGCGGATACTGCCACCACCATCGGGGTCGTTATTTACTACGCCTCACAGTTGCGCAACCTTTCCACTGCCAGTGGGCCTTGTTGTTTTTTTTTTCATATTTGTATCGCCGATACGGAGTAATTAGAGTTAATATTCATGACAATGTTATCAATTTTTCACCCTATGAAACATATATCCGCGGTATCTTCGCCGGTTATTTCAATATTTCGCCGGCGGGAAAACAGCGTTTTTATTGTTTCATTAAATCAGGCAATTTGGACGAAAAACTTTTCACTGCGGGAAAATTGTGAATTTTTTATAATTTTATGACCGATTCGATTTTTAAATATTTCTCAAATTGACAACCAATGACTATCGTTGGTGGTGTTTTTTTTGGATGGGATAGAAGGATAGTTAAATATGAATTTCATGATGGTTGCGAGGCGATGATAGATTTTATTGTGAGTTTTATTGGCATAATCGTTGCATGCCAGAGAATGAAACGAGGTATATCCGATTTCGCAGCTGTTGATAATTTTGTATCTAATCGTTTGCAGTCGACGTGACCGATAACGAGAGGCGATTGATAAACACCCGTGTGCCCCGTTGTAGAGAAATTGTCGCATTAAAAATAATTGTATCTGAAAATGGTATCGTAATGAAACATCATGTGATACAGAAATTTCAAGAGAACACGGTCACTTCTATTTAACACAATTTACAAAGATGTCGATCTTGTCGACGGAAGGCTTCGTTTCTCGAATATCATCGGAATTATCGACTGAGAAGCGTTATCGTTTGGTATCGTTGATAAGACGTATCGAGGGGAGATTTGAAGTTGGTGCATGAAATTCGTAAATAGAAGATCCATAGATTTGGAATTTTCGTTGTAATTTGTCATTTCATTGCTTTGCAATGAGTGGATCTCATGGCACAAAAATTGGCATCAAAATATCTTGATATATTCTAAAAGTCACGTAGCTGCAATAATTAGTGGTAAACAGTACCGTAAAACTAGTTTCATGTTCTCAGTTTTACTTTGAAGTATATAATATAAAAGAAGATAGATGAGACTTCATTTTATGAAAAAGAATCGCAGGGCAAGGGGATAATCATGTTATACGATCATAATAATGATAATAATAATGAAATAATAATAACAAACTTCTCTATATTTAACGATGAAACTCTTACAAAATATATGAGATACTTTCGCAAGTAAAATAAATATTCGCATAGACTCATGCGTCGAGTAAAGCTTTTCATCTTCTTCTATCTCCGCTCTACGCTCCTAACTTCATAGAAACACAGTTTCACATTCTGCAATGTACAAAACTTATATTTTACGTGAATCGCAATAAAAAGATCCCATCGTGTACGATGATGACAGTGAATCCAACGAAAGGGTCACGATCGAAATAACGCGCGGCGAGCGAGGTCATCTATCATTAACCAGTCGCTGCATCTAGCGCAATTTATTAGCATTTCTCTGCCTGTAGGATTATAACAGTAATAGGACAATAATCATCGCTGGTAATTCCGCGCTAATTGCGATACTTTAAATCAGCGAAAAAACTCGCGGGAAAATCGAATCGCATTCCAATGTCGAGCGTTGATCCTTCACGGTTTAAAATTAGCAAAGCGAGAGCTCATTGTACGGACAGAAATATGATTTCTTCAACGAAACACATCCAAATTCTAAAATTCCATTTGTCACTGATACATTGGTGACGGTATACTTTGAGAAGCATAAAATAAATTAATAAAACTATTCAAGACAGTGAAAGTGTAAAAGTAGTGATCTCTTATTATCATAGTTTATATTGCAAAAATACATTCAACCCATTTTTTTTTGCAGAACATAAGAATTGATTCAGTTTTTTTTTCAAATAAGAACTCAAACATTTTGATATCTCATTTAACTGTGATTTGCGTTTTTTTTTTTTAATATAATACTGCTTGAAGCTTAGACGACGCGATTTTCCGTCAACAATGTGTTAATATTTTGTGCGTGAAAATTCGTGAAAGATGAGTATGAATTTCACGCTCGTGTACGTATAACGTACAGTGTCGTCTATGCGACGAATTTGCGAAAATACAACGTCGCAAATAATTACTGTGCGGTTTTGGTACATCATAATGCGAATACGCAGACGCAAAGTGCGCCTCGCTGAATTTGCAACATGGATTTTCGTTGAGTCGAGACGAGGCAGCTCGATAAAATCGTCGATCGACGCCGACGCCCGATCATTTTTCTTTCTTCCTTTTCTCTTTTTTTTTCGCTTTACTGTATTTTCGTTCGGTGTCGAGAATAGATACGAATAAAAGGTAGTTCGATGCTTTGTGCATTAATAAATGCCACTTGTCTATACTCCGTGACTGCCGAACGATTTTGTTTTCTCATTGGTCGGCCGAGCCGATTTACGTCAGTCGGTATTGTCTCGGGAATTTGCAAACCGATTGGAGATGCTGTGTGTAGAGTTATCTTTGAGATTGGCAACTTTAAGGAAGATTCTATATATAGAATAACTCTATACATAGAAGTATTAAAAAGAGATATCAAGCGAGAAAGGTAAACATCAGCAAGTGTACCGATTTCTCTTTATCAGTAATTGCAATACTTTTTCTTCTTCGATAGTCTCTGATTCATTTCCGAATTATTTCAACTTGTTGCAATCTCTGCTAATATCGACTCGGCAGATATGGCGTGTCAGGACGATTAATCATTAGCAGCTATAACGATTCGTTTTTGTCAGCAATGCCTTTTTTCTTCGAGGTTCTCTGATTTGTTTTGCGACTTATCATCGTTTTTTGCAATCTCTGAAAATTATTCTTTGCTAATATCGTCTCGGCAAATACATAGTGCCAGAATGACTCGGAATCGGTGGACTAAGTGAGAAAATGGGAGCGCGTTGTAACGTGAATGTTTCCTGGAACCTACATAACGGTAATTATTCTCTTTACGTCTCGCTACTCTATGTCGTATGCACATGCATGTGTCATTCTTCTTGATACTTCGTCGTTGATTAACGTAGATCTACGTTCTTCGTCACGCGATTCTCGTGGCTCGAGTGAAATCACGTTTCCGATCGTGAATCACGTTCGAAGAGATATTCAAAATATCTCGCATGTTATTACAATTGTCGGGATGTTCTTTTCTATAAAAATATCAATTGTTCTTCATGAGAATCTCGTTGTACCGCTGAATGTTTACACTGAGTTTCATTGTGGAGGATGTGAAGTTAATTTATCAAGATCCCTTTAACCAAGAGAAAATGAAGGCGTCAACTGCCACGCAAATTCTGTGAATTTTCTCCGTCAAACGTATCGAATGAGAAGATACATTGTGAAATTATCAATTTGCAGATAATATTATATTTTACGTCATTTTCTTTGCAAATACTCGATACAAAAGAAAGATCTTAAATAATTAAATAATTCTCATACTTCTCTTCGTACAGACTCGATGCAAAAAAATTACTAAAAAATCTAGAATACAGATATCCTTGGATAAATATATTATAATATCATCGGTAATGAACGTGACAGCAAACGTGTAAAATAAATAGCATTAACAGTTCTGTAAGAGCCAGAAATTTCTTGAACGTCGACGGCGAAGTTTCAAGAGATCCGATGAAGCGCTTTTTTACAACTATCTTTGTACTAATATCTACCCTGTACGATTATTTCGCATTTCTAAAGAAATCTCGAAACCGCTCGTCGCTTTCACTGTAAAAGTTAGCAGTAATGAGAGCAACGTTCAAATGAGCGCATCCATCGTCCATGGGGACACCATGGAATGCGTCCTTCGATCAGTTCGTCTACCCCTATCTTCCGTCGCGTTCGAAGAAAGGGGGAAAGAAGAGAAACGTTCGAGGCGAACCTCGCACGATCTTTATTTATCGCTGGTATCGATACTCTCTAATCTTTCATTTTTATCGGTAACCTCGTTTCCTCGGAATAATTCCTTCGCAGACGATACAAACGAAAAAAAGAACAACCTGCGATCACAGAGTTTACTCGTCAATTACATCGTTTCTTGAATCGATGAAATATAAACCGATTCCTTCTACTTAAATATCACTGATCCTACATGATCTTCTGCTTGCCGATAAAAATCGATCGAGAGTATTGTTATCGACAAAAGAAATCCGTCTCCCGAGGTCCAGCCAAGGAATCTCCCACGCCTCGTTCTCGCTTCAACGAGAACGCGCGTCTAAACTCGCAATGGGGATGCGAGTAATCGGTAAATCGGTCACAGCCTCGTGCCTTTGCTGATCTCGTTGGTCACTTCGAGCGAAGCGGTCTTAAGAGCATTGAGCTTCGCGATGTAACGAGGGTCGATGTGAAGCTTTCCATTATCATCGACGATACCTTGGAGAGGCGTAGTCTTTTCCGCGCCATTCGCGATCGAGGTCACCGAGGAGGAGGACGTGGCGTTGGCATGATTATTCTCGTTCTCGAGTCGCGTCGTGCTAGCGTAAAGGCGTCGCTTTCCCGGCAGGAGTTTCGAGATCTTTGCCGCCAAGGGATGTAGCAGATGCTCCTCGTACATGTCACCCTCGGGATCGGCCGTCAGTAAGCTGACTACGATCCCGACGAGGAGCGTCGTTATGCTTCCGATCAGAGCGTAATACATGTACGTGACACGATAGAGGAAATCGATGGGCCCGCCAGTTTCGCCGCCGACTTCCTCGACCGATCGTGAGCTCTGCCAGTAATTCGAGCCGGTTGTATTGGATGCGAGATAAGGCGTGTTACCAGGCTTCGTGATCCACGGGGAGAAGGTGTCGTTGCGACAGTTCTCCGTCGAGAGTGGCAAAGTTTCCACGTTATTGCTGACCGTCAGATGACCGAACGTGATCCAGAGGGTGGTAACGTGGCTGAAGATCATACCTGCGGCTGCACCCTTCCAATTTGCGCACGGTACCAGCATCGCCAATAGGAAGACCCCGAGAAGAGGTCCGGAAGTCGCCGATGTCATCAGCATCGAGGACTCTATCACTCCAGATAGCATGGCTACCAGGAAACTGATGCCGATTATCAGTAAACCGTATATAACGCAGATCACCTTGATCATGCGCAGCTGCTGTTTATCCTTGAGGTTCTTCAGAGACGGTATCTGCCCGAGAAAGTCTTCGAACGTAACGGTGGCCAGGGAGTTGAGGTTGGAGACCGCCAAGGTGAGAGCCGAGTTGAACAGAGTCGCCATAACTAGCCCGAGGAGGCCGGGAAGATTGAGGAACTTGTCCTCGACGTAGAACGGCACGATCTCGTCGAACTTGGAGATGTATCCGAGGCTCAGCGGATCGCAATCGGCGTAATTAGCGAAGATAACCATTCCCACTACCCAGGAGAGGGAGAAGAGAATGAAGATTATCGGTACGTTCGCCATCATCGTTCTGAAAGTAGGAAATTCAATTTGGTTAAGGGTGAATTTCTACGGGCATACACGGTCGGAGAATCGAACGGCGAATTTCTTCGGAAGTAATTCCCATCGAGAGACGCGAATAAACACGCTACCCCCTAGTGCCGGTGTATTTTTCTGCCATCCCTTCTAGGGCGGCCGCGGAATTTATCGATACGTTTTAATGGACTATGCGAGTAATTCCCGAAAGTAAACCCTATCAGTCCGAGGGGCTAGAAACGTATGTCGTTTCGAGTTGAATTGATATTATTGACCTTACCCGAAGCCCGAGACGTCTAACCGCTAAAAGTTTTGGCGGCGCGCCATTCAACCCCCGACCCCTGTCACGGCGAAGGACTCATTGATTATGTGCTACCAGGAAGTGCGGACACAATTTCCTAAATCGTCCAGCACGAACCAGCCACTTAAAGGAGTTCCTTCGCGATATTAGACTTCCTCTCTTTCTCACTCCATCGTTTTCTCTTTCTCTCTCTATCTTTCTCCTTTCCTTCCTCTCGGTCAGAATTTTTATTATGCAGGAACCGCGACCGTTTCGCCAACTTTTCTCGGACGCAGGCTAAATAACGATCTACTTGGCGTATCGCACAATTTCACAGCTGCAGAAGAGCAACTTTTCGCCGCAGTCCTCTCCCGACCGTTACCAAATACCCGTATGACGTGTTATCACGTCATCCGAAACCCAGAGATAATGACACTATCGACGGCTGTGGAATTTTTCTGCCGTATCACTGCAGATTGCCGTCTACTTCTTACTATGCAAAGATTGCATTCTGGTATTTTTAACTACACCCACGGATTACTATAATTCAATAATGAAATACCATTTCATTCATAAAACCTTTCCAATCGATGACGCTACAAATAACGACAAAAGCAAGTTTATTTTCACTCTTCTTCGCGATATTGAAAAAAAGACGTGTATGTCTAAAATACTACGCGGCGAGCGTCAGCGACGATGAGTAACTCGAAGGATATAATGTTATTTTGAGATTTAATTGTTATTTTAAACGCACAAAGCCCGCTAATTCCCCCGTCATCGTCCATATTTATACCACGATATTAATTGTCGTACCGGCAACGCTCGAAGAGAACTTAATGCAGGACTTTTCGTCTCTCGATACGCACCCACGTACGTACATTATTTCCGTGTATTTTCCGCTTCGCTTGATTCTTGATAACAGCCTCGTAGGCGTGTTGCATGCGCAGAATCATACCGCGGAATCTTCTGTGTGCTTCCGATTGTATTTTATACACGGCGAGTCAAACGAAAGAAACTACACGATTCCACATTTTCCCTTTTACCTCTCCAGCCGTTCTCGCGAGCGTAGAAATGAAAATGATTCGTTAGTATTGTCTCCGACACCTATATGATTTATCGTGAAAAATAAATCAAAGACGATACAAAAAGACACCTCCGCATATTTACGGAGTCGTCCTCTCCAACGAAGTTATTTAATACCATCTCTATGCACGGATACAATCGCTGCAATTTTTCATAGCGGAAATACGCCCGTAACGTGTTTCTTCTCACGTAATCGCGATAAAACCTTGCCGGCCGATAAGATTGACAATAAACAAGTCCCATCTCTGACGTCAAAGGTAGCCGCACAATTTCTCTCTCTATTTCTTCCGTCCTACGTAACCGAGTCGCGGTCTTTAATTATCGATACCTGGCATGATCGTGCCACTACGGCAGGTAGAATCAACATTCGTCTAGTACCGAGACTATCTTAATTTTCGCCAAGAGATGAGTCATGTACACGCGACGAATGCATCATACCCGATAACGATAAGATAATCGACGAAGACGCCGCGGAGAATCTACAGTTGATAGAAGGGTGTCGCTTCACGTTCGTTTCGCATAGAAAACCTAACAGTTTATCTCGCGATTTGCATGTGAAAGAGTGACGTTCGATATTACGAAGGAGAGAAATCGATTGGAATAACGACACTGTGCAAAGTTGCATCTAAAAGAATATTAAAAAAGAAGAACGCCCGTGGAAATTCAAGGCGGAATAAACATCCAATTTATCGGACGTTCTTCCCGGGCAAATTGCATCGTTGAAAATCGACGACAGGCTTGCGGGTGAAGCAATTTGGTACGCGCCTCGGTTAAGTGACTCCATGGAAGTTTATCACATACCCCTAATGGCCGGTTCGAGGGTTGCAGGTTGAATTCTAAGCCTCGGCAAAGAGCTTCGGGAAAACTGGTCCCTTTTATCGAGCGATTTCTGACGGGGTACTTGGAAATGCGACGCGCGTACCTTCACGGTCTACGGGATGTCTGATCGGCCGCGGAACACTGGCAATTTTCGTTATTATGGTGAATGACGGAAGTTAAAGGAGAAGAGAAGAGAACGATGATCGTTGAGAATCGTACGAAATTTTCCGTCTCTTTGAAAGGACTTTCTGCGATTCCGGGGAAGCGAACTATCCATTTTTCTGGGTTTCACTTTCACGATGAATTCACGGTGTTTGCTTTGAGATTTCTAAGAGTTATCGTACAAATTGTGGAGGATATTTGGAGAGGGAGATACTCACTTGACGACTTTACGTTGACTAGTCATGCTGCAGTATCTCTGCACGAAGTTCTGCTGGCATCCGAAGATGGATAAGCTCATGAAAAGCTGGCCGAGAATTGCCGACAGGGTTGTTACTCGGATTGTGGGATCTAATTCGAAACTGTAAATGAGAGAATGTTATTGAAATGTTGCTTAAGCTTTGTATTTTCAATTTTTCATCGCGTTTACTTGTGTCATTGTGTAGTTGTAATTGGTGAAAGAATTTAGCGAATCTGTTAGGTGTTTTAATTTTTGCTGCTCAGGGGAGACATGGAAATGAAGAGGAAAATTGCATACTTACTCGAAGAAGTTCAAACGACCGCGTTCTTGCGTTATGTTGAACACATTAGCTGGTCCAATTTCGATGGACCCTCGGATGATGATGACCACAGAAACACCGATCATCGTCAAGCCTTGTATAACATCCGATAATATGGCTGCCTTCAGTCCTCCCTGAAAAGATTAACAATTTCACCTCAAAAATAAATCCACATAATCTTTATCATCTTCATCTTGGAGCTAATTTGATTCCAGATCGAATTTTCTTGAAATACATCTTCCGACAATGAAATTGTACGATGGTACTTAACACTAGATCTACGGCCGCCGTCAAATTGACGGGTTTCCGAGTTTTTTAAAAAAAATTCTCAAATTGATAGAGAAGCAGTACAGTAAATATTTCACGTGTATCTTGTAATACACAAATTACTTAACTGATTGTATTTTTTACCGCTTGATCCATCCTTTTTCAAAGTACTTATTTAATATATTTAAGTATACCAGATTTAGCGCCCGTAGATCTAGTGTTAAAATCAGTTTCCAAAAGGACTTATTGAAGTTTCGCAATCGACTACAGAATCCTCCACGACAAATGCGGCTGTCTCGTTTAGGTTTTTATCAAAGAGATCTTGTTTTATCGTCAAAAGAAAAAGAAAAATCAGGCAAATGTTATTGGTATCGAAATAAATAACAACGTACAACGATTCGATTGGCGCATGGTGCACAAATACAGGGTGTATTTTTTCTGCGTATTTTTTTTTTAAAGCTTCTCTTTGTCCGATAGGATTTTTAGGATCGCGCGTATCATATTTATGGCCTGCCTGCCCGGGGATTCGCGTTTCGAAAACGCATGTTTCGTTAAATTATGAATAACCGCAGTCTCCCCGTAAATACGACATAAATTCGCTCGGGGAATTTTTATGGAAGCTCTCTTCCGTTTGCCATCTTCCTTTACGACATACGCACCATGACGGCGAAAATGACGGAGATGCTGGTGATGCCGATGATGCTGGCCCAGTATGGCAAACCTATGACGGCTTTAAGGGCGACACATGGCGTGAATATCGTCACCGCTAAATTCAGCAGGCTTCGTATCACGTAGGAGAAACTGGCGAGGCATCTGACTAGCTTCGATTTGAACCTGCATTGATTTTGAGTGATTAGTATAATTGAGGGAAATGGAAATGCAATTTCACGTAGATCGATGTTTGAACTATGAAGGTTTGATTTCTTTAAATAGCCTTCAGATAAAGAACAACTAAGGAATTATACATAGCCGTGTGCAATTTAAAACTCAAGATTCGAAGAAAAACAACAGTTACTCTTCAGCTACTACATTTTTTCTGCAATTTGCAAGATCTCGGTATTCCAACCTCGAAACAATTTCAACAGTACGATCTACCATGTTTTTTTTTGCAATCCAGTTTCGATTATTCAAGCTTAATACAAAACAGAGGAAAGAAATAAGTAAACTTTATTTTTTTATACAAGTGTAATCACCGTCAGTACAAAAACCATTTAAAACTTTGTTCAGCGAGGCGCGTACAGTGGACGAAGACGGGAATGCAAACAGAAAATAATTACCTCATGTCCAAATACTGATAAACCGAAGTAATGCCGAGACTGTAGTAGACGGGAACGAAGACGAAGCAGACGATCGGATAGGCGATCATCATTCCATATATCGTTTCCCACATGGCACTACCCCTGTAGTATAATTCCGACGGATAACCCAAGAAGGACCTTACGCCGAGGGTGCCACGTGCGATCGACAGCATCATGGCGCCCATCGATACGCTTCCGGTTGCAAACACGTAATCGGCCTTCGTCTCTTTCCTCTTCTCGCGGAATTTCCCCCATAATGGTATCACGAACGAGGCGACAATGAATCCGATGAAGATGAGGTAGTCGATCACCATAGACGACGCTTCGATCGTCATCCTGGGCTCACCTGGGGGGCCGTTTCTGCGATTTCCTTCAAGTCCTTCGTGGTACCGGGAAAAGTGACGTCGATTTTAATAATTCCTGTCGTAGATACTTTTTTCTCGATGATATTTCTCTTCTATGTTTCTCTTTGCCTTGTTTTCTTTTTTAATGAAACAAGTGTAAAGTTAGAAGCCCCTTTTTGAAATGACTTCTCTTTACTTCTGTCTTCTAACGATCGGTATCGAAAAGTTTCAAAGAAACGAGAACTATTCTATCGTATTCCACGAGATATTCGATATAACCCGCGTGGATGCGTAGGGAAAACGATTTTGCAATTTCACGATGGTCCGACGATGCGACTCGATACGATGAATGCGAACCGATCGAAGTGACGGCACGTACTGACTACTGCTGACTGCTGCTGACTACCACCGTGCGGTAAAGCACTTGACGTTATTATGCTAACGACCTAGAAAGAGACCGAGCTACCGGTGACGAATATCCGACGGAGATAGCACGGCTATCGGAAAGGGTGGGGGGATGAACGCAGGGACGTTAGAACGGTTGTATACTAGGTCTACTTTTTCTTATCATTCGCTCTATCACGCGCATTGTTTATCGTCAATTTAGAGCCGCGTGATCTACATATCTCACCGACGACACCATCGAGCAGATATTGTTTCGGCTGACCCGGCGAAACGTAATTGCATCGCACGTGATTCTCCTCGAGGGCAATTAACCGATGCGTACGATCCTCCCTGTTTGTTCTTTCGCTCTCGAAGCCTCTAGAAACGTGCCGCGGGTAAGTTCTCCACTTCGCGGATGAGTTTCATTAACACGAACTTACGTATCGAATTAGGTACTCTATATCTCCAAGGTATCGACGAAGCCATGCGAGAAGCATCTATACTTTTAACCCATTCACTGCCAGGAAAACTAAGCAAATATAATCTTTGCTTGTTAACATTTGAGAAGATGACAGAAAGTTTTTAGAACATTGGTTTCATTAATCAAAAACCTAATCTCGACATTTGTAATGATACGTAGAACATTTTTGTTCCAAATTTCTATACACGCTCGGCCATTATTGTTAACTTATTAATTCAAACTTATAGTGCAGCTACGAGATATCTCGTAGTTGGCAGTCAATGGGTTAAAGGGTACCGCGAGACCGTCATATTATTTGGACTTTTCGCAATTTCGCAAGACTTCCGTCATCCCCGTCGAGTTTCTTATTCTCGACGTGTCCGGAATGTTCGTTGAGCCCCGCTAAAACGTCATTCGAGGATAGATGTTTCCTAATAATTCCATTCTTCCCGAGAACCTATCAAAACGTGTACGCAGATCCGCGTGTAAATTACCGTGGGGTTTTCAAGTAGGAGCGATATTTAAAACGATGATGCGGGGGAATTTTAGTTATTAATTGCACGATCGGTACAGAGAATCGTCCGTGAAAGCACGGTATTATTTCGATCGGGTAATTTTCGGTATTCATGGAAGACCAGCGATTACCGGGACGCTCGCAAAATTTTCCACTCCGCCGTTCCTGACACGGAATTCTGTATACATTCTCGAGTTTGGCCCACCTATCCCTCCCCCCTTCGCCGTTTCGGCCTGCCGTTACAATGCGAAATCAATTGTGGCTATTTACCTTGCTGCGTTTAACCCATTTCACTCGGGTAATTGAGTAAGCGAGTGTTTTGAATGCGTACCCGCCATCCGCCGGGAGTATTTCGGGCTTTTCTGCAAAATGGCACACGTCGATCGGGGATAACGCGGTTGCGACAACGTACGAACGTATCTGCGTCCGCAGTTAATTTATCCGCACAATATTGCCCTTTTTCAGTGGCCGCAAATAGGAAAATGTTTGCTCTACCGGAATCTAATAAATTCTGTGGGGAAAGGATACGATGAACATCGTTATTCAATTGAACGACCGATGTACCTGGACTATTTTGGTATTTTTTTATGTGTAATTTTTGGATTCAACTATTAAGATGCGCATGGCAGAGAAGGTTCTTGGATCGTTGGTTTTATTGACTGTCGTACAGTCGTTATTTAATTGGACTTGATAGAATCGTGCGATCACGAGGATACTTGGTATCGATTGTCTGTAATTCAGCCAATGAATTACTGAAAGATACTGCCTCGTTATGGTAATTCATGGCATGTCGATATGGCATGGAATTATCTAAATAAGTATCGATGCTAATAGCGATCAAGTACAGATGAAATTTCCCTATTATCGCCCCAATTAGTTATAATCGTGGCGATTTCAAAATGGCAATTACATATTTAATATCGATGGAAGATTAGAGGCTCAAGATCGATCCGATATCAGATAGAACGATTTCCTTCCAATCTTGTTCTCCGGTTGGAAGATGATAGCTCTCGTTTACCGAAGGATTCTTCCCTCGCTTTCGATTGTTTGACATAACGCCGGATCGTGGAAAATTCCGTGAGCAACATTGATCCTCCTGGCTTCGGAACATGCTCGTTGCACTTCCGAATGCATTTCGTGTCGCGACTTTGGAGCCGTTGATGCACTCGCGAGTGGGATGGCGAACAGGCGACATCGATGTTTGCACGAAATTTCTCGAATAATTTCGTGTCGTTTTCGCGAAATGATCGATCAAGCGATAACGAAATTTCTGGCTGAGCAAGATTCATTCGGCGCCGATGAAACCATGCGTGACGATATCCGGTTATAAAAATTATTTGCACATTTGATTTTTCAGCGTTGAGTCGCAAACACCTCGAGCTGATCGTGTGGCGAGTTGCGGTAAAAAAAAATCCGACGGTGATTTTTATTCTCGATGTTATGGCAGAAATTCGAAGCTGTACGCTCTGGATTTCGTTTGATTTTATTTCAATTTTGCGGTTTTTTTATGGGATCGTTTTAACGAGCTTGTAGGCACCAAGTGGTTAGACTAAAATTTCACGTAGCACGGCAAAACGGGGGAGATTCGTTTCCATTGTCGAAAGTTGACAGGCCGGTATGCTTCATGAAAGTTGTTAGAATTCATTTTTTGAAAAATATCCCCGCGAGAACTTTCGGGAACGATCGGTCGGAGGATTAACCGTGGAATTTTGAAGTTACGACGGCCCTTTTTATCCGCGAATTCGTCGTTCTCTCGTCCCTCGTTTCCTCGCTGCCTGCCATTTTCCAAGGCCCTCGGAAATGACGTATCGCCATATGCAAAATAATTAAAAATACATTACTTTACACGAGATAAACGATGAATTGTTCCAGTTCTCAGCGGAACGAATTTTAAAGCGAATGTTTCATCGAACTCTTCTTAACACTAGATTTACCATACCAGTCAAAATGACTGGTACACAATTTTTTCCAAAAATTCTCCAAATTTATATGAGAGTCATAGAATAGATATTCTACGTCCATCTTATAAAACATAAATTGCCAAATCAATCCAGATTTCCACCTCTTAATTCCCCTTTTTTCAAAATACTTATTTAATATTTTTAAATATGATAGATTTAACGCCGGTAGTTCTAGTGTTAAAAACAAATTTCTTCGTTCGTTTTTTCACCTTCGTCTGTCCGCTTATCTTCCCCCATCTACCTCATTTTCCCCGACTCATTTTCCCTTTTTCCACGCTCGGGAACGAGCTTCCATTCGTTCGCTACTTGAAAATCGTGGATAAGAAACAACGAAGACGATGGCTACGAACGCGCGAATACTCTCGCAATGAGGCTAGATCAAAGGCGAGCTGACCGAGCGTGAAAATCGCAAGGAAATGCTCTACGAGCTCCCTGCAGAAACTCGACTGCTTATCGGACTTTATAGCAAGTCGAGCAAGATTCTCTCTTACTGTTTCTCTCTTCATTTATCTCCTCTCTCACGTCTCTGTTTCTCATCTCTATTTCTCATCTTTCTCATATCTCACATCTCTCTCATCCCTCTCATCTCTCTTTCTTCCCCTCTCTCTCTCCCCCCGTCCATCGAATTTCGATTATTTCGAATCTGGAGATGTTTACGATTCGAATTCGATGATCTTCCATTTCGCCCGAATAATAATCCTAGCGATGAGCGCTCGAACGTAAAGGATTTATCGTGCCGTTAGAATTTCATGGAACGTGGCTCGATCTTGTCGCGTTTAACCCCTCGCGAACTTAAGGTGGTAAGGCCGTCTCTCCCGATATCTCATGTTTTATTCCATCGAGTTTAAACCGAGGCCGAACTCGGTATCGAAGATTTAGCGACGATTGGATGACGCTTCTCACCGGCAATGCATTCTTCGACATCCAACCATTGAAACTATCGGTGCTCGGTGCGAGCGTGGATTTTCTCAGAGGTAATTTTAACCTGACGACGATAAACAGGAAGCGAACGAAACAAGCGACTGTGCTACGTTGTACGAATTGGCACAAATGTTATTTTTTTTCCTCGAAACCCGAGTAACATGTATAATTGCAATTTTCTTGAATCGTTAACGTCTTCGAAGAATTCTCCAAATGATTTCCCCCGCAAAGAATCAACGGAGAAGGGAAAGGATAAGAATAATTACTGAGACACGAAAAAATTCAAACGCGTTTGTACGAAGCGAATTATCATAAGAATCGCAATTTTGAGAAATTCTTTGACGATCGAATTTTCCATTTGTGCCTTCCCATCGATTCTGGAAACGCAGATCGGCAAGAATGAGATTCCGATAAGCAGGTCGCAAACACGCGAGCGAGCATCAGTTCACCGAGTGTTCTAACGAAATGTTGAAACGTCGGAGAAGCATAGGACGGTTGAATATTCGGGAAATTTTCCACTGGCCTTATCAGAAATGTCAGAGGCCAAGACAATTGCAGCGGAAGATTATACAGACCGAAGTGTTTTGCCGGCAAATATTAGCTCTTCTAGTCGAGTAAACGTACAACTATACACACATACGGAACGCGCCGTTCCGAAGCTCGTTAAACTTACAGAGACGATGATTAATAACAAAAATTAAGCAAACGTCTTTATCCTACTCTTACGTCATCTCACATTACGACGTAGACGAAGAAGAAAACCGGAAATTCGAGCAGATGTTACGACTGCTCGAAGTGTAGCTCGTTCGGTATTAATCGCCAATGAAAGGGTTTAGCAAGATAAGAGGATCAAAAGTGTCCTTCTGTAAATCACTCATTCGATGAGGGATGAAAAAAAACACCTGTACGAAATTTAATTCGATACCTTGACCGGGAGAGTAGTTACGGGGTAAAATCGAAATATCGGCTTTTTGCTCCAGTTTCCTCAATTAATGGGCTGTGAAATATTTCGAAAAAATTCTGACGCATTCTGTACACTGTAGTTCATGTTACAGTATTTTTCAGATTTTTCCCTCGAAAATCCTTCGCGCAAAATATTAAAAATCGAAAAAAAGTGTCTTTGCCCGGCCGATTGGAATTTTTTGGCGAAGCATCTGTTTATTTTTGCAAAGCGGAAGTCATGAGTGATCGTGGAATCGTGTGCAAATAAAAATTCGGATCGAGAGTCTCATCGATAATTTGGCGCGATACTTTTTGCACTTGACCGACTGATCACACATTGCGCCGTGTTGCGAAATGGCGCGTAGACTAAATTTGTCTTATTCGCGAATCCGATGACTCGGAGCGTTGAGGATTTCGTTGAAATCTCGTGACACATTTCTGACGACCATCTTTGCGTATGGTGCATCAGAAGAATCATCGATGAGGCTGCGTTATGAGATACATGTAAATCGTTTCCCGTGCATTTCGCTGCAGTACTTCGTTATTTTCGCTTGCATCCAATAGTGGTAATTAATCTTCATTATTCGACGACGTGCAAAATGATGAATTTACTGTTATTGTTGATTAAATGTGTTTTAATATCGACAACTATCATCGATCATTTCGGCAGATAGAATATTAAGCTTTAACTATTCACGACCCAACATGGTTTTCCAATCTGCTGTTAGTTAATTGCAATTAACTCTTTAACATTAAATATTCATCTTTTTCCAAAACGATGGCCGTAATTACAGATACTGCAGATTAAATATACAAGTTATTAATTTTCATTTACAACCATATTTAAATATTGCATCAGGTGTTTGGCACACGTACACAAGTATTATTAGAATTAAAGATTAATTGATTGATGCGTTAATTTGCGAAAAACCATCCAATTTGTCTCAATCAACGCGAATACCACAGTCTCTTTTTTTTCTCTTTCTTGCGAATTCCCGTCATAATCATTCGGATTTAATTGCGAGCCGATTTTAACGCGCAGTTGACTCGCGAATAATTTATACGGGCAGTGCGGGTGGTTGTCCTCTTTAAAAGGATATCTTGCGAAACATTGCCATTTCTGCAACGTTGCCTCTCATAATGCACAAAAATGTCTACGGTACGTTTTCCTCCTTTCGTCTGTGGACCTTCCACCCTTTTTTTTCCTCTCCTCCCGCACTTTCGTCGGAACAATGAAGTATCTCGTCCCTAGTTTATCGTTTGTTTGCAAGAAACATCTCTCCGTTCGCGCAAAATATACAAGCCGGTATTCGCAAGCTGCTCGACGATTTTTCGCGATAACGCGCAAGATTTGTTTCGCTCGCCGAATCCTAACGGGTTTCGCGATATTTTTTCCCGGAGTTCGTAGACCTTAATTACACGGTATTCTCGATAATTTATTTTTGATTTATTTCCTTCGTTTAAATTGAAAATAAATTACTCTCATTACTGCTTAATCAAAATTGCCAGGATTTTACTTTGTTATATAGAATTATCGAAAATAATAATGCAGCTGATTCTCATTAAAATCACCCAGAAATTAACAATTTTGATGAGCTACATTTTGTAGTACGATGTTTCATCGGATAATTCTGACGCAAAAATTTCCTAAAAGCTGTGCCCGTCAACGCGTTAACGAGTTGAATAGCGGACGATTTTCACTCGTTCCGCAATTTCTGCCAAAGTCAAATATCCGCCGTTAAAAACACATCGTTATAAAGGAAAAATATTGAAAATGTACCCAGCTACATATTCCACGCGTCTTTACTCATTTTACATTAATATTTGAATAACGAATATAACAGGAAATTCGTCAAAATTATCGTTTAAAATTTCGAACATAAAAGATTTATCGAATTTAATTAACCCGTAGGCAGTGAATGTTCTCAAAAACCTGGCGTTTTTTTAATAAGGAAGAAAAACACGTCGATTTTTCGCTGCAACGAACGAGAACGTTAAAATGCCTGGACATTTAGCCGATCGTTTTAATCGATCACTCGCATAGGATAATGATCGATAAGCAAGGTACATTAGAATCGCCAATCTCTCTCGATGTCATTCGATGCGCTTTCATCTAGCTGGAACGACAGAAAACGATTTGCATTGTAATCATACTGTCCGAGGCTCCGATGCATTTTTATTCCCTGCATACATATGCAAATTTTTGCCCTATTCTTTTGTCAATTAATTTCTCGGTGCTGCGTTTAAATGTTATTCCCCACTTGCTCTCTCATATGCGTAAATTTTCTTCGACTACCTCAAAAATATCGTTTTTCACCGATATAGAAACAGCATTGCAATTTATCGCGCGATTTTGATGTAATTCGCGAAAGTCGTGATTCACGCAATCGAAACAACGTGAAACGATTTTCGTGCTGTGTAAGATTTATTACTATAAACGTCGCTTACTCGTGGCTGACAACGTGTTCTTTGGATTTCAGGCGAGAGAAAAGTGCATTGATAAGGGTGTTTGTCAATTGTTAGTCGAAGATTAACGGCAACCGCGGAGGAAGTATTCTTTCATTTCGATGAGTCCTATGCATATTGTATGAAGTGGCTTAGAAATGTTAGCCTATTACAAATTCAACGTGACAATGGGAATTAACGGATGTAAAATGTGCACGGATTTCTGTAGATTTACGGAGCAGAAGTTGTGGACTGCACGTAGTCGCTTTAAGCAAATTTTCCAGAGCGAATATCTGGATATGCTTGTATGTTGTAAATGATATAGACTATTTGTACGGGACACAGGCGTTTGCTAATGATTCAAACAGTTAATGCCTCTACTTAGAATAAAGTGGAACGATAGATCTGAATTTTTAGATAAGCGTTTCTGCAAACAACAGAAATTAAGTATTGTAATTATAAGAGAAAGATACAAAATGATACAAGTATACGGTACAAGTATCGCTAGTAATCCAAGCAGTAAACGTTTCGACTTAAGATAAAGTAGAATAATACATTCTAATTTCCATCCAACTTTCCTCCACGCATGGGAGGAACAGAGTCTTTAACACTCTGCTGTCCGATGGTATCAAACTACCGTTGAAAATCAGACAGATTTAATATGCAAACACCATAAAGTTCCTTTGTACCTCAGATATTCATTTCTTCCAATTTCGTTGTCAGGTAGATCAAGGATTCCCAACGATTTTTCTACGTCGCCCATCTTGAAAAAAATATTTCTTTCAAATCGACTTTTAAATTTCTTTTATTGTAATACAGAAATATCGCTGCTGGTGAGGACAATGAGATAACAAAACATCGGTCACATTGCCCTATGCACATCTACATTATATTATAATTAACAAGTACATATGCATTGATTGGTTTAAAAATTAAATTTAATTTCGAATGCTATCGACCCTTTTCAAAATTCCATCGTCCCCAAGGGACCCACAAGGACCCCATTGTGAGTTCCTGGATTAGATCTTTAAAAAAACATATGTCCTCAGAACTTCGTGTAAATCTTAAGAATTATTGTAATTTCAATGTTTCTCTGTGATACAATTTTAATCGCAATATGAACGACCACATGAAATGCACGGATGTCAAAGTGTTAATGATTCAGCCAGTGAGTCTTTTTCAAGTCAAAGTAAATCGGCGCAGATCTCACAATTTCCAAAACCTCCTCGCCAAAATAAGCAAACGAGAGCAGCGCTATCGTCACGAAAAAAACCCAAGACATTTCGCACGGACCGGCAATAAACCAACGTTGCCCGTTAAAGCGAAGAAGCGACATCATTATTTACGAGACAGGGACGATCGTGCGAACTTAAGGCGCCCGATCGCGAACGATTTCTCGCCCGGTGGTTTTCGCAGCACCGCTCGACTCGACGTTCCTTCCTCTTTCGCGTTTCCGCGCTCTCCACGGTGCTCGTCTTTTCGCGAAACGACTGGACCATTGCCAAAGTCCCCGCGAATCTCTGGCAATAACTGCGAGATAACCCGCGAGATCGAGGGAGTGCAGTTGTCACCGTATTTCGTTCGGGATGTTCGATTCACCTTTTTTCGCCTCGAGCTCGCTAATGAAACTGCGAATTTAAGCGACATTCGCGTTTCCCTTTCGCCTCTTTCCATAAATACGCCGATCGTTCCGCTGTGCAGTGCGTTATCACGTATTAGCCGTGAGAGGAAATCGAACTAACAGGGAACCACTATTAAACGCTTCGCGCTGTTTAATCGAAATGATAAAAAGATAAAAAGATATCGTGGCACAATGTGTGCCTAGTGTACTTATTCTTTTTTGCGACTTTTAAGAGGAAAATTTTCACGAGGAGAAAAGAAACAGAACGTGCTACTTTATATTCTGGATCGATGTTTTCACAATATGAGGTGTAATTAATAATTTGCGTCGTTGCGTAGAGTATTGTTGATACAGCTTTTCTTTTTTACCGCAGACAACTTTTTGTTCAAATAATTTCCGCAATCTACGTAATCACTTCTATTTCCGCGTAAAAATCATTCTTCGACGGTAGCACATATCAAGAAATTATATTCAATCGATGTTAACGTAATCGAGTAAATTGATCGTTTAACAATCGCAAATTATTCGAATCAAATCTGCTGTCTGAATCGTGACAGCACGAATTTCGGAATCGCAGGCGAAAAATTCGCTAAACTCGCAGTTTTTCGAGAACTCGACAGCCTGTCATTTAACAACACTGTATTTCATTAATCTCGATCGTCATTGCAGTGTCACGTTTCCTCTGGCCTCGTTCGAGATTCGTAGAAACGAAAAAGAACAATATCCGGACAGCCAAACGATTCTTGTGCGAATTTTATCCATGGTATTCGTGAAAATGAAAATTTCGCGAACAACAAGCTTCCCGGAATTCCCTGGCGCCGAGGAAGAAATTGGAAATTATTTTCACTCGTGTCTCGAGATTTTACGTAACCGTAGGATACGATATCCGCGCGAGTACGGTTCTCACGTGCATCCACGTCGCGGATTCCTTTTTATGCAACGAAAATGCGCCACGTTCGCTCAGGGCTTCCCCTTTTGCACGGTGATTTCGTTATTAACTCCCTCTCTGCGCTTCCACGGTGCAATTGTGTAGACAAGTGTTCCTGGATCGTATTACACCTTCCGGCGATCGTTTACCTTGCTCTCGAGACTTTTACGAACGATTCCAACGAGGTAGGTCCGTTCGATAGTTTCGTTTGTCTTTCTCGCGATTATGTAAATTGGTAATGAGACGACAAGAAACGCACGATTACACGAGGTAATAACATTTCGTGGAATATTTCGCTCGTGGAATAAATCTACGGTTTACTCATTCTCACTATGTCTCGAGGTGTCGTTAATTAATTCCAAGTTTTCATCCAATTAATTTGATATGCAAGTTTCTAGCGATTCGTAGAAGTGTTCGCTTCAATGAACAGATTCTGGAGATACTTTCAAATATATCCATGCCTGAGAAAATCATAATTAATGGAAACCAATTCGACAGCGGCAATTAAGACCGAGCGGAAATAACTCGGAGACTTTTGAGTAATGAACTATTAATATTTATGATTGGTGATGTGGTTATGTAAGGTTCTTTTAATATTGATTAATTCTTTTTCTTCGAGTATGTGGTAAATTTGATTTTTAGAAATTAGAGAAATTTTCTTTATTGTTCTGTGATACAGTGGTGCCAAAAATGGCACCAGATCGTGATTACGATCCCCGGATAAATCCTCGGTAAACTTCCAAAACGTGACTCATTCGAGCATCGTTAGCCAACTACATTGACCGTTTGGAGTGTGTTTGCTATTCTTGTCTCACGTGGCGATAATCACGTGCTTAATAATGATCGACTGGCGGACAATTCGCGATACTCGACCTCGCGTATAATTTTCGCACCGCTGCTATAAAAAGTTAATGAAGTGTTGGCAAAAATTCTTCTCCGAGATATATCCGGAGTTCAGACTTTGGACAATGAATTGATGTCAATGAAGTTAGTTTTGCATGAAAATGTAGCGAGATGCAGGAACTGGAAGTCTAGTTAAATTTCAGCGAAATGTTGCAATTGATGAGAATTTCCAGTGCTGTGAAAAATCGATGGAGCGCACCTAAACAATTTTTAATTGCAACAAATTGATAGTTTACATGCGGGAGAATCGGTCTATGCCACGGCAATTAATTTTGCATGAAAGTGAAGCGAAATGCAGTCTCTGGGTGTCTAATTAAATTTCCCCAAAATGTTAAAATGGATCAGAATTTCCAGCGCTGCGAAAAATCAATGGAGCGTACCTACAAAATTTTAATTGCAACGGATTGATAGCTCGAATTTTGGAAAATCGCTCTGTGCCAGGGGCATCCAGTTTTGCATGAAAAGTAAGCGAGGTACAGGCAGCTTAAATCTCGGTAACCAAAATGCATAAGTACTCGGATTTTTGGACACTGCAAAAAATTCAGTCAAATCTTTCAAGGAATTTTGGCCAACAAGAAGCCTCTTCGGTCATCCAGACATAGTATTACCACTAGAACTACCGGCATTAAATCTATTATATTTAAATATATTAAATAAGTGCTTTGAAACGAGAACAATTAAGAGGCGGAAAAGACGACCGATTCTGTAATTTATGTTTTATGAGCTGGGCGGAGAATATATATAATATGACTCTCCTATATATTTGAAGAATTTTTGGAAAAAATTGTGTACCAGTCATTTTGACTAGTTTTGTAGTTCTAGAGTTAATAGGAGAAGTTACGAGCACTTCGCAAATTTCGCACCACGAGACTCCTGCGTGCGCGCCACGCGATCAACGATCAGACCTGTCAGAAATCTTGATAACTCACGCTGCTCGATATCTTCGTTTTGACGAAGAAGCATTCTGAGGATTCCACCGCCTATCATTTCTCTTCATTCTTTCGATTTTGTAAACAGTCTCGATAACCGATATCGCTCCTATGCTCAAATCAATCCACCCAATCTAAAGTGGGATCTTCAATCGGTCGGAATGAGAGTCTATCCGATCCACAGCAACCTCAGATAATTAACGAGCCGATGTAGTATCCCTATCAATTGTTAAAATATCAACACAGCGGCAACATAAATTTTCTACGACAATTAAGAAATTATACACCTTTCCAAAGTACAATATTGCTTATAAAAAAAACACGCGAGCTTTTAAATATCACTCCAAAATTATCTCTACAAAGAACGGAATTCATTAAATCTCGTATTGCCGCAACGATCGTTAACGTCCTACCGGTCGTCCGTGGTATTAAAGTACCGGGTCGTGTTACAGTGGAAAGTTCCGGTCTCAGTCAGCCTAGAAACACCACAGGCTTAATATTATGCAAGTTTGACGCACAGTAGTCGTGTTGATCGGTGTCATTAGCTGACTTATCCGCCAGCAAACACGTACTGTTTATTCGGCGATACCGTTAACAACCAGTTCTCACAGGCGGATGATAAATCTCAAGTCGGGTAAATCGCGAGGAGACATACGAAGTAGTCAAATAGCACTCGGAAAAATCAAGTATATATGTACATACAGATCTACATACTCTCGCTAAACGAGGATACTTCCTCGGAAATATTTAAAGTCGAGCTCTTTTACCTTTTCACTCTGCTCTCTGTAAAAGACTTTTCATTCGCTCCGAACGTCGCCGAAAGCTTTAATTGAATCTTTCGCGAAAGCCCGCCAGGCTTCGATGTTTGCATTACGACAACTGAATTCACTGTGCGAGACTCCCGCGTGATGATTCAGAGATAGTGTTTTATAACCGCGACGTTACGAGAGAGGTAAACGCCAAGATAATCTTTCGTGTATTTTGACTCGACGAGCGATGTCTGCGAAAGGTGAAAGCGTACGTGGCCGATAAATGATGAGACGCGCCTGGTGGTAGATCAGGGATTTCAGAATGTGAATCGTTTTTCTATGAAATTTATACTCAAACAAGCATTATTTCTTTATTGTTACAGAATATCGTCCAATACACTGATTCATGTAGGATCTGTAATCTTATTGGTTCCTATTATCATTATAGACTAGACGTCGGAAATTTTTATTTTCGGTAAACAGCTATTTTTCTTACATTTATTTGATAAATTCTAGAAAGAGCCATAAATAGCTAAATAGCCAGATGTTATGTTGTGAATATTAATTTGGATATTAAATTGAAATTATTTGTAGCAAAATTTCGCAAAATATAAAAGCTATGGTGCTCATCAGCAAGAAAGAAATTCCTGAAGTTGATGCAGATTCGCGTGCAGACAGTAGCAGAGGAAATCAGGGCTTCATAATGGTATCTGCATTTAAGGCAAAGAGGAATAAGATCATCAGAGCACTCTGCTACTTTTAGAACCAAAGCTAATAATAGTCTACACAGTTAAAAGAATTCCATCGATGAATAAGCACGCAAATATGCGATACGTTATCTGAAAGATAGAAAAGGTGTCCGAGGGTATACTGAAGTTCCTACATGCAACAATATTCACCGGTCAACCTTTCAACCTGACCGGCCAATCTAAGCAAACACGCGCGAATTACTCGGCCCACGATGCCGAAAACGAGTCGAAACGCCGAGTAGAATCGTAACGATCTCGATGCCGGTCCGTCTGTGAGTTTGCGGAGTTTTGAGAGCAAATTCGCTATTTAGGAAACTACTTCGGCGACTAACGAGCAGCTAGTAAGTTTCGGCCGCACCGGACGAATGCATTAGAACCACTCGAAACTTAACTCGCGATCCTGATCGTCGGTTCGTCGCCTCGCGGTTTTGAAATTCGCTCGTCCGTTCGTGCGACAAATAAATTTCTATCTTGCTGATTCCTCTTTCGGAGGGCACTGTCGATTGCTCGGTAAACCTCACTTCGATGTACCACTTACTGCAACATTACCAGCTATGGAAACATTTTCAAGAAAAATAAATTAAGATTTTAACTTTGACACTTTAAGGAACTTCTCTTTTACTTGGGCCATTAATAAATTGAGACCTCACGAAGAAAGGTATATTATGTTTTTATTTACTAAGAAAAGTTTTCAAAGATATTTTTACGAATAATTTGAAGATCTCAATTTAGCAGAAGTTGCATGTAAAAGTGGAATTAATCGGAATGAGGATTATCAGAACGTGTTAACGTATTACTAAAGTCGGCGAGAAGTGCTTCCGATTAACATAATTACCTGAATTTCGAAAACAGGTGTTCTAGAACGTTGTTGTTTACCCAACAATATTAAATCTAACCCAGATCAACGTCCATTTAGAGTTTTATATAGAACAGAACAATATTGACCCCACGCAACCGCATGAGTTAATTAAGGCTAACGATACCGCCTCGAACAATTAACACTAATAATCTCTCCGTCGACGGAATCTTCCTATCCTTAAAACACCATTGAATCGCTGTCCTTCTAAACACAAATTTTCACTGTTCTTATACCAATATCCCTAATACTTTATCATCGTCAGATAAATTGAAATCAATCCAAATATTGATCATCCATCGATCGGCAAAGAGTCAAAGGCATCGAGTGGACAGAAGTTCAAAGAGAAAAAAAATGCGGCAAATAGTCGCCGAAGATTTCCGAGCGACGTATTTTTGCGCTATCCACCGTGAACATTTTTGCCCCCGGGCATTTTTCTGCATTACTGTTATTTCAAGAGTAAATCGCCCGGATTGATAAAAATGGGGTGCAAGGGTATATAACGGCGAGTGCTCTCCGAGCGTTCGGTACGAATGTAGAAGGAACGTTTGAGGAATATAAAGAGGCAGAATGAAATTGGACGATGATATATTCGACGTTCCTTCTAACAACGATCTTTCGGTGATTTACGCCCGGTTTATGTCGCTACTTGACGAGCAAAAGGGGAGTTACCGCGAATCGCTTCGCCCTTCTCCCAATATTACCAACCACGCTCGTGACTTTAACCGCTAATGCTTTTTTTATTCACCGACACGTTTTATTGCGTTTACCGTTGATCTCGGAAATGCGTTATTTATCGTTCGCATTGTCGACGCCTCTTTCGAACCGATTCCACGCTGGAAAGTGGATACGCTTGGAATTACATTCGATGGATATCTTCGACGGGCGTTCGGACATTGTGAAAGTTTTGCAATTTTTACGGATTTATGAATTGCGAGGAGAATCCGTATGGAGAATTCGCCAGTCACGTTATCTGGGACGTGCGATATCGGGAGGATAAGTTGCTCGTGAAATCGATGGAACTTGGTGGTCTTTCGAATAAAACTCATTGCCCCAATTCTTTGGTAACAGTGCCAATATTCTAATTGCACTTGGGTGGTGGAAATTACGATAGGAGTTTGTTCTGGATATTTCTTCGGGTTACGATACAAAAGAGGGTGACTCGATGGCGTGATAATCGTAGGAAAATTGTGAGGATGCTGGAAATTCACGGGTAGGACGTTGTCTTGAAATTGATCTTTGGCGTACGGTCACGTGAGCAAGCTCGCATGAAATTGCGAACGGGTTGCTCACGAACTCCATCTTGCAAATCGAACGTCCTACCGCATGCGGTATTAACTCCGAAATTAGCGAGCTCCTCGTGAAATAGCCTCTCGGCTCTATGCCGATCTAATCTTCCGCGAGTCGAGAAGCCGCGAAACCAACCGGCTTGTAATTTTGCGGAGAGCGTGAGATAAGTCTCACCGGTTATTATCGTGTCAAATCTTTCGACGTTGGAAATTTGAAGCTTGTGATATCCCAGGCGAAACTGCGCTTCCGTTTCCCTTCCAGTTTCCTTGCGTTTTATCGCCTAACGAATTTTCGTTACTGCGAATCGTTAATATCCCGCTTTTGTTGTAAAAATTCGAGACGAGGTCGATGGAAATTGGGGCTGCCGTGATTGTGGAATTAAAAGCACGGATTTTCAATTTGAGGGGAAACATTTCTATGCGATATTTTGTAGCCCTGCAAATTAATTAATACAGCGAATAGGTGAACCAACAATGGCAATTAAAATGGAGTCTGAGAACAAAATGATCGTAATTTTGTTTACTTCTATTGCGTAGAAAAGACTATAGGTAGAAGTTGGAGTTATGGTATTTGCTGAGGTAAAAACTCAAGTTACCAACCAGCGGAGAATTTTTTTTAACGTGAAAGTTATATTATGACCTCGGTGATACGGAAATCGAAAATTATCGGTCCTAGGCCAAATAACCGTAGCTATTAAAGAAATAATAATAGAGGAAGAAATGGGACATAGATGACGAAAGCGGGCAAATGAAATGATAATAATAAATGCGCGCACAAGGTGAAACGCGATTACTTAACGGTGACGCGAAAAATTCTTGTGTCTCCTCGAAGAAACGAAGAAAAGGAGGTGGCAGAAAGCGCGGCACAAAAGAGACTTACGCGACTCGAATTCGCTGAATAGCTGCTGACGAGTACCATAACGAAATTGAAGTTCTAAAAGTGTGCATTTTATAGATATCGCTTTTGCACCGGCTGGAATTACTGTCCTCGCGAGCGAACGGAGCTATCGCTGGAAGGAAAGTTTGTTGTTACGTAGAGTCTGTCGATTTACGAACGAATTTAATGATGTTAACTTCTAACACTCTGTACATTTTACGGATACAATATTACTCAAAGTATTAGCAAGCCTAGGAGTATTATTCAATTCTGAATGAATATCAATCGGTAATGATTATTAAAATAAATGCGAACAAGAGTTCGCTATATCTGTTGTTTTGAAAACACTTTTCTGTCAGAACACCTCACTTCCGGTGCACCCTTAATTACATAAATTACAGTAGTATGCCAATATCTTTTTACGGAACCAATCGTTGTAACTTAATTGATCGCAAAAAATCACCCAAATGCCTAATTTCACAGAAAGAAAAAAAAGCATAAAAAAATTGCAATGAAATCGAAGAAAAATAAATCAATCTCATTTCATGTTTGAAACCTCTGTCATCGAAAATACAGTCCGCTGGTGTTCTTTGATAAAACGAGGCAATAAAACGGCGCTAATTAATTACCAAATGATTAAATTCCATTAGTAATCAACTTATCGCGCGTCAGTTTTTCCTCCTTCGCGCGGTCTCACGCCGACGGCATAATCGCAGGTTCTCTCCCCGGATCGGCAAGGCTATCGTGTCTTTTTTGCGTATACATTTCAACCGGACGGTTTCATGAATCACGGTGTGCGATTGACGCGTTCATGAAAGTCAATCGATCGCGAAGTTTCTCGCACGGAGAGCGAGCGAGCATTGTGCATCGTCGAATAACGGAGCAGGAGAGAGAAACAGACCGTAAAGCGCCGTGAAGTTCGTACATTGAAACGAACTTGCGATTTACATTTCACTCGGCGATCGATCGACGCCCGCGTATTCGGACGAGTTTACGTGCGAATTTCATAGCTGCGAATTTTGTAAGTGCGATTTTCGTGCGGGCGATAGGACACGCGTGAGGTACTAAATAAGATAACGGAGGAAATGTTTGAGCCGTTATTTATCGAAAGTGGTATAACTCTATTTTTGGAAAAAGTGTGTATACGTTAATTTTCACTCAACACAGGTGTCTTCTTTCCGTTTTTTAAATGACAAAGTAAATGGAATAAAATTCTTTTCTTTTTGTGCTTCACCGTTTCAGGCTTGTTTCGCCTAGGATTCACGGTTTTGGGTGGGTTTTGAACTGTCGAGGTTATGATGTGTTCACACTAGAACTACTGAGGATTAATTCACAAGCAAAGGAAAAAGAATAAGGGGGAAGAAAAATTGAACGATGCAGTAGCTTGCATTTGAGGAGATAGACCTAGAAAAATAAAGGAATAGCAGCATTCGAATCTTCAAGATTTTTTTAAAGTAATTAAGAACCAGTGATGCTGACTTCCTTGCTAGATCAATTGTTAGATAATAATTTAGGAAATATTCCGCAGAGATGACAGGGATTTGAACTCAGAACCATTAATTGAGTGTCCAAGCTCTTAATTCAAAACCCAATATAGCAATTTAAATTTTTTTACGTTCTATTCTTTAATTTAACTTTCATTGTTCCTCGATCAGTGATTAAATAGAGACCTATCAATTTCTATCGCAAGATTTCTACAAGATGCAGGAAATTTCCCATCAGACGAGAACAGATAGGTGAATCTCTGTTGCAATTTTTATTACAACGTATTACGTCTTGAAACTCATCGAATCCCTTATATTAATTAGGGGCGTGAAAAGAAGAAACGAGGGACCAGTCCCGATGAAGGATCGCTTGTAATCCCTGACTGTATTACAATAGTTTGCCAGCAATTTCCACCGAAACTCTCCCTCATCATCCTTTCGTCCTCAATAATCGCGTTGCCCGAAAAGTCGCGTCGTTGGATTAATTAAAAAGTTTGAGCCGCCCAGAAGTTGGGTAGGGTAGACGGACGAAAAACTGGGAACAAAGTTGTGCCAGGAGCGGTCTGATCGTCGCATACATTTCCCTTAATCATACGTCGAGCGAAAGGGAAAGAGGGAGGAGAGACAGAGAGAGAGAGAAGAGGAAGAGCAGACGCGGCTTTCGACAGATTTGAAGGGCCGTGCCGCCTTTGTCGACGTAGGAGGAATTCGAAGTAAGAGAATTTCGCGCGGCAACGATTTCGCCAGCGTGTGTCGGACCGAAGGCCACGGCAGAGTGGCGCAATTGAGCGAAATTGCACACGTAGGATGCAAGAGCGAGCGCGGGAGGAACAGAGAAAGAGAGACAAAGAGAGAAAGATTTTACAATGCAAATCCAGCCAGCAAGCCGGTATCCATTCTCTACGCAAATGGAGTTTGCTTTAATCGCTAATCCGTTTTAACTACTTACGTCTACGTATCCGACGGTTTATTAAGTCGCGTCACGGTAAATGACAGGTCGCACGGGCCACCGACTGCCCTAATCGGTTCCTCCTTCCTGCGGTCTGCATTTCCCTGCTGTCTGAGACTACCTCGATCTTCGAGATTCGATGTGCACATCTAACGGAGAACGATTCTGCCACCGTGTGGTCGGATGGTATTAAAATCGAATATTTATTTCAACGATTCTTCCCGCAATAATTACGAATTCTACGACGTCCCTTCTTTCCTCTCATGCACTCGATCTTAATCCGTATTTCCGTGGCTGACACGAGAATTAAACTGTCCGACGAAAATCAAGCCGGCAAAGTCTCGTAATCTGCGCGTTATCTCCTCGGAATTACCAAGAGACGAAGGAAGAAAGAGCAGAAGAACGGCGGTGCTCCCTTCCGACAACGAACTCTCTCATCGGAACCGCCGGAATTACTGGCGTCAAATCTCGCTATCGTCGATAGAAATTGATCTCAGTGATTTTCTTATCGAGGCATACGCTTCGTAATCGCGAGTAGGTACGCTATCGATTGTCCTACGTCGACGGTCAACGTCGAGCTTCTTGCGAGCGCGAGCGAAACTGGCATTCTTCGTGTTATTCTCACGGAGAGTAGAAAGGATCTTTAGCTCGGAGGAGGAAGTGGTAAGAAAAGAGACTCCCTTGCGATTTTCTCCATTCTTTCTCGAGCCGCGAGAATGGCGGAATCGTGGTGAAATTGCTCGCACAGGAGGAAAAGGAGAGGTGGAATTGCAAGATGCAAATCCGCCGCGACGGGGTCCGTTCTCGACTACGAGGCCCGGAGAAAAGAGGACGTCGACGAACCGGTGGCTCCAGACTGGCAAAAAGAATCGCGAACCTCTCCTCTTGGAGGGCATTAGGGAGTTTTTGATCGATGCCAGATGCTCCTAGCTTCCCCTTTTTATAGACGATTATTGCGAAAACTTCGCGGGGAACAACGGATCCCTTCTTCTGCCGCTTTGTTCGCGTTCTTGCAGGCGAATCTGCGGGTCTGCTGAAAGTTCGCAACAAAAAGAAAAAACCTTCGGGAGAGATATTAACACTTTCGGTGACGTAGAACGAGTTTTTGCGATGATACGTCGAAGATTTAGGGCTTAGTTGATGGCCTTTGAATTTTTCCGAGTCTCACGTTTTTTAATATAGGATGATAAATTTTCTATTCTCGTTTTAGGTAGAGATTCGAAGTTGTACGTTTTAGGTTCGTCAACTTTCACGTTTATAAAGGCATCGACGAATATCTGGGTCTTGCACCGTGCACTTTTTTAATTGGACATTCGAAGAGACGCCGGTGCAGAAAGAGAAACGAACCCGGAAGAACCTTTGCTCGTCGTCTTTCCCCTTTCTTTTCATTTTTCCTTAACGTTTCGTGCTTTCCCGTGCTCGGAAAACTGCTCTCCCGATAGCACGTGGCAATGGTGACGGTATAAAACGCGACGATCTTCGTTTCTCCTACTTCTCCTTATTGCAACGCAAATAAAGTGCACGTTTCTAAGCGGTTCTCCGTTCTCAGACATTCGTCTCGACTTTAATAACGCGTTTCTCTCGCTAACTGCATATTATATTCGCAAAGGAACATTTTAGTTGCAATTTCGGAATAAACGGGGAACGAAAGAAGGGATGAAAGAAACGAAGAGAAAATTCCTGCATAAAACACCTGCAAAATGACGAATTAAAAGCACGATGCATTCGATTATGTTACCGACGAGCCGGCCGGATCTTAATTCGACACTCGCCGTAGTAAATTATTCGGCAAAGCGAGAGGCAAACGACGCGCCGTGTAAAGCGATCCGTCGCGACGCTTCCCTCGGGAATCGCTGGTGAAAGAGGAGGGAGAGGCGTTGCTCGTAGGAGCTCTGAAACGTTACTCAAAGTTCATTAGCTCCTTTGACTCCTACTGAAGCTCCAAGTGAAAAATTCCAATTGATATATTTTCGAAAACGTGGACAGAAATTACGCGTATAAATCATTCTCTCTACTCCTGCCAATTCTAAGAGCATTCTGCCCTTTATGATACTAGTACTACCGGCGTCGTATCTATTATATTTAAATATAATTAACGAACTTAAACATAATTACGGTATGAAGAAATGCCTAACGCTAGATCTACGAAAGCCGTCGAATAGACAGATTGCTACTTTTTTATAAACATTTTTCAAATCTATAGAGAAGCTGTGCAGTAGATATTTCACGTGTATCTTACAATACAGAAATTACTTAACCGAACGTCCTCTTTGCCGCTTGATCCCTCGTTATTCAAAGTACTAATTTAATATATTTAAGTATGATAAATTTAACATTCATAGATCTAGTATTAACTCTGGTCATCGAACAAATGTCGAACACTATGTTTATCATCGACGAGCGTGTTTTCGAAAGATGCTCACAGGTTTTAAGATTCATTCTCGATCGTCTACGAATTGGCAAACAACTCTTCGTAGAACGAACAACCGTTTCGTTATGAGAAGACTATTTTTCGCTCGCGCGAACATAACTATTCTTAGCGTGGCCAAGTGCACGCGATCCGTTTTCCCGGTGATCTTGAACTGCGGCGGTTTATTCTTGAACTTGCTTCAACGTTTAAGATTGAAAATGACGGCCGCGGAATACCGCAATCCGCTTTCAACGTTGGGTGGAATAAAAAACGAGATGAGCCAGATACTTTGTTGTTTTCCTAGACGAATATAAATACCGTTGCGTGGAAATAACGGAGCTTGGTTGTTGCTGAAACGTGTCGAAGTTTCAGAGAGAGTAGAACGGATGACGAGAGGTACAGAGAGCAATTATGAGAGACGGAGAAACAGAGAGAGAAGAAGAAAAGAAGCAAAAGGAGGGAGAAAAAGAGAAAAAAGTGGGAGAGAAACAGGAGGAGAAGAAATAGAGAAAAAGGAGAGAAACAGCAAGGAAAGAAGAAAAATAACAGAAATAGGAAAAGATAAAGAGAGAGAGAGAGAAAGTAGATTTTCGACAGAAAAACACACGTTGAGAGAATATTCCAGGGAATTATCGACGAACGGAAGCGAGGGTGGAGAGTTTCGCGCGATATTCGGCGCGTCATGCATTTTTATAAGATTCTAGCGGTCCACCGATAGAAATTTTCACGCCGCACGTACGTGCAATCGCTGCGGCCTCTAATCCCAGACGGCTGATCGCGTTTTCGATGCTAATCGCTAATATCCGAGCGTTTCCGCCTGGAAATTCTCCGGGTCTAACAATCGAACATATTTGCGAGTATAATGAGATACGTATGCACTTACGTACGTACGATCGTCTGCCGAGACTCCAGAAACGTAAGCGCGTACTTGCGCGAGGATTGTTAAATTACTTGAGAAGCGAGGCGTACATAATTTTATTCTGGATTTGAATTGATTCGGGACGTTTTTGACGTAAGCAAGTTTTGAATATTATACCACGGTGTAATAGACTTGAATCGAGTTTTTTTTCCTTTCAAGTTACACCTTGATGGAAGGTTCGTTAATATAAATATCGATGTATATTAAAATGCTGTGAAAATTGACTTTAAAATTCCGACTCCTTAAGGAAAGTGTCTTTTGTGGATTTGCATGCAAAAGGAAATAAAGTTCTTCGAAATGAATATCAATAATGTTTCAGGTGTAGGAAAATATTGTTCTGGAATAAATATTGTAATACTTCAGAGCGGTATCTGAATGAAATTTACTCCATAAATGTGATGCATTGAGGAGTACATCTTGAAATTGGTACATTAACGGAAAGAAAATTCCTGCAAATATAATTTAAGGATAATATATTGAATTTTTGCATATTTCGAAGGAGGAACTGCACGTGAATTTGCGAGCACCCTATATGCAAGAAAACACGCACGCAAGCAACGATGATCTGGCAGCGAGGAGACTTTCGCATCACTACGTCGGAGGTTAAAAGCGACCATTATGAAATCGGCATCTTAGAGAATATCTGTGCGGAATTTCGACGTAGTAATATCAGTGAACTCTCGTTCGGCGGTTTCGGAAGGGAATCTACGATGGGAATATCGATACAAACAATTTAGCGGCACGGAGAAGTGGAAATGCGTCAAAGTTGACCCGCATTTTATATCCCGCAATGCATTATCACCGGCGTGTGTCTGCTAATTTTAATCCGACCGTTAATGGTTATTAATTCTCGTGTTGACGTACTTTATAACAGGGAACAATGGATTTCGAATCGGCGAATGTCACGAGTTATCGTGCCGATTATCGTAATTGCTTTTCCCCCGCGATTTCGTTCGATTTCCATGCATCGTCGTTTCGCAATGTTTCTTCGACATTAATCAAAACGACATTGTAATATCGTGAATCGTTTCTTTTATGCACGAAAAAGTAATGTTCGCGAGAGTTCAGCTTCGAGGTCGAGAAAAGAACGAGAACGAATGTCGTCTTGGAGAAATAAGTCTGCACAAGTGCGAGAAGAAGACGAGGAGGAAGGAGACGATGAGAGACGAAGCTGGATCTGCCAACGTTAATTGACTCGTAGACACGCGCGTGCTCAGCCGGCTCGTTAGCTCGATCAATTTGCATCGCAATAAACACCAATTTATATGTCACCGGCTTCGAGAATCATCGACATCGCGAAAATGCAACGACCGTCCATGAAGTCGGCCGGCGATAATGGTATGCGATATACTTAATTTTATCCTAAATATTTATGAAGCTTATTTTCGGCAACGATGGAAGTTTGATTTCAAAAAAACATGTTCGGATGATTCAATCGTATGGACGGGTTCTTTATTGTGCGATGGAATTACGAAGAGAAAAAAAAAGACACGAAGGGATAGAGATCAACGACTGAAACGCACTGGCGTAGACATTGACTGAGGATAATAATTATTATTATTTAAATTTATGGATTTTGATTCAATGACAGTCAAATTAAGAAAAAATAGCACTCTTCAGAATGGAATCGTAGCTTGAAGAAATTTATATAGAAAGTTAACTTGTAATTAGGTTTTTAACGTAAACGAATGTATAGAAATTTTACTCCTATGCGTCAGGTTTGCTACAATGGCGCAAGCGACGTAACCTTCTCTCCTGTGCCCCTTATTTTGTAGATTATCTACAATTTACCATCCGTAATATCGTACATCACGTTAATATTCTAAATTTTTGTAGACCAGCTTTACTATTTTTCCAAAAATTTTGACAATTACCATTCTTCGTTTATGGTACATCGACAGTTTTTAGAGTTCAACATCGTTCCGCAATTCCTGCAGGCTTTGAAAACTCAAAATCCACGTTGAAATGCATCGCCCGGAGAACGGAAGTGGAGCCAGTCGAAGGAGAGAAGCGAACTTGCCATTAATGAATAATAGAAACGTTTATGCGTGATAACAATTGCCGCTTCGTTTGCGCGAAGAAGCCTTCGCGAGTGGCAACAGGGCCATTACGCTAATGGAAAAACTGGCCGTGGTGCCTTTTCAGCGTTTCAATTGAAAAAAAAAGAGAAAATAAATCGTGGCAGGGGTAAGTTCAATTTCCGTCGGCGTTCGCAAGCACCGTCGCGCTACCGCGCCGCCGTCGTTGCCGATGGTGAACGCTTGTCGTTCGCGATATTTTAATGGGAATTGCGATTTTTCTTCCGGCATTTTTCTCCTCGGCGGTTTTTTGAACGGCTTTTTACGAGGTATTAGAACGAAGATCGAAGGATTGTTACTCATTTTTTGGATTCAAAGTGAAGGCGAGCTAAGTTTCTGTTATGTGAACCGTTAAAACATCATGGAATTTTCGTGGAGACTAATTAAAATGTTTTCCGAAGTGATGGCAGCTGTTGAGAGACGTTAAACGATGTATTAGTCTTGAACAGCTACGTTTCATCTTAACGTGCTTATAATACTTGTTACCTAACGCAGATGTCATTAGTATAATTAGAAAAACTATTCTATTTTAGGGTTAATTAATTCGACGAACAATAATAATGGTATTCTTCTACTTTGTTAGTGTTTCAAGGATTATATTAAAAAATGCTTAGTTCTGGCAACGAATGATTTGATTGAATAAATAATTGAATCAATTTCTTATTTAATTTCTAATCTAATCCTTGAAATATTAATTCTGGCTATGACGTGGAAAGTCACAATAACAATTGTTAAATGTGAGTGCAATTTTTATGACACTCGCTGATTATGATGCTCGTGTTTATTTACGAAGCAACAGCGACCGATATATTTTCCATATTAAAAAACAACACAGGCAGAGACATTTTAAAACTAAGTTTATTAAACAAATTTGATCGTTGAATTCACCAAGGTCCGGACCATTTTATCGTGAAAATTCCATGTAATTCACACCTCAGGAAAAAATTTTAACGTTTTACCTTACGCATCCACCGTTCCCGCCGAAAAACCCTCGCGAATCGCTATGCTCGACTTCGTGAAACATCTTTTCAAACGAATTTTCAAAAACCTACCTCGCAGTTTCCTCGACGCAACAAAATTTCAAGGGTGAAAATCCCGGCGTAAAATATCGAAGCAAACGTAAAACGCAACTCGGAGAACACGCGAAATCCGATTCGGACACTTCGATTCGTTAACGTTTCGATCGGCGCACTTGTGATGAACTTCCGCTTTCCATGGAGAACGGTCGGACGTTTGCGGGTGTTATTGTCCGCGTGCAAAATCACCGCGAATCATCGAACGAGCCTCGATCGACGTTCGCCACGTGGAAGATTGTACGTCGACGTAAATCGGAAATCTCCTCTCCACGTTCCTCGCGCGAGCACTTTTCGCCGGTGTAATTCGTTTTGCTCGTCAGAGAACGATCCGATCCGATTCCTTGGGATTACGAGCGTCGTGTGCGTCGCGGTCAGTCGACGACGTAATACTGGGAAGCCGTGAGAGTTCAGCTGGTATATTTAAAAACCGGCAAACTCGGTGCGCCATTTGTGTTAGACGAACGACGGATAACTAGCAGCAGCTCTGCTGGCACGTTGCAACGCCGTCCTACGTTGGCATTCGAGACGAATGCGCTCTTCGATTCTCGCTGTTTTTCGTCATTAACGTACCACCAGATGCGGTAATTGGCTATTAACGATGTCGGACGGATCGTGTGGCTGTTTGGTCGTTTCTAACGAACCCTAACGTTCGATGGATGTTTCATCGATGGATAGAGATATATCATTTGGTCGATGGTTTTGACCGTGCTGTGAATTTGTGATACTTAGTTTGTCTTTATTTGAAAAATTCTTTTTTTGAATTATTTTGGGAGAATTCTTCGTTCGTGGATGATGGCAATGGGAGAGGTTTAGGAAGATGACTCCTAGAGATTGTTTTTGAGAATTTTTTTGGAAGATTAGCAAGACGTCGCAGATTTTTTTATTAGCTGGGTGTATGGCTTTTAAAATGGTACGATTTTGAACCGAACACAATATCGGATTTGCTTGATTTTTCTCCTTCGTCTAAAGTTCCAAGGTGGTTCGCTCTTTCTAACAAAAATGCCTGGCTGAAGCGTTAACTTCTCCCAAATGCTCGCTGCGAATGGTTCAAAATCACAATAGAAACAATTACTGTCAAAAAATCGAAATCTTCGACAGTCCGGAATGAAAAGAAAGCAGCAGAATTAATCGTGGTATTGGAACTAATCGAAACGGTTTACAGCAATTTCAATGTTAATCCGCGAAATAGCCGCGAGCGCGAACTTTCCACCGCAGCATCAGCCGGGTTTCTAATCAACGCCGTCCGTAATTAGTTCAAACACGTCATGGCGTCCATTGATATCGGTTACCAGGCTGAAATTAACCGGATATACGATTGACGTAGCATTAATAACCCAGTGTCAGGGACACTGACGAATACAAAATGGCGCCCTCGGCGTCACATCTCCCGCAAAGTGATGGCCGAGGTTCGTCTGTGCTGCCTCGGAAGATCGATATTTATCGGCGTTATCGGTAAATGTCAATTCTCCAAATTTTTGTTAACAAACACGTCAATCCATGCGGCTGACATTTACGCAAAACAATTCAGTTTCCCAATGAAGGTTCAGGTGCGAGGATATTATACTACCAGAGTGCAATGTACTTTCACCGATTTTCTTTCTACCACCACAGTTTAAATTAAGAATATTTAAACTTTGTGTCACCTCAATTATTAACCCCTTGCCTTACGATTTCCATTTTGACAGCGTGCGTAATACCCCAGAATTAATTCCAGAAATAATAATTACTCTCTGATCTTTAACATTTATCATAATTGACTGCAATATTAATATTTTAGAAATAATTTTACCGTCTCGAGATCGTTTGATACTTTCAATTTAATAGTTATTGAAAAACTTCAAAATTTCGTATTCCATTTATCGCCTCACCTGTGTCACACGTTATTGTAAGCTAAGGGGTTAATCAACGTCACCTGGAAAAAAGAACCAACCTACGATGCAGTTCAGAAGCCGTTCCTCAATTATTTCACCTGCCTACGCGAACGTCTCTCTACTCCGTTTTATCCAACCCTCCCGTTTCCAGTATCACCCACATATCCGCCCTTTACTTCCGGTCCAACCGTCTCCATTACACTTCTCCGCTGTAACACCATTACATCGTTACTCTCCCGTACCGTGGCTCCTTCGTTCGCCAGTGTTTTCCAACCGGAAACATCTGTAATTCCTTCCTCCTCCGAGGCACGTCGGGCGACGTCGAAGTCCACGGCAGAATTGTAGTTTCGGTAAATTAATAAATGGGAAGACGTCGTTACCTCGATTTCGTAATCGCTCACGGGCAAGCCTTTCATCGATCACCGACTACTCCGACGAAGAGAGTAACGAGAGGGATCAGGAGTCACCCTCTAGCAGCGTCTCCACGTTTCCTTTTGCCTCTTAGGCCATCCCCATGGAACGTCTTCCCCGAGTTCACCGTGTCCCGGTGATTCCTGGTGCAATCCTCGCAACTCCGCGCAAAGTACATACAAACTGTGCGACGATTCGTCAGGATCACGTCTTGATCGCGAGCGAAACCGCAAAACGGGGATCGTGTCGTTTGTTGTGCTACTTGGCAATGGACACCGCACTCCCCCGCAAGGACAGTAAACGCTGCGGTGGCTTGTAAGTGATATCGATTTACCCGGAGAACCGATGCTCGTGTCACGTGAACTCGATATCCGGAATTTCATTCGATACGTGCAAACGATTAGTCGATGTAAATCGGACGCGTTAGAGGCGTCGGCGGAGGGGATGTTATTGAGCATGGCGAGAGAGGATCTTGCGCTTGAGGGATAGAGAATGCAAATTTTCAACGTTTGGAAGCAATACTACGAGGAGAAATACTATGCAATAAAAATAGTATGTTAATTTGTTGGAGCAAGGCTCACATATTTGGAGCACTTTGATGGGTTTTATTTGAAAGTGTGCGCCTTGAATTGCATATATCTTTATGTGTATAATGTCTCAGATTTTGGTTCGAGAAGTTTCTGTGATGCCGTGGAAGAAGACTTTTTTAATAGTCTGTCCGTCTGCCTGTTTATGTGTCTATCTGTCTGTCTTTCAGTTATCCACCACTCCGCTGTTTTCCGCTTAACATCCCCTAAAACATCTAACACCGTCGACGCAGCACGTCAGGAATACGAAATGCCATTTTTCATGGTGTATCGCGGGGCAAAACGAAGACACGATGCGAAGTCCAACGTAAGATTATTGTTGGCTAATTATCATGTTAATATCACGTGTCAGGAGCCACTGTAAATCAGCGTGCAGAGATGACAAGTGAATTAACACAGTCTTTGTTCGCGTTCCAACTGTATTATCATTGTTTTACGAGCCTTCTTCTCCACGCTACGGTTTATCGCTTCCGGATTAAATTAACAAATACGTGATATATCAAGACTCGCATCGAGCGCCGCGCAACTTCTCGCATTGTTAGCGTTTCGAGCGATTAATAAGATTGCGATCGATTTGTTCGCGGTTTAAATGAGCGAATCAAATTGCACGATATTTTTCATAGGAAGATGCACCGATTTGTACGTCGGACACACGCGAGGGGAGGTAATTGGAGTAATATTTTATTTGCACAAGTATAAATCGTATAATGCAGAGCGCAACGCTGTAATGAGCTCGTCATTTCTGTCTACTCGTTTGTTAGGATCTCTTTTTTTTTCCCCCGCCGGAAAACTTTGGATATTTTTCACTCTTCGCGGGAAACAAGTACGATATTTTTGCACGAACAAATTACCTGACCCAGTTGTAAATAGCTCGAACACGGGGTATTATAATTTATCGCTATCTCGTCGATACACGCACGGCAATTAATATTTCAACGAAGTAACAGCATCCTCTTACGATTTATGCTTGGCGTAATTAAATCGCGCGCGAAATCGTGCATCTGCGATGAACCGTAAAGGCCGCGTTTTAACGGGCATCGTGTTACATTGCAGGGTGGTACAACGTAATAGAGATTGATACGAATTAGAAGCGACCTGATGAGCCAGATAGGACGTCTAGTCGCCGTATATTCGCCTAACTTCGTTATTCCTTCTGCTTCTCGCTATCTCTTCGTCTTTCTGTCTCTATCTCTCTTTATCTCTCTTTCCATCTCACCCTCTCTCTCTCTCTCCCTCTCTTTATCTCCCACCCTTTCTCCGTCTATTTCCCTCACAAACCGACTTCCGCCGTCTTCGTCCTTCGCTTTCAATTTCCCAGAGACAGCTTCGACTTCAATTCTCCTGAAGTTCTACGAGAACTGCAACGATATCCTCGCTGCTGCTTCCCTCGAAACGAACGATCTTTGTATTTCAACAATTAATTCTCCGCAATCTTTCTCGCCATCGTTCGCTATCATTTACAACCGTATTCTCGACTCTGAAAACTTCGTGTCGATTAATATGAAAAAGTAATTACACCATAGAACTTTCTCGACGCTGTACTACGCCATCCGCAAAATGGCCGACGGTGCATCGAGATTTGCATAATCCTGTTTCCCTCCGTCGCGTGAAAGCCCCGCGGAAAGAGAAGCGAAACCACGGCACTCGTTTCGTTGGTCGTTAATCTTCGTTATCTTCGATAGAGAACGTCTGTTTTTCCATCGTCGTTACGACGCCCGCACCGTCACGCATGCACACGATTTTCCACCTCGTGACTTTGTTTTCTTCGCTCTCTCGTATCTCGTGCTACAACGGTGCAAATTGTTTCGCACGTTGCATAATCGCGGGAAATCGTGTAATACCGTTGATTCGTGTACGCCGATAAAATTTACGCGGTAACTGGAAAGTGATTCACCGGTAGTTTTACCGATAACGTTCACAGCACCGTGCAAACGTACGACACGCGAATACCGCGAGCCGTTGATCTTTCGACGATCGAAATTGCAACGTGCCGACGAGCGTGCTGATACATTGTGCAAAAAAAGTAATTATTGCACCTGACGTGGATTGCATAAGAGCGAGAATAATTCATTGTGGAACGAGTACGTGGCAAACGAGACACGTTAGAAATGAAGAAACTGTTGTAACTTCGCCAATTGCCGTTTCCGCCGATTTAAATCGGCTCCGCGAGGGAAATTACGAGCGTCGATTATAAATGAAACTTTGTCCTCGACGTTTCGCGAATTTCAAGGAAGAAGGACCATCCCGATTCCAACTGCGACAAGATGTTTGTACAGCCAGGAGGATGCATCCGAAGTGTTAACTTGTCAGCAGGTTCTGCGCTTACGTTATGATGAATTGTATCCGAAGATACATCGAGTTTGCACATAATCGAGTAACCCGACGAGGAGACACCGTCACGTGCAGGTGTTCGAACTTTGATAAGGTTGAATTATACGCATGTACCTGGTGGGTTTACTAATATAACGCGGTAAGTGCGGTAACACGAATGATTCCCCGATTTTTTCTTTATTTTTTCCACTTACTTTTGTTATTTGCCACGTGAAAACACGAGGTATGCAAATTCCAAACGGGCCGTAAAACGTTTCGGAAGGCTGGATTATTTACCGATAAATCGGGAAACGAAAGAGCTTTTGACGTTTAGCAACGTGCATTTCTGCGTGTAACGTTTCACGATCATATTGACGATCGACTGTAAAAGTGGCGGCAAACATCGGTGTCCCTTTACATCTGCATTTAATTTGAAATTGTACTCTCTGTAACTTTAATTTCCCGTATCGAAAGAACCGAAGCGCAATGACCGTTTGTTGAGACTGTATTATTAAAATGGTATTCGTATTTTGCGGTTTCGTTGAAATCAGTCGTTGTGAGATTTCTCCCGGTTGGATGGATAGGAAAATTAACTTCCGGTGAACACGGCATTTAAGAGGCACCGGGTAACAACCCGCAGGAAGTCTGATATCTGCAGTTGTACGTGAAATCGTCGACGACAGGTTTAACGAGGAAACCTGGCCGCATTCGGGTCGCCAAAGTGTTTTATTGTAACGGTATTTTAGACCTTTCATTGTCGTGGGTGAATATACGCGCTTTTTAGACTCTGTTCTCTCCTTTTTACGGCGGCACGAGCAACGGAGAACGTTTTTATCGAACGTTACTTGGCTCCGAGTGAAAGGTTTGGCTCGATCGTTTGTAACGTTTCTTCAAGATGTTTTAACGATTCTGTGTGCAAGGTACCAAGGTTTTCATTTGTAAAATTAAAAGCAAATTTATTTTTCCTTGACCCGGCGAGAATTCTGTCCTATTTTTCTTGAATCTCAAACGAAAAGTGGAATCTCCGGTATATCTTGTGTATTTCTTGAAATAATATTCTGCATGGGATAAACAAACTTTCACTGCAGATTTCAATTAACATATTGAAGCCGGTACGTGATGAAAAGCATATAACCTGAATTCCTGCATATTTTGTTTAAATTATGGAATAACACTGAATAATAATATGTAACACTGAATCGAATATAACGATTCTTTATTATTCGAGTATATAATGCGCACACCTTCATCACATGTTTGAATCTAACAACAATTCTTCCTTGCAATATTTTATTAAGTTATAATTGCAGCTTTTAATACGATGTTGTTTGAAATTTCAAATAACGTGAATTAACGAAAGACCCGTCTCCAAAGGTTGAAAAATAAAAAACGTGAATTCACGTCATCCGTCTTCAATGTATTAACATACAATTCGAAAGAGAGTCATTATTATTATTATTAATTTTCATTAGCCCGATGAATATCAAAGAATAATTTGTGCAGATCAGACTTCAAGCACGCTATTAAAACATCAAAGTACATTTACTCCAATTAAGTGTCAATTACATGGTGTATCGAGCAAAGTCAACTGTTAAAACGCTCCGGTAGTTGCATTTATCGGTCGAAATTCCATTCTAATAACGTTGCATCGCGGAATAACGAAAATTATCCCGTCGACGCGATTAAATCCTGCGAAATCGTAAACCCTCGGTGAACTTGGAGCATTCGCTGCCATTCTCTCCGTCTATCTACGTCTTCCTCTCTCTTCCTCCTCTGTGGTAGGTAAACACACACGCTTCGCCGCCGTCGTACACGGACTTAGACTGCATTTACATTTGCATTTAATTCGTACATATGCAGTCGTGCATGGGACAAGTTGAATTTCGGTGTCTCGTGAAACTTCGGTGTCTCGACAATTGTCCTCGTCGTTCTCTTCGTTCGCTTCCTTCAGCTTTGCAAAACGCCGTTTCTCTTCCTGCATATGGCAAAGATTAGTTCCTGCCGCTTATGTCGCTGAGGTATCGCGGCGAGATTTAAGCAGAATTGTATCCGTCGACGATGAACTTCGCCGTGGATGCAGTTTATGGACAAATACGGATTTTCGTAATGGGGATAGAGGCTTTTGGCGTGTTGTTGGTGCAGGTTTAAAGGTTCAGCCTTTCAATTAATGGGCGTGAGCTTAAATTCGTGTGACTCCTGGGAGATATTTTTCAAATTAATATCTCATATATCTTCGATGGCTTGAAATTCATCTAAAAGTAATACTGGTGAAGGTGCTAGGTGACTGGGTGCTTAGACGAAAGGATCAGTGTAATTATTATCCATTGGCTATGGTAAGAAGTGCTATACATATATAGAATTAAAGGACTCCTAATTAGTGGGGTCGAGTCCATATCATAGCCACCTGGGATATTTTTCCGATATTAGTCTTTAATTTATCATAGGCTAAAATTGCAGGGTTTGGGTGATATGAGCATAGCAGTCAAAGTCGAAGAAGTATAAAGGAAAAGAAGGAAGAAGTGAAAGCTTCTTTGTTCTCTATTTGGTGAAAAGTGGAAAAATAGATAGGAAAAGTTTTCCTGAGAGAATAACTAGGAAAGCGAGAGAGATAGAGAAAGAGAGAATGTTGAGGTTTGTTATATATTATTTTTTGGCGAAATTCGAGGACTTTTTCGTTGGTCTTTTTTCAGAAAACTAAACCAGATGATATCGAGGGTCTACGAGGCCGCGTTTTACAGGGCGGAACAAAGGCAAAGATTAATTACTGCATTCTGTAGTTTAATGCTTTACTACGCCAGCAGGGCGGAATGTAATTGTACATTAGTTCTCTCGTACCGAGCAATTGTACGCATAATGGAAATGCAAATTGTGTCTGTTAGGAATGAATTATATTCGTTCACGTAAGATATAATATGTCGCCGTTTTTGCAGCATATTCTGCCGGACTCGCGTTTTCCATGCGCCCTCTCTTCCTCCCTCTATCTCTTTCAAAGCGTTCGAAATTTAGTTTCTCTCTTCATCTCTGCCGAGTTTTCATGGTTTTTGTTGTTCCTTTCCCTACGATGCAGCGGCCAGATAAATCTTTGGCGAGGATACCAGCAGTGTAGTTGTTATACCATAATTGGTACCACGGCGACTTAGGGGATCACCCTGTAGCGTGTGCTGGCAAACGTATCGAGTAGGTGCTGCTACCGACATAATTTACAACCCCACGAATCCCTTCTAGCCACGTGCTACGAGAAGATATCCTCCTCTACTCTCTTCCTCCCTTTTCAACCTCATTTTGACCTTCGCACGTTGGTTTGCTTTATTGCGTCGCTTCGTGACTCCCTCGATTCCTCCTTTGTTTCACTACTTTCTTTACGAATCTACGAAGAAGAGAATGTTTCCATGTGTTAAAATCAACCTTCTAGAAACACGTGCAAATTTTACGGCAACGGAGATGATCGTAAGACGATGATATAATTCTACAGATTTAATAAAATAATTGTAAAATTCATTAGAATCGTTAAATCGTAACCAGCCATATCGAGGAAATATTGCCACTACAAAATAACGAATCGTCGAAATTCAATGCTCGAAAGAGATGCTCGTTATCAAGCAAATATCTCCGCACGAGTACCGAAAGCTCGGATTTCACGAAGAGAAATATCGAATAAACGTTCCCACGATCTTTAATACACTCAGACTTTAAACGAAGGTTGTATAAGGTACAAAACGCTCGCCCTCTCTCCGAGTGGAATCGTTAAGGGTTAAATACTCCCTTTGTACTTCCGTCGGTAGTAAAACGAGGCTCTTTCCACCTGAATATTCCCTAACAAATCTTCTCTAATAATACCATTCTCCATCGATATTCATCCTCTTCGACCATCAGCTACGCGAGGATCAATTTTCGCGAACGTTCCATCATCTCGCCGAATTGTGCGCAAGTTTTTTTCTTCTATGCCTATTTTTTCCTATCCTCCCCCTCTCCGTAACCTTTTTTTTTAAAACAGTAAACGTGGAATAGCTGAACGGCGGCAAACGAGCGATCCAGAATGTCCGTGGGGCTGATTTACGAGACGGTCGGAATACAAGCGAGAATTCCAATAGGATTCGGATACTTTATTGCAACGGGTCCCCTGTGCCGGGTGAAGATTAACACGTAACGCGCACAAAAATAGAGTTATACCGGTAATTTCCGCAGGTGCGTGATCGTAACGCATGTACGTGCATAGAAGAAAATTACCGGAATTGACGGGGATGTTGTTCAATTTGGTGCCTCGATGGCGGCCGGAGTTGGTTGCTCAGCGAGCTTCATGGAGGTGGGCTTTAAATTTGGGGAGCTCCTTATTCTCTCTTTGTTTTGTTTGGCTTGTATCAAACTTGGGGGTTGCTGGTTTGAGAAAGTAAAATTGCAATGGTATTTTGCGCAGTTTAAGCGATTTGGTTGCACTCTTGATTTTCTATTTGATTCGTACGGTTGCAAAAGATGAAGGGGATTGAAAATAATGTACTCGTCAAACTGAAAATACTTTATAAAATCATGTAGGATCTTATTAATTGTTTAATAACTTATCTGCTGATTCTTTAGCGGAATATTGGGGGTAAATTAGTTTCTGAAAGCAACGGATGGCACGTTGTGAAAATTAAGCAATTTGGGAATTCTCACGATTTTCCGCTGCATTTGTAGAATCACGGTAAATGCAGGAGGAAATACGAGCATTAAAAACACTCGTATTGTTAAGCGGTTTAACGATTTTCATTACTTCCCTCGTTTCCGATATAACAACAAATACAATGGGAAACTCGAGCATTAAAAATCCTCACCGTTAAATTCTGACCTACATTATAACACGGGCACGGGAGTAACAGTTAAATAGGCAGTATCGCCGACACGGTGATTGAGAATATGTGCATTTACGCGCTAATTATTTTCCAAACAATAGTAATACCGTTGAACGATACGCGATAACGTTTCAGCCAGTGCAGCCGATAAGAGTGAAAAGTGTTTTCGATGGCGGAACGACAGGTTTGCCGGTGTTAACGATGACAAAACATAAGCGGCACAGTTTCCGTTCTGCCCTGTACGCAGCCAGTCAGGATGAAAGGCTGATTTATCGGGAGCTCCAGGTAATGCCACATTAAACTTCCGGCGAAATTTATGGCCGATTATTTTCACCGAATACTCCCTACGTCGGTGTAATTTCAATCAACTTCCCGACCTGCCATCTTCTCGGTTCTCCCTGAGAAAAGAAACTCAACGTGACCATAGCTAAAGAAACTCGCCCGAAGGGCAAGATTCTTAAAAAGAGACGGAAGAAGTGTAGAGAAGAAGAAGAAAAAAACACAGGAAAAAGGAGAAGTACAAGAAAGCATCGGTTTGATTTATGGATACCAATCTTTTCCGGGTGGTGCTCGAAATATCACGCGCAGGAACGTCTTTCTCTTCTCTCCGGAGAGGAGGAGCACGAAGACGCGGAGGACGATGCACAGATAAGGTCCTCCTCTGATTCGCATCCGCGGAGAAAATTGGCACCCATTCGGAGCACTCGTTCATCCGTGTAATAAACGTCTGTGTTGGACATCGGTCGAGGCTCAAGGTGGATAGATAGCCGCGAACCAACCAGCCGGTCTGTGCCGTCGAAATCATCATCGAAAAGGAAGAAATATAACGGGCCGGTAGAAGAAACGTGGGAGGAAAGAGCGAAAAGAAAGACGAGCAGGATGGATCGTCCGACGAAGGACTCGATTGATGGATGGAAATCCCACGAGATATACAGATCGTTCTCCAGAAGCAAGAAAGAGGCCTCTATTCAACGATAACGACCGTTGCTCCCTGAGTTGGATGTACCGGCGAACGAATATCCCAGGATTATTTCATACTTGATTAGTCTTCTCGACTTAACTACACTTAATGCTCGGTGTTTGATAATTATTATTAATCGGATATTTAACAAAACGAGACATAGATGAAATATTCATTCTCGGGAATACGAGTACCAGGGACGCATTAGTCGCTTGCCGAATTCGATAATCGTATTTAACGATTGATTTCGCGGTATTAAATGGCGCGCGTTGTACGTCGCCGAAAATCAAATTACTTCGATTATAATTATACCCCAGGGAGGATCGTCATTTGCCAGATCGCGTAATGGGACACCGTAATGTCCCGTGTAATGCGCGCCTGCGATGCATCGCGATTTACGATGCACTGCCGGCAGCTGCGCCGTTGCAATCGCGATGGAATCTCAGCACACGGCCTTTCCGATGATCTGACGATTCCCAACGAAAAGCTCCGAGAATCGCATGAATTTAAGCAATTTACAGGCGATACGCAATCGACGCTTTGATAATCCACACGGCTGTTAGAGATAGAGGGAGAATCTTTGTTGCAACCGGAATATTCGCCGGTTGTCGGATGCCATCGACGTTTCGTGCACCGTCGTCGAAACGGCTTTGGGGTTTTGCAATTACGCAAGAAAATCGTGCGGTAAGCTTTGAGGTTTGCTGCGGAGAATTTCAGATAGAATTTTCCGCGGTCACGATACTACTGCAATTGTTATTCTACCGGATCAAAGAGGATCTTTCGAGACGTGGAAGAATGCAAAGAAGTTCCGTGGCTCTTTGGGAATGTTGTTAAAAATAATAGAGAATCGTTGTGTAATTAATATATCGTTAAAGTTTCAGAACAGATGGATTTTCTTGTTAAAAACTCCACGGTCTCCCCCGATATCGAACGAGTTCGCCGGAAATTAATTACACTTCCGTTGAACGTGTTCTCCGGATGGACAAGGATCTGGAAGTACTCCTGAAATTTCACTTTCTTTCTTTGTTTTTAATAAAAAGTGTACATGTAGCAATGGATTAATGGCTTCTGGGTTTAGCTTACGAAAAGTTGCAGGACTTACGACCTCTTCGATGTTAGAAAAATAGAGGGACGTGTATCGCGATAGTTTTTCATTCGTCGTCCCCCTTCTTCCGGTAACTTTTCATTCTCCTCTTCAGGATTAAACTCCGATCTTCGCGGAGCAGCTGTTGATTCTTCGAAGAGCAAATGTTTATCGAGAAGTTGCGTGTTTCATTTGGCAAGAACTCTTTTCGTATCCGAAGATCCGGTTGGATTTCAACTCCGGGGTTGGCTCCTCGAGAGCTGCTCGTGACAGGTAAACAGGTATGATCGATGGATAAACTTTACGGATAATTAGGTAACGGCGTTCTCCATTTACAGGCACGCAAGGTGAAAACACGTACAACCCCTTCGACCATGGAATTAGACGGCAGGAACGTTTCCTCCTGCGAAAGTTTCTCTGTCGTGAAACATTCTCGGCTTCTCCTCCAAGACGTCCTCCCGTCCTTCGTACATCTTCACACGGCCGTTCGCGATTTTTTACACCGCATTTTTGCACAAATGTTGCTCGGTTTATGCCGCAGTAAAGTGTCTCGTTTACGATCGCCGCTCGTTTCTTCGTCGATGAAACACGTATTGGAAAGATGAAACGGTACGTTGGAGGAGGGAGTAAAAATTCATAAAAGTCGCAACTTTTCACGGCGTCGATTTTCCTATGATTTCAGACATTTTCAAGCTAAAGAAAGTAGTTCTATATTTTTAAATTTCCCGCTTCGTTCTGTCAGAAATCTATCGTTTTACCAGAGAAAATTTATTTAATCCATATTTTCCATGTTTGTGCAAGAGAGATGAAAGGAGGAGTAGAAACATGCTTTGGATTATCGATAAAAGAAATACCTGCTCATTAATACTGTTAACTTCTTATTCGCCGTTCGATGGAAAACTTTCTGTTCCTCGTTGCAATTTTCCCCCGCGATTCCTCGTTCGCAAATGAAATGCTGAACGATGATGCGACGCGATTCAAAGTATGGCGCCGACGATAGCCATGTCGACTATATACGAGCGCAACGGGGAAAGGCTTAATTGCACCATTGATCGGGCGTATCGCGAAGGTGCTGTCGTGCGAAAAACGCTCGCACGTAAAAATCTCGTAAAGGATCGCGGCCAGCCGACGTAAAAATCTCCAAAGTTAATACGCCGTAATAAAGTTTTTATGGGCCCTCGGAGAGCGTGGAATCCGTATCGGTGCAAAAAGTTTTTCATAGGGGGCCGCCCTCGTAATCGCGCCGCGATCGGCCAACTAATTTATTAACGACCGTAACAGTTGCAGGAGTATCGCACGCGAACGTCAGTTCGTAATTTTGGCTCTATGGTTGTTGCCAACGCGAGCCGTCGACCGTAGACGGCGAATAGCAAGGTGGACCATTGTCAACATTGGCGCGGCGGCTCCGAAGGAGAGTCACTTGACCACGGGCGCTCGTAGAGAACGGACGTGCGGCAGTCGCTCGGCGCGTACGTTGATTATTAATATATTTTGATTATTGGGCTACACGTAAGCGGCTTCACGACTATCGAGGCTAAGGATCGATTATGATCCTTCCACTTAGCGAGAGTGATCCTGTCGATGGATTTGAATACTGGAAAATCCAGTTACTTGGACTCGATTAGTTAGTGGCGTGTTTATTGTCGATCGTGGATCGAACAATATTCGTGTGACCACGTCCGAGCACCTTACAGTCACATGCTTTTCTCATTGTTTTATATTTGATTATTATATTCGCATCGCCGAGCGATTGTATTTCTACGTTGCGGCCATTTGTATTGACCATATGTCATTGTAATATATTTGGAACTATAAGATCTGAGTTTTGAATCAAATGTGTGTTCCATTGTATTCCCGAGCGGCTGCGTCCACCTTTTCGGAACCTACCCCTACACTCCGAGGCCGTGAAAATAGTATGCGAAAATTCGATCTAATCGAATGAATTTCGTTTTGGACACACGATTGGTTGGTGTCTTCGAGCGCCTGGCGCGTATTGTCGTTTACAATGGGTTTGTTTCTATTTTTTCTTTCGTTTATGCGCAGGTCTCGTATGCATTGGATCCGTTTATTTCTTAATTGAAAAATAAAGTTATGACAGAAAGAAATGAGTTATGGCAGAAAGATACTTTCTCTATGAGTGGACATTGAACCGCAAAGATTTATATTAACTTTTCTAATTTATTTTCTGTGTAACTATCCAATTTAATTTGCAAGCTTCCTTTAACAAAATACCTCCTATTTTATAATCCACACCCACCTATTGTAGCTTCTACATCATCGTCATCTACATTATCCGCATATACAGAATTCCCTCATGTTCTCCCACCTTCCTTCCGCCACACCATAAAGAATAACTGCACAAACCTCCTTCTCGGAGTTTCTTTCAGCAATATGCAATTATACGTAGCTATCATTCTTTGCACTCATCCGTGAAATTGGTCAACGGATAATTCACCAACGGCGAAACACCGACGTTCTTGGAAAACTATTACGAATTCCCGACATGTCGACGATTTACAGATGTGACGCGACGGGGCAGTAATAGCTGGAGATATTGCAAAATGCCTTCTTTTCCATGGAACAGATGCAGACGGCAAAAACCATAATCGTTTCTGTCGGTGCATACACAATGCTCCAGAGCCGCAATGTTTGCCGTTGTTGCATCGAACTTCTCATCCGTGCTGTTAAACTTCGGCCGTTTTATGGAAGCTCGAAATAACGGGGTATGGTTTCTACCGTTGCTATTTTCAGTGATGTTAACGTCGTTGTTATCGCTACGTGTCGAAGAAGCTTTAACGAGGCGAAAGCTCCTATAACGGCTCGTTCCAATCTGCATGGAGCTTGAGGTGGGTTCAATGTTTTGTCTTACTTTATTCCCCGTTGACGATCATGCTACTTTTCGACTGTTACTGTTTTATAAGCTTTGAAAAGTGCATCGTCAATTATAAACCGACATGGGAAACCGTGAAACGGTTGACCTTTGGACCTATGTTTACTAAAGCTTTTTGACTCAGTGCAGTGTATCCTATATACCATATAAATATTGAATGTTTTTTTTAACACCCTGTATAGATATGAGCCGTTTTCTTTGAAAGTGGTGTAAGTCCACCTTCCGCAAAATATTTAGTTAAAAAATTATGTTACATAATTTCTCTATTTCACATTTAGCTAATACTTAAAGAATGATCACATTGTAATCTTAAATCAATTTAGTATTTAAAAAAAATTATGAGCGTATTACATATACCAATATTTTTCAAACCATTCAAATACAAAGCCTCATATATCTCCATATAATATAAAATGGACTTGCACCACTTTCAAATAACACGGCTCATATACCGAGGAAACACTCCTCTATCTTTTGAGACCATGAAGAACTGTACACCGTTTTTAGTTTTCACGTAATACCAGCTTCTTTGCCGAAGTCCACCGTTTTTACAAAAACTGATGTTTCTCGAAAACAGAAAGTGATAGAGAAATTCCGTTGGCGGATTCGTGTTCAGCATGACGATTCCTATATGCATTTCTGTATGGGTATTGGAAAGCAAAAAACTTGTAGGAGAGCGTTATCAGCGCAAACAAAGCGCACGTTATTCGGCTACGTATTCCTTGGCGTGCTTAATCACGAGAGCTTATTCCTATGGTAATTCGCGAAGGATTCTTGGCGGAGGCACATTGTAACCCTCGTCTGAGATGCATTTCCCTCGGAATTCTCCCGGATGAGACTCACGGAGTTACGTAAATTCTTGGGATTCTACCTGCCTTGGTGCGATTACTTTAGCTGAATTTCCGTCAGCCGGCAGGTACGATTGGAGGGAAATTTAATTCGACGGAAAAACAGGTTGCATTTGGAGAGTACGTGATACGCATAAATACAAAGCTATTTACCATTCTAATGGTAATTAAGCGACGAGAAGAATTCGCTCACAATGTACGAAAAAACGAAGGCAACGATTTCTCTAGTTTATTGTATTTTCTATCCAATGTCCTTCGCTTGAGAAAGAGAGAGTATTACTAAAATGTCATTTTATTTGCACTATGAATAAACTCCCCCTCCATGGGAATATGGAGAAATATATTTGCCGATGTTGCCTGTCATTCGTAAAAGCAAAAGACAAACGAAAGCCGTCGCAGTGTGTTTGCACTTTGAAGATTCACTTTGCACGTGCGCGAGTTAACACGGTGTTCGATAAAGTGTTTCACCATTTTGGTTTAAACTTCCTCCCGGTATTATTCTGGCTAGGGAGTTATATCAATGATAATATATTATTATATAAGATAGTATTGGAAAAAAATGTGTGGAAGGTCTGCCGTAAACTTTAGTTACATTATAAAGACACTTTTCAGCAATGGAGTCAAAGAGCTGAGACGCTCCATCAATAGGCCCAAGTTTACAAAGACTTTACCTCTGGCAGACTTTTTCTAAATCATCGTTTGATATATTTGAACTTCGATGATTCAAAATAGCATGTAAAGCTTAAAATATATAAAAAAACGATAGGTATTGGTTACATTACCTCAGGGGCCTGTCCAGCTCGCTGGCCAGGTACGGGCTTGGCGAACCCGGGGTACCTGAGCCAAAAGGGTGGCTAATTGTTACCCTTAATGTGGTTCAAAAGTGTTGGAGAGGCGGGGTATGTTTCTGGAGAGAAGTTCCGGCGCCTCTCACAGAATTTCACATACGACTCCAAATCGTGGGCCACGTTGGATGAGGGTGCAACGTAAAAATCTGAAACTACCCTTCGTCAACCCTCAAACGGCAGGTAATTTATGTTTTATGAGACGAATCTAGAATATATATTCTATGGATCTCCCATAAACTTGGAGAAGTTTTGGAAAAAAATGGGAACCAGTTAGTTTCATTGGTTCGATAGTTGTGGGGTTAATGCAACAAATCGCAAATTCCGTGATTCAATTACCAAGGCACGCGATTCAACGAATCTGCGGATATTCGCCAGCCCTCAAACGGAAGCCGATCGGAATGTTTCCGTTTTTCTCCGGAGATTTCCCAACGCTGCTCATTCGCGCAAATCTCTTATTCGTCATTCCGACTGACAGGCAATTCCTTTGCCGATTGTATCGTTCCGCGGAATCGTTTGCGCTAAGTTCGATCGATTCTTCGGCCGACAGGAGAGACGTTGAATGGCGATTTCGAGCGATTTCTCGATTCTTCTTTCGATGAATAAACGAAAGCTCCGAAGTTTCGAATACGCTAACGTCTCAGGATTCGACGGGGTGGTACAAAGAACCGACGAGGTCGAAGGGAAAATTTCATTCCAGGCCGATGATCTGTTTCTTCATTTTTTTTCGTAAGCCTCATTTTTCATTCGCGATCTTTCGCATTCTCTGATGGTCGAAGGAATTCTGCTGACATGGAGAAATTTAGCTTTAGTCATTCCCACATACCGCTCGTTGATACTTTCAATTTTTCAGAAACAAACTAAAGCGGAAGATCGCGTTAACATGTAGAGCATATCGGTAAAAATGTGTTTCAATATACTCCAGTATATCGTTATTAAAGCTGAACAAAATTAAATAATTCAATTTGCGGTTATTACTTGAATCGTTTGAAAAATATCAAATAATCCATAGAAATTTTTCATCGAGAGTAGCTTTACAGTGAGCGCGTTAATCCTGTCGTTTCAAAACTTGCAAGCGAAAGGTAAACGTGCGCGTTCCAAAAGAAGCCAATCGAGAAACACCACTGTGAGACGTATATAGCCTGCACACACGTGTACCTTCGACAACGTTACACTGTGCGATTGCAAATCGATGTCGCGTTTGACAATCGCAACCGCGAGGTGTGCGAACATTGTGCACCGATATTTCGTTCTTCCCTTTCTTTCTTTTCACGTCGATTTCTTTTTTCACGAGAGACCGAGATACAGAGAGCGAGAAAGACAGAGAAAGTGAGAGAGAAAGAGAGAGGAAAAGAGACATTTTTCGGCAATTTCGCGTAACATTCTGTTGCTCGACGTTTGAAGAAAGGATTGCGTTAAAGGAACGTCGAGGAGTCACGGGGGAAAATATTTTCTCTCGTCCAGAAAGTAGACGAGTTGCGTTAAAAATTTAATAATATTTTATCCGAGGTAAAGAGCGCCTTCTCCACCGACCGTCGGAGATTAAAACGCTTTATTATTCTCATCCATTTCTTCGGTTTTCCTCTATTCCTCGTATTTCCGGCGAATCCCAAGAAAAGTTACTTACGTTGCCCGCTCGAATTTCACGTCACGGTAACGTAACTTATCACGATCGTCGGCTGACATCGGGGCAACGAGCTTTTCTCCTCGCAATCGCGAGCTCTTCCTTTCTTCTCCGTTTTCCTTCGTCTTTTAATATCAGCAACGAGCACGAATCGACGGAGGCGACGTCGAAATATCCATAAAACCACATCGCCTCGAACTCGTAGTCTGGCTCAATAATCAAAAACCAATCAGGAGATCCCCGTGCTCTCTAATTCGTGGCATAACCCGACGATAAGATCGCGGCTGGCTGCGTCAGGGCCGCGGGCCACGATCATAAATCGATTTTACGATCGAGAATCGCGTCAGCAGACGGTGATGCGCGATATTCTCACACGACACCGATCCAACGCGCGTATGCGTCGGCCTAGTCTGCGAACTTCAACCCCCGTGCCCCTCTTTCTCCCTTTCTTTCGCGCATCCGTGACGTCACTACACCCCCTACCATCCACGTCCCTCTTTCTTCCCCTTTCTCTTCCCATCGCCATTGCCACCCTCGACTATCTCCTTCGCCTCCCTATCGCGCTTCAGTTTCTACCCTTTCTGTCCCTCTTTCTCTCTTTTTCCCTCTCGCCCCGTTTCCTTCCCTCTTACTTCGCTCTTTCTCCCGACGTCGGGAAAGAATCGCGAATCTGGCAGAGGTCGATACACCCCCACCGACTCGCCGTTCCAACTAGCCCCTTCTACTCTTCATTCCTCCCCTTTCTCTGCGTCGTCCTCTTCTTGCTTTCTCTGCCTTATTCACTTCTCTTCTATCTTTCTCCCTCTCTCTCTCTCTCTCTCCGTATCCCTCTGTCTTTTAGTTTCTCTTACCCTCTAGGTGCTCCGTTTCGATCCTCTCCTGGTCTCTCATCCTCCTCGTACTATCGTCCTCAGTTCCTACTGTTCGTCCGGCGCTGCGAGGTTAAAACGTGCGCACATGCACAAACACGCACGTAACCGCATCTACGAAGGTGGATGCGCGAGCATACACGCGCAAACTTGAAACGAGGAACGACGACGAAAGGACGAAGGGTACGGTATTCCGCGATGGGCTGCAAAGAGGGAGAAAGAAAGAGGGCCGGATACGACGCCAGAGGCACGCGCGAAACGGGTGGAACGGAGACTTGAGAGTAAGAAGGGAAAGCGTGCCAACGAAGGATACTCTCAAACGCTGCATACGCGACACAGTCGAAAATACTCGGCCAAGGGTCGACGGAGTGCGCAGAAGCGGAGACGGGATGGCCGAGGGGTAGATAGATAAACGTTGCCGTTGAAATATGAAAATACTATTATTCCAGGTTGGTCGGAGAAACGAGGAGGAGAACGGTTGATACCGAGGGATCATCGTTGGTGCTAGCCGAGTGTAAAAGAAGCTGAGAGAGTGAACGGGAGGAGGCTGAAGGATCGAGGGAGAGGGAAAGAAAGAAGGAGAGAGTCAATAAAAAATGACAAACGAGCGAGAAAAATGTAAAGCCTCCGGCAAAAAAGGGAGACGGAAAAAACGTGGTAGAAAAGATCGAAAGTGCGCGACTGGAGGAAAGGGAGAAAAAAAAAGAGAAACATTCGGAACGGGACGAGTCGGAGGGGATTGGAGAGGGTTGTGACGCACGCGATCCTATATATAGGGGGTTGCATGCGTGTGTCGCCGCTCGCGGGAAAGGACGAGGATGTGCGTGCGTGTGCGTACGCGACACGCACACGCAAGCGCGGCACGGTATGACGTCACAAGGGCGGGGTCCTCGTTAGCGGCACTCTGGCCGTGCACCACCACGACCAAGGGGTGAGCAACACGTGGAAAAGGGGTCGCGACGGACCGGTGCGCGTCCGCCACCTCGAAATATGCCCTCCTGCACTCCTTCGGCCTGTCGAACCTTCTTGCACTCTTTCCACCCTCTCGTGCACCCTCTCGTTCACCCTCTTGTTCTCCCTCTCGTTCACCCTCTCGTTCTCCCTCTCGTTCACCCTCTCGTTCGTCCTCTCGGTCACCGTCCCGTTCATCCCCCGCGCAAACTCCTCCCCTTGCTCGATTCTTCCGTCTCGGGGTGGTCGTCGGTTAAAAAGTGGTGCGCTTTTCAATTCTCACCGCGGATCCCCGTAATTTGTTTCTCCCTATTCTCCCGGTCCCTTTTATGCCATTAATGAATGACTGCGTCATCCTTAAATCAGGGAGAAATCGGGTCAACATCGTGCTCCTTTCTTGCGGGGTTAAACTACCCCGGGCTAATAGTCTTTCGTTATTATGCCAGTTTTTAATTTGTATACTCGAGCGCTCGCTATGGCTAAATGGATCGAGGTTCGACTTTGGAACGCGTCATCCTCTCCTCGACTGCTCCTTTTTTCAACCGAGTAATCTGTTTTTTTGCGAGAAGAGGGTGTACAAATGAACCGTGAAGGATCGAGAACAATGTTTAAATAAATAAGCACACGGGCCGGCAAGTGATATCATCCCCTGACATTTACGCGGGCACAACGTTTTCGAGTATTCTCCCAGCGTGCTCCTCCTGCGAGGGGGTAGTTTTTCCTATTTCCGTCTGCCTCGTATAGTTTCGCCGTATCAACTTTCTCGCCCCTTTCGAAATAAGATATTCATGTTGGCCGTATCCCGGGACGTCGTATCTCCGCGCCAGTTTTCCTACTCGAAAAAGTTTTCCTTCGATGGCCTTTAAGAAGCCGTCACCCGGCAATCGTCGCGCTCCGTTCCACCCTTCGTTTCCTCCTTTCGCGCGGGAGTTTCGCAGCCCCTGTCGACGATCAGAGTTTAATACACCACGTTACCGCTGGATTTTTCGTTTCGTCGTAAAGATGCGTACGTACCATCTCGCTCGTGAAATCCCCAAGGGGTTGCTCTTGCACATTCCCCACACTCGGAGCCGTCCTCAAACGAGCATGCTACTAAAAATATATAGAACATCTTCCCAGAAATCCCTAGAAGATCATCTCCGTTCGTTCGGAATGCTCGAACGAGGGTTGCTCTTCTTCCTGCGTTTAAACATCCCTCGAAGTATCCACTCTACGATTCGATGACCGCAACATTCCAAGCTTAGCCTGGTAAACCCCCATATGCTTGGGCGTTTCTCGATTACGCGCAATCAAAACGCGCACGTATATATTCCCGATCGAACAGCACCGTCCAAAGGTGCACGCATGTCGGTTCTTAGAGATCTCCGATTGGAATTCCATTCAAAGAGATATTCCACGTTGCCCGGTGATTTTTGCGTATCGGCAAACGGCATCGAGCCACCGACGATCCATGCCGATCGGAAGACGTGCCGTAGAACCGACTTCCGAAGAATTCGTGGATCTCGGGAGCGAGATCGATTTGGATCGAAACGCGGAAGGTGCTTGGAATAACGGAAGCAATATCGCCGCGCTTTCAAAATGGAATCTGCAAACTCGAGTTGCCGCAAGTGTCTGCGGTTCGTTCGCAGCAGCCGTTGTTGTTAATCTATTTGAGGTAGGGCCGGGTGTATTTGGTTTTACCTTCCTGCAATGCGAATCGATTCGGAATCGGTGGGAAGGACGAGGAGGTCTGGGAGATTCGCACGGTATTTCGGTGAAATCGATTTTACAGTTTCCTCCTGCCGTACTCTCATCGCGTTGGGGACGTTGGTACGTTACGAGCTTTTAAATATTCGTTAGGTTTTATTACAGCGCATTCGCACTCGGTGAAGTTTTTAACATGGAACCGGCGTAATTTGGCCGGTACGCTACCAACGATCCCGAAGGATATTCCATGGGAGACCGGAAATTGCTCGGCGCTCGTTTTCGTACGGACTTTTTACCCGGTCCTCGTTTACCGCCATTATAATCCCGCGGGAATGTTTCAAACAATTCGTGATTAACTTTTACGATTAACGACCGACCAAGTGTCGTTCGATCGGCAACGGCAAACAATTCCGCGGCGTTAATTCGCCCCTGATTGCCGCCGAAACTACGCTCCGTCGTGCCATACTGTTCTTTCTTCAATTTTTGCTGTCTTAACGAGCTTTTTTGAGGCAGATCCGACGAATTTTTTTGTTAGCGGAATTTAAACGGATGTTGCAATGCTGGTATCATTACGAAGCATTGAAATGTTCATTTATCTATCTTATCTAGATTCTGTCACGATGATACAAATTTTTCAATGCGTGGCGAGTGAAACGGAGCAATTACGGAAAATAAATTAGAGAAGAAACCGGAAGCTGATAGAAGGGGTGCTCAAATAGTATGAAATCATCGACACAGTCGTAACTACAATGCACGAGGCTCTTCCTCCAATTATCAAGGTTCCGTCGCAGCTCCGGCGAATGACTCGTATCGCTCTTATCACTCCCGCGAATTCCATTATCGTGACGAATACTCAAACGTGCTACCAATATCGTTCTTACGTAATACGGTCCCCTTTGATGTAACTGTTAATCGGCAGAGGCAGACTCCTCGTTGCATTAGTCATGCGCTTATTCGAATGGAGAACGTTTACAGGAGCCGATAACGCTGGCGTGCATCGATTTCCATTAAAGAGGACGATGATCCGCGGACCGGACGAACGAGACATTTTCTCGGTTCGAGTTAATTAATGAAGTGAAGAGATTCAATTCGCCGACAATGTCGCGCGATGATATTTCGGGGGAGAATCTTTCATGGCCGCCGATTTGAAGGGAATTTGGTGGTTCTTCTAGCGGAGAGAATATTTTACTTTACGTTTATTTTTTTTATAGAATTCGTAATTAACAGTAAAACTACCAAGGCGGTGAAAATGAACGGTTTTCAATTTTTTTCGGAAAATTCGTCGAACCGATAGGGGAGCTATGCAGTAAATATCCCACCTCCATCTTATAAATCCGAAATTACTTAATTGATCATCTTTTTAACGTCCTGATTTGTCCTTTTCCAAAGTACTTATTAAGTATAACTAAATACAATAGATAAAACGCCGGTAGTTCTAGTGTTAACACTGAGCTTGATTTTCTTTTCTTTTATTAATACTGTAAACAAAGAGCGAAATGTAACAAATTTGTCAAAACATTAAGTATGAATCAGAGATAGAAATATTCTGGAAAACACGATCTAAGTTATCTATGCAAATGAATCTTCCGTCTGCTCGTATGAAAGGTGTCATCAAAAGAAAAAGCAGGCCATTGAAAAATATTTGATCGCAAAATAATAACAGGCAGATGTTTTTCAACAAAACATAAGTACGGATCGTTTAAGATCTAAGCCAATCAAGAATAAATACTGAGTCAGGCGTTAGTGTTATCAGGCCGTTTTGAAAAAAAATGAAGCGAACGTGTAAATACACGTGTGACTCCCGAGCGCGAAATATCGCGATAATTTCCCAAAGCGAGCGGACATCCGAAACATTTGTGTCAATCGAATAATCGTCGTAGAACAAACTCGTTTAACCGGTGAAAATTCCAACGAGAACGTAATCGATTTAGTTCCGTCGAATATAGCCGGCCGAAAATATTTACTTTTGGCTTATTCTCGGTAACACCTGCGAGTAATTCCGCGCCATTAAATTTCAAATTCACCGTCCCGTTGAACAACGAATCGATGGGAATTCGCGATGCAAGCGTGTATTTTTAGCGAGGAGATAAGTGCCCGACAAGATTCCCGTCCAGGAAGCGCCCTGTTTGCAATGAGTTTTACTTTGTCGTCGACCTTGCACGCGAACCCACGGTTCTTTGACCTCTTTACTCCCGATACAAGGTGTTTTCGTGTACTCCCTACGAAAATACCTTACGTATACACTAGCAACATGGATTTCTCCATTCTCTCCAAGTCCATCTTATTTACAGGAAACTCAAACAACAACTCGAACCTCCTTTGACGTTCTTTTCAAACATCAAACCGCGGTATATCTTCCACCCGGATGAAAAACGTCTCCATCGACGGTATCGATCATACCGGTGAAATTTCTCCGTAATCTATCCGACGAAAGTGTCGACGCAAGATTCTGAGAGCGGGTTATTAAATCGGCATTAGCGGAAGTTCCGTAAGCTCCTTGAAATTTCACCGGCAGGAATACTTAATCATCCTCATCGTCAATGACGCGTACGCGCCACCGATAACCCACTACGGTTTCGCACGAGGAGAATTTTCGTCTTCCTTTCTTCCATCGATATGTAACGTATCCGACGAAGAAGAAGCGTAGAGTTTCCGTTGAAAAAGGGAGAAGGAGAAAGGCAGAAATATATCGAGAGAGAGAGAGAACATAGACTTCACTTAAAGGGTGAAAGAGAGCGGGAGAGAGACAGAGAGGATAGCGGTAACGTGGGCCCGTATCTCGACGTAAGAGGACAGGACCGAAAGGAAGGAGAGTTTGCAACTAGTTTCTCCCTCGACCATAGTGCATGTCCTCCAGACGAGAACAATGCCGATACACACGTACCTACATCCACGCGTTGCACCAATACCCTCTCCATCGGCTACCAGTAGTCGAGGGAGGCTTGCATGTTGGACGACGACGACGACGACGACGACGGAGTTACGACAATATCCCAAACTTACCGTCGACAAACTTTCGGCAAAGAGACGGACAGAGAGAATGAGAGTAAAGGCGCGGTCGAGGGGTGGCGCGACAAAGGGGTTGCGGAGAACGGGGCTGTGGAGAACGGATGGCTACGTTGACGCGACGACGTCAAAGGAACGAGGACGTCTGCTTCACGCTGATGTAGATACGAAACGAACGGTGTGGGCGTTCGAAAGGTGACCAGGACGATCATGCAGACGACGGGGCACTCTTGGAAACGATGTGTGTCGTTTGCGTCTCCCTCGGAGAACAGTTAAACCCAGAATGGTGGAACGTACGACGTTGACGAACGGAACCTTTCGGAAAATCCGAAGTATCGATCGTGCCTTGGGTTTTTGTGGATTAGTTGGAGACTTCTCTCCTTTTTCCTGCGTAACACTATCCGTTGGTTCTTTTGGCGGTGCGTGGTTAAATTGATTAGTTCTTTGGAGATTGAGGACGACGGTGGGAATTTTGTTGGGTGGATTGTTACTTTGGGATTTGAGGAGACGATTGTCGGGATGATGCGGGTCGATGTAATGAATAGTTTATGGCAATCGTTGGAACGATGCTTTGCTGTTTTTCGTCGCGGTCTAGTCGACGTCAGTTTTTGTTGAAGTAAATTCTTCATTTTTTGAACTATCAACTACTTTATACATTCAACTGACAAAAATATCCGGGGATAAAAAATGATACCAAGGGAATTTCAATTGACCAGCGACATCCGGAGAAAATCATTCGAACCGCGAAGGCTTAATTCGTTAGCCGTTGATAAAATCGTTAAAAACGAACTAGTTTAACGAACTGTATAACTGAATTAAAAAAGAGCAGACCGAGGATTCAGACGGACATTTCAACGTTCGTACAATCGAATTAACTGCGAAAAATGGCATGCAGTGAGAGCATCCTGTCAGAGTATGTATTTTCTCCGCAATATCTGCAGGGAGAAAATGGCGCTTTAAAGTCCAGTCTGAAATCGGATCACGCGGAAGCTCGCTCCGATCGCTTCATCCTAGCCGGCTGATTTTTCAAGGTGGAAAGAGAAAAAGAGGTGATACCCAAGATTTGAAACTCCTTTCGATAGCTCGAAGGGATTTGATAAGTGGCCCATCGACAATGAGATATTTACGAGGCCAGTACTCCAACTCGCGAACTTGCAACGGAAAGGAACGAACGTAGATTAATCCCTGGGGATTTTCGTGGTTAAAGTTACTTCCATCGAAGTCTATGGCAGAAATTTCGGAGTACCGCGAACCTGAACGTTTTCGATCTCTTGTTATTGTTTTTTTTCTATGCATTGGAAAAACGAGCGAAGACTTCGATTGCGGCGAAGAGAGGGAACAGATACTTTTCTGGGAAACTTTTCTCAAATTATTATTCAATAGTTTATAGATTTGGTGATTCCGAATTTACACGAAAGTGTAGATCCTAGGCGAAATGAATATCGTTATTGATCAAAATGCAAAAAAGGAAGAGGAAACACAGTTTGTGTACACGGCTCAATATGGGAAACCGAAGAAGCGGGACGTTTGGAAGGCGGTATGAAAGTAATTTCCAATAAAGCAATGAATTATTCAAAATGAGGGAACGAAACGATACAGGCGTAGTCCTCTGGAGCTGCAAAATAATTCAATCGGAATACATTAGGGGTTCGAGATTAATTTGTCCAAGTACCAATAAAGCAGGAAAGAAACAACCGTCGATGAAATTAACTTCGACGACTGCGTGAAATCGAAGGGGAATTAGGGACAAATGTTCTTTGGATATCTTTAAGTTGGTCGAAAAGAAAATGAAAATATCGTTCGCCACTGGATATCTGTGGTAAAAGGAATTTCACTAACGTTGAATTTTTCCATGGGTGTAATTCTAGGCACGAAGTAATGTACTCGCATGTGCGGCAATTAAATGCAAAAATAACGATACACCTGGGACGTTGGGTGTGTCTATTTGTATTATTTGATTTTCACTTTTCGACGATTGTGTGGTCACGTAGAAATCACATTCTCGCTCGGTGATTTTTCATCTGCTAATAATTCGACGTTGGCGTCGTTATTTATTATCAATTCGACACGCTCCAACTCTATAATTAATAACGTTCCGCGTATATCTTTTTAATGACACGAGTAATTACGAAAATGAGACTGGCAGCGTGTGCACGATACCAGCGAGAAAGTTTACACCGGCTCAGAAAGTTGCTAATGAATTAAATTGTAACTCCGAATTTTCATTCGCTTCTATCCAGTGTCACTTTTCGTCTCTTCGTCATTTAACAAAAAAGAATGGAAAGATATCAGGCAATTTATATAAAAAGACAACAGTAAAGTCCTCTCAATTAATTCCATCGTGGCCCAAGTAACCAATTAACGTTCAGTTACCGTCGTCGTAATCGTCATCGTCGTCATTATTGTCGTCATTACCGGTAAATGTCGAGGATGACGATCACGTCGAGAGGTTTGCTCTCGGTGGTAGCCACCCCATGGAATATAGCCTCGGGCAGTAACAACCGTAGCAGCCGAGCAGGGAGCAACATAATATATTCTCGATCCGGTGGCTCGATGTTCCAAAGGCGACTATCAAGTTGTGGTCGCCTAATTTACGATCCCAGCAAATGGCTGGTGAGTTTAGTGGACGCTGCGTCGCTGCAATTCCCCGTGAATCCGTTCGGTGTTGTTGGACGGTAAAAAAGGAAATAAAACTTCTCGGTCTGATTTATTTGCAAGCGTAAAGTTCTACTGGAAACAGCGAGAATCGCTGGAGGAACAACGCGGGGAGATGGCAGGGGGTGTTATTATGTTTTCGTTGTCTCGAAGTAAACTGTTGCGATCTCGTACGCTGAAACCGATCTACCGGCCGCCATTACTCTCTCGCACTAGTTTAAGTATCGCCCGCTAGATCTCGTATCCCTCGAGGGATCGCTCTCGCGAGTTCTTCATCAGCGCCCGGTTTCTATATATACCGCCGACCGGCAATACACATCGTCCGAACCGGGGCACAGTGATTAGGGCACAGGGCTGTTGTCTGTCGGTCAGCTCTACTTTGGCGACTCCACAAACAAAACCAGGGCCCCAGGATTGTGCGTGAAAATCGCGGAGTGAAAATATAAAACTCTACCATTTTTACCCTTTCCTAGGGGACAGTAGGGACACCATCAGATCCGATAGGCCCCCCCCCCCCTCACACCGTTGATGATGAAAATATCCTCCATCACCTTTTCTCAACTGTTGTGGGGGTGTTGGGATAATAATTGGGAGACCCAGTCAGGAAAACTGCGGCGACCCCTCGAGGGGGGTGCCGAGTTCCTTCTCAAAACCCACCCACCCCATGGATGATACGAATTTAACGCAATCTTTGTTCCCCTTCTATTGTATTCAACGTCCATGAAAAACCATGGTGCATGAAAGCACACTGCTATGGTAGAGAGAGAAGACTATTGTCGGAAAAATCGTGTCACAAGTGGAATGCCCGTGTGTTTGTACCTGCAAGCAAGACTTTTTACGCCTGCTCTATGAAGAATAGGACAGCAAGGTCGGACAGACGGGACGCTGACCAGACAATAGAGAAAGCTGGAACATCGAAAAGTATCGAGAATAGCTGTAATAACGGGCAGCAGAGGCGTGGAAGAGGGAAGAGAGAGCATCGATGGATGAGTTTTTTCGCGATGGAACGGATCGGTCGATGGTCCAAAGTCGACTGTCAGGCAGCGGCGGTCGGGTGCTGGCGGCGCGGCGACGCGTGCGCGGGAGGTTTCGCAACTCCGTCAGACGGCGCCCTGACGCTGGTACCGTCGGACGGACCGGTCGGTCGGGACACCAGTCAGCCTCCAGTGAGCCAGCCAGCGTTCTCTCTCTCCCTCTCGCTCCCTCTTTCACATATACATACATACATACAGACACGCACCGTCACATTCACCCCTGGAGATTCACCGATTGCCACTGACGTGGCTCTATACATCGACTTGCACGTACACGCACGTAACTCCTACCCTCCTTCTATCTTCTTCCCTCTCCTTCTTTCCTCCTGTTCTGTCTATCTCTCTCTTCCTCTCTCCTCCCTTTCTCTCTCTCCTTTCTTCGCCTTTCCCTCTACCACCCCCACACACACACACGGCACACACTCTCCGACATCCTGCGAGAGTCTCCATCCACCGAACGACGCGAGAGGGAGTCCGAGTTCCTGGCTCGTCCCTCGCGGCTGCAGTGCGTTTCCAAACATCCATGAGATAACCTCGAGCTGTCAGCACGCACGCACGCACGCATTCGGCATTCAAGAGCCACGAGGAGCATCAGAGTAAATCCCGAAGGACCCCTTGGATCGAACAAGCACACCGCGAGGAGGACACGCGCTACGCTTATTACCTCCGACTCCTGGAAATTTAAATGTCGTAACGCACCCGACTTCTTCGGTTTCGTTTATCCGTTCGGCCACGGTCGTCGTCGTTCGTCGGGTCGACTCTTGTTGACACGTTCGGACATCCTCGACATTCCATCGACGCCCTTCGCACCGTTCGCACGTTTCGACCGAGTCATTCGTAACGGTGTCGTCGTTGAGCTTCTTCACGTGTACTTCCATCCTTGTATTCCCGCTTGTCGCACGAAATAGTGTTGCTCAGTGTGTGCTCGTCGACAAAAAACACCGGACGATTCGTGCGTGCTATCGAAGACCTCGTGGCAGTACCGGGAGTTCTCTGTGTCCTCGCTGTTTCGACCTTCTTGAACTGTGATCGACGTTTCCTGTTGTCTACCAAGTAGGTGTACTATCAGACTGTCGGTTGAAGATTATCGAGAAGAATCGTAAAGATTATTAGCTTCTCAACGTTTCTCGATCGGGGATGGAATAACGGGAAGTATAGCCGGAAGGACAAAGAAAGAGAGAGACAGAGACCGAATATTCCGGTGTGTGTTAATTTCACGGTGAATCGCTACTGAAAGACATTTCGCGAGAAGTTGCAACTGGTGTCGAAGTGCAGGCTTGTCTCCGGGAAATGCGTCAGGCGAAAAAGCATCGTCGACGACGTGAAATCCGACGAAAGAGGTAGCATCGTTGACTCCCGAAACGTAAACTCTTTGTAATAACAGTTTCGTACGAAAGGTCGAACGGTATTTGTTGTCGAAACACGGCGGTGCGATAGCAGCAGGAGATACGACGTAAACCGAGGAAAAAATTGAGCAACTGTCACGTGACTTCTGATCCAACTCCGAAGATCCTTCTGTAGAGTGCTCGAAACTTTGTGCATCGAGTGTTTACAATACGACGGTCCTGTCTGAAGGTAAAAGCGTGGTGAGGGCGCAGAAACGAAACGGCACTTGTGATCGTCCTCGTGAATGAGACCCCCATTGATCCGGTAATTCGGTGTTAAATGAAAACGAGGGTCAGGGACGAGTAAACGGAAGAACGGCGTGTCACGTCAATGAAGTTCTGAGGTGTAAATAGGTGTACATAAGACATTGAATTCGGTTATCCCGATAGATGATTATTCCAGACCGAGCGTTTTAACCATTCTCTTTCCCTTCCTCCTTCCGCCTTGTTGTTCTTTCCGCTCTTCCCTCGAGTTATTTGTATTATCTTGATAATCTATTAAATTTTGAATAATTCTAAGAGAATCTATGCAATCGGCAAACGTTAAGGTAAACGATGATCGTCGATGACACTGTAAATTCGCGAATATATCTATAACACGTAAGTTTTATCTACTAAAGGCCATCCTCGTGGACATCGTCGACGAGATTGAGGTCGAATTATCGTAATTAGATTTGACATAGTTTAAAATTCCAATTTCTCGCGTATGTATGAATGTGCGTGTTCGTAGATCGACTTAGATCTACGTAATATCTCTATCGCGTTTCGTTCGTCTTCGTGGTGCGTTAGACGTTTTTTTTTCTTTGGTGACATTTCGAAAAAAAAAGAAAAGCAAGTCGGAGCAGTACGGGTATCCAGCGCTTAGCCTTTTAGCACCGGCGCGATAATTAATTAGCTCGCGGGCGTCGTTAGTGTGAAACAACGTCGAGCCGTGCGTAGAACACGGTAGAAGAGAGCTGACGAAGAAGAGGCCTGACGGCGGACGAAGAGGCTGACTTTTTTTCCGATATTGGGGAAAGAGATTTGCAACCAGGTGAGTTCGAAGATCAAATTTTCGAACTCTCGCGTGAAACATCGTTCGGCGAGGATCAATCTTTTTCGGTTCGGTACAACGGAGGATAAAATTCGATAAATACACCGTTGCTCGTCAACGTCGGCGCCTCTTTCGCGAATGCCTTTTCCTTCTTCGCTTAATTTACCTCGAAGATGTCTAGGTCGCTCGAGTTTAATCTAAAGGGAAGGTAAAAAAAGGGGGACCAATTTTTCACGCTCATTCCGAATCTCTATCTCTTCCTTCCGTTCTCCGTCTCTCAGCCTATCTTCATCCTCTCTTTCTCCTCTGCCCACCTTTATCTCCTTAATCCACCCAGCCATCCAGCCAGCAGACTATCCATAAATCTCTCTGTACGCTCTTTCCGTATTAACTCTGTCATCGTGAGACGGTGAATACCGAGAATACGAAGAAGGAGTCGCAACTCACGCAAGCAATAAATCAAGGGCCAACTTACGTCTACGACAGCGAAATAGCAGAAGAAGTAGAGGAAGAAGGAGAAAAAGACGAAGAACACCGAGTCCCGAGGTAGACGGGAGTCCGTGAAACGAACAAGTACCGCCGAAAATCACATTCTAAAAGATTTGGTCCAATCCAGAAGCAACCCTGGACTCTTTTGCCCGGGGGAAAAGTTTTGACGCTTAAATGAAACAGTAAGAATAAGAGTAGCCGTCGGTATACGTAAGAAATTCTGTGAAAATATTCCTAAATAATACATAAAAGACTCTGTCCAACGGGAAACAGTGTCTATTATCGTGCACGCAATACAAACGTTCGATATCGTCTATCAACTCGAAAGAGTCCTTTAACTTTTACCGAGTCCTTTGAACTGTAAACGCAATCATTTATCGCGAGAGATCTTCGAGAGTCTCGTAAACGAGTAGAAGAGGAGTCCCATTGGAAACCACCATTGTCCGTTTGACGACGATGACATCATCCTGAAACGGGCATGACGCCCCTGGCCTCGAGATGCGACGAGACCACGACGATCCTGCTGTTGCTGCTACTCGAGCTGGCACCCGGGGCACGCTGTTACTCGCGCCTAGCCAGCACGTCCGCTTCCGCCTCGTCGAGATAGCATCTACAGTCGACGGCGAGGGTGCGAGTGATGCCGCTCCTCGGCAGCATTATGACCATCGACGCCGGTAGTCCGACAACTACCGCGTCCACGAGCGTCTTCGAGGAGAACATGACGTGGTCTCGATCGACCGGTGACTCTACGTCTTCCACTAACGAGGTACACTCGACACGTGCGATCCTAACCGACGAACACCATCTGCGGCATCTGCTGCGTCTAGCTGCAACGACTATCGGGGAACGTGGAGGTCGTCTCGACGGTGCTGCTGGTTCTGCCACTCCTGCTGGTGGTGGTGGTGGTGGTGGTGGTCGTCGTGGTACCGCTACCGCGGGACCAACCACCGGTGGTGGCGGAAGAGAGGAAGAGAACAACACCGAGGCCGACGAAAACATCGTCGACGAGCAGCCTGGGACTGACGGCGAGGATTGCACCTGCGGTAGATTGAATCTAAGCGTTCGATTCGAGAGCGAGGATACCCTCCTGAACGGAGAGGAAGTGGAGGTGACGACGATCATCGTCGAAGAGATCGAGGAAACGAGCACCTCTACCGAACCTCGATTCAACGGCACCACCGATAGCACCAGCACGGAGAAAGAGGACATAGAGAGATTGAGGGAGTTAGAGCTGTTGTTCGGACTTGAGGGCATAATGGAGGATCTCGGAGGTCCGTTCAACGACTCCTTTAACGAGAGTCTCACGTTTTCGTGGAACGGTAGCATTTACAATGAGACGTACATCGTATTGGGAGAGAGCATGTATCCATCGGGTTACACTCTTCCGCATATCATCCTGGCGTCCATTCTGGCGACGTTGCTGATGATCGTCATCGTCGTTGGTAACATGCTAGTGATCATTGCCATTGCGACGGAGAAGGCGTTGAAGAATATTCAGAATTGGTTCATAGCAAGCCTCGCTGTCGCTGATTTCTTCCTTGGCCTCGTAATCATGCCATTCTCGCTGGCGAACGAGATCATGGGTTATTGGATCTTTGGGTATTGGTGGTGCGACATTTACTCGGCGATGGATGTGTTGCTCTGCACTGCCAGCATTATGAATCTATGCCTGATAAGCCTCGACAGATTCTGGAGTATCACGCAGGCGGTGGATTATCTGAAGAAGAGGACACCGGCCAGGGCTGCGCTGATGATCGCCCTAGTTTGGCTGCTGTCGGCACTCGTCTGCATCCCTCCGCTTCTGGGATGGAAGAGACCAACACCGGAAGAAGAGTATCCGAAGTGTAAGGTAAGACTTTTAACTCTGATCGGCGATAGCTTCAATTTAAGAAAGGAATTTCCATCATTGGAACCCTTTACATTGGATCATTAATTAGCTAATTGCTAAAACTGAAAATCAAACGAATCACTTGAAATTTGAACTCTTGTCGGCGATAGTTTCAATTTAAGAAAGTAATTTCCATCATTGAAACCCTTTAGATAAGAATATTAATTAGCTAATCGCTAAAACTAAAAAATAAACGAATCACTTGAAATTTTAACTCTTGTCGGCGATAGTTTCAATTTAAGAAAGTAATTTCCATCATTGAAACCCTTTAGATTAGAACATTGATTACCTAATTGCTAAAACTGAAAAACAAGCGAAACACTTGAAACTTTAACTCTGATCGGCGATAGTTTCAATTTAAGAAAGTAATTTCCATCATTGAAACCCTTTAGATTAGAACATTGATTACCTAATTGCTAAAACTGAAAAACAAGCGAAACACTTGAAATTTTAGCTCTGATCGGCGATAGTTTCAATTTAAGAAAATAATTTCCATCATTGAAACCCTTTAAATTGGAACATTGATTAACTAATCGCTAAAATTGAAAAACAAGCGAAACACTTGAAACTTTAAGACTTATGAAAAGTCTGCTTATCAACGTAAAATGAATATTTGCAAATTACCTCCGAAATATCGTCACTCCGCGATATTAATACGATGGAAACACGGACGTCGCGATATCCGATGCGTCGGTGTTTGAAACTAGGTTTACTTAGTTATCGCTAAACAAACAGGAAAACCAATTTCGGAGTTAATTGTTCCCACGGGGCGCATAGTTGCATTGTCGACCTTGCAGATGACAGATTATCCTGCACGATGGGGTATCATTTCAGGCGTAAGGCGAAGAATTAAATCATACCTCCTAAACCATCGTGATGTTAGGGGAGCTAAGAGAGTATCGTGCTGTAGACAAAGGGTGTCCATAATCCGTGCGCCACGTGGCCCTGTTATTTTTAGCAACGTCCCACGGTTAAGTCCGTACGATATTCCGGCAAAACGGAATTAATTTGCATACCGTAGTATACTACAAATTGTTACAACCGCTGCCCAATTTGCCGTGGCACGTTCTCCGACGAGAACGGCCAATTAAGATACCGATGTAGGAGACAAATTATTCTTATCTGAACATCGTCCTATAAAAGCACAAAAAAAAAGGAAGAAAGAACCGAAAATAGACAGCAATAGATCTTTCCACTGGTAATAGCGTTTCTCGGAGTAACGAATTGTACGATCAGAAGGAACGGCGTTTAATCTGAAATCCGGGGAATTAAATCAGCCCGAAACAGTAGGAATGCTGGTAGGAGTACCTATAACCCCGGCTCCACGTGGATTCCTTATTTTTACGATATCTCCTGCCATCCTCGCATTTGTATACGTACATATCGCATACATTTACGTATGTTTGTAGATATACATACGTATATATATCTACATAGGTATACAGTGTGTGTATATATGTACTTGAAGCGAGTAAGTAGCCTAAAATGGAGGGTCCTCCCGTATAGCCAATTTCCAGTCGGAGTATTTTCACGGTGTACCCTGTAGTGGTCAGGAGAGGAGGAGGAGGGTAGGGAGATCGAAGGGAGAGGGAGGAAAAACGTCGAAAGGAGGAGTATCGGAAGGTTGGCTTTTATGCAGTGGCGAAACCCACCCTTATCCTCAACCCCTCGAATCCCGCTTACGCTGGTCTCTACAAAACGGCACCCTGGATTGGATTTCTATGCCCGACAGTTTGGTCTACCGAGCTGACTCGTAGAACTTCACGGCACTTTTCTTTCTTCCTTCTGGTGCCACGGTTTTTTTTTCCTCTTCCCCTTCTCCTATCCTCTATCCCTTACCTCACCTTCTCTCGTTTCTTCTCTTGCTCTTTTCTCTCTTGCTCTCTTTTCTCTCAGCCATAGTATTTCTTCCGCTTTTCCTCGTAGCTTTTTAGCTTAGTTCTCGGTCGATTCGGAAACGAACCGATCGCCGTTAAGCCGTCGAAAGAAGTCTCGCGGAATTTCGAAAGAGGTTGAGGGTCGAGGCGGATTTTGCGGCGAACGTTGCACGCTGCATTTCATCGAAATGGAAAAGAGAGGATTTGCCATCGTCGATTCGTGGAATGTATTGAAATCCGGGGATCTGTTATTACTATTGCTTTCGTTATTATTTAATCGAGAGGATTGAATATCGACTAGGAATACAGGTTACTCATGAATTTCCATTGGCTCCACTTGCTTTCTTAACTTTAGTTCTCCACCTTTTTCCTCTCGTATCATCGAAGATTCCTGCGTTTCTCGTGGAACGAACGGAAACGTATTTCCGCGGATTTCAACGATCGCGATCGAAGATTTCTGGGATGTTATTAATCGAAGCAATCGCGAAATAGTTGTCGCGCAAAGTATGTCGAGAAAAAGCTACCTGTTGTTACCGGGAATGGGGCGAGGAACGTTTCGCAGAAGGGAACTCCGCCAATTTTCGAACCGGGATATTAATAACCCTCGAGAATTCGCGGCGGAAAAAAAAGAGAAGTTTCGCAACGATAAACGAGTGGCACACTTTCCTCATTAAACACTTCCCAACTGCCCGAACTTTCCGTAATGACGTACCGCTACGAGCAGATTTCATTTGTTCGAGTTAGGGAACATTAATTCCATCGGAAGTAAGGAGAAAGAGGATCAGGATGTACCTCTTTGGTAACTTGTTGCAGATTTTTCCCAGATTACTAGAAACCGACCGTCAATCCCGATTGATATCACTGCGATATTATGTCGCAAATAGTACGATTATCATTAGCAACGCATGATAAATGGATTTCGTTCGATTTCCGTAAATAAATTCCAACTGTATTTACTATATAAATATCGTAATAACGACAAAACGTTTCATTAAACGGGAGAATAAACCGACACCATGTTATATCGTTTCAACTAAACTCATAGAACCAGAATCGTATTCCCCATGCTCGTTAAAAGCTCGTTGCAAAAATTCTCGACAAAACGACCCCTCGAAGGGTCGCGAAACCGTCAATTTCAAACCCATTAGAGTCGCACGAATCTGAAAGAAAACTTGTTGCGAAATCCACGATACCTAGGCCGAATGGGCATTGAAAGGAAGTGTAAAAATGGCAATTTAAATGGCACATTTAACGCTTTCGTTACTCGTACTTGCAAGTACCGGTATCGTGACCGTATAGTCGGTTATTACCTCCACGCGAATCACAGTCGCAAATGACCGTCTGGCAATTCCTGTTGTGTTAATCTCGATGAGTTGCGATTTTTACGCCTGTTTTCTTCAAGTTTGATTACATGCCGCTGTAGCATTATACTATTGCAGTATGCGTCCGATGAGTACAGTGAGACCTATTTATTTTTCATCTCACTTTACAATTTACGGTTTCTATAAGAATTTTAACTTGCTGCTCGTTCCAATAATTAAAAATTCAGTCCGTAAACTCTATATCCATCGTAGTATCTTTTATTTTACTACAATAGTAACATATTAGCATTCAAGTTCCATCAACATTGCGTTTAAAAAACGATTACACCATCTCGCACAAGTATCATTTGAGTCCGTAGGATTTTTTAATTTTTTGAGAATAGCATAGTAGCATGCAAATTTTATCAACATTTCGCACAAGTATCATTCGAGTCTGTAGGATTTTTAATGTTCTGCAATATCATAGTAGTATGCAAGTTCCATGAACATTTCGCACAAGTATCATTCGATTCCAACAAAGTTGTATTTGTCCATCGATTTAATTAATTTGTAACTTTCCATCTAACTCGATTCCACGACCATCCAAGCACTGATTGTCAGGATGCGTCGAGAGAAAATCGGTCAATGGAAATCGGATCGTCGGGTGACGTCTTTGCATAGAATCGAGACGATTCTCTCGCAGTGTAAGCTTATCGAGTTAAGCCGCGCACGTTGAGTAAAGTCGGCATTAAGTTCTCAGTGATACGTCTCTGAAGCACACACGTAAATGCTTCGCCTGGTGTGTAGTATTAAGCGATGCATCGTGTATGCCGTCGCATTTAATGCAAGGACAATAAACAGAGCGGTGGATTTCGGTGATTCTCCGTTTAAGAGAATCATCCATGTCCGGAGAATTATGGCGGGAAAATTGTCTTTCATTGATCTTCCAGTTCTTGCTTGTTCGACGAGCTATTCACGGGGAGCAATCGGGAGAAATTTGCAGATGGAAGTGAAAGACGTATTTTAGGTTTGGTGAAGTGTTTGGTGAAATTGTTTGTCGGCAATTGTAGAAACTATGACTGTGATCGACGGAACGTTTTTCTCGATATTTGTTGGATTCAGTTGGATTTAATAATAGTGAATGTTAACATTAAAACTACTAAGGCGATCGAATTGACCGACCTTGAATTTTTTTATAAAAATTCCCCCAATTCATAGGGGAAACCTACGATAAATATTCCAATATTCAACTTTATATTATATTATAAAACTTAAACTACGTATTTGATCATCTTTTCCATCTCTTGCTTCCTCTTTTTCCAAAGAACTTATCTAATATATTTAAATATAATAGACTTATCGCCGGTAGTTGTAGTGTTAATATAATTTAGGAAATTCTGTACAAACCATAGGAAGTAACCACTCCCTAAAACTATTCTTTGTATGTGCTACAGATTGTATCTCATGTATTAATGTCTACTCTGTATATGCTAGTTGAGACCAGTGTTATCTTATTTCCCGCAATGTTATCAGTAACTTTGCACCAGCGAATATATTACTAATAACACACACCCCAAAGTCTGAGTTAAGGGCTAGTTCTCTGTTCGAAGGTCAAACTTTAGCAGCCAGTGTCACTGGCCGTAAACTTATCCTCTCTCCCACGCACTCATCCTTCGACTATACGATCTCCAAGTTTTCACGGAAAAAAGGCTTTTTCCGCCTGGAGCTTACGTTTTTACAGAAACTTCGCCGATGAGTCCGCCGAAGAAACTCGCGCGATCTCGGCCGTTCGTTAAAACTTTCTTTCGTTGGTCACCGAATTTTACTCGCCAACGATATGCACAGACATGGAATCTTCCATCGTATTTTTCGATATTCACCCCTATTTTACATGATATTTATTCTACAATTTTTTAATACCTCCTGCTCTTTAAGTCTGCTTGCAAACTATAAATCCCTTCTTCAGATATACAAAAAAATAGAGATTTTTTTTAACACTAACTGCAGCGACACTTCATGGACCTCGGCAGGTCTTGTGATCGGTTATGAAATAACAATAACACCTTTCTGAAAGAAGTGCAAACGTCTGCCAACGTAATATAGGAAACAACGTGCAAAACAGTCTTTACTTGACAAGTTGAACACCACCGGTATTCCGCTAGTTTCACTTTTACTGAAGTGAAACTTTTCCTATTAAAATCACATCATTCCAAAGCTGAAACATAAACACACAAATTTATATATAGTCAGCTGAACTTTACCTTTTAAATCCCAATACTTAAATATTGAATATATTAGAAAATTCGTAAATATTATAACTTAAAGGTTGGATGAAATTTCATTGAATTCAATAGCACCGGTGAGCGGCGACCGCCATTGCTTTCAACGTGTTAATAATACATGCAATTATATATTTTCATTCAATTGAACCGGTCATTTGACCGCGCATGGTACGGTTAGTGTTAATATTAACAGCTTATACCGAGATAGAAAAGTACAATGTATATTAATAAGTATAAAATTCTTGATAGCATTTTTATATTGCGCCAATTATTCCGCATTTCGTTGAAACAGAGTGGACATTTTCCGCGGAATATTCTGCTCCATGATGCGAACTAGTTAAAATAGAACGTTAATGACGAAAAAGATACCGATAGAAAGCGCAGACAACGCAGTCGGAAAGTTACGATTTACCTTCCGTCTCGGAATCGGCAAGGAGTTCGGAACAAAGGAGCATTGCCGTAAAATATTTCGCACAGCAGCCGGCGCGCGGAAAGGGATTTTAGCAGGCACTTAAAAGGGCACCGAGCACTCCGGAGAATTTGCGCTCGATTAAAGTGTTTCGAGCATAAAAGCGGCCTTCCATCCTGATTCGTCCGTCCAAGTCTTTTAACTATCAACTTCTCGAAGGGGAAGGAGAATAAAGTTGAAAGAGTCGCCTTAACTCCGTTTCGGTATACCGTTCGTTAGTCTCTAATTAACGGCCACTTTATCACGGCAGTTCCGAAACATTCGTTGAATTTATAACGCCCTTTACAGAAGTCACGGTCGTTCTCGCGGGTCTCATCAAGAGATACAAATAGAGGAATATAATTAAACTGCAATCGATGCCGGTTTTTTTCGTCCACGAACTTTCGTGGAGAAGTCGAAGGAAAGTTGCCGGCGAAGAGGATCGAACGACGTTGAGGGTGAAAGGGTTAGAAGGTGAGAAGGACGAACGGAACCATCGAAATAAGGGGTGACTTTGCGCGAGGGTATTCGTTAACGGACAATCGGGGCGCGATAGAATTTGAAAGGTTTATCAAGAGGGTCGAGTAAATAGCTCGTTGCTCCGATATTTGTTTAAGTTTTGCAGCACCCCTCCCGGGTATAGACGCTCTTCAATCTTCTAATAAGATTAAGTTGCCGTTCGCTCGTCACGCGCAGCAAGAACTGAAGGGGAGAGGTTGCATCTCCGGAGTGCTTTATCCCTCGCTGGCCCTAATAAATTTCATCCAAGGTACTCGTAGCTGCTTCTAACAATAAGTTATATCTTCAGACTAAACTCTCCTCTCTCTAGCTCTCTCGCGGTGTATACGATAGAATTATCAGAGAATTATACCGCTCGAAGCGCATTACAAAGATGTTACCAACTACATTATACTAAAAGGAACAAGTGTTCATCTTCCCATGTCACTACAAACTCCTTTCATCCCGCTATCAAAGAATCATCCCTCAAATAAAATCGCAACGATAATCGAAACCCTCTAACAATTGATTCGTCGAGCAACCCTTGGAAGATACGTGACAGAAGATGAATCGGTCCGATGTTGAGTAAGTTGATAGAAAAAAATGTCAGTAGATAAGAAAGAGAATAAAGACACGAAGGATGTAATTCCGCGCGAGCTGAATGGAGCAATTGAAGGAAATTGTCGTCGCGTCCGACTGATTTGACGATGCTATTCTAAGTAGCTCTGGTTAGAACGACCGGTACCGTTGAAATGGCTCCACTTCCGGTGGAGTTGTACCGATTGCAAGAAAACCTCGATGCGAGTTCGCCGGACCAAGGAAACGATACGCCATAACCCCGATAGAAGCGGTGGCGGTTGAGTTCATACGGCGCTTTGAGACTTTGCAACCTCGCTGGGTGGATCACGTAGCATTTACCTAGCGTGCAGTTACGAGGAACGTTGTTAGCTACAAGTACTCCTCCACTTCTGTGCCTTCTTGCTGGGTAAACAGATTAGACGTAGTAGAATACAATAATGAAACGAGGATGAGTACCTCTTACGGCCACGATGCCCCGACGATACACCGAGAATACGGCTCGTTAGTTCCTTACGTGCATTTAATGAACCGGATTCAATGGAGAGTATGGTTTCGAGGGAGGTTTTACGTTTTATTTTCATCGTTGATCATCCTAATCGTAGTTCTTACAGCAAATGGAATTGCTTTTAACGTTATGCTTATCATAGTACTTCGCATATTTTATTTGCATTGTTTTCGTATTTTGACTTAGGTGTCATGGTAAGTTTGTGGAGAACCTACGGTTTAAAGTGGATGTAGAATCACCGGGGCTCCTATATGCTGAGTGATAATTTAGGAAAAAATATCTAGGGAGTTTTCTTATTGTAAAATTATTCAGAATTCAAATCTAAACGAGAGGCCTACCAGGAAGAGATTCCTTTAAGGGTCTGATTAAGAATGTCCGTTTCTACTTCCCGCCTCTCTGATGTTTTCTTTAGAATTCTTGGGCTTTAACTTCGATAGTTGTTTCGTCTGGAACCCACTGTTTTAGGTGGGTTATCAATCACCCATATTATAATATATTAAATGACAATTTAGGAAAAATTATCTCACAAAAGAATTCTCAGTGATACAAATTCGAACTCGCCCCGCACTCTTTATACAGAAGCTAGCATACGTTATCTTTCTAAGGCACAAATATAATTAAACATTTTTTATTCTCGATTATTATTCATTTGGAATACTTTATCGCTACAATTATCAAGGCAGTCAAATCACTGGTCTCCAAATCTTTATAAAAATTCGCCAAACTTATGGAGGCGTCATACAGTTAATTATGTTCATTTTGTAAAGCATAAGTTCCTTAATTAATCATATTTTTCACGTAATGTTTCCCCTTTTTCCAAAGTACTTATTTAACATATTTAACACTAGATTTACAGGCGTTAAATCTTTTATACTTAAATATATTAAATAAGTCCTTTGAAAGAAGAGGGATCAACCGGCAAAGAAGATGATCGGATAGATAATTTGTGTATTATAAGATACATGTGAAATATCTACTGTACCATTTTTCTATGGATTTAAGAACTGTTTATAAAGAAATAAGAATCCTTCAATTTGACGGGTTCAGTGGATCTAGTGTTAAATGTAATAGATTTAACGCTGGAGGCTCTGGTGTTGACGATCAACGATAACATTACGATATAAAATAGAAAAAGGTGGGACTTCCTTTTGCATGGATTTTAGCCAAGAATTCGATCTACAATGTTGGCGAGTTTTACGCACTCTCGGCTGAGAATACGAACTCGATTGGCCCTCTACCAACTTGAGATACCTTCGCTAGGTTTACAAGCTCTTCTGATCGATTTTACTGGCGGAAGCGCTTTCCGTGCGCATAACCAAGAGCTATGCCATCCTACGAGCGGTGGATGCAAAGAAAGTGAATTTCGATGAAACGACATCTTATTCCGGCTTTCGTTTATTTCGACATCGGGAATCTGATCTAACGTCGTTATTTTTGGAGGTTTAGAGGAGTATACATCCGTGTGGATGTCGATACCAGGACGCTTGGAATAGAATGGGTCATCGGAATCAGTTTCTCGATTGTGTCTCTTAACACGTTCAGTGCCATACTATTATTGGAAATATTGGACCTCCATGCAATTTTCATTTGTCCGTATTCCTTTATTCTAATTTCGTGTCTTCATTCTTTGTCAGGTTATGTCAAGTGGTAGCAAGTGACTCATGTATGCGTTTGGACAAACAACATTATCGTAGCTTATCGACGCTTACCTAGTTAGAGTTAAGTTATTGAAATGTTCTTGCGTAAATAGTAAGTTATAGTTTTTGCGTTTTAACCTTCTAAATGTCCGATGTAAAGGCAGCTCTCGATCACGCAACAAGCTATTCTTTCCCAACATTCCAAAAAGTCTTCGTTAGTAAGGAGTTACAAAGGTAAGATACTCATTCAAGAAATTCTCTAAGACGGCTTACGTTCTTTACTTATCAAACTTTCAACTATAAATTAACTATAAGTTATCTCTAAGTTAACATCTAATTACACTTAAACGAATATCCACGGTACACCTATAACAAAAGAGTCTCCTCGGATATCAAAAGTATTTTTATATATCAACACTTCAAACATATTATACATTATAATTTCACCGTCCTCTTCTCAAATTCCACGAAAACCTGAGAAACGAAACTTCCCCGCCTCAGACCGTCCCGATAGCAAGTCTCGCTCGGTTCACGAAGAAGTCATCGTAACTTTTGCATTTTCCATTTATTGCAAACCTGCACCAACCCTCTTCTACTCTTCAGAATAACAAGAAGACACGGTATTCCCTCGGCAAGTATCCTCGAGTACGAAAAGTGGCGTGTTTCTCCTGTTCTTGCTCGAAGAGAAGCAAGGCTTTCCTCGTTCTCCTCTCCATAACGACGATTGTTAGCAGAAACGTGCGGCAGCGGAGTTCTTAAGGCGATTATGATTTAATGCGATTAAAGGCCAGTTCGATTGTCTGGAAAGTTGCGAAACGTAGAAACGATGGCGGTCAAGTGGACCGCCGTTAGATTTCGTTGTTACTGGCACGAGTTTCCGGGAGGGAACGTTATCTTTCGCATTTTTTTCCATCCCGATAGGATGAACATGGTGGGCCAACGCTGCCGTGACTATGAGATTGTCCTATTTAAAAAGCAGCCGCAGTCATAAAGGCGACACTTTGTTGGGGAAATTCGCTGCGCAGGAAATTTTATATCGGGAGTTTACCGTTTGTGAAATTTCGCTTTTAGAATTAACCTCGAATTGCTGCCGGGAAAGAGCAATGTATTTTTTTCAAAATTTGTTGGCCTCTGCTTTGCATGTTTTTCTTTGAAGTGTTTTTAATTGAAGTTTGCACAATTAAAACGGAATTCAGTGTTGATTTGGAGAATGACTATTTGTAGATTTTTGGCGCGTTTAATTGATATGATCAATTTCTTGAACGCGTACTGATTTAGGTGAGCGTAGAATCATTCAAGTTGTGATAATTATATCAAATGAAAATTTAATTCTCACTAATTAGGAGTTCGATCCTTTAAGCTCATATCCGACCGTAGCATCTGAGAGTGATTCTTTCATTGCACGTTAATTTTGTGTTTCAAATCCCGAAGGAACCTCGGAGGATAAGTTCGTAGCTTCGCTTTCATTTAATTTCCGCATTTTTCAGTCGGCCAATTATAACGTAACTCTTCTAGCGCAGTGTTTTTATTTTTTTTTTTCACGTCTTCGCAAAGGCTCATGAAATATTTATGAGAACGCGGAGCTTAGTCACTTATGATAATTAAATCCACGACACTCAGATTGGATATTAATTAAATGAGGAACAAGCGCTACGTCGGTGCTTATCACCACGTTGTTTATCACCGCGTTGTTAACGTCTGCCCTGAGGGAAATTTGTTTTTCATGGGAAAATATCAGAATGCTTTATAATGCATAGCCTGTCCTGAAATTTTTCGGTTAAACCGGGATATTCGTCAAACATTTCATCCTTGTCGAGCATGGAAATACAAAGACGAGATTACGTATATTCTCTGCATTGGTAATTACCATTCAACCTGCATCGTTTCGTCATTAAATGCACTTCGATCGCAGAATAATCGGATCGCGACCTGTTACGCTCGTAATAAACGTACAATGAAGTCACGAAAGAATTCGTGGAACTTAACGTCGAGTAACTTTGCGGGAAATAAAAATGGCACGCTCTTACAAAGTTTCGCCGTAACTTCCGCGAACGTATTCTGCAAAGTGACAGTGTTAAAACGTCCGAACATTAATTTCTCTTTCGTAATAAGGTGACGCACACCCGAGCACTTTGCAGAAGTACCGACATTTTTCGTCGCTTCGTACTTTCGCGCATTACTATGAAACGGTCGTTCGTAGTGAAAGAAGAATTTGCAATGGCAAGATCTCAAGGAACTTTTATGTCCTCGCGGTTTCTGTGAATTTGTAAATGTCAGTTTGTACTCGGTGAACAGAAGTTGTTAGATCGTCGACATAATCGTGAAAACTACTCCTAACAATTCATATTATTCGTCACATTAAACTTCGTACAATTCCGAGGCATAATATATTCAACGAACCATCTAGAAGAAAATGAAACGTCCAGGTATTCCGATCTCTGCAAATTACATTTACAAAGAGCCAAACTCATCGCTGTACGTTTTCCGCTCAAACGAGCACAGTTAGCAAATTTTCCATCCTAAAATCACCGTGATTTTCGCAAACGAACGTCGCAATTTTAGCGGAAGCACGCGGCGAAGATAGGGCACGCAGTTGTATTTTTCACGAGAGAATGCACGCAGAAAGAGGAGAAAGAGACGGGATAGAGAAGGGAAAGGGAAGAAAAAGAGAGGAGAACGAGGAGGAGGATGAAAGTGGGACAATGGTGCGTCGTTTTCATGCCAGTCCATGCTCTGACGAATTAATGGGGAGGGAAGAAAAACCGTGGGGGTTGGGAGCACCATCAATTTTGGCCCCGCGGGAAAACGAGTTCTGATTCAGCCGCGGCTGCACCGTCGCCGTCGACGACTGTTCCTTCGAATTTCCCGCCATTTGTCTGGATAGAGTACGTTTACTCTGTACACTTCGTGCGAGTTATTTCGGAAAAAAAATACGACTCCACTGAACTGCACCGTGTGAATTAACGATCGCCATTTTCGAAACGGCCGTTCCTTCTCATTCGTGTTTATGGCAACTCGATTGATAATTTAACGCTCTCGCTGTTGCCAAACTGCAGGATTCGTTGAATACGGAAATTTCTGAATGAAACATCGAACAAGGGTTGATGATTTTGCCGGAATTTTTTATTAGGATTAAAGTCTACAATTTGATACGTAACAAGCGATAAATTACACCGGGAATGCGGTAATTACAAGAGGGAATATTTTATTCGGTGGAACTTAATAAATTATCACATTCGACTGGTTCGCCACATGGCACTCTTGGCCAGTGATAAAATTAGATTAATCATAATATTCAGGCTCTAATTAATCCGTTTTATGAAATATCACCCTTTACTGTCACGTTGGAATGAAAATTTGTGGAACGTCAGAGAAAAAAAAAGAGGAAGATCACCCTGACCACCGAATTCCCTGACGTCCTTTGCGGGAACGCGATAAAAATTTGCCGATGAAAAGGAAAATGAACGTCAGCCTCGACAAATATGTCGACGAAATGTTAAAAAAAAAAATCATCGACGATATAAATGATATCGTTCGAGATCGCACAGTTGATCGAAGCGAGCACCAAGTCAATTGGAGTGACGGTTCGTTATCCGCAAAACGATTTTCCTCTTTGACGATGCCGTCGACGGGAAGCATCGTCTCGAATCGCGCCCCGATCTCATCGATTCTCAGTTGAAAACGCAATTTGAAAGCGTCCATTGATATAGTTAATCGCGTAGAATCAACACCTTCCCCGATTTAGATTACCGGTACCCTGGAAATTGAGGGGTCCCCCGGTGAAACCCAATCCCGCGGCCGATAACTCCAACCGTGCCGGAAGAAACGGCAAGTCCCCGGGTTCAAAATCGATTGGATAATTACGTTGAGCGACGTCCTTAATCGAGAGGAGAGTTATATCTTTCGGTACTACGGCACAGGCCGCGACCAGGATCGTGGAAAACCGAGGAAAAGCGTGAAAAGTAACGGCATATTAGGCGGTTTCTTTGTTCCCTTTGGTTCTTGCAATCTCTACGACGATGATGAGGAAGAAGGAGGATGAGGTGGAAGATGAGGAGGAAGACGAGGATGAAGACGCGGAGAAAGAAGCGCAGGAGGATGAGGAGGATGGCCCTCGATTATTTAAGGAACTGCGCTCTGCCACCGTTTCAAATGGTACCTTCTTTCCTAGAGGATTATCCAAGAAAATTCTTATTTATGATCCTGACGCTGGGAAGCAATCTTCTTCTTCTTCTTCGTCGTTCCCAGCCGGTCGGACTCGGTGAGAAGCAATCTTTTCTTCCTTTCTGGAAACTCCGAGCGAGTAGTAATCTTTCTTCTCAAAGTGTCTGCACGGTTCCTTCATACCCGACGAGATCACTTTGGCTCTTCATTTCTGGGCTCGGTTCGTCCGAAAAGGGTGCGACTGCAGCGAACCAACCGGGGCGGGTTTGGACCGTCGTTGTGGAGACAGTAATATTACGGGACTTGTGTTCGTATTCGTCGAATTATCCTCCTTTTTTTGCATTCATATTTTCTCAATTTCCATTGGAAGTATAAAGAATGAGGGCTTAAGACTATCTCAATGACCGGCAACTGTTGTCGATTGTAAATTTTCAAGTTTCTCCTAAGATACATTAGCAATCAACGAACTCATATTCACTCTCTGATTCAATTCACCCTTTCGACACGAGTATGTCTTTTGCCACTCTATTTTGCAATCACTGTACAAATTCTTGAACACAGAGGACTTAGTATTCAGAATTTTGTAACGCAGGCCAAATAGCGTTACATTCAGAACAACGATGATAAAAATCGAAAATAATTATAACAAAGGACATCGGAAACCGTAGAAATAATAAAACTGCTTATTTTTATTAACTCCTTGCCCTACAATAACGAGAGACACTCGTAATGCGATGAATGGGATAGGAAAATTTCAAGTTTTGCAAAACCTATGAAATTGAAAGTATTACTGAGACGCGACGCGATAATATTATTCCTGTAATATTAATATTACATTCAATTATACGATATATCAAGAATCACTACTCAATTTTTATTTTAGCAATTAAATTCTGAGTTATTGCGGTGGCAGCTACAAAACAAACCGTAGGGCAAGAGGTTAACACTAGAACTACCAAACCAGTCAAAATGACTGGTACACAATTTTTTCCAAAAATTCTCCAAGTTTATAGGACAGTCATAGAATAAATATTCTACGTCCATCTCAAAAAACATAATTCACCGAATCAGTCATCTTTTCCGCCCCTTGATTCCTCTTTTTTCAAAGTATTCATTTAATCTATTGAAATTAATAGATTTAACGCCGGTAGTTCTAGCGTTAAGGTGTAAAACAACGTAAAACAACGTCTTTTGACTACGACCCACAAGTAGAGCAGAGCAAGCGTCTGACCAATGGCTGACCATAGTTACCGATAGGATAATCGTGAAAATAGTGATCACAATTATCCGAATGACCACGACAAAATCTCTGCTCTCCCTGACACCGTATCCCTATAACCTTATTTAATCTATGACGCAGAAAACGAACAGGTCGTGACGCCCACATTGCGTCATCGGGTTCGTCCGTGTTCACCTCCTTGGCTCTCGATCGACGCTCGAGAAAATTCTCCTTGAAATATAAAACTGTTCGGGCCATCCTCCGGCAGAATGTCAAGAACGAAGTTGACGTATTAAAGCGTCCCACGAAATTATAGATCGTATGCATCCCGCTATCTCGGAAGTCTCCAGGAAAACGTTAAACATCTCATTTACATATTCCACTGCGCCAAGTAGTATACGAGTCCGCCTCACTCCCGGGTATTAAAGGGGCATCATTGATTATCCATGAAAGTTGTAGATAAGTCCGCGTTGTTGTAACAGCCCCCTTCGAACGTCCCATGACTTGACGTTCATGAATAGTTCATGTACCTATAATCCTCATGGAACACCCAAAGCAGGATGTTTCGCATTAACGAATATGTATTCAGGCTTAATGAATCGACAAGACGTCGAAATTGCATCAACGTAGGGGATCGTTTGTCTTGAAATATCGTCCATCGTCGATATTGGGACGTACGGTGAGAAATATGATGGGAAACATAACGATGAAAATTCGAGTTATCGACTGGTATCGGCGTATAATATTAATCGTCCCTAATTGCACCGCCGGACGGCCGATGTCTATGCATTTAATTAATTTCCTTCGCGATGCGGCCACGTCATCGGCCAGAAATTACATTAGACCGGTGTAGAAAGTAGATTATTACCACGATGTTCCATCAATCGATAAAAGATTTGCAGAGTTCTCAGATTTCTGCAAAGGTCATACATGCGGTTCAACGAATGACTTTCGGAATTTGCGATAGTTCGAGCTCCTCCCATTAGGGATTTCCGTGTCCTCTGTATTTTAGGGCGAAACAGGAAAGGAACGTTAGGACGAAAGAAACCCGGTAAAACGAAGGTTCCACGGCTGCGAAAAGGCAACCAAGCAAAATATTTGTTCCTTCCTGGCAGTCTTGAAAAATGATCCGTTGCAACAAATTCGAACTTCCTCTCTTTCCACCTTTTCTTCCTTTCTCGTTTCTTCCCTCATCCATCCTTCTTACGTTGGTGGTGTGCACGTACCAAGTGGATTAATTTCTTCGAGATGAATTTCACGAAAAATTAATGGCTCGGTAAGCGGATCTCGTTAATCGCGATGCTTTGTACTCGCCTACTACACTCCCCCTGGTGCAGATGCATCTTACCGGTAATTTGCTGCACGCCGTGAGAACGAACGATCCGACGGTAAAGTCTTATTTGTCTCAATTTAAACCGAGTGTCTTCCTCGTCTCGATTCAACCCGCTGCACATCCGGCGATCGGTTAAAGTCGTTTCGCTCGACGGGGGATTTTATTAAAACAACGTTTCCCAACGGATCGTCGAGGGCTCGTTTGCTGTCAAACGGATAAGAACGAACGGGGGACAAATTGGCGGAAGATAAAAAATTTCACAGCGCGTAAACGTAATGCGTGTTTCGTATCTGCGAGCTTACTTTTTTTTTACCGTGTTCCAATAGAACGTTATTGTATTTAATGTTGACATAGAGGGAGTATATTGTTTTCCGATATATTTGTCAATACACTTTAATCATATTTTTTACTTATATTTACAGTTCACGTTGAATTCCGCGAATTCTCGATGAAACGTTTCACAGTCAGTTAGAACGTGATTCGAGCTTTGTACGCGTGCTGTGTATTCTTCGTTTTATTTTTCCTCTCTCGTGCAATTCGTTCAGTTTTGTGGAAGAATGTTTCAGGATGCTCTATTTTGCATAATTGTTAAAAGCGTGGTACCATTTTTTTGGAAAATTGCATTGAATTAGAACGATTTAGGCCAGAAGCCCGGTAGATACTTTTCGTGTCTAATCGACAACGTCCTTTACTACTTAACGCTCCTACGTTTGCTTTTTCAAGTTTGGGCTTTAACTTCTATAGTTATTTTGCCTCGATCCTTCAATATTAGCTAATTTTTTATTCATGAGGCTCTAATATATTGAATAATGATTAGGAAAAAAAATATTTGGAGTTTACCAATTAGAAATATGGGTCTTTGACACTATATCCAACTTAGTATTACTCTCCGACGATTCACCGTCTTCTCAAAGTTTGAATATGAAATTAGCCACGGTATAAAATACGCATATTACCCAAATAACGAACAAATTTCATTTTAAACATAGTAGACACCCCCAAAAAACGAATATCAACGAAAATAATCAATTCTCCAATCTGGCTCGCTCTAGATTCCCCTTCAGTCTAGATATCCCTCAAGCCTCTAATCGCACCAACGATTTCCTCCACAAAATATTTTAGCAAATTTAATATAACCCTTTTAGCAAATTTTTCGACAGAAACAACGAATTATCAAAACCCGCGACATTGAAACGCAAGAACAAACCATGAAGAGTCGATGATACGCGCATTCACGTTTCCGATAGAGCATCCTTAATGCACGTTTATTTGTCGCCTGGTTGAATGGAATTCTTCGATTATTCGTCTCCAATCCCGTCTCCCTTGCGTCGCTCTTTGTTACCATAATCCACTCGACAAGGAAAAGCTCAGAAGGATGCGGCAACACGTTATTGCACTCGTCGTGAACGCGCCCGCTGAATATTCCGTCGGATCGTTCGCCGATCAGAAGCTTTCTTCTCCATCCACGGTTCTCCGGTTTCCCGGATGCTCGCATGGTTCCCTGGAAATCCTTGCTGCAAGCTGTAACCCATTCTATCCGTTCCATCTACCTGCATATCCTATCGCCGTATGGATTTTTATTTTTGCATTCCCCGGTTCGCGAACGTCGGAAACTTCGCGAGACCTCTTTTCAAGGCTGAACAATTCACAGTTTCCGGAAGCACGGGACCGTGAGACGTTTCAACGGGTAATTACAAAGGTGAAATTACTCGACGATGAAATTCCATTCGCGATGGAAGGATGGAGAGGCGATTCTTAAATTTCAAAGTGGAGAATCCGTCGTTATCGAATCACCGAGCATTTTGAAGAGACGGAGGCAGAGAGGGAGAGTCTTTTAAGAGGCATGACGGAGATCTTGGTAAAAGGGGCGAAATTACGCGGGGCGTTTAATCGGATAGCCGTAGCTTCTTTATTTTTATTCGCTCTTCTTCGGGGGGTGAGTTACGGGCGGTTGAAAATGGATAGGACAGGTTGCAAAAATGAAATCGATACGCATTCAGGTATCGGATCGTCGAATTCAATGCGTAATACGGTTGACGGAGAGAAAGGGAGAGAGCTGCAATCGTATCGCAGGGGGATGAAAATCGCACGAGCGAGAGACCTTTTGTCGGTCCGCGAGGAGACTAAATAACGTTAGCGGAGTCGGTCGAAGGCGACTGATAAAAGGCAACGAAAGCACAAAAACTGGAAACGAATCGAACGAGAAAGCAAAGGAGGGGTGCAGGAGAGAGGGAGAACATTGGGGCAATGTATTTACTGGATGTGACAGCCCGAGCGCCAGGATAATCCGCCCTTTGCTCTTTTTCTTTATCCTATTCTGTCTTTCTCTCTCACTCTACTACCCTCTTTTTCTTACTTCCCCTTTTTTGTCCATTCGACGGATAAAGCTATACGAAAGACAATTCCAGATATTTAGGTTCCCCGCGAATTCGAAAAACCACGGAAATTCGTCCTCACTTGGACTCCAAAATCAACTCAAAGTAAATTCGTAGAAAATACTTGAAAAGGGGATGCAGAATTTCCCTCGGATGACGTTGATTTGGATAATTGAGAGGATGAAGGTGTTTCGAGGTGGTTGGCAACGATCGAGCATTACCGTGAAAGAGCCGTGTTATTTTTCAACAGGCCTGCATTATTTTTATTTCGCTAGAAAATCGACGATTTTCTTCTATCTTCTTCGAGATATCGCAGGCGCAGGGTCAAATTGAATTGCCAGAACCTCAATGGACTTTTAAAGGCTCGACGGACTTAGACGGACTTTCCAAGGATGGTTTCAGCCACGGAAAAAGTTTCGCTATGCGTTTAATAAGAAATTTCCGTACATAATCTTTCCCAAGGCTTTCTCCGCCGTGAGAAAAAAGAAGTGGAGTCTACACGATCGAAAGTTCAACGAGTACTTACGCTTTTCACAATCAAACTTGCACGATTTCGTCGAGTCCTCTCGGCTGAACCCCAAAAATTCCATTAGTCCGAGACTCGTATCGCGATGTATATTCCGTCGATTCGTGGGGAAAAAAATGAAACCTTGGGAAAATTGAATGGTTCGAACGGGAGAAAAGTAGAAATGGAAAAAAGGGATTGTGAAAAGTGATGGAAAAAAAGTAATCGAGGTAAGCGCCTGGAAATAGAAATAGAAATAGCAGAGTCAAAGATTGGTAGATGAGAAACAAATGGGAGAAACAGAGAAGTGAAGAGGAGGAGGAGGAACGTTGGAGTTGAAACGTGGAAATGAAAAATAAAAATAGCCGAGTCAAAGATTGGTGGATGAGGAACAAATGAGAGAAACGGAGAAGTAAAGAGAGGGAGGAGGAATGTTGGCGAGAAAGGAACAAAACGGACATTCACAAAGGTCGAACGAGGGTAAGGAGTAAACTGCGGAAATATAACGTGCGCATGTGAAACTGCCACCGTGTGCCGCGTTAAATTTACGTCCTTCCACCGACGATACCATTGTTGCTCAGCGAGCGTAGGTAAATAATGTCGTGGACTTGAAATCCAACCCCTTCGGCAGTCGCCATCGGCGCCACATTCTCGTTTTTGCAGAGGAGGACAGTACAATCGGGACGTAGATGAAAAAAAGTTCGGTTGTATCCGCATCGATGATAATGGAATATAAAGCGTGGAGTTAGTGCAGTTAATCGTTCGAAGTTCGAGGTAGTGATCTCTTCTGTGTTCTCTGTATTCCTTCGATTTGCTTCCATTTCTCTTTATTCATGTTCTATCGAATTGTAATTCGACGTATCGAGTACAATTGTTGGCGCGTGACGAGAGTTACACTCTTTTCTGGAATGATGTTTCCCGGAGAGAATAAGTTTTCGTTTTATTTGTCCCTTTTTGCAGATGTCTTGATTCATATGTTTGTTATGGGAGTACAATTATACTAGGTTTTGTAAATTTGTGGAGGTTGTTGCTGCAGGTTTGGTGTTATAGACTTGAATTGCAGCTGGGTGGATACAATTCAAATTCTTATTATCTTTGGATGATATTTGCCTAACCTAAGTTATCATTTAATTCCTCGGAGCATAATGAATTAAATATAATTCCAATATCCGTTAGTATTATATTTTCTATCCACCTTGGAAGATTCCAATGCAACTGAAAAACAACAAATTTCCATCGTCTGGAAATTATAATCTCAAATAAAAAAACTTCCAAATATGGGAAGTAATGTTAAAAACAATCGAGATTCTTCCAGAAATGTGTCAGAATCGCCTCGGGGATGGTGTGAAAAATAAATAAACTTTAATTATACCTGCTCACGTAACGCAGCCACGACACTCGTAATTACTCCCATCTAGAGTGTAATTAAAAGATATACACCTACCGTATACAAATATAAAGCTCTCAACACGCTATTCGCCGCACGAAAGTCTATCTCCCGGGTAGCATTTAGCGCGGGTCTCTCGAGGGAAGAGAAAAGCTCGTGTATCAAAAAAGTTTTCGGTGGCACGGTGTGCCGCGGTGTTTGTTTGTACTTGCAGGGAGTTAAGCTCGCTTGGCCGATTCTCACGTCTGATCGGGCAGCTACGTTACTTGGGGAACCAAGTAATCGAATGGTTAAGCCTGCTGCACGAAAGAGTCGAAAGGCGTTGCCGAAACGACGTCAGCCTTTGAGATAGCTTACAAGTGATCGTTTTTTTCTGAGACTTCTAAAAGATTTTTCTTTAATTAGTGCTCAATCCTAATTTTTTAATGTCATTTAAATACTTCCTTAACCCTTTGAGGACTAGCGACGCATGTACGCGGCCTGAGAAAAAATTTAATTATAGTTTATAGCCGCTTGTATATACAGTTAGAGTTGAAAAATTGAAATACAACCGTTGAAATATGATTAAACAAGTAATAATTCATAATGTATATGGTTTAACAGTATAACTTGCTGATAAAAAGGTGCTTTTGGATCGCAAAATGAATGGCTGTCTCTCAATATTGAAAAATGTCTCCGTCCGCAAAGGGTTAATGGCGTATTAACAGTAACCGTACCGGTACTTCATGTTTACCTATTCTCACCGTAACGGATCATTCAACCGATTGCAAAATAACGTTAACCATTACCAGTCGCTAGATTTTCATACGTGATTCTCACTAGGTTGTAGCTGGTTTCGGTAAACATGCGAAAAATCTTTAGTATTGTAAGAACAACAGTTTCGTTAGAAATTATTTATTGTTTAAAGGGGTATTTTTGAAGGTGTTAAATATACTGAATAAGTACTTTGGAAACATAGGAATGAAGAAGTGAAGGAGATGATCAGTTAAGTAATGTTGTTTTATGCGGTGGAAGTGGAATATTTACTGTATGGCTCGCCTATCAGTTGGAGAATTTATAGAAAAAATTTGAACCGGTCATTTATAACGCTCTGGTAGTTTTAATATTAACAAATATGCTGTGGAAGACATATAAAACCGTAGGTCCCAGGGGAAATGATCATACTAGTTAAAATTGAGAAATACGAGATGATACGTCACGAATGCGGGAAGTAGAAAAGGGCGCTCGTGGTCAGACGCAGAGAAACTACGATGATTTCTCACGTTGACTTTAATTCTTTACGGTTTTGTAACGGAAATCATCCGACTCGACTTAAAGAACTCTTTTTTTAGAGATGCCTTCCGATCCATCCGTAGTATATTAATATTGTCAGTTGCAAAATCAAGGACATTCTAATTACCGAAAGACGTGAAGGATGTGTTTCGTATTTCGTCGATTGCGAAATATATACGCCGATCGTCCAGATTCCGTTCGATTTCACCGACAAGCATTCTCAAAGAGAAGCGAGAAGAAACGACAGAAAGGGGGACGATCGGTCCAAGTGTTTGTACGCTTTCGAAGAATTTTCGACACTCGATTTCGTTGGTTTTTGTTACAAGTGTTCCACAGGGGGGAAATGGGGGGAGGGTACGTTGCTGGTACTTATAGGGTTCTCGGATTTCAAGAGCCCTTAAGTCTCGTCGACTAGAGTGCAATCGTGCTCGAGAGGCCATTTTGATTACGCCAGTAAACTTCTTAAAAGCTTTAATCCGCTTCTTCGCCGATAGAGATTTCGTCGCAACTTTCATCCTGGACTCGGCACGTACTTTAATATGCTTAAACGATGCGACGTTTGGAAACTATTTCTCGATACTTAAAGTCTCTGAAAGAAGTCATCGTTCGTGTCCCTTTAGTCCTCTCGTTAGCGTTTCATTTCGTCTCTGGTTTATCACGAAGGAACACTCCTTTGCCAGGATATCGAGGCAGAATAATTCGCCAGTAAGCACGAAACACGATTCGAAGATCTCTCGTAAAGTTAAAGTCGATATCTTCCATATCGGTCATCGTTCTTCAAATTAATTCTTCTCTTCTCTTAATTCTCTTCTTCTCTTATCTTTGTATTCTCACTAAATATTTTATAAGCCGTTGTGGGTCAGTCGGATGGAAAAATTGAATATAGTCCTCGTTAACGTTGAAATTAGAAGGAAAATTGAGAGAAAGAACTCGAACCGGGAGAGATAAATTGGATCGCGAAAGTTTAAGAGATAATCCACCGCCAAGATCTCGCAGTTCAGTGGAATATTTTTTCCTTTCTCTGTGTTTCACTGTGAACTATAGGTATAAACGAAATATAATAAAACGAAGTTATTTAAATTCTTCGGTGCATCCAAGTTATAAGGACGAGAGGTATCTTTTCTCTATAATTCCACCGAGTATACATTCCAGCGGGGTAACTTTCAACGTCGTGCAGAATTCTTAAAGCTTACCCCTGCATTTCGCGATTCATCTATGAAAATACTCATCGTTAGCACGTTTTCCGTGCATTATCGCACATACGTTTCGCTGTTTGCCCGACGAAACGACTAACCGTTGGGTTAAAATACGCGACCTAAAGCGAGATGGAAAATTGCGGGGAAAACTGTGGGAAAAACGCGGGAAAATGACGTCAACTATTTTTTGTTTCTTTTTTGGATATATATTTCTTGGCCGAGGCAGCGCAATTTGTAGACAATTCCGGAAGGTAATTCGCAACGGAGCGCACGTACGGCATCCCGGTACGTGGATGATGAAATCGCGACTGGGTTTTTAAGTAAAAATGCATATCAAATATTTCCACGATGCGATTTCCATAAAGTTGCGATAACAAAACACGTTTTTAGCGGGATTCAAGGCTTCGAAATGCCTGCGATCAAATCACGACGGCTGTTGAATTTTCTTCGGTGATTTTTCGCAAAGTTTGCTAGTAAAGATTATTTATACTACCTTAATAGAATGTGGTAAAAATTTATTGAGACCGTTACGATAAACTTGTGTATCAATTAAACAAAAATTACTGCCAAGTGTTAAATACGATACACTGCACCACAAGCTTAGAACAGTGAGAAAACTTTGCCCCAGAAGATATCAGAGTTACAACAATCGTCTCCTCGACATTCAACTTTTGCCTCCACGTAGCATCGTTCCGAAAACCTCGTGCGATCGATTCTGTATTACAGCACAATGTAGAAACATCTAGAAAGTGTATTTCAAACCGAAGAAAACAATCCCCCGCTCGAACTCTCAGTGCGATTAATTCAAAGTCAATTAATTCTCCACCCCTTGAACCATTGTCCGGAAAAAGTAGCACAACTCGTATCCACGTTGCGGTGAAATGCGAGGAATATTTTTAATAAATGCGTTACTCGCTTGAACCGAGGTTCGCTTCAGGATGCACCCTGAATGCATCTCCTCCGTAATGTCTGACTCGCGTACAGAATTGTAAAAAAGAAGAAGATCCTGGAAGCGGATGGAGAGCAAAGGGGATGGAAAAAAAAGAGAAAACACGTAGCGATGGCGCGTAACGGAAAATCCAACGGGAAACCGTGGAATGTAAGTTAGGAAAGTGTTCTTGGTCACCGGTGAATACGAAGGTGGAAGAGAGAGATAATGAGAGCACGGGGTAAGAGAAGGGGTGAATATGTTGATGGGGTTGAATGCTCGTAGAAATGAACGCCGAGTTGCCGCGTGCCGACGCATAGTGGGACATTCTTGCCGATGGGAAGAGACTTCGCCGAGGAAGCGAATTACATCATGGATTATTTGCTTTGATAAGAGCTCCGAGTGCGTGGCAATGGAAATTAGGTGAATGCAGCGGAGTTTCGAGATTGGAGAACGGCGACGACGCGAATTGACGTGAAAGTAAGTAGACTAATAAATCACCGACGGTGTATTTGTAGCGTCGGGTGGAGATAGGTTTCTCGTGGGGTTTGTTCATTCAGTGGGGTGAACTATGAGAGTTTCGACTGTGGACGCAGGAGAATTTGAGATGGGTGAAGTGGTAACGGGGATGAATGATTTATTCATTAATTCTCAAATTTCTTGTCAGTTAAGTAAAATTAATTTGTAACGTTCGTAAACAGAATATTCGTAAAGATTAAAGATCAAAAAGGGTTAACCCTCTGGCTCCTAGTCGATACGAAGTAATTATTAGACAAGAAATTCTGTAGAAATGAGCACATTTCTTCTCTACAATTTTTATCTAACTGCAGCGACGGCGAGGAAGGAAAGTAAAAAGAACCGAAATAAGAGGAATCCCAGAAGACATTCCAAACATGAGTTTTACTCGTTGAATAGCGTTTTACTTTGCGACCCTTCTACAGGGATTACGAGCCACGATGATATTTGGGGGCAGGTGGGAATCACTCGGAAGTTTTAAGGACGTAAGGGAGCGATTATTCGGCGCGTTCGCTCGTCGAGCGGAAGTCCTCTTCTAGCTGAGCATACATTATGGAAATTTCGTCTAGTCTTAAAATACGATATTAAGGTCGAAGATTCCACGAAAGAAAACGCTTTCCGGCTACTCTTAAAACTAATTCCTTTCTCACTGTTTTCAAATTACTTTTCCACGCCCCGTGGGAGCCGCGGTACTTCCGCGCCCCGATTAATTGGTCCAATAACGGAAAGAATCTCCGAAGGAAAGATTCTCTATCCAAACGAGCGTGAATTTCACCCACGAGTTTTCCCAAAGTATCTAGCAATTAACAATTAAAAAGTCCAGAATGCTCATTGTCTGATCTATTTATCCTGATTGGAAGTTCTTATTCGCCATTAAGACGAAACTGCAGCCTCGTCGGGGGCCACTTACGCGTCCTCCCTCCGGGGAACCAATTTCCACGAGGGAACAGGAAGATTTAATTTCCTCGAAATATTGTTAGATACTTCCAGGTTAGCGGCACTTCTAACTTTCCTCATTAACCCCTAGCGCTCGGCCATTCGAAATTTATTTACTTAAACAAATTACCTTGTGTCTTCCGATATTCGGCTAGAGACGAATTCAAGTAGGATTCAACGAAATCTCAGAGGCTATTTAACACTAGAACTACCAAACCAGTCAAAATGACTGGTACACAATTTTTTCCAAAAATTCTTCAAGATTATAGAAGAGTCATAGAATCGATATTCTACGTCCATCTCATAAACCTCAAATTACCGAATCGATCATCTTTTCCACCTCTGAATTCCCCTGTTTTCAAAGTACTTATTTAATATATTTAAATATAACAGATTTACCGCCGGTAGTTCTAGTGTTAGAATCTGCGAAAGTTCATGAAAAACTACTGATACGTTTTACAAGAGAAAAGAACGCGTTAACGTATCATCGAGCGTGAAATTCTCGCTTAAGAATATCTCGCGGGGATTTTCTTATCCTCGATTCTTACTTTGGAAGTTTCCTTCGTCAGGGAAGACATTTCGCAAGCACGACGAAACGGTCCTTCGATCTTTCTACGTTCGATCGTCGATTATCGAGAACCATGGCGAAAAGTCGTACGATCGGAAGAAAGAAAGCCAAGAAGCATGTACGAGAAGCGATAAGGAATCCGAGCGGACCCATTGAAACCTCTGACCCGGTATGTCGACCAATCTTTCGGCTACGTGCTTCTTGTTCTTTCTTTTTCTACTTTCTCCTTTCTTTCTGTCTCTCTCCTCTGTTTTCCCCTCTTGTTCTTTCTCCTTCTCTCACTATCTCTCTCTCTCTCATTCTATTTCTCTGTCGATTTCCCCGATGTTTCCTCCCTATATCGTAAAATAGTACGTCGAAAATCGTAACGTTAATCGAAAACGTCGAAACGCGGAAAAATGTTATTTGTATATCCCGGCAAGTTCGACCGCACGAACGGTAAACGAGCGAAAAATATCCCACGGGGAAACGTTCCGTAATAGCGGTGTTTTCGGCGACAGAATTTCCGGTTAAATCAAAGCAGATTCGCCGAGCGGAAGAGACGAGGGGTTGGAAAATGATCGGTTATCCGGGAACAGAATTAATTTGCCTAGCCGTGAAGGGGGAGAAAAATGATATTTGTAACGGAACGAGACGTTTCGCGAAATTACATCGGACAGAGAGATAAATCGTCGCGGAATACGACCGACCGCGTTAGATTCGCCAGCGTGGACAAATTACTTGCGAATTTCTACGTTTCGCCGCGGCGAATCAACCGGGACAAACTTTAACCGCGTTAAGTAGCGAGAATTTCTGGTCGGAACCGGGCTGAGTATTAATGGAAATTAGAAACGTACGAGTATCCTGAGCGAAAATACGAGGGAAATATGGGTGGAATTTTGCACAGGGAATTGATTCCTTCAATTTATCGTTCCGCGATATGTTTATCTTAGGAAGTTTGCAAGCTATCGTGTCAGGTTTGAAAGAAGAACGGCATGATATTGTGCTGGAAAAAATGTGATACTTAATACTTTCATTGCTGGAAATGTAACGCGAGTGTACTTCGATTTATGAGGATTATTCTTTGTACGAGATTTATGTTTACATTCGTAAGAATTGTGAGAATGAAGTATATTTGCGAAAAGAAATCATGCAAAAGAAGTACAGTATAAAATGGGGAAGGAGTGTAATAAATTCTGTGAAATACTCTGTCATTTTATATTCGTGGATTTACGGATTCTTAATGCCCTCTTTAATGAATTTTATGCGTGAAAAAGTGACTTCTAAGACATTCGAATATTATTCATTCGCATACGTCGCCTTTGGTAAGAATTGTATTGAATTAAACTCGATTAATAATTGTGAAATTTATTCAGCTGAGAATTTCGCGTCGTAGAAATGTATTCAGCAGTGAAATCTTTATGTAGCATTTTTCTTCATTCCTGCAGAATCGTCGTGCAATATACTCGTGGTTTATCCTTGGTAATGCGTTACTCCATAAAAAGACACGTACTTTCTTGCTTCTAGATTTTGCATATTCCAAAACAATCTTGGAAATCCTTGACATCTCTGATGCCGGTTAATCTTTCAGCATGGATCTCGCGAGATTATCCGAGACAAGAGGAGAGAGAGAATGATCGTAATATCAGGAGAAACCTGCGGCGAAGCGTGTAATTATCTCGTCACACGAAGGATATTCCGAAATAATGTGTATTATCGGCGTGATTGCGCTTTGCCGCAGCTGGAACGCCGAACATTAGCAATAGTAATTAATATTGTGTAATATCCAAATAGGATGAAATCGACGTTGCGGCGGAGGGATCGATTTGCAATATCTCTGGAGGTATCGGCTTAGAGGAGTGATATTGATCAAGTGTCGGTTATCTAATATCTGCATTTTCATCGTTCCAAAAGTATCGCGTATTCTCATTTCACAAAAATGAGATACAGCAATTTTCTTCGTCCAAGACCGTGTTCCTTTCGCCTCGTTAAAAGTCACTTAAATAATTTCTGCACCGGAAGATTCTACAGTAGCATTTTCCAAACTGTGATCGATCCAGTACAGGTCCATACAAAAAATCATAATAAGTTCTATTTAAGATAAATAATCTGATTTCTTATGAACCGATTTATCAAAGCCGCTTAGAAATTTTACAAAAAACACTGGTCCGCTGCCGAGAAAGTTTGGGAAACGCTGTGCTACAGTATTTTGCATTAACTCTTTGAGGCACGGCGGGATCAAAAGTGTCCCACTTTTTTGACGCGGGATATTTTTTGTCCCACCTCGAAAATTTATATTACTATAAAACTATAATATAACAAAGTATAACTTTGTTAATAAAATGAAACCAACTTTCAATCTTGTTCGATAAAAAAAAAGTAATGTGTGTTCAACATGCGTCATTTTATTTTTTAAATTCGCGTGCCTCAAAGAGTGAAGTTAAAAATAGCTTGTGGCAACTTGGCACTATATTATCGGAATAGGAAATACGAAAGCCCTTTATTTTTCAAAGTACATTCCTCGGATGAGAATATTCACCCGGTTAGATCTCATTTAGGTCCAGATTCCACGTACTACATCCCTCATACAAATCTCACCTGACGAAATCGCAAAAAAATGTCACGTACCTTTCCTCCGTGCAAGTACATACCATAAGTCCAGAACGGCAACCTTCTGTTTCGGCTTGTAAAAATTGCAAGTAGAAAAGGCAATCTCAGGCGGGCATCGGGAGTCCAAAGTAGAGTTAACGCCATAAGGACACGGCTCAGAGGCCGTCCTATATTTCTCTCCTCTTTTTCTCTCCTCCCGACCTTCTTTCCCGGCGCCAACTAAAAAGAAGAAGAAAATTGCGGCTTTCCACGACGTAACCCCGACGTACTGTCGCTTTCGCCACGAGTTCTCTTCCCTTCCTCGACTATTTCGTGAGCACGAAGTCGGTGGAAAGGGTCGTGGCGAAATTTCCGTCACGTACGTATACTCGATACTTGGATTTGCATATCGCGCCGGCTCGAATCGAAGAGCGCCGCGTGGATTAATTACCTAATGAAATCAGTCATGTTTTCCGAGCACGTAATTTTGCCGTTGGAAGGAGAAATAAAAATCTTGCGATCGGTCTGACGATAGCCGAAGGAAATAGTTTGATCGAGGTTAAGAAAAGGACACGCCGGAACAACCTGGCGCCATTTCCTTGGTACTCTTGAAACAAGTGTGTCGGTATTCGATTACGAGACGTTACGTGCCTGGAATATTTCCCTACTTGTACCGGATAAGAGAGGAAGTGCAAGCGATAGCCTCGAAAACTGGAAGCTTATATCGATATTCTCACGCACGGTTCAAGAGTCACGCGCCACTTTCATAGTTCCGTCTTCGCCGATTTCGATGGTCGACTTGTCGACCTGGAGGATTCAGGTAGCTTATCTCTTCTCTCTTTCTTCTTCTACCTTTCATCTACCTTCTCTCACCTGCCGTTTCAAATTTCTTGGATAATCCGTCCACAATTACTTCGTCTCTCTTCATCCGAATCATCCCACGAATCGTCCAATCTAACGCGCAACCTTCGACAATCGGATTTCGCTTTGGCCCCTTACTCGCCGCACACCGTTCTCCTCTGTTCGCTTCAATTTTCCCTCGTGAAATTTCGGTAATAGGAATGCCGTATTCCGAGGCGGATTATAATACGGGGTAATCGCCGGTTCGTTTACAGTGTACGAATGTAATTCGAGCCGAATGTAATACCCCGGTAAATCGCTTCGGAGGACTTTGCGGAATTTTCGTTCACGGATTTCGGTGGTTCGGTGTTATGGAAATTTTCTCCGTGGTAATCGAACAGCTACAGCGAGGGAATTGCGACAATTTTGGTGATAAGGTAGAGAGATAGAGTGCCTTGTAATTTCGAGTCTTTTAGGTTGCAGGAAGTTCGGCTGAAACGCCGAAGAATATAATTTACGAGCTCTCGAAAAGCGGCAGCTTTCGAACGAGATACTTGAGAGGGTCCTTCTAATAATACGAGCATTATTCTTCACGTTAATTCTTCTAAATCCAGGCGGATCAAAATAATTCGGGTTAAACCGCGCCTCCTCTTTCGCCGTCGTCTGAGCGTACCGATAAATCGTGTCCTGCCTCCGCCGTTGTACGTTCGATTTCAATATTTTTGCCGGGATGGCGAGTCGTAATTCACGTCTTTTTTTTAAACAAGAAAAATAAAAGAAAGGCGCATAAGGTCGTAAATTGACAGCAGAAACGAGAACGCTCAAGTTTTATGAACGATTCGTAATTCAATAGGTCTCAACATTCTAATTATTCTTGCAATCATTTTCGTTTTTATTTTTTCGGCTGTAATTGCTAAGGTCATTTCATTTAGAACCTACAATTTCACATGGATTCCGAGGTAATCGTAAATTAAATAATTATTTAAAAAAAATCATTTGCAGAGATTTCGAGTCTGACATTAGAGCTACCAGAGTTATATCTATTATATTTAAATATACTTAATAACTACTTTGGAAAAAAATATATCAAGAGCTGAAAAGGACGATCAATTAAGTAATTTAGATTTTATAACATAAACGTGGAATATCTACTGTACGATAATATGTATTGTAGTCTCCCATAAGCTTGGAGAATTTAAAAAAAATTAGGAACCAGTCATTTTGACCGCCTCGGTAGTTGAAGTGTTAACTCCATGATCATTAAAGCTTCACCGTCCCTAACACAGTTCCAAAATAATGAAAATGAAGAAAATACTCTTCTCGTTAAAAAGTCCACAAACTTGCACATAGACCGTTGGAGGTGCTCGCTCAACGACTCCTCGGTTCTCCCTTTGGATGTAAATCCGCGATTTTCCACGCTGTACGTTCGCGAATGGCAAGAAAATGTTTGTCGGCGTTGCAACGTCCCCCTGGAGAAAGAGACGCCGCGATCCGTGGAAAGGATCCGGATGAAGTTTGCTCTTGAAAGTTTGCGGAGAGTCTGCGGAGATGAATTCGGCTGTGGGTTCTCGAAAACGAAGAACAGTGGAGAGATGGGTAGATAGACGATAGGGCCGTGGAGGTTAGGAAGCCAAGAAGAAAGTGGAAAGGAGATAGACGAAGTGAGAAAGAGGGTGAGAGAAAGCCGTGATAGAGTGAGAGAAAGAAGAGAGCGGAAGGGGTGAAAAAGGAGAAGGAGTTACGACGGAAGGAAGAGACCGAGGGAAGAAGGAAGGAGCGCCCTCCTTCATTACCAGGTTCTTTCCCTTTCTGGGCAAAGGACGGCTTCGGGACGATCGATGCCGCCAACAGAACAAAACCCTAACCCTCCTCCACCTCCGCCACCTTTCCTTTCACCCTCTGCCTCTGCTCTCTCCCGGTACTTTCTCTTTCTCTCTCGCCCTTTTCCCTACTGTCTCTTACCCTTTCCCACTTCTCTCTCTCTCTCTCTCTCACTCGCCCTTTTACTTTTCGATCTCATTTTCTCATTTTCTCTCTCAACCTCCCCCCTTTCACTATCTCTCTTTCTTTTCTCTAGTTCTCCCCTTTCCCTCTGTTTTTCGCCTTTCTCCGTCTCTCTCTCTAGTTGTCTCTGTCTCTTCATTCCCTCTGTTTCTCTCTATGTCTCAGCCTTCCTCTTTCACCCTCTTCCCTCTCTCTCTCTCTCTCTCATTCTCTCAGAGAGAGTATGAGCAGCAGCTAGTGAAGCCGAGCCCAAGGCTGCGAGGTGGTCCGTATCTTATCGGGAACGAGGATCGATATATACAATTCCAGTGTTTCCGCCTTATCTGCGAATATACAGGCGAGGTCCTCGTGGACGAGTGTGTCCTGGAGGGCAGGTTGGACGTGGCAGGCTGGCCCCGGTCGAAAGAGATTGGAAGGCCGACGGTGACCTTGCTACACTTGTCACCGAACGTGATCGACGAGTTTCATTTAGTTCGAGCCACCACGATCGAGGGAATCCTCGATGTTCGGGCATGAATAAACACAAACGAGCATCGATTCTCCGTTCGCCGGAAAATCCCGCAGGAGAGTGCACGAGAGAGTCCGCGAATTTTCGTTTGGACGAAGAAGAATATCATGGAAGAAGACGAGAAACTGATTCTCGGGACGGGGTACGAAAAGGAAGGAGGAAAATAGCGTGGCGATCGATGAAACGAAAATAGGAAAATGGGGTAAAACGTGAATAGGGAAAAGGGGAATGTATAATAGGATGGAACAGAGGTACGCATAGAACTTGTTGGGTATTGTACATGGGACTATACAGTCGGCATAGTTTAGGTTGTAATGTTAGATGGTCCAACTTGGATATTTGCTTGGTAAAACAGTCGAGGAGTAATTGCCAAGGTAGCCTCGCAGATTTATTGTTAGAGATGGTTTCGGATAGTTCTCGAGTCTATCTCCATTTATAAGCCCACGTCGTCAAGAGATACGGAGAAGATATTCTACTCCGAAGTATGAAATTTCTTTAATTCCTCCTATAATCTTGAATGTTTCAATTGTCAATACTGTAAGTGCAATCTATAGCCCACAAACGATGATACATTCTACGGCACAACGCGAAGACCATAATCGATAACGCAACCAAGGACCGACACCTGTTCGTAAACAAAATAAAGCGATAAAAGGACAAGACGGCGCGACGAAATGTATAATATCGTATCCCCTTTAAGTCAGAGCAAACGGTAGAGCAGGTACTTCTTGGATTGGCATCGGGTGTCGTGGCAAAGCTGGAGGGTTAAACGCGATCTCGAAGAGGGTGAGAATTCCAAGCCGCTGACAATTTATGACGTGGTGTTGCTCGATGCGAGTTGCAATTAATTTTATCGTTCTCAGGGGAATAGGGGATAACCGGCAGCTGTTGAGTTCGAATCAAAGCGAGTTAGACGGCCGGGAAAGACGCTTATGGCGATTGCCGACGATTGACTGGCTGCAAATGCGATTTTCGTTATCGCGTGATCGTCGTGCTGGCACGAACCGATCGAATGTTCGTGCACGCCGAATGTGACTAATTAGTTTCATTAACTTCGGGGACCGTGGATCGACGGGATTGTTGCCCGACAAGATCTCCGGGGCAGAGATGATCGATGCATCGTATCTCCTCTGCGTTTCCTTCTATCGGATCCCTGCAACAGTGACAAATAGACGTCCTTGAGAGTAGAAATACGTCGTGGAATCGCAGGCTTCAGGAGGAGGTGCGATTAATACTGTTCTAGCGACTCGTAGGGTAGCGATTGTTGTCGGTGGAGTCGATTTAGGGGACGAGACGATGATCGGTGTGGTGTTTTTATGGATGACGGACCTTTGACACATTTTCTGTCGATTGTTCGTGACGTAGAAGTCTTTTATTTACAGTGAGTTGCGTCAAAAGAATATTTTAAAGTTTCTACTTTGTAAGTGAGAGTATTACTAGTGCTTGGTATGAAAATGAGGGCTCTAAATTATTAACAGAATTAAAAAATCGATGTCCCGAAGGTTTCTCCCACCTGTAACAGGTGACATTTTAATATTTAATTGCACAAAGTGTCATTATCGCGAAAAGAAATTGATAACGATAATGAACCTTCTACAGTGCAAGAACTTCAGTGCAAATCTGACATTTGCCAACGCGACGAAACAAAATCTCTCAACGCGTCGTACACACAGAACAAAGCAGCCACTCCGACGGATAATTAATTTCATTTGGCCTAAATAAGGCCCAAGGGATTATTGGCCGTGATCGTGGAATTCCAAGCGGAGGCTCGTAAACGAGAGCGAGGCTATACCTATATTTCTATTACGTTCATTTGCATGCTCCTCGGTAAATTACATTCTAAAGGGCGAACACGTAAAGCGGGAGTAGCTGGGCCCGCTTAAGCGTTTACGCCGCTACCTTTCGGCACGACTAATTAATTTCATTACCATCCACGGCTCCAGGGGCAAAATCGGCTGCCAGTTTAGCGCTGTTGTTCAGATACATCGCCGGAAGTTCGTCGTGCATCTCGGAAAATCGTTGAATCGTCACGTAGAAGATGTATGGCAAAGAGATCGAAAGTGTTTCGATTAACCCCTTGCCGTACAATTTCTCTTATGACTGCCTGTGCAATAATTCAGAATTAAATTGGTGAAATAATAATTGATAAGTGATATCATATAATTTCACGTAATATTAATATTATAGAAATAATTTTATCGTGTAGCGTCACGCTGGTGTTTTCAATTTCATAGGTTTTGCAGAACTTGAAAATTTCCTTTCCGATTTTCTGCATCACGAGTGCCACTCGTTATTGTACTGCAGGGTTAATCAGAAATTGATTGTCCTGTTACATTCGCGCGTATTTTTTATTCATTTTTAATGCTTGAATCGATCACACATTGAGATCTTGATGTGACAAACTCGCAAAGAAGAAGACGTATCGACAGAGAGCGACGATTAAAGCACCTTTGCTTAGATTTCTATTTAGAATAATTACTATCAAAGATTCAATTTGAGAACTTTGCTTTAGTAGGATTAAATTGGAGGGAAATTTCTGAAACTCAAAAGAAAATTAAAGCACCTCCGTTGCCCTAGTGTCGTTCGCTGTGTCGAATTTCGAGAACTTAATGTCTCTCCACTTTCGCAAAGCAACCGACTGTCTATATGCCTTTGCAATTATGTATATTCATCACCATATAGATGGAGGGGCTGAGCGAAAGAGGAATCGTATCGGAATATACATCCCGGCAAGTCAATAAGTATCGGTGGACCGATTAAATATTTGTGCGGGTCTCGTTGCACGCTGCTGATAAAGTTCATTAAATTCGACGCTCATCAGACGACCGGCTGTTAAATTCGTATTTGGCGGAATGGCATATATGAAGAGGAAAATCAATAGCTGGAGATTTTTGGCATTCATCGAGGCGCGTCTATCGGTTCAACGGAGACGAGAAACCCCAGCGATGTTGGAGCGCATTTACCGTAAGGGTTGCGTATCCATGAAGCTGATTAGCTGGGTGTCGATGGTAGTGTTTATTTCATGAAATCGCCGTGAAAAAGGATTTTCTCGAAGCGAGAAACCCTTATCCGTTGACCCGGAGATACCGGAAGCCTTAGATTCATAGGATTCCACGAAGATAGGCTTTGCGGTTAAATTGCACAGGATTTGAAAGTTTGAAAAAACAACACTCTTTTGGGGAGTGGAAAATTGCTCGTATTCTTTTATCTGATTTTTATTAAGACTCTTGTAATTACTATAGTAATTAGTTATCGTTATATTGTATTATACTATTACATTTATAAATCATTGCATCATGAACGCCCCAAAAGCGCGCGCGAAAGAGAATTCTCAGGGTCGCGCACGTTGATGCGGGGCGTAGAAATAATTTCATAAATGTCTTCCTTACTTCTCAACACTCTGACCATCACTCGAGCGTAATCGTTTCCCTCGACAAGAACCGATTTCTACGGTGCCGTAAATTGAAACTTCCCCAAGACAGTATCGTTCGATCGTACGGTGACACTGAAACGCGCTGAGACACACGGCTCCGTTCGGAGTTCAAAGGGCGCGAAGAATACGGACATCTTCTCGACAGACGTGTCATCGAACCTAGTCGATAGAAAATACAAGATAGAAGACAGTAGAAACAAAATACTTCGCACTGAAAATGACAGGAGGCATTCGTCGTGAAAAGGAGCAACTCTGGCTTTTATTGCAAGAAAAGATTCTCTTCTTGAGAAGGGCGGGCGGATGGCTTTCTTTACGATATTCGCCCTTGCGAGGGCGAAACAAAACGTCCGTGGTGATTCCAGCTACTCTTATTTCATGCTTTATCCTCGTCCTGCTATTCCACTCTCCGAATCTATGGATAACCTCGTGCCATTCTTCATCGTTTAGACGAAGCCTGCCAGTAATCGGTGTCCATCCTTTAACGTCCGCGCGTTATTCTTCGGACACGTAACTGCAATGGTTTCTGATAAGAGACCGCCGACTGGCTCGTTAAGGATCTTCGCCTTTCATTAACCGATTTCCAACAAAAAGACCCCATTGTTCGACGAATATCATCCACGTAAAGGGAATTTCGAGGTAATATCGTGCAAGTGCTCGATGCTCAGAATGAAGGCGACTCCTATGAAGTATGTATATCGGTATTAGCTGGCAGACTTTTACGTTTATTTGTAGAATTGTACACCGAGGTCCTGGAATTTTGTACTTTTTATAATATGTCGTGTAAGTGAGCTTTAAAGTACTCGTAGGGAGATCAGTAATTATGGCGGGGTTATAAAACATGAGAAGTATCGTATTCAATGGACAGAAGAGAAGCGTGAGATTGCTGTGACTGAGATAGAGGTTGAAATTTCTTCCTATTAGATTTGAGATAAAATTCCAGACATGACTGGGAAATCATTGTTAAGATATTAATCAGTATATCACAGTCTCGGTGATTAGAACTCATTGAAGATAATAAGTTCTAATTTCTAATTGAAATTTCTTCCTACCAGATTCGAGATAAAATTCCAGACATGACTGGGAAATCATTGTTAAGTTATTAATTAGTATATCATAGTCTCGGTGATTAGAACTCACTGAAGATAATAAGTTCTAAGTTCAGATTCACAGCTGCTAGATTCGAGTTCAAATACTAGTCACCTCAGGAAGAATTATCGTAAATTCTAATTCAGCATATCACAGTCTCCGTGATTATAACTCATTGAAATTAATAAGTTTTAATTGTAAGTTCAGATTCGCAGCTGCTAAATACAAGTTCAAATACTAATCGCCTCAGGGAGAATTCTTGTAAATTTTCATTTAATATATCGCAGTCTCGCTGATTCTTACTCATTAATAATAAATGAATAGTAAATAATAAATTCTAAGTTAATATTCACAGCCACTTAATTCGAGATGAAATATTAATTACCTCAAGAAGAATTTTCAAGAATTCTCTCAAGAAGAAATAGCAACCCCTAGCTTCAAATTCCCAACTGTTCAACCGCAATTCACATTTGCATCAGCCCTAAGAGATTTTTTCAAAATTTTTATTTAACATATCGCAACTTCAGCGGTTCGGATACCACCTGAAACAAATCTAAGCCCATAGGTCTTACTCGAGACGACTATAGTAGTTAAACTCAAAGCGCAGAACAAGAAAAAGGGAATCATCGAAGATCCCAGCGCCGTTCAAGAGGATTTCGAGCGTACGAGCGATACATTCGAAAAGAGGGTGGGCATAATTCCTTGTAATCTCGGGAAAAATGTCACGAGCGTAGCTTCGATGGCTCTATTTCGAGGCTGGTCACGTAAGTGAACGCAAACAATTTGGAGAACTACTACTTATCCGGGCATACGAGAAATCAGAAGGGGCGAAAGGAAGGATCATACGTACGGAGAATGCCCGGGAATGCAGAAACGGGAGTGTTCCAAGGATAGCGCAGTCACAAATCCTCTGGCAATGCGAAATGCATTCGCGGTGTATAGGACAAACTGCCGGGAGCGTCGGGCTTCGCTATTGACCGGCTTGCATTAACAAAAACTGGGATTCGCGTTCATAATGGAAAGCGGGGAAATAAAAAAATAGCTCTGCAAGGGCGGAGAGGAAGAGGGCTATCGATCTGTAGGGATGTCTGTTCTGTACTTTTTTCTCTTTTCTTCTATTTATTTTTTTATATTTTTCATACCTTCTAATAATAGGAAGGCAGGATCTAAAATACTGAAGGAGATTGTATAAACGGGATTTTATTGAATGGGGTGTAATTAAAGGCTTGAACCTCCTATTACAAGCGCCGAGGGATATTTCTTCTAAATTCTCATTAAATACCTAATTTAACACCCGCTTAAAACTATAGGTCCTAAGCAAAATGATAATTATATCTCAAACCAAAGATCGAAAAAAAAATAATCATCTAAAATGCGTACACAAAACGAATGAAAATCCTGATTGAAGTTTAATCTCATTCGCTTTCCCACACAGCTTGAAAATCGATCTCCGACACTTTCATTGAAAGTGATCTCACCGTGAAATTTCCGCGTAGCATGTTATTCCCGAAAGTCGATTATCCCGATGAAAGGTCCGAGGAAACGTTCGAAGGTACGGAGAGGGTCCTGCTTTTGTGGTATTCGAAGATGGACGTAGCCGCAGCGTGAAAAGCACTTTCAGTCGACGGAAAAGAGAGAGGGCGGACGAAAGAACGGCGGACAGAACCAAAACGAACGTGGAATCGTGCGATGTAGTCATGTACATCGAGAATAAGCGTTTCTCTCCGTCGTCGTTTGACGCAACGACGTTATGCATTTGACGTAAAGTCGTCTCGAATAGCGACGGTCCGATATCAAAGTCGACGAAACGACGGGCTAGGGTGGTTGCAACGATGGTAGCGGTGTAAGCGGTGAATCTGGCAGGATGATACGAAGGGACGGAATAGGAGATATCAGGGTGGATGGGGGTTGGAAAGTGGAAGGAAATACGCGTGGTACCGGCACCGAGTAAAGGACTGACAAAATGATAGCCGGAAGGTGGATGGGGAATGGGCCAACTAGGTGCTCGAGTGCCACCGATTTCTTGCTCTCGAGACGTCCGTGCTTCGGGATTTACGTGACTTCTGTGCATATCGCTCGACGTCTTGCAAATGCTGCCTCTGCCCGTAGTGGATAAGGGAGGAGATGGACACGGTGAAGAGGATAGGATGGGACGTACCGGATCTTTTTTAAAGTTTGAACGGAAAGACGAGCCCTTTGTCCTCGAAAAATATGTGATTTACGTGCATCCCGTCTCGGCTGCCATCGAAAGGAAGTTTACTCGAGGTCAGAGAAAATTTCGTAGTTCCGGCTGGTTCGTTCGTCGTGATTCCGCGCGGGAATATGTGGGAATACCCTTTGTGCCGAAGTAAGTTTTTCGAGGTAACGATCGGGCGGTGAAATATCGTCGGATATTCGGATCTTTTCGTTTTCAATTTGTAGTTTTCAGGTGCTGCGATTTCTGGAGTTAAAACGTTGATTTATTATAGTGCCGATGGAGAAAGGAGGATAGGATTATTTTATTAAATATAAATGTTTCCATTGAGAATTTCAAATGGAAAGGAAGAAGTCGATAGGTAGGAATTTATTTGGGGAAGAATATAGACGGGTTTAGGATGTCCGGCTATAATCGGCGCATTCCACTGGCGGCAGGGAGACGAAATTTAAAACGTGTATTAAGCACTTACACACATTGCTATTTGAAAAAGTAATCTTTGACTGAAGGAAGTACAACCTCGGAAAGTTAAGTTCATTCTTACTCCTTTTGCATTGAAACGGTTGCAAAGTAAACTTAACATCGTGCTCCTTCAATTTTAATATGCCGGTGTACAAAGGCGCTCGGTGAATAAAGTCTCTTCAGCACCAGAACTCTTAATGCAGTTGCACTGTACGGAGATATTTGTGAATTATATCCGTACAATACGACGTTCCTTCAAACTTTCTTTGACGAGCAAACGCGATTCTTTCCGATACACCTACGCCACGGAGATGCACGTAGATTTACCAGTGTATTTTAAAAGAGGCATTTTATTAGAGAGATTTCATTCTTTGCAGTTTCTTCAACTTCTTCGTCTTCCATGTCGAAGAAAAGGCTACGATTTCGCCGCTTTCATTTTACAATCCAAGAAACAATGATTTTTCAATTTTACTTAAATAATATTAGGTTTTAAATGAAACCATTTTTTTCTATTCTGCAGCTTTTAACACTTTAATGGACGCTCACACAACATATGTGTGTGGAAGAACGGTTAGTGGTAGTGTTAGTTAATCGTTATTGTATCTATTTTTATTGTTCTTTTATTAAAAATATATGAGTTCGCATATGTGAAATTATTTCGTGAATTAAAATAAAGTTTTTTTAATTTAATTCTTTAAAAATATTGCCGGCCCCTAGTTAATCGAAGATTAGCTGCGTAGATGTGCAGCCATTAAATTGTTAATTGTATAGTGATTTTACCTAGAAACTGCTCTGATTTAGGTGAATATAGAACCATCGACGCTATGGCAAATTAAATAGTAAATCAGAAAAAATCTCCCACAGTTGACAGTGATTTGAACCCACTGTCCACAAAATTCCAGGGCATCATTTTTCACGTCTCATCGAGCCAATAATTTCGAAATCTCTCATCAGTCTCCAGCGGCCAGGAAAATCCTCGAACCGTCCTCAAATCCGCCCGATCTCCACCTCTCGCGTTTCGCGCAACGTAACGCAAAATATTTCAGCGAACGTTCGCGTTGAAGTTTCATTATTTCCGGCGTTATACGCGTACCATATTTCCCCGGTCAGATTCGCGGAGAAAAGGAATTATTTCCTGCATCAGGAAACGCCCGCATCGTCATTACCGATCGATCCGATCGGCATCGTGGCCATATTGTTCGGTTGCTGTGCTCTTCGCCGAATGTCCTCGGTCTGTTAGCCGATCGATAAGCCGATTGCGTGTTTAGTGCGGCAATAAAAGTGATAAGCGATAGCTTTACTGCGACGTGGATGGCCGAGAGGGCGAAGGAGAAATGGAATCAGATACAGCTGCGAGAAAAAGAAGTGGAAGTACAAGAAAAGGAACAAGACGAAGCAGAAGTAGAAGAGCGCTATGGTGAATATGGTGTTCTCTCGAATTGGCAATCAGGGGGCGCGAGATAATATCCTTGCAGTTTGGAAGATTTTTTCTAAGTCATCATTTTATATATGAAAGCCTCGACGATTCGGAGCTCATCAAAAATTGTGGATCCTAAACAAAATGACCACTGCAGTTAAAGTTGACAAAAGAAGAAAATTTAAAAGGAGAAGAAGCTTAAGAAGAAGAATACTAAGGTCTGTACTATGTTAAAGTCTCGAATTGGCAATCAGTGAGTGCGAGATGATATCCTTGCAGTTTCGAAGATTTTTTCTAAATCATCATTTTATATATGAAAGCCTCGATGATTCGGAACTCATCAAAAATTGCGGATCCTAAACAAAATGACCTCTGCAGTTAAAGTTGACAAAAGAAGAAAATTTAAAGGGGGAAGAAGCTTAAGAAGAAGACTACTAAGGTGTGTGCTATGTTAAAGTCTCGAACTGGAAGATTTTTCCTAAATGATCATTTCATGTATCAAAGCCTGGGTGATTCGGGACCCACCTAAGACTGTATATCATAAGCGAAACGATCACTGTAACTGAAAGCGACTTTAAAAGAAGTAGAAGAAAAGCAGAAAATCGGGAGGCCAAGTCACCAAAGAAAATTTCCGATAGAATAACGCAGAATTTAAGTTGGACCATTTCCGAGGGATTCGGTAATATTTTTTCCAGGGATTATTTATAGCGATCTCCTTTCGGGAAATGTACTTCCGAAATTGCCGCTTTAAATCACGTCAAATTCCTTTTGCGGGCGGATTTGATAAAACGCCCTGAGAAATGACAATGTAGTTTCTCTCGCACCTGTCGCTGTACTTGAAGGAAGCAGGGTAGCCATAGGAGGCAACGAGGGGATGAGGGAGGATCCGACGAAAGGAGAGAAGAAGAACGAGGACACCGGTTCTCGGTGCTTTCCGCCAGATATCTCGGACATCTGTCCTTCGTTTCTATTCTCGTCGACTTCCTCAACTTCGTCCATCGCATTTTCCCTTATTCCATTCTTTTTTTATCGACCGAAGCGAGATAAAATAAGAGAAGATAGTACTAATGGAGGAGAACGAAGAAAGAGGATAAAAGATCGAAGAAAGAATTCACCGCACGACGCAGTTACGGCGAGGATCGATTGTAAAGCAAGGAACGAGAATCTGTGACTTGGTTGAAACGAAAGTAGCAATCGATATCGAATCAGGAGGGAAAAGACCGACGAGTATTGCGCGTAAAACACGACAGATCCTCGCGGCGAGTCATCGTCCTCGTGAATTTCCCTAATACGATTTCCTCGCGGCGAAGACACCGCTTCGCGTTTCCGGCGTAGAGTCGGCGGTTGTAATTTGCTCGGAGGAACGATTTATCGCTCCTCGGAGTGGCACTTCCTTCCTTTTGTTTTGCAATAATTTATCTGCGTCCGCGAATGATTTATGCGCTGCTTAAAACGATATACACGATGGTATACGTTTTACTTTATCCTCTCGCTCCTTCTTCCATCCACGGCTCTCTTTCTCTCCTTTGTACGAGCTCGTTTTACGTACAACGCGTACAAGTATTCCGATACATCGGGGCGAAGTGGAAGAGTGGCGTCGGTTAGCAGCCTCGATAGAATGGAGAAACAGAGGGGAATAAAGAGCGGAGAAACGAACGAGCGAAAACTAGGGTGAGGAATACCGAGAGCAACAGCGCTTCTCTATTACCGGAATTAAAAGGGAAGGGAAAAAAGGAGAGAGAGAGAGAAAAAAATATACAGAGACTCCCCGGGAAAGGCGGACGTCGGATTTCAGGTCGAAGTGATTTCTATCGGCGCACACCGCGGCCGAATGCCGCAGAAAGGTAAAAAGATCAAAGCCACCATTGAATAATCCACTTTTGATTCCATAGAGCACGCCATTCGACGAAACGCCACGCGTGTCCACTGGAATTCGGCCGAAGGAACGCTATCGTTTCGAGTATCGAAAAAAAAAAATGTGCGATTCGTCTCAAAAACTGCGAGCTAATTAAATCGCCATGCGAAAACGTTTCGTGCTCGCGTCAGACGCTTTCGCTCGTGATGAGGGAGGATGCGGGAGAGAAGTTTGAGGGTTGGTGGATGGAAGGAGGTAAAGGAGGGGTGGAGGAAAAAAGAGGACGAGACGCGGAAGCGAAAATGGGGTGAAGAGGAAAACGAGGAACGGTTCTAGCTAACGCGGGCCTACGTGGAATGTAAAGGCCCATGGAGAAAGAACGGGATAGAGTGAAAGGAGAAAATAGAAGGGGATGATGTAGGCGAGTCGAGAGACGCTACTTCCGTGAACGAAGGGAAGAGAGAAAGGGTGAGAGGAAGAGGGCGAGCAGGAAGGAGGAGGGAAAAGGGAGAGAAGGAGAGGTGGATTTTACTTGGCGGATTCCTGACTGCGAGAGCGTGATGGCGGAGGGCGCGTTATTGGTGAACGGACAGAAAAATCGATGAGAGTGGCATCCACTTTCGGTTCGCCGGAGCGAACCGGAGTCTCCCCGCATTTTCTCGCCGTGCGACACTCGTACCTATACCACTTTCTTTTTCTCCCGCTTCCTCTCGCACCGTTTCGTCTATCTCCTTCCTCCTCTCTTTCTCTCCCTCTTCTTCCTCTTCCCTTCGCTTTTTCACTCCTTCCCTCTTTTTCTCTCGTTTGCTTCTATCTTCTTCCCTCTCGAATCTCGCCCTCTTACCCTCGCATAAAGAGGAGAGGAGGCTGCGAATAAATAGAATACCTCTTTAAGTAGATGCTTCAATTTAAGAAGAATGTGTTTTATGTTTTTTTTTCCTACCCTTCGAGGCCACGATTAATTTTCGCTCGAGGAAATTTATTAACCCTCCGCGCTTGCATTTATCTGCGACCTCTTTTTTGCCCGCTGAAAATTGTCATTTATTGCCGGGGCTGTTCGTTCCCCGGGAAAGGAGCACGAGTTATACGCGGCACGTTTTTACCCTTCCCGGACCCAACGAAATTTTATACCTTCACTCGTGGCGTGCTTAAACCCTGATACATCGTTTCTAAGTTATTACATTACACGATCACTTTTTTAACGTGGTGAAAAAAAAAATCTGCCGAGAAGTCACGCGTTACGTATCGTACCTTAAATCACCTCAAATCCGTATATCTCTGCACGACGTGCGTCTAAATAATTACTTGCCCGCACGAATTTGAAGTCCAACCCTTAAAAAATACAATCAAAGTGCTACATAAATCCTCTCATTTCCAAACTATTCTCGCAACTTCGCCACAACACCTTCCTCGATCATTTAAAAAAAATTTTAAAAAATACTTCCGCGCTGAAACTACCCTCTTCACCTGAAAAACCACTCATTGCACCCAATCTCATAAATTCTCATTGAGAATCGAAGCAATCGAGCATAACGGTCACAGAGAATTCTATAGGACATCATAAACACTTGCATGGCAATCAAAACGAACTTAGCTGCTCCGGTGAATCGTAAGGGTGGTAGGTGCACCTCGCAACTTCGCCTAAACACCTTCCCCGATCATTAAAAAAAAAAAATACTTCCGCGCTGAAACTACCCTCGTCGCCTCAAAAAACACACATTGCACCCAATCTCACAAATTCTCATTGAGAATCGAAGCAATTTAGCATAACGGTCAAAGGGAATTCTATAGGACATCATAAACACTTGCACGGCAATCGAAACAAACTTAGCTGCTCCGGTAAATCGTAAGGGTGGTGGGTGCATCTCGCAACTTCGCCTAAACACCTTCCCCGATCATTAAAAAAAAAAAAATACTTCCGCGCTGAAACTACCCTCGTCGCCTCAAAAAACACACATTGCACCCAATCTCACAAATTCTCATTGAGAATCGAAGCAATCGAGCATAACGGTCAAAGGGAATTCTATAGGATGTCGCAAACACTTGCACGGCAATCGAAACGACCTTAGCTGCTCCGGTGAATCGTAAGGGTGGTGGGTGCATCTCGCAGTATCAGCTACTTCCTTCTCCCAAGGGCGAAACCGTGAATTTCAGAAGGGTTCGGAGACCGCAGAGCAGACCCTCGGACTTAACTCCGTATATTGCTGGTAGCTGCTAACCGTTAGAAACCACCGTCGGGCATGCGTTGCTCGTAAACAGTCGGTTGTTCTGCTCGCTGCTCCTCGCCCCGGGGGTTGCACCCCTGGTCTACGACGCCGGACATTAATATCCCATTTGGAGTTGAGAGTTTTGCGGTGCTGGCTGCAGGAAGCGTCGTTGCGGTTTTCCCGATACATCGACCGAGCAACGGCTGAAATTCGTCCGGGTTGATGAGCGAAATTCTTTCGACGATGCCCTCGAGCTAGGACCCTCGTAACGGTGCGATAGTTTGCCGCCGTTGTTGTATTTGTTGCCGCTGAAAGCTGATTTTCGGGGAGCGAAATTGCCTGGGTAACCGGTAGCGATAATTGAAGTAGGGTAAAGGATGAAAGATAGTTTATGTGGGGGTGGTGATAGGAATTCAGAGGGTTGGGGAGTCTTTTATTTGTATTCGAATGTTAGGAGATGGAATAAGTAATTTAGGAATTTTTTTGGTCATTTTAAATCACCTGGGAAATATCTCTCAGTAAAGGATTGGTGCTACTAATTAAATAATGACCGAAATTCTACCGGAGGAATTGATATTAACTTCTGTGTTTCATATTAATTAAACGAATCGCCCAAACCGACAGAGCCCGCAGGCTGTATCAGCATCACGCAACTTCCGTAATGCGCGATGCGCATCGATGCTTTCGCTAATACGTTTTTATGGACCTCTCTAATTGCTTCAATCCCCGGAATGATTGATGGACGTGGTTAGAAGATCCTCCGGGCTACCAGGAGATTGCCAACAGAAAAAGAAGATTTCCTCGCGATGGGAACATCACGGCATTAGCCCTCGAAAGATCCGCGCATGCGAAGAAGGAAAGTGCAATTCAAGATAGATGATCGTACAAAGAATCTTTCAAAATCATGGCCTACATTCGACGAAAAGACAGGATTGCTGCTTTGTTTCAATTTGTTTTATTTAATGCAAGGTCGCACCATGCAGAAATCTCGTTTCTCGAAGACATTTTATCGGACTCCTCGTCAAAACCGTTAATCAGATTGAACGACTCTTCTTCGAAGCGATAAGCAGTTAGGCTAACAAGAATGAAGATAGACCCCGCAGAGTTCGACGTGAATCCGTTATTTGTCGGAATTATAAGATAAGTCTTCACGTGAGATGGATATATTCGCCGGAAATTCAAAGACACCCGAACCACTCTAGCTCCGTGGAATAATTAAACGTATTTGATTATCACCAGTGCCGAAACGTTTCGAACTATCCAAGACACAATTATCGACCATTTCCCTCCGAATTCGAATATCTAATTCAATAGTGTACACCCGTGATTTTTATTCTCTAAACAGTGCATTAGAAATGCCAAAAATTCAGTAAAACCTCAAAAGCACTCTCCAACTTTTCCTCTAACCTCGCACCATTACCCATTCAACCCATTAACCTCCGCTACCATGATCCCAACAGAACGCACATAATCATACCCCAACAGAAACATCACCCCCAAAAAACCTTGAGAAATTCCATCCTCCACGATTTATCATCCAAAACAGCGTCCAAATAGTAAACCGACAAAGTATCCCTGGACACAGAAGAACCACCCTTATCTTCGTTCTCTCCGACGATTTAATATTCACTCTACCATCAAAACACGTCCTCGGTATCTCGTACGTGATCTCGAGCTTCGAAACGAAGCAGCGGATGAAGAACACGAAGTTGATCTTCGAAACGGCCACCGAAATTCTCCGGAGAGTAGTCGAAGGCGAAGAAAGGATTCTAGAGGAGGAAGACTCGAGGGCTGAATCGTCGTCGTCGGAACGAAGAGCCTCGGAGGGTGGATGGGACGAAGAGAAACGAAGGTCGATGGTAGCACGGCGGCGGTGTTCTGGTACGTGGGGCTGGAGAGTCTGCGGTATTTTAATATCTGACATTCCTGAAACGACCGATCATCCGACTCTACTACCACCAGCGGCGCTATCGTTCGCCAGCCACCGGCACTGCCGTTTTCGCGACGACTCTACGAGCGTCGTTCGCATCAACGCGGCCATTTTGTTGGTGTTACTGCCGTGGAAGATACCGTCGGTGACGTTACTGTTATTGCCGCTCGTGTACGTGCTCGGTTATTGTTGCAGTCGACGTTGCTGTCGATGATTCGCGCTTGGAAAACCTCGAGGAGCCGGTGTTAATAGCGGTGGCCATCGTTAGGTCGTGTCTGTCCGTGAAACTATCAAAATATCTGCAACGTTACTCAGAAAATTAATCTTGAGTTTGTTAGGTTGAAAGCAGTTTTTTAACAATGATATATGTAATAGGTCACTTTGTGGGATTAACACTAGACGGGTGTTGAATCTGTTATACTTAAATATATTAACACTAGAACTACGAAACCAGTCAAAATGACTGGTACACAATTTTTTCCAAAAATTCTCCAAGATTATAGGAAAGTCATAGAATAGATATTCTACGTCCATCTCATAAAACATAAATTACCGAATCGATCATCTTTTCCACCTCTGAATTCCCCTTTTTTCAAAGTACTTATTTAATATATTTAAATATAACAGATTTAACGCCGGTAGTTCTAGTGTTAAATAAGTACTGTGAAGAAAAAAGGATGAAGCAGCAAAGGAGATGATTAGTTCAATAATTTCTGTATTGTAAGATATACTGGAGTTATCTATTGTAGTGCTGCTCTATTTTGAGAAATATCTATAAAAAAATGGGGTCCCGTCAATTTGACGGTGTCCGTAGTTCTAGCGTTAAATAAAAATTCTATTGCGATGGTTTACCGATGAACTGATGCGAGTCTCTGTTTTACTCCTTTTCCAAACGGAGATTAGCTAAACAGTCTGATTTGCAACATATTTATCTATATCGTATTGCTAACGGGGAAAAGTTTTTAGTATAGTGAAACATTTGAAACTGACCAAGCACAGATTTTACCCTCTTAATGATATAGCAGGATTTCTCGAAGATTGCTGTCCTTACGGTAAATCTTGTGTCATGCACCCCTGTGAAAACGTTCATGGAAAATACTACGAGCGAGATAAAATTTTAGATAGTGGATGGGACAGTTTTTTTTCAGTGAATTTTCAGGAGAGGAAGGTGTCTCTTTTTATCGGCGATTAAAAATTGCCGGGCGGGAATTTCGATCGATGACTTTTTGTCGGTCCGATTCGGGATTATCTTTTTGTGCTAGTAATTTATTAGAGTTTCACGGGAACGAAGAGAAATTCATTTATCGGCTAACGCGATTTCTGTGCTCCCGTTGGCACGAAGTGCTCGTTCAATCTACTTCCCCGTGGTTTTAGACTGCCCGAACTTCCTAACGGCGAGTAGGAAACGTTAACCCGTGAAACCTCCAAGTCGCGGATCATTATTCTCGAGTGTAAGTTTCTTTTTGAAGCGGTTTCCGTTGATCAATGTTCCCCGTTAATCACTGTCTATCGATTTCATTTGTCTCCTATTTTCATTTCGTTCTCCCGTGTCTCTTTTTCCTTCTCTCCTCATCGTTCCCCCGTGAGAATATTCGTTAAAGTAGTTGCCTCTTCCTCCGGTTATTTCATGCTTCCGGTTTCCATGAAGCCAACGAAGAAAATACTGTACGTTAAAGTTAGCGCCACTCGAGGCTCCCTTTACGACTCGCACTTTTACACCCTCGCGCGAAAATTTCTCCCTCGAAAGAATCGCGAGTTATTTCCTTATGAGACATTACACTCTCGTGGTCGTTAACCTCGATTTTCCAGATAGTCCATGTAATTCCACGATTAAGCCATCTTTTTTCTCCTTCACTCGCAGCTGTTTGCATCCTTTCGATTCAATTTTTCCAACGAGTCAGACGAACACGCAGAAAACTCGTCGTAGGATGACATTACGAAGGAACTATCGAAACTGCAGAGCGAAAAGAAAAATTGTATTTAAAGCCACGGACCTTCTTCACCCCAATCGCAAATAAAATACACCACCGGTAGAAAGACAGGGCATTCCCGCTGGCCGAAATTCACCCCGTTTCGACCCTCGTTTCTTTGTCGTTCCCGGAATGTTTTCCCATCCTACGAGATAAGTGGGTGAGACACGGGGATGCCCTCTCACGCACACGCGGATCAAAAGTTCCGAATGGACGAGGGGTTGAAGCGTGGATGAGAAAACGTCTTCCTTCCGCTCGCACGCGCGTAGGGTGAATCCTCCTGCAGGATGTAGAAGGAGGACATTTTCTTACCTGATTTCCTCCAAGAGCCCGTAACACGATGGGGTGGCCACCCCATGGAATTTTCTTTGCTCTATTCCTCCTACGAGAGATGATAGAATTCGTTTGAATAACCTGGCGTTCGATATTTGCACGATATTCTTCCAATCTGATCATCGAATTTGTGTAACTTTTTGTTGCAATTAGTATAATTTACGGTGCTCGGGAAGTTGGGAAACAGAGCGTTGTAAATCGAAGGTAGGGACTTAAGTAATTGCAAACAGAGACAGAGAGGAGCGAGGCAGAGGCTTGTAAATACTGCGGTGCATAGTAGCAGCTTTTTAAATTGTCTCGTTCGTCGTTTCCAAGTTTCATCTACAAATGTTTAACGCCGTCCACCCTGTAAAGCTCGAAGTTAGAGTTAAAGAACGCCGGAAGGCAGGTTGTCCTCTTCGTACAAACGGAGAGAATTGGGTTTCAGGGTCCGGAAGATTTTCCAGTGGAAAATAATCAAAAGAAATTTCACGAGCTGCGTTTTGCTGGTACACGTTAAATATCGCGCCTTATGCCCTGGTAATTTTTCACCGAAATTAAATCCCTGCTGGGCACTGGTGCGACGTTTCCTCCACGGTGCAGCCTTGTGTTCCCGATGCACCGCAAAACTCTTTCTCTCTCTCTCTTCCCGCATTTCTACACTTTCGCCCAGTGTGTCCGCTTGAATTATTATTCCGTTTCAAACGCAGGTGGAGAGTTTTTATTAACGTTGCCATTACACCTCACTTATTTACGAGACCCAGAGTACGATCGCTCGAGGGTGGGTTTCACACGTGCAGCTTATTCTACATTCGACGCGACGCGGCATTCGCAAAGAAGAAGCACCACGAGGTGCATTCATCGTTTAATCTCTCATGTAAAGAGCAAGTTGTGTCGCATTCAGATATAATTCAAAAGGAGCAAAATCAAAAGATGCAGAATATGTAAAGAGAGAGGGAGAAGGAGAGAAATGGGGATGATTTCTCGAGGAGGTCAAAGAATAAGCTACCGTCAAAAGTAGGACTAGAGAAACAGAGGGGTAGATGGAAAGAGATAAGAAGGGGAAAGGGGGAGAGAGAGAGAGGGAGAGGGGGAGAGGTATAGCGTTCGAATATAGGGATGATCCGAGGGGCCGTATAGGCATTCCAATCGAACATAGCCGCTTGACCCGACGATCGAATTCCAATCAACCACCCCTAAATCCATCCTCCCTCGTCTCTCCTCCATCTCTCGTACGTCCTGTCCTGCCACGCATTGCCCTCGCTTCGGCCAGCAGCGAAACTATCTCTCGGGGAGATTAGCAGCGCTCCCGAGGACATGGCCGTAGTGTTTGCTTCAAGAAAACGATCCTTGATACCGAGACGACGATCTTGCGGTAGCAAGGAAACTGCAAGTTCGAAGGAAAGAGAGATCCAGGAAATTCCACCGGATCCTCGAACAATGGACGTTTCGTCGATCGAAGGAGATTCTCTCGAAACTTCAAACGATACACGAGGAAGAAAATCCGGGTGTTCTTCACATGTGCTACCTCTAAGCCGATATTTGCTCCCTTAAATATCAATTTATCTTATTTCTATCAAAGACCGTAGAAAATTCTTAAATAGAATCCTTGGAAATCTAGTCCTTAATTGCCATTATTAAATTCATCTAGGTTTCCTCGGAAAGGCAACACTCGCCACGTTAATTCGCCCCATCGGTTCCACTCTAAAACGACCCTTGGAATTATTAAAATCAACGGCAGACAGGGGAGCAGTTCCGCGAGGACTTTCATTCGGCGACGTTTATTATTTCACAGAAATGATACACGCCTAGGTAGAACGTAGGTATATACCCACCGTATGAATAGCAGAGCCGGCGAAATCGGCGCACAAAGAGGCGGTCTAAGAGGGAAACGGACGGCCGAGTACTGTATGTACACGAAAGTTTATTTCACTAGACACGGTATACGTGCCTCGGGGCCCTCAAACTTTTTTATTATCTTGTCGTGAGGTGCGCGAGGCGAATAAACGGCAAACTTAGAGCCGTTGCAGCCGCCGGTGGCATATACCTAGCCGACTTTTTATGCGGACGTTTCTGTTGGCATTAATTACTTACGCTCTCGCGCCCCCTTCCCTCTCGTTTCCCTCCGGGCTTGATGATACTGGAGGAAACACGGTAGATTAATAAAAAAAAGGGCCTAAATACGCATTAAAATTCCTTTTGCACGCGCCTCGACGAAGTCCCGCCTCGAGATATCCATCGTGTCTCGCGTATTCTCCCGGGTGCTGTCGTTACTTCAACGTCTCCGTAGTAATTCGTGCTTACGTTGAAATTAAATAGCCGGATATTCGCCGTACGTTTCGAACAAACGACCGGTATTTACGACCGAGTGAATTACACCTCGGTGTCGTAAAATATATCTTCAATTTGCATCCGATCGTAAGTACGCTCTGCTTGGGTCGGAACGATCGACTCTAAGCTGGGATTTGGAGCTGCCGTAAAGCTAGCTCTGGAAATAAAAATCTTCCTATTTTTTTTTTACCGTCCCATAATTCATGGATCAGCCGAAAAACGTGGGATGTTCGTGAATTTTCTGCGACGAAACGCAACGGCACTCCTGACGTCACGGAGTAACCACCGATTCATCGTACATACGATGGTGCAGAGGGAGTCGGGACGAGAGGGAAGGGGTGAGTCTGGAGGAATTGCAATTTTATCGCTGCCCGAAGAATAATCCTTTCGCGCGACGACGGACGATTCGTCTTTCGCCTCCTTGAAATCAAACGGCAGCCTGGCTTCTCTCCTTTCGCAGGAAGCTGGCCCGGAGATCGTATAAATTCACTCGACGCGGTTCGTACGATTTTGTAATATCCCGAGAGCGAGTATGTCGCTCCCGCACAACCGACTGGCTTTATTGACGTTGACTTTTCCAAGTGCTAACCCAGTTCATATAGCAGATACTCGGTAAACCCACTTTATAGTCGCGATTCTGACGCATTTTCGACCGTGGATCTCGGCCAGTGAATTTACATTTGGGAAATGTTATTCCGTTTCTAATTACTGTTCGATGCACTGCTAATTTCCTCGGATGCTCGCTGCGACTGGAAAGTGGACCGAATGCGGGGGACATTTAGACATTTTAATTTGAAGGAAAATGTGGAAATTAATTTCTATCACGTTAATATATTCAACGCGCTTTCTATTAGCCTCAGTTAAATACATTTTAATCGACTAGTCTATAACTGTCGAGGATGATATTATAGAGGGAGTAGTTTAAGGGTTACAAGTAGAACCTGAAGACTTTTTTTTTATCCAAGCACCCATTCAAACCTCCTACACGATCTATAATAATAACAGACCCCTACCATAATAACGCAAGACGTAGCGAAACATTTTCTCCATCCCCATTCTCCGCACCCCTATTTGTCTCCCCTTAACTTTCGCACGAAACGACACGCAAGGGTTGAAACCGACCGCCGTCCCACCGCAACGTTCCCGCGCAGGAATTTCTCGGGTTGTTTCGAAGTTTCTCGAAAGAAGTAGATTGCACACGGTAAAGGGCAACGTATAGAATGTCCATCGACCTTCGACATCGAGAAAACAGCGACGGAAGCGAGCCGGAAGACGTACATCCGGAATGACCTCGCCGCGACTCGACTTGACGCGTCGAAATTTATGATTCCCCTGGTTATAGAGCACCTCTAGCTCTCAAATAGAGGCCAACGATAATGGAGTTTCTTGGGAAAGCTAGAAGGAGAGAGAGAGCATGCGAGAGAATGGGAAAGAGAGAGAGAAGACGTGGCCAAGCAAGAGAGAAAGTAGAAAAGAGAAGAGAAATGCGCACGAGGGATGTAGGGATGTCCAGATGAGATCACGCTCGAAAGAGCTGCTTGAGCCTGCCGCCGGCTCACGGCAGAAACGAGAAAAATTCGATTCGTTCGATCCACATCGAGCTGCCCGTCCACCTTCCGGAGTTCTCGTATCAGCTCGACGGAATTTACGGCGAATCATCCCCGACAGATCAATGGAATTTCTTCGCCCTTTTGCGCCTTACGTCACGTACTTTCTGCTTTCTCTCTTGTTCTTTCTCTTGCTGTCTCCACCCCTCAGGGGCCTGACTGCACTAGGTGGTCAGGTACGGGTTTGACGCACCCGGGGCCTCCCGAGTCCGCGTGTCGACCAAGGCATATTGGTAGAATAGGGTCCTACTCTAATTTAATTTCGGACGAGCCCCCAAAGATTGTCGGTACTCGTCCTGGAAGAAACGGAATAGGTTCCCTTAAATTAATTAATAATGTCGTAGCCTAGAAACTAAACTGAACGCGAGTAATTTAAAAATAAGTGATTAACTTTATTAAGTATATATAACTATGAAAAACACAAAACTCTTAATAACTCTAAAATTACTCTAACTCTGAATCTCTCACTAAAGCTCTCTCCACTCACGCTATGTCTCTCGCTCTCTGAACTCTCAATTCAAGTGCATATTCTCAACTGCCACTCTTCTGAAATTCACGGACGCATCCACCCTCGATACTCTTTCTCACAGCATGCATTCTTTGTCTTTCTCACAGCATGCATTCTTCGACTTTGTCACAGCATGCACTCTCTGTTGCACTCACTCATTTTCTCCTCATCCATTCATGCTAGCCCTGACATTCGTCGCCTTCCAAATCACGCACTCTAAGCATCCACTCTCGCTCGTATACAAACCACCCACAATCACTAATTCTAAAAATTAATACCATTTACGGGTACAAAAATTCCGTTGCTACAGTAATAGCATTGAGTTAGCCAAGCTACGCCGGCACCAAGGGTAAAATTGATACTACAGGGACTGGGCTAAGCCCCAGGGCAATTCTTTGCCCTGTCCCGGTCATCAGGGTTGGAATCGTGGGGGTGGTAGTGGAGCCTGAATCGCTGTCGAGGGGTGGTTACCTCGGCGGATGAGCTGCGCTTGATTCAGCTGGAGGACTGACACAGCATAGCCAATAGAAGTTTAGAAGGGCCTCCTCCTACCAGCTGGTCAACTGATAGCACGCATGCTATATAAAAGTTATATTTTTATTAAAAAGTATAGGTATATATAAGATTTTCTATAATTTTTTTAGGTGCGCTCTTTTGCATATCTGCGTTGATTGGGGGTTGATCGCCCAAATGGGGCCCGTGTGGTGAAGAATTACACGTTAAACATATACAGAATAGATTTTGCTGTCTTCCTTCCTTTCTCTCTTACTCCAGGTCTTCTTCCCGCTCTCTCTCTCTTTTCTTCAATCTCTCAACGGTACCTGCTCCTCGCCCTTGTTCGTTTCGACAAGCGAATAAATTGTTTTCCCCTTAACGATATAAACGCGAAATCTCGGAGAGACGGGAAACGGAAATCCGCCAGTCTTTTTTTCCATCTCCCTCTAAGAACGTCCGCTTTGAATTCATCCCTCACCGAGCTCCAGACATTCGACTCTATTGAAAAGTAATTTCAGTATGACGAACTCTGTACTTTCCATTCTTCCGACGAAGTACCGTCCGTCTCGTGCAATTTATTCCACCCTCGACGTTGAATCTTCTCGCTGGAGAAATCGGCCTTACTTTCATCCTGAAAAATTCATCCGATATTATCCGTGATTTTGCAACGTTCGTCGAGCTCAAAGTGAGAACTTTCCCAACTTTTATCTCCTCATTCTTCATAGATAACCCGACGAGTTCACCGTTTCATTTTCTCATTCTGCCGGTACCTCTTTCAAGTGTAACGATCGACTCGATAAACGATTCGATGAACGATTCAAGGAAATCGGGAGAAAGAGAAGTAGTGGAACGATCTACGATGAAACAGGGGCGGATAAGACAGGTTAAGTGCAATTAATCTCTCGTGTGTGACGTTAATAGCGATAGCTGGGTCACCGTTGGATTAAAAATTCCTGATACCTTGAACGGGTGCGATGAACTCGTACGCTTCGAGGGATTGATTAATTGCAAGGACTTTGTTTCGAAGTAAATCTATCGGACTCTGACGGGTTCGTGCAGGAAGATAACGTTGGCTTAGTCCGTACCTACGGTACCTGGAAAATACCGTCTCTTTCCGTGGAAATCGATGAAACCCCATTTTAGTTTACCTCCGTGTACCGTTACCCCATGGAGTTGCGTGCGTTTCCACGGTGCCGGCCAACTTGCAATTTACTTTCGCCGCATTTTTTTTCCACCCCTTAGCCAGTCGCGCTTTAATTCGTTACTTAACTTCGAACTGTCTCGTTGTAGCGTTGTAATTAAATTCTGTAATTAGTGAGGAGGGGAACCGGTGCAACGGTCGGAAAATTTAGCGAGTTTGTAATGCGCCGCCTATTACCATTCGCGATGAGCTCGCGAAGAAGGCTGCAGAGACGGGAGATAATTCAGCACGATAACAGCGCTCGCAGACAATAATTGCAGAAAAGTAATCGCAGAAATTCCGGACGAGTAACAACGAATTTACCGGGGGGAATTTTATTAAACCAATCTCCGCGATTCGAATAAACTCGTTGCCTCGAGTTGAAGGACGATTAATTCCGAAAGGCGGTTAAATTGAGGTGGAAAGTGGAAAAATTCTATTCTAGTAACGGCCCGTTCTTTCGAATGAAATAGCATGAGGAAAATGTATAATAAATTTCTGTGTTCTGTTTAGTGCGAAAAAATAGTTTCTCGATGGATTTATGGCGGGATAAAAGCAGGGGAGATTTGCGAATGTACTCGAAAGACGTGTGCATGGAATATATGGTGTTGGTCTATGGTGGGGATGAAGTCAAAAGGTTTCAAATGCCAATTAGTTGTCCTCTCAACGTCGGGAAACTTTTCTCAAATTATTATTAATATACCGCAGTAGGTGTTAGACAAAATGATCGTATCAGTTAAAGGTGAAAAACTAGTTTTAAAAATATGGGAATATCTGATTGGAAAGCTTGCAATTTCTCGATAATAATGTTGCAATAACGAGCAAGCACATGCTGCAATAAGTTGTTTCGCCTCTCGTCAATTGCTGCGACAATATCCCCTGTTTTTCATCGCGAAGCGTGCAGAATGCAGCGAAATACTGCCTTCCCGTCGTGTTGCACCGCAAAACACGTGCAGCTATGGTTCCAATATTTTTTTTCCAACGGAAAATATAAACGCGCGGTCTTACTCTGCGCCCGAGTCATCCATAAACTCCGCCGGAGCCGGCCGTCCCTTTCGGCACGTTTCTGCGATTTTACGGGGGAACTTGACATTTCGCGTTTATACTCCCACGGCGTAAACTTCATAAAAGAACGGCGGTCTTCCACGGCCTGATATTTCGCGACGAAAAAATAGAGGTTGGTCGAAAGTTTCGTAAGTCATAAAGGGAGATTGATTTGTAGTTTTTTGAAATATATCCTACGAATTGCTTGATTTCATTCTACAAAATACCAACAGAGGTCTTGAGTTTTCTAATATTGTATGAAACTACGAAGAATGAGAAGATGTAACCGATCAGAATTATAATCGATGTTCCCCTTTCATCATCGAGGAACGTTGCAAACTCAATTATCACGTTCAATGTTCCCGCATCCAGCTGAAACATGTTCTCCAAAATGGCGGCCGGGAAAAATTCTATCTCAAGTCCGATATCTCTCCGTTAAAATTTAATTAATATCTCCAATTTTCAACAAACTCCCTCGCAATTCCACTCCGATTTTCTTCCCCCTCATTTTCGCCCTCGACTACTCGACACACGTGATGCACAAGTTCTATTTCCGCGCACGGTAGCTCATCACGTGCGCTTCAAAAAGGCACCGGAAAGCACGGACTCCATCGACGATCTTCCGACGATACGTTGTTTTAAGGGAATCAAAATATTTCCTACGTGTTCACGTGTGCAGGTACGTATTCACGTACGTGAGGTTCGTTTTAAGGCGAGGCGAAGGCTAGGAGGAAACCGGAGGCGAGAGGAATGCGAAACTTAGCCTCTGCCTTTCCCTCCTTCCGTTTCTTGCGACGACCGATAGGAATGTTTGTACAGTTATCTCGAAACTTCGGAAAGCACTCGCGAGCCGTGTTTTCAGGGTCTCGTGTGACCGAGGAACGCTGGGATTTGCGAAACGGTAGAGCGTGCGAATTAAACGTCAAAAATGTCGCAACCGAGCAGTCTGCGAGCGTGGCTCGTTTAATTAAACGTGATGCAGTACATGAGAATTACCAGTTTTGTATTACATGCGGGGAGTACATTATGTTAAAACGGTGTTGGGAATCTTTTAATTATGAAAAGTTCCTCGTAACTGTCTCTTTTGACGATGAGGAGAGAGATGAGAACTGTGTGCTGGCTACCAAACTCTCTTGTTGCCTCGTTCGGAATTGAAATCTATATAAATCCTACGAGAAATAGTTACTTAAGAATGGTTTAATAATTATTCAATTATTTCTTGGATTATTGGCCAAAAAATTGAATTAGAGGTCAATGTAAATTTTGCAGGGAATAAATTAGTTGGTACATCATACCCTTGGTAGTTCTGTACTCAGCTAAAACTGTAGATCCTACACGAAATAACCATAATAATTAGTAGGAAATGTAAGTTAACAAGGGGCTAAAATCCTATTCAAAGTTATAGGGGAAATTATTTAATTACTTCTCGAAATATAGGACAAAGAAATTGAACCAGAGTCAGATATAATTTTTACAGAGAATAAAATAATGGATATATCATACCCTTGGTGTATGTACCCACCTAAAACTGTCGATCCTACTGGAAATGGCCATAATAATTAGTTGAAAATATAACCGAACAAGAGGCTGAAATCCTATTCACAGTTATAATGAAGGTTATTTAATTATTTCTCGAAACATAGGAAAAAGAAATTGAACCAGAGTCAGATATAAATTTTACAGGGAATAAAATAGTGAATATGTTTTACCCTTGGTGTATGTACCCACCTAAAACTGTCGACCCTACTCGAAATGGCCGCAACAATTAGTTGAAAATGTAAACGAACTAGAAGCTGAAATTCTTTTCAAAGTTATAAAGAAAATTGCACATGCTGAGGAATATATTCCACGTTTGCCGAGAGATCTCTCATATCGAATCGTGTCGAGTTGAAGGTTTCCTGGTGCAATGTCCGATTAAACGGAGATCTTCACCACTTTGCAGCTCCCGCCGTGTTCGATCGGCGAGGACATTGGAATAGATAGATCACTGGCCAGACAGCGGACACACCGTTCTCTCTGTACTTCTTCTCAGTTTTTCTCGCGACGGAATCGCCCGATTAAAATTCAAGAGAAGGATTATAACGTCGCACGTATCTAATATAATTTATGCCATAGTAAAATACAGAATCTCCAGGAGCACTCTGACACGATCTGCATTTTAATTACCGGTGACCTCATCTCGTCGCACGTAAACTCGTACGTCGTTTAAAGGATCGATATCTACGCCATATCCTGATATTTTCTCGCACGGTTCGAACACCTTGAAATACTGCAACCGATAAGAAATCCCGTGATATGTAGGATAACACGTTGCGCATGAATTAGAAATGAGAATTTGAAAACGTGGGATAATTCGAGCGGGAAGAATGATTCGTACCGTTTCGATTTCTACATGCCAACTTGGAAACGACGATGGGTTTTCTACTCGCGAGTGGATGGCAATTTCAACTTTTCCAATCGCCCCGCAAAATTCTATAAGAGAGATTCGTTTGTTCTCAGGAAAGAAAGTTATCCTGGCGTTCATACATAGAAATATAAAGAGAGGAAAAGAAGAAGTGAAGAGAGACGTCTAAGAAAGATTTTTGGTAGACATCCGCAAAGAAAATTTCCGTCTACGGTTACGCACGATAGTAAAAAGAAGAAACGAGGCTATTGGTATACAATTAAAATCTCTCTCAATTGGAAGCTCACTTGTATCCGATTTTTCTCAAATTAACCCCTTGCCCTATAATAACGAGTGGCACTCGTGATGAGGTAAATGGGATAAGAAACTTTCAAGTTTTCCAAACCGATTAAATTGAAAATATTAATGGGGCGCGACGCGATAATATTATTTCTATAATATTAATATTACATTAGGAATCACTGACCAATTTTTATTTTAGCAATTAAATTCTGAATTATAGCGAAGTCGGTCACAAAACAAATCGTAGGGCAAAGGGTTAACATAGAATCTCTCGTAGCCACGGTAATTCTTCGCTCAACCGAAACGTATAAATCCTAGAGAGAATGACCGCAACAGTTAAAGTCGAAAAATACAAAAATGAGAAAGAAGCGGCAGGTGAAAGTCAGGAGTTAACTCGCGAAAGAATGGACGTTTCCTTCCACTCGAAACCCCATCCTTTCCAATTACCCCTTGATCTTAACTTATCGTTTTGCTCATAAGAGAGAGCTCCACTTGCCGGTCTACTCTGCTATTTTTGATTTATCGCCGTAAATGGAAGAGGCACACGGGAGTTACGAAACGACGTAATTCGTCACGTCCTCGACGTCCTCGTCGTCCTCGCTATCAGCGGGAGGACAGAAGAGAGGGTGACGTCTCGCACAACCCAAGTCACCTCGAACGGCATAACTTTCATACTTGGATCTTCCGAGGCTCGATAGAATGGAACGGTCGGAAGATAAAAATTTCCCTCCGTTTTAAATTCCCTGCCGGTCGAATTTATGGAGGCTCGTTTGTATCCTGTCGCGCTTCGATCAATCTTTATGCGGACGGTTTTTAATACTTTGGGTAAGCCTTATTTTTCTCTCCGGTGGCTCCTTATGAGATGCACAGAATAGATGGTTAATAATACCAATTTCCTCCGGGACGAATCATTTCCGAATTTTCTTAGTGATAGCTGATGCCTCTTTTGCAACTTCTGTCTGATCTTAAACGATGAAAAGTCATGTCTTTAGCAAAATCTGTCGACGGTAGGAAAATCAATTCAGCAGCCGATAAAACTACCCCTTTGTAATTCTTCTCAAGGAAACATTTTCAGTCTTTCCTGTCGTTAAGACTAAAACTACCGGCGTTATATCTATTATATTTAAATGTACTGAATTTGTACTTTGGAAAAAGTAAAAAATATGATCAGTTAAGTAATTTAGGTTTCATAAGATAGAAGTGGAATATTTTCTCCATGGCTCCCCTATAAATTTGGGGAATATTTGGAAAAAATGGGAAACCGGTCATTTTGACCACCATGGTAGTTTTAGTGTTAAACAGGGTAGCTTTCTTAGCCTGAATGAACAAAAACTATCTATTTCCCGGTAAAATTTAGAATAAACTGGCAATATTTCTGTGAAAATACCGAACCGTGGAAAATTATAAAATATAATCCTCGCACACGGCCAGTCAGCATTTTCATCGAGGGTTAAATCTCACCGGGCAACCTACATCCATTCTCGTTATCCCTCCGTCGTACGTTTCCTATGGAAAAGCTTAGAAATCGCTTCAACGGCTCGCCTTAATCCCGTTTCGCGCGATAAAGGGTGAAGGGCCGTCGGTTGGACGTCGTGTCGGCTGAAAAATCGAGAAACAGTGAATGAACGGTGAGTAGGATAAATGTGTTATGGTTCGGGCAACACGTAACGTGGTTATCGCTCCCGTAGAAAACTCCTCCTCACTCTTTCTCTCATCTTTTCACGTGTTAATTCTTCGAGGTGTAACGTATACCTACAGCTCGGTGGAAATTTCACGAGCTCGATTTCCCTCGCATTCGACGTTTACGCAGGGAGTATCCTCGACAACGAGAAAACGTGTGGTATCACGGGAATATCTCGATATTCCGTGTACCAACCGCGTCGTTTTACATTTCGCTTCTCGGCTCTCTCGAATACGTGGAATATCGAATTCTTCCCTGCCGGAGAGTCGAGTGAAAAACGACGAGGAAAGGGAAGAGAAGAAAAAGAGGGTAGAACCGAAAGGCGAGAGGTTTGCCGTAGGTAGTGTGTTAAAATTAATGGACGAAAGTTTGGATAGAGTTTGCCCGAACTAAACGGAATAAATGGAAGGAAATTTTAATAAAAAGCGTACCCGGATAACAACTGTTTCTTAGTTATAGGGAAACCTATCCCGGGAATATCGCACCGTACTCGTGTATCAAGCGCGTCGTTTTACATTTTGTTCCACGGTGCTCTCGAATACGTAGAATATCGAATTTCTCCTTCTCGCGACGGTTAGAACGATAAAAAAGAATGGACCGGCGCGGTTATACGGGACGCGCTAAAATTAGTATCTCAAACCTCCAAGTTACGCGTAACGGTAACATATGGAAAATCTAAACGTAGATGGAAGAATTAATTTTTTTTAATAATCTCCATTCTGCAGAATTTGTATTAATACGACAATAATCAACAAGCATTGCCTCATAATAGCCCGATAAAATTCTCACTATTCTCAAACACGTTAAAATCACAATTTTCTATGTTATCGTCGCTCTTTCAATTTTCTCATCGAACCACCTCAAAGCACAGACCGTACATTTCGACGTGCAACCATCCCTTTCGTTCTGTAACCCAAAAAATTGCACTGAAACGAGAACACAGGAAAAAACAAGGAAGCAAAGGAAATTCCGTGAGGGTATCGGTTCGAGAGCCGTGGCTAAACGACGTCAAAGAAGATCGCCGTTTATCGACAACAACGAAGGCCCCGGGGTTGCTTTTCTTTCGCCTCTACGTGGCCGGATAGCCCCGATGGCTCGATGCTCCGAGCGATAATGGAGGCAAAAAGGTTCTCCGGCATTGTCTCAAAAGCCAACAGGCATTGTTGCCGTTGGCCGCGCGTTTGCTTCGAGATACTCGCCGGAGGGGGTTGAAGTCGAAGGGGTGAGAACACCGGGGGTCGGCCATGGTGGAAACTAACGACCGACAGGGCCGAAAGTTGATAAAACTCTTGGATGATGAATGGTGCCCGATCGCGACGACGGTGTTCCTACGTGGAGCGAACGAACGGAAAAGATGGCGGAATTAAAATTAATCGAGCGTCTCTAATGAGAATCAACGGGTCGAGACTTGTCTCTGCGTAATTTTGTCGCGATTGGGGCTGAACGGCGGTTTGTTTTCTTGATGTGTGGGTTATGGAGTTATGAAGGGGTGGAGAGAAAGGTAGAGAGTAACCCTTTGTAAGTCTTCCTGGTCAACGCTTTTCCTATTACAAGAGATATTTCGCATTAACGCGAAGAATTTTTGCACGTTTTATTTTCAAATCTTCGATGATTCAAAGGTGTAGAATAACGCCTGGAAGCTGTGCCAAATATTTTTTAAACACCTTGCACGATCGTTCCTCCGACGTTTTTATGTGCAAGCGCGAGACAAAGATGAAGGGAGACAGCGCACGAGGGAAGGAAACAAAAAAAAAGCGAAAAAAACGTCGGTGAGAAAAGGAGGGGGTTAAAAAGGAACGCAGGTTTAATCGAGTCAATTTACTGGCAACGACGTCGACGTGATGCCGGGCGAGAAAACCATCGCATACGTGTATGCACTCGATGAAAGCTCCACGAGCGACTGGAGCATCCAGTGAGCTTTGGACGACGTTAGTCAGCCATAAAATCGTTCGCATCCGCGTCGAGGAGATGCGAGAGACGACTTGCGATGGAACCGCGATGAGAGTCTCGTATGTGCGGCACCTTTTTTTTTATTCCTCGGCTCTTATTTGCTCACGATCAAAGACACTTTTATTTAATCGTTTAGTTTGATGGAACGTAGAGAGATTGCAATTTTTTTTCTAGAGTGTAAGACTTCGATGATGGAAGCGGCCGTGTTGAGAAAAATTCCTATGCTGATCTTTTTCTTTCGTGTTTTTGCGGCTTTAAGTTATATGGTCATTTCGCTTAGGAGTTATTGCTTTTGGTGAGCTTCAAACCAGTGATTTAAATATCGCATAGGAAAACTTGTATGATTGGCTTCATTTTACGTAGGTTCATTTTCATCTTTTCATCTTTCTCATCGTTCATCTATTAATAATTTAGAGTGTGCAATTCCAATCTTCTGCAGATTCATTCACCAGCGCATTTTTAGCAGTACGATTCAACGGAAGGGAAACAAGTTGGATTATTTAATATTGCCTGTCGTTCTTCTTTTATATATTTTCATTCTGGCCAAAGAGACAGCGTGTTTGCTCTTTTTAGCCGTCGACGTCGTTGTTAACCCGCAAAGACCATCCCCTCCTTCCTCGTTATTCTTAGCTTGCCACTTTCAAGGGTGTAATTAAAATTTCATTCGTTTCCGAGGCTTTCTCTTTTCACCTTCGACCTTTGCCGGAAAAAGGAATGCGTTCGTTCGCATTCAGTTCCGTCAGAGGACGAGCCGTCGACACAGTTGCGCGAAATTTCATCCTCGTGTTCCAACGTGCGCGAATTCCGATGATCAATGGACCGGCTGTCATCGTTGCAACGCCGATGGCACATTGATTTTTATATATGCGATTATTTATGTCCCCGATCGTGAGCCATGGAAAATGGAGGGTCCGATATCGCGAAGCACTCGCACGAAATTTGAATAACTGGCCGACAGTGTCGCTGATGGGCAAACGAAACTGTGTGAGTTTATTTGCAGAACTGTATCTTTTATAAATATAATTCTTTGACCCCTGTAAGAAGATCTGCCTCGACAAAAACAGATCATCGTCAAACGTTATGGTGTCAGTTGGAAAATAAATCATGAAGAAAAAGGTTCGACGTGTCCGTGAAAGAAAAAAAAGAACGAGTGTATCGATTATCCTTCGAGGTAAACGAATCGGATTGAGAGGAGCGAGCAAGTTTGTTTAGGACAAGTTTAAAAAATCGGAGGTCAAAGGTAAACGAAGTTTCTCTTCGGCGCTGCAACGATATTGCTCTGTTCCTTTTTTCTTCTTTCATTTCGCTATTCTCATGAACGAGCCTCTCGGCCTTCGTTAATTAATTTAACGCACCTCCGGTTTCGCAGCAGCGCATCATTGCCTGTCACAGGATATCCGTTGGAAGAGATAGCTTTCGAAATTATAACGAGATAACCCAGACCACGTACAAAAGAGGCTCATTAAATCCTCGATATTGACACGATCCAATTAATAATTCGGCGATCGGCTGCAATTACGACTGCTTTGTACGCCAATTTACTATGTAAATAACAAATAACGACGTTCCGTTTAAGCGTGCCGATCTAACCGAACGATTATGTTTATCTTTATGCAAAGTGGATGCAAAACGGAGTAGTACGTTATCTAAACGCAACATGTTATCTAAACGCAACGTCCGATCACCGTACCGCATGTATCCGACCTGTTTAAAACATACGTGCATCACCCCGATTGTTTCTCTTCTCAATGACAAACATTTTCAATGATCACAGCTTCCAAATAGTCACTGTATCGTCAAACTTCATATTAGACTGTTAATTTTCATATTCATATCTCATTGGACATCAGTAATCGTAAATAGTAAAAGCGTCTCTCGGTAAATGATCGAAAGGTCTGTAAAATATCTACCATACATGCAATATCTCTTTAACCTCTTGCCGTACGATTTCCTTTGTGACTGAATGTGCAATAACTCGGAATTAATTACTGGAATAACGATCTATCCCTGATTTCTGATATAGCGTATAACTTCACCCAACATTAATAGCATAGAAATAATTAGATAGTATCGTGACCCACTGATATCCTTATCTTAATAGTTCTTGCAAAATTTCAAAGTTTCCTATTCCATTCACCGCGTCACGAGTGCCACTCTGACACGTTGAAATCTTCTCCGACTTTCTCTCTCACAACCTACAACTTAAAACAGCACCGAGGAAAGAGGAATGTTTAATGACAATTCAAGATAAAATCTCTCAAACCTGACAAAGATTTAAACTCCAGCTCTCCATCCCCACCACATTCCCCATCATCCACTCTTCACCTGAATTACTGTAGCACAACAATAACACCTCTGTTCAAACATACATGTTGTCGTTATTGACCGACTCGATCACAACGAGTCAAGACCCCAAAATCAAGCTCTCCTCAAGTGGAATTGGATCCAACCACTGAACGACTCCTTCTTATCCCGTATTGCTTCAGCTCTCAGACACTGTGCCAACTCCTCGTTCCTCCGCAATACTTAAACAAGAGTGCCAGCTATTCTATAACAGAATATCCAGAGTGCCACATACATGGCATGGCCCACATACAGCAACCAGTTACGCGAATATATCTGCGCGAAAACGTCGGTCAAAGACGTCGAGTCACGCCAACCTGTGGGTCCTGGCTTGATAAGCGGTTTCGTAGCTAACTACGTCGCCTTACTCTCCCATCCCGTATACTTGGCCTCCTCTATGGGGTCGTGATTGCACACGGCCGGTTGTTTAAGCTACCAGCGTATTACGGAGGCCTTACGAACGTCTTTCTCTCGCGAATGAGTGCGGTTTGTACGGCGGTGTGGCTCTGTGCCAGTTGCTTCGCCAAGAGTCATTCGGGAGAGTCGTTGAAGTTGGTGGATAAAACGTCTCTGCCGGGAGAATTCTCGGGTTTGCTAATTGAGTGTAAATCGTTCGGTGGTGTTGCGAGTGGTTTTAGAAAGGACGTGGATTTTGGGGGATCTTTTCTTGTAGGATTCGATTAACCCTTTGGGGACGGAGACTTTTTTGAATATTGAGAAATAATCATTTGTTTGGGGTTAAAAAACTACCTTTTTATCAGAAATTCAGAGTGTTGATGTATAGAAATTATACATTACTATTTGGGTAATCATATTTCAACAGTTGTATTTCAATTTTTCAACTCTGACCGTGTATACATACACCGATAAACTATAATCAGATTTTGTTCTCAGGCCGCATATATGCGTCCGTCGCCCTCAAAGGGTTAAATAAGACTGAGGAGGATAAGGATAGAATTTGAATGACTAATGTGTAGGCGTGGATAAAAGTGGTGGATGTTGTCAGGAGTCCTAATGATTTTAAATAAATAACAATAACACACACACTAATTATTATTATTATTCTTTATCGACGGGCAAATTGCCCTTTAGTATACGTTGAGAGCAACAATAGTTACGGTGTGCATGAAATGATACGCATATAACAGTGATTAATATCTAATAATAATGAGTAATATATAGTTATAAATAGTATATATATTGAGTAATATGGAGTAAATAGAATACAAAATAAAATACTGAATAACTAAATAATCTAAGGTTTCTAATGGTGTCTAAAAAAAGATTGTGTGTCTAATTGAGTCTCTAAACTGAATGTTACTGTAAATATTGACTTGATACAAGAATTGATAAATACTTGAGATGACGATCTCCCCCATTTCTTTCCTACGTCACGCATCGCTATGGGGAGACGTCTCTCTATGGGTATTATACCACACTATTAAGTTGTATTATTTTAGGGACTTTATTGGGATGTAAGTATCGTTGGTAGGTTGAATTTTAGGTGGTAAACCATCCAGGCTGTGATGTACATTAGGCGGGAGAAATTTCCCAGCGGTAGTGGCAAAGTGATTCGAACTGCTGGGTCGGAGTTCGCGACTTTATCCCCATAGCTGTAGCTACTGGTGAACTTCTTCTTTGGCATTGTGAATTTAATTGATAAATGAAATTATCACAATTATCTAAGTTATGTGAAATTGCTTTCATTGTTGTTAGGTTTTCTTAAAATTATGAAATGTAGGAGTAAAGGTTGGCACATTTTTATTTCAGGAATTTAACAGCAGAAGTACAGAAACAGTCGAAATGACTGGTACACAATTTTTTCCAAAAATTCTCCAAGTTTATAGGAGTGTCATAAATTAGATATTGTACGTAACATCATGGTCACGCGATCATGGCGTTTTCTTACGCGACTGCGTGTGCAACAGTCGTGCATTATGCACTTGGATCACCGTGTTCTCTACACTGCGTGCATATGGATGCGCATAATTACGAAAGTGACGTCGAGTTGTGCGATTCGATGCAGATTCTACTAAGACGTACGTATCTGCGTGTTTTCATCGATTCGAGTTGCAAGCACGAAAACGTGGACGTTGATGAGCTACGTTTAACAAATTGCTTTGTTCGATTCCTCGTAGAAGAAATGATGACGAGGTAGAAAAATGTAAATGAAATAACAACGATTTTTAATAAAAACACGGGAAAGCTGAAGCGTCAATCGTTTATCAAGTAGGAAAATCTGATGGAAATAAAAAACTGACAATTAACTTGAAATAATATTAATAGAGAAGAAGAAACGTATGGCAGAAATCAGCGAAAAAATTTCCAATCAGCTTCTGACACAGTGTAACATCGATACATCTTTATCACTGCCAAAAGGCCATAAACCCGTAGTATCTTCCGTGAGATCTTGAAGCACGTCTTAAATTAAAGTCATTACCCTAAATTAACACCGTCGCTAAAACTTCAACGTCTAATCATCGTTCAGCCAATCCGAAAGTTTCGAGAACAAGTATCGCTCGTTTCCCCGGTACTTCGAGATTCGATCTTCGTGCAACGACTTTCGACACGTCCTTCAATTAAAACCAACGAAGGATATAGCCCCGTAAAATTTCAACGAGACAGCCAATCGATCGTACGATTCACGAGATCACCGTTCGTAATTCAAATTCGAAGGAACTCCGAGAAATGTGATCCAAGATCGAAAGTCTCACTGGCAGTTTAACGAGAAATTATCCAAGTATTTCTTCGATCCCGGCGATAAAGACCGTAGCTTTCGAGGCTGATAGGAATCCGAGGTACGCAAGGGGGTCGAAGTTGAACGTAGAGAAAGACGGGGTTACCGGGAGTCACTGGTTTCGCCACCCTCCTCAGTCGAGTCTCAGAGCTCGGTGCTCCCCGTTTGACCCTTTCCAGGGTAGCTACTTCCCGCGGGAGTTGCCTTCATAAATGGCCGTGGAAAGTTTCCTTTAAACGAGCAACTTTTAATTTCGAGTTGACGTTCGCTTTAACCGGGCAAAAGAAGGGTGGTTTAATATCCGCGGTCTCGGATGCACCCGCGAAGGTGTAACTTTAAAAGCTAGGAAACCAAATTTTCACGCTCGAAGAATTCCAGTTTACCGCATGATTCTCAGACGGGGTTCTTCTCGTCTTCTATATGGAAGCTCTTCCTCTCTCTTTTTTCGCTCTTTCTCACTCTATATCTCTTTTTCCCTCCCTTTCTCACTCTTTTCCACCTCTCTTTTCAACCCCTTGCTCCGCTCATTCGCCGGTCCAGTCTTCCTCGCCGCTCAACACGACTGGTTAGACGAGAGAGAATGTCGATGCTCCTCGTTTTTCCAAAAGAGCACCGTTTACCCCGTCCTTTCGGCCTCTTTTATCCCCACTCGACAGTTTCCTGTTTTTCTCGCGGTCCGACCTTTCTCCGGAATAAATTACAAGCTTTTCATCCCATTCACCGATCCCCGGTGTATTCCGTGCTTTAAATACTTAATCTACTAAATTATAATTATCTCTTTACCATCATACGTCAACGTACCTACTCTCTTCAACTATCTAATACGCGTTTAACAAACGCGTATGTTCCATTCGAGAGTTATTTAATCTTTCTCATTTTTAAACGAATTCGAATGTAAAAAAAGATTGAAAAAAATATTTTACCTCTGAAAAAGTACCATTTAGAATACCTCTTTTATTTCAGGACTCATCGCAAAGCCCCTCTCCTCCCACGCTTCCCCTGTCCACCTACAGTCGAAACCGGAAGGCGGTCGTGTTTCAAAGCCCGGACTTAATCGACGTCGTCGCAGTCGGTGTGGATAATATTCATTAGAGATTCTCGGTACATCCGTACACGCCGTTGGATTTTCGACGTCGCGTCAGTTGGCGTCGACTCTCTCAGCCTTCATTTTCACCCGTTCTCTCTTGCGTTCCTCCGCTTCCAGCAGATCCCGTGCATCGAGGGAAGCCCTCCGTCACGTTTGCTGCGAAAGACGACTCCTTTCCTCGTTATGCACAAAGACAAGAGAGAATCTGCCATGGAAGCCACGCTCATTGAGTCTCTTTGTGTCTGTGCACCGTGTCCGGACATCGTAGCGTGCTCGCGGTTATTCTTCCCTTTTCTTTATCCCGCCATCTTGCTTAGCCCGCTGCCATCGCCATTCCCCTTTCGAGAGTTTCCTTTTCTTATCCTTTTCTCCGTTCTTTAATCGCTTTCTTCCTTTTCTCGACGGTCATTGTCTCGACACTGTGCCGTCATTGTTGCTGCATGGTTCGTGGAAACAGAGTGCAAGTTGCATGGCATTAGAGTGCACCCGCGTGAGTGTCCATGGAGATATCAAGGTGGTTGAATTTTGTTGTGAAAATGCAAGACAAGGGACGGTGAGATGGATCTTTACGATGTTGCCTTTGCGATGGATTTATGTGCATGAGACTCGGTTGGGACGATCGACGTTGGCTATTTCGAAAGAAAGAGAAGAGAAATCGAATTTGACGATACTACGATCAGCAGGGTAGATTTCTAGTTTCCTTCGCATCGATGAGGAAATCAAATCGGCCATCGACGACGTTGCAATTTCTCCGCTTGATGCTTATTCCGCGAGACTATGGTAGACGTGGAGATGAAGTGGAGGTGAAGTGGAGATGTATAACTCGAGGTGAGGCGAAGAGCGAAAGAAGTCGGTACGGAAGGAGAGCATTTTTTTAAAATGCTGTTTTGACGGGACATTTGTAATTCGTAATCAACGACATTCAGGAAAATGCCTTCGCCTTCGCCCCTTCCTCACGGACGGCAGTATAAAATATACAAATGGCGAGCACTCTCGTGTAAGTCAAATCAAAGTTTCACGGAATTTAAATTGCAAATATTTACGCCAGGCCGGAGTATACCGTTGCAGTTGCGAAGAGAAATATTTATGACGTCGATGCTGCTTCGCTGCTGCCGTTGCTTCTTTCCATCGTCGCGATGCCCGTTCGTTAACGCTCTGCAGTTTTAATTTCACTAATTGAAACCACTCTTGACTTGTACATCCCATTGAATTTATGTCGTAGTACACGAAACTCATCGTATAAAGTCGCCCCGACCGAAACTACCCGCATTATTCGCGGCCATATTCCGTTTAAATAATCAGCAAACTACGTTCATCCCCTTTACGATCTTTCGTTGGAACGATCGCTCGTATTTGCTCATCGTTTCGCGCGGAATTCTATGAAATTTCAGTGACAAGCTGTAGCGAAACGACGAGAGCACTGTTGGAAGTTGATTTTAGCACCAGCCGCGTCGAGAAAGAGGGAATTCCGCTGCGAACAAACAGCAATGGCAGAGGTACCTGTTCCTTTCTCCCTTCTCCTCCTTTTACGACCCTCGATACCGCCGCAGGCAGCTAGCCAACGGGTATTAAAGACGGAAACTGCAAGCGGAACCGGACGCGGAAGCAGAGAGCTTGGCAGGAAGTGACCCGTTTGCTGCCACCACGACGAACCCGACGTCCCTGACTTCCGCTCTTCCGACAGGGTTAACTCGCGCTCTTCCCTTCTCTCTCGCGCTCTTCTCGCTTCGCGATTTTGCGCTCTCGTTTTTTCCGCAATTCTCGCTCCACGGACGAATGATTGCGATTAATGGAAATTTCAGGTGGGAGAGATTATAAAAATGCCAATTTTCCTTCGAAAATTGAAGTTCAATCGTTTAACACTAACTGTACCGGCAGTTTATGTATATTTCCTTTAAATTGTAGCCTATTATCGGACCGGTTGTAAATTTTGGAGATTGTCAATTTAATATAAGAAAACGCAAAAAGCAGCCTTTTCTTAGGAATACAAAAAATTACATATTTTCATTATTTTGGACCGGTCATGTGACCGCGTACGGTACAGTCAGTGTTAATTTAAATCGAGAAACGTCAGCCAAGAAACGTAGATTTTTCCCAGGATTTTCAGCCGAAGAAGAATAGGTGGTTCTTGAAAATTGGACAATATTTAATCGTCCAGAGTTTAGGAAAATGTTTCTTCCTGGATTCGGGAAGACAATTGAAACAGACACTCCAGAGATAACGGAGCAGCCTCGGTTTACGACAATTATTAGTTCAACAACTGCAGCCCGCAGGCGAGTATCATTTCTCCTCGAAATGATAAAGTATAACAAGCACGATTTCCCAGTTTATTTCATAGCGTTATACGTAGAAATTACAGAACCTCGTCGCTCGAGAGCCTTCCTTCCTCTTTCTCTTTCGCGTTCCGAGGCAGTCGAGCAAAACTGTGGTCATAACGCAACGTGTCACAGCTGGATAATACCGGAGAAATATATTCCGCTGCACCCGCGGCGGATTATACCCGCGGGAAGTGGATTACAACTCTCCGTTGCATCTTTCAGGGAAACGAGCACGTGCTGGTCGTCAGCGTTATGAGAAATTTCGAAAAATGCATTCTCTTTTGCGACGAATCACGTAAAACGACTCCTTAAGCATTGGTTCACCGGCATTACCGTTTTGTCAGATCGCGACTCAGCAATGAAACCTATGGTTGGATAAAGTTGACGACCTGAATATTCAAATTCAAGCATCCGATAGCTCTGAGAAATATTTCCTAAACTAATATCAAGCATATTATACCCTCAGTTATTTTATATCGTCATTTAAAACTATAATCTGCGGCAAAATAATCATAGGAAGAAGACGACATTCCCTTGCGTCTGTAGAGGGCGGGATTTTAGAAGAGGAAGTTGGAAACTTCTGGTTTCACTCGATAGAAAATAACAACAATCGACTTGACTTCAACAAATAACAAATAACGACGTATTTCAAAATTAACAAAACAACAACTTTAATGAGACAACTTTCAACTAAAACGCAACACAACTAAATACTGCAACTCGTAGTAAATACTGCAACTACACTCGACTCTACAAATCGACACACTCTTCGACGCACTCTGGACACGCTCTGCCTTGTCCCTTATACTAGGCTTTCTTATATTCTAACCGTTCATCCTTCACACACAACTATTTACTCTCTCGCACTCGCATTTAAACTCACTAACACTAGAATATTCGGGCCTTGAGGAAGAAAACGATCGGCCTGCTGGCCCGAGCAAGGCCCAACCCCCGCTTTCGCCCTCGCAGCCCTTCGCCATCCTTAAAGCGGAACTGTCGATATTTTTCCGGCACTACAATGGTCGTCAACATGTTGAGAAATGTCTAAAATTCCATTCTCCTCAGCGACGAATCCCGCGAAACGATCCGTTAAGTATCGGTTCAGCAGCATTACCGTTCAGACGGATCGTGAAATGAAATTCAACCTCTTAAAACCACCCCCGGAGGAGGATTATCGGCGATCTCGCGACAGTATCACGGCCTTGCATAAAGAGGGATCGATGGTGAAATATGAAATGAAATTTCCCGCCGTGAAGGTGAATATCTTAGCCATAAAAAATCAAGGAGACACCGAGAAAAAGAGAAGGTCGAAGAGGAGACCTCGTGGAAGACGTTCCATCCGCGGTTATTAACCTCACGCCGTAGAATGCCAGAGGAGGAAAGACTCCGTCCCTTCAGCCTTTTCTACGCCCCGTTTGCCATGGGGTAGGAAATGCGAGAGAGAGCCGGCGGAGGATAAAGAGGAAAATGGAAACGGATTACGGTGCAACCGGTCGATCAATCGAGGGATGAATTGCGCTTTAACGGTAATCGGAAACCGCGGAAGGAGGTACGAGGCGAAGCCACGGGACACGACTTTAACGAGGGAGGGTGAAAGGGCGAGGGGATGATACGAAGAGAGAGAAAGATTTGGAAAAAGGGAAGAAGAGACCAAAGGGTGAATTGAAGAGACAACGCGAAGAGAGGAAGAACGTGGGCGAAAAAGTAAGGAAACGGAGACAACGGGTAAGAAATGGAAACGTAGATCGATCGAGGGGTTAATTTGATCGTTCCTCTGTGAGAAAAAGAGCAACGTAGAGGGGAAAATCGGAGGAGGAGGAAGAGCCAAGTTGTGAGAAGTAAAGAGGTAAAACAAGCGGATCTGATTTACGAGGCTGAGAAGCCTTCCACCCTTTCGGGGTGGACTGCGCACGAAACACCCTCGTCGGTTTAGCCCCATGCAGTTCGGGGTGTTTTCCTATTCTCTCGTGATTTCTTTACCTAAACTAAACCCGTTTATCGAAGGTTCCGTTAGGAAATCATCATTATACATGTTTTTTTATTATTTCATATTTATTAATAGTCCTCTGTCTCCATTTTCCACGCTCTTCTGCAAAATCGTGAAAACGCATATTTCGTCTGGTAATTACAACGCTTTATTAAAAACGACTCTGTTTCATCGGTGTAATATTTTAATGCCGTTAAATGGCAAAGAACGCGTTAACGCAAACTGCTTCGTAATTTCGCGTTGCTTTCATTTACGCAATCCATTCGATCCTCTCAATATATTCGCACCCCCTGATAATTTGCGAGCGATTTAAATAAACGAAATTAATTTACGGCGCGGCAAATGGACTCTCCCTCTGTAGTCATACGAATAATGAAACGCCGATAACGCTCCGAAATTTTTCCACGAGCGGAAGCCGAAGCGCTCGCGTATCGTTGGAATTTTATTGTCAGAATCGACGACCGGCTTTGCCACTGTGCCATCGATATTTCCCGTGCGCCGAAGAAACTTTTCAATTATCTCGCAAATGAGATTCTCCCTCTTCCTCTCTATATCCGTCTATCTATCTCCCACTCTCTCCCCGCTAAGTTTAAATGTAAATTTCATTTTTCGAGTACAGATACTTTAACTTACCGGAGAGGGAAGGAAAAAAAAGAGGAAAGGAAGAGGAGAGAAACACGCGAGCAGGCACGCGCACTTAATTCCATGGAAACTGCTCGTTTAACTTTTCAATTAGATTGAAATTAAACGAAACTACACGATCCCGTGAAAAGTCTCTCGAAAGTTGTACGTACATTCTGTCCGAATTGCTCGACAAATATCCTTTTAGCCGTGACAAGTGGAAAAAGAATAGTTGAGAGACAAAGAGGATAATGGAAACAACGTCAAAACTTCATGAACCATCAACTACTGTCCATTATGCCCGATCTTGAAAGCCAATTATTTTCCCGTGTTAGTTTCAATTCTATTAATTAGACATTAAAATAATATCACTGGAGGCTGATAAAACTTTTCGAATGCACGCTAGTCCTCTCTGTTTTTTTTATGTCGCTCGTTTACCATGCACGTGTCGCTTCCTCTCTCTCGTTTTTACTTGTCTCTCTCTCTCCGCCTCGTTTGCTTCCTCTTGATATTAAAGCCGGCCAATTAGAGTAATTGAAGAAGGAACGAACGTGTTCGTTCTTCCACGCTGGCTCACGCGACCACGAAACTCCGCAGTGACAGCGAAATACGTCGGATCTTTTATTTTTTTCAACTTTTTTTTCACTCTCCTACACACTCCTGGTCCCTCTATTCCGTCTTCATCTCTATTTATCTATTTCTGCCTTTTCCCGTCTTCGTTTTCTCGACAAATGTTGAAAAGTCGCAGCGAGAGAAAGAGAGAAATATGGAGAATCCTCCGTCGGACTGTTGCGAAGCACGGTTCGATGGAATCTTGATAAAATAGCACGCAAATGGATCGAGAAAGAGTGATGGATTCTTTCATCGGACATTTCAAATACTCCTCTGGTGTTTGCGGAACGAATGTGCGGTAATGTTTAACGCGAAACACCGGTGACGTTTTATTAGCGGAGAATGCGATGTTCGTGCTACTCGGGACACGCGAGCTCGATATTAAACGTTCGCCTTCCAGACGAATTATTCCGTCGGTCGAAAGGTAAATGACGGGGTTCTTCGTAATGCGAGAACGTCGGAGATGATTATGCTGTCGTTTTTAATTGGGGGTTTATTGGGTAATTGGGGGAAATTGAAGAAGTTTGAAGTGTATTAATCATTTACGATTTTTTTTTATCAACTTGAAGTCTTAATTTACTTTTCACTGGTGTAATTTCGACTTTAGAATTTGTATATTTAACCCTTAACGGTCGTAAATCACTTCTGACGTGACAATAGTACTTTTTCCTACTGTGGAATGTGTGGACAATTGCCTTATCAATTGAACATTACCAACGCAGTGATTAACATGTTCAGTGATATAAGAGTGACATTTTTTAATCAAATTTTAATATTTTGGCACAAAAAATGAACAAAGAAAATTTAATGAGTTATGGATAGTGATAGGGGCAGTGAATTCTTTGAAAATAATTCTGAAAGTGTTTTTGATTCTAGTAATGAGACTAGCAGTGACTTCTTATTACATTCTACGAAAAGAAAAGTTGTTATACCTATATAACATTTAAATGAAGAAGAGAATTTGGTGATTGAGATAATGATTGGATTGAAATGGACAGTGACGATGATGATCCATCGATGATGAATTATTTGGAACTCATACATTTGTAATACTGCTTCAAAAAATAAATAATTTCTAACGAAAATGTTGATCTTACAATATTGAGAATTTTTCACATATTTACTGAAAATAAGTACAACCTAGTGGGAATCATGTATACAAAGCTAGCGTCCGATAAGGGTTAATCAGAATATTTTGCAATAGTTATCGTTTTTATTTGTCGCTATAGAGCAACGAACATCCGGCGATGTAGATAGTTACAAAGTTATTTTTCACGTACTAACAGATCCAAAGAATTATGCAAATCTCGGGGAGTTAAAATTGTAAATGGAAACTGAAGAAGTTATGAATTCACCGCTTTTCTAGAATAATAGTGAAATTTAAGATTCTTCGATCCCACCCACGTTTAATTGGTACGCCGCGAAGGAGGGTGGGAGTGAAAGCGAATGAAAATGAAAACGGAACGTCCGGGTGTTACCCCGGCGCTTCGGGTTTCTCGCTAAAATTACGGCAAGAAATTAACGTCTCTCCTGTATGCAGATGTATGAAAATTTTCTCCACTCGAGCTCCGAATTTCCCCATTTGCATTTGCCCTCCTGCGATAACGTCTCGCCCCGAAAGGGGTGAACAATAATAGCAGCCCCCGTATTCCCTGGCACGCATGCGTGACTCTCGTTACGTATACACAAATCAAATTCCTTCCTCTCTCTCTCTCTCTCTCTCTCTTTCTCGCTCTCTTTTGCGAGAGAGAATGTGAAACAGAGATAGAAATTGAGAGAGAGAAAGAGTGCGAAAGGGTGAATGAGGGGAAAAGTGAGAAAGTGTGAAAACGAGAAGAAGAGAAATGCAGAATATTAGCGTAGGGGAGGAAGAGAGAAAGAAATTGAAATGGAGAACGGAAAGGGGAAAGAGAGAAATGAGAATTTATAAGAACGAATTTACAAACCATGACGTTTATTCACGACGCCATAAATATCAATTGCGTGTGCGACGGCGGGATCGCGTTTCACGCGACTACTTTTCATTCGGCGACTCGCGAATAGCTGGCAGATATCATTGGCGAAAAGAAACTCGCGATGACAAACTATGGCAATTCAATCGGACGTTTTCCTTTCCATCTCGTGCCGCGAGATTCCACGTTCCGACTTCCGTCCGGATAGAGACGTTGATTCGTCCACGTCGAGGGAATCGTTAACTCGAAACGATGAATATCGACGAAGATATATTCCGTAAGTTATACTCGAACTTTCGTCGATATTCCTGATTTATGATTTTCGAAGGATACACCGTCCAATATTCTCCCAGAGTTCACCGATTTTTACGCAAATAATCGAGAGAAGTTAAGCGAACGATATTTAAAAAAAAAAACGCGTTGTACCGTGGAAATTTCGTTCCCTGAAATTTCGGTGGACGAGGTAAAAAATCTCCTTTGAGAATTTATCCTCGAGGACCCTCGGGGCGATTAAAAAATTACCGTCCATGCTTACCAAGAGAATACGCAATGTGCACACGGGGTTGCGCGTATTAAAATTCCCGCATCCCCTTAAGTGTTTGCGCCCTCGACGTGGAACGGACCGCGGCAATTTTTCGAGGACACAAGCTGAAAAATTGTGTGCTTCGAAAGTTTCAGAAAAACTCCCAGTTCCTTTTCGAGATTCCCATCTCTCCTCTCTTCTTCTTTCCCTCTCGCTCTTTCACTCGAGCGAATAGCACACCCCAAGCACTTTGTACTTTCCCATCTTCTCGCATCGATAATCATCCCCCTGCTCTTCCTCTTTTACCGGGGATCTTTATGTTTCCTAAGGCCGTCGTAAAGTTCCAAATATATAACAACGGCAAAGATTTAATGGCAAGGATAAATACCTTCTAACCGGAATAAAAGCCTCTCTCTTCGCGAGTCCCTCGTTTCTTCTCCTTCTTCTTCACTTTTACCTCTCCTCCCGTCTTTTCACAGCGGGGAGACTTTTTATGCGCGCGAGCGGGTAATCGCGAAATTACGAAATTGCACGTAATCGTGTAACGGAACTGATAACAGGAGGAAATAATGGCTTGGCGATTAATAGGCCGATAGTTTTATCTACGTCACTCGGTTCCCGTTATCGGCCCTGACACGAAATCGATCACGATGAGCTTTTTCGTCGACGGGAGAAAATTATAATTGACGCGCCTCGCCTGCCGGTTAATTTATCCGTGAAATAATCGCACGATGTGGAAAACATTGGACGAAATAAAGCGGCCGAGAGATCGTAGAAATTTTACCGTCATGCAGCTACGAATTACGATTTATGATTGCCAACGATTTCCAGAATTTATCGGATACATTGTGTACACGATTTTACTGTACAATTATTATGAAATATAGTTTCACGAATTATCCACGTCTACTTTATGGAATATTCGTTTGCGAAGCGCCGAGGAACAATACGATATTTTACCGAGCATTGTAATCAGAATTTGAGAAAATTGACCATAAGCTTTTGCAACGAAACCAATCGATTTCCTCTGTGACGAATTATTCGTACAATACACTTTGAATTTTCGCAAATCACCGGTATTCCTCAAAACGACAGAATCGACGGTAAACAACCAACGATAAATAACCCTCGAAGAATTCTTCCACGGCGAAGATCCTTTAACATCGTAAGAAAAATCCCCGCGAATTCGAGAGCAAAGCATATCGGTAGAACAAACGAGAGAGGGTGAGAATGTACCTGAAAGATGATATATCCAGAAAAGTTTCCCGTTTGCGATTTAAAGGTTCGCATTTTCAGTCTTCCGTTATTCATGACGGAATTATTACCGGCATTAGCATTTAACACTGTTAGGGATTCCAGGAGCAGAATCGTTTTCAAGTGCTCACGACTTGGTAAATCGATTGCCAGTGCAACCCCTTTTATAGGGGTCCCTTGCAGCGCCCTTATCGCGAGGCCGCGATCGTTCTTTCTCTCTGTGTTCTTCCTACGTAACTTCTGCATGTTTTGCGTTACACCACCACATCATCCACCCCCTCATTCCTTCACTTCCCTCCTCTCTTCCTCCCTTTCCCCTTCGCACTCCTTATCCTTCGCGTTTTTTTTTCCTCTCCACTCCACTTTTTAAGCTTCTTTCTCACGCGGTACTTTCGATAAACCACGTCGGTTACGTAACTAGACCGTGTCCGTTCTATGGTGTATTTCTGCCGGGTATTTTCCGCCTTATCGTAAGCACCTCGGCTTCATTTATTACTAGCGGACTAGATCGCGGTTTTATCGCTTCTCCGACGTACTCGTTCCGTCGTATCGGGGATTTAAGATGCTTAATTTCTTTTTACTCTTCTACTAGGACTTCCACGGGAGCTGTCGTTATTGGTGGATAATGGTTTGGTAGTTTACGAGGATTCTTCAAGATGGAATTGATGGGGGTGGGAAGATTTGTTATGGCTTTGGCTTCTCGAGGGTGATGGAGAGGGGTTGATTCGTTGTTTGTCGTGTTAGCTGGACTTTCAAGCAATGAGGTATAATATATTATATATAATATATTTTTATAATATATTTGATAATTGGTTTAAAAAAGTCTACCTGAGGTGACGGGGATTTGAATCTTGATCTGCTAATTGGGAGTCATTGACTTTAATTCCGTATCCAACATAGCATCAAGCTACAGAATTTAATTTTTTTGAAATTACAGAAGTTAGATTGCGGCTATCGTTAAATAAATATTTCTCATAGACAATAGAAAGTTGAAACACCTTGTGTAATTGAAGTATTCAACCCTGCGACATTCATTTGAAGTAACTCAATAACCCCGCTGACATTCTTTCGCCCCAAGGACTAAACGATCTTGCGGTCGATTAATAAATTTATATTTGTAAAGATTTTCCATTAGCACTATCCCCATATCTAAAAATCAGTTCGATCGTTACAAATTACGAGGGGCAATTGATTTTTGAACAAAAATGCGCACAAGCACGCTCGAAGCCCCGGCAAATATTTGCAAAGGGGGCAAACAGTTTGCGGAATAATATTGTAACAAAAATATGACAATTATTTACCATCGAATATATTCAGTAATTAAATTCAGCAAACAATAGTTGAGCATGCGGAATTGGAATACATCGCGATGCCTGCGACCCGAATATTTCGTATTCATACTCTCTCGAATGCTTTCCATGGATAATATTTTTTTTGAGATATCGTCTGATACAGGACGCATAAACAATATATCGATTGAAACGGCACAAACGTGCGGAACAAACGCACCGCTTACACGCGAATGTAAATGACAGTTTAACTTTATGCATGCTATTCGCAGCGCCATGATTAATGATGAAACTGACTTCCATTAGGCGGCCGGTTTTCGCGGGGATATCCGTTTAAAAAACACAGTACTTTTCAACAGCTTGAATTGTAGCTTTCTACGTTTATATTTACCAGCGCAGAAGTTTGACGGTTCTTGAAGCGAGGACGATTTGCGAAATGGTAGCCGCCTGTTTGCAAAGGTCGCTGATGCAATTCCGCGAATGCCTATTCCGCGCTAAAGATCGTAGTTCAAACGAAAGCCTATGAAATTCCTGCGAAGGTCGATTCCTTCCTGGTAATTCAAAGTACAATGAGAGACCTACAAACTTACTTCTTTGAGTGCCGTTACGAGCATCACTCGTTATTGTACGGCAAGGAGTTAAAAAATTCGCAAAATGCTTCGCAAAACAGCAACACATTTAAAAAATCAACCGGTTCAGCATCCTGGAAAAATTCTACCAAAAATCCTTGCATTCGCGACACCAATGAATCGCAATTCTTCATATAAACTTACCTCGGAAGAAGTATCCATGAAATTATTCGAGGAAGAAGCCATTTTCTTAAAATACAGCGTCCATAAATAAATCGCGCACCATGAACAGCATAAAACAGCGACACATTTAAAAAATCAACCGGTTCAACATCCTGGAAAAATTCTACCAAAAATGCTTGCATTCGAGACAGCAATGAATCGCAATTCTTCAAATGAACTTACTTCGGAAGAAGTATCCATGAAATTATTCGAGGAAGAAGCGAAGTTAATGAACCACCAGGAATGAAAGTTGCCAGAGATAATTTGCAGTACTACTCGAATACGATAAACAAGATAGAGACACGGAGTAAATGAGGCGAAGGGGAGTAAAAAGAAAGAGTAAAAACGTCAGATAAAAAAGAAAGGTGTTCAGAAGCGGAGCGACTCGCCAAATCGACGAAGAGGTCGACAGAGGTGAAGATTAAGGGGGTGGGAAAGTTTCGTGAAAGCCGAGACACGGAAGCAGATTTTTCTTCGGAATGGAATACTTGACGCTTCATACGATTTACGGCATCAGAAGGCGGACGGTGTAGCAAGCGAGTAATTAGATGACGAGCACTCCCATAGGAAATTTTCAAAGGTGTAAAAGTGAATAAAAGGAGACCCGTCGACTGGACAGAAGCGCCATGAGGGAATTGACACGGGGTGGAAGGCGGATGGTAAGATACTTAACCGAGAACAAAGACGGGCGGAAGAAGGACGTATCGTTCAACATAGACGTTTAATTTAAATCATTAAAAGGATCGGTGCAATTGCGATTACACGAACACGGAGAATCAGTTTGGCGACGTTCCTCTGTAATACTCTATTATGTAAATAAAGCAGGAGATGCTTTTAGAGAGGGAGAAATGAAATTGCTAGCGGAGACTGCCTTCTTCGGGGGATGTTGCAGTATCGATGTTCATAGCGATGATGATACCAGGTAAAATTATCATTTAACTGTATGAGATGTTAAATGTAGAATTCTTGAATCGTTTTGAAGAATTTCAAATAAAAGTAGTCGATTTTAATGCATCTGATACGAAAGAAGGAAATTGTGTTGCGTGACGGTGACTCTGCTTTTAAATCTTGGCATACTAATTTCACTTACTTCGAATAAATATTTCTTTCTCCAGGGGGAGAGTATTGTATACCATCCGTGGATCGGATATACATTTTTTTTTAACACTCCCTCTATTGCAGGGAGGTTAACGATACCTCGTTGTACGTTTTCGCTCTCGTAAATCCGTTTTATCTGGCATGGTTCGGCTGGAATAACTTAGAATAAATTTGCTTTAGTTCTAGTCCTCTGTGTATAAGCACTCTCATTTGCAACGATATGCAAATTAAATAGCGCTCGCTATAATACTAAATTAAGATTTTTGAACGAGAACCAAGTTTAAGTAACGCGTCCACGGCGTAACGGGAGACTTTAACTTCCGAAGTAACGTCGACCATAAAAATACGAATGGAATCGTTTAATCTTACGGTGTACTTCCTATTTCCCCGCTTCTAGCCAATTCCACGTAAAGTAGAAACGTCGGGAACGCGATTTATTCGTTTTCTTCGCGCGATCGCGTTAATTGAAGGGACCAAAGTGGAACGTTCTGATATCGTAGAATCACGAGTGGATAAGACTTCTCTCTCGTTATTCAAATACACGAACGAAGCAATTAAAAGTACCTATCTGTAAAGTTCGATCGAGAGAAGAAAGATTAAAAAAATGTATGAAGTGGAACTGCGAGAAGGATGACAAAGTGCAAGAAAATCGCACGAAAGTTCGAAGGATCTGTCGTTAATTTAGCAACTCCTAAGAGAGTTCGATTCTGAGTTATTTTAACGAGGTGAATTCTCGCTTTTCTCTTTGGACTCTTGCGAGAATCGTACTTATATGAAATTCGCGAATATAGCATGGATGTTCCCCGATCGCGAATTATATTATACGGACAAAGTTCACGGAGAGTTTTCTTCTTCTGAGTTTCTTTCGAAATTTACTTTTATCGTTCGTCCTTCGTTAGAGAATACATAAAGCAAATAATTTACATTCCTCTGGACTTACAACGCACTTCCTACGATCCTTTCACAATCGAGGACTCTCGCGATATCCGGCAAAAGTTGACGGCGCGTTTCAACGCGAAACGAATAAAGCGAATTTTCCGCGCGACGATATTTTCCGTTTTGTAATAGAACGATCCTACGGGAAAGCATAGCTCGGCGAAATTTGCCTGGGGGAAAAAAGTCCGGATATTCGAAAGTACGAAAATGAATTCCGGCTGGGTGTTTTTGTTCCAATTTCGCGCAAACGGCGCGAAACGTAAAAATGCATCGACAGGATACGGCATTTACAAATAGTTATTTTTTGAAAGCTTTCTCTCTCCGTCGACGTTAAATATTTCAGAATTTTATTTCAAATACCGAGTTTGTCTCCCGTAATAAATTTCCCCACGGCGAGCGATATAAAATCTCGGTGAATTCGAACGTGGAAAAAAATGGATCGTCCAGTCGCAATTTGGAATCTCCCGCCAATCGTGCGCGTACCGTGTCAAAGGGAAATCGGATCGAGGAAACGATAGACCGAAATTTTTTCAGACATTTCTCCCTCGGAGTAACTCGGCAAGTTATCGTTCCTATCTGCTCCTCTGGTTACCGTGCAAAGAATATATTTTTTGAAAAGTTACCGTCCCATTTCCACCAAATGTTTCCCATCAAAGCGAACTCTCCTCTTCCATCGAGCTCGTTCTTCGCCAATCTTCCTTGATTGTTGAAAAAAATTCGCAACTTACGATACGGCATAGATGTATTAAAAATGAAACCTGCGATGAAATTGTAAAATTCCATCGACTTTTATCATGGATCTGGCTCATTGGCAAGATGTCAGGAATTCTGTCTTTCTGAGGAAAGAAATTTCGAATATAAATAAAATAGAGGTTTGACATTGTAGCGAAGGAAAATTCTGAAATATTCTGCTATAAATTACAATTTTAGTCATTCTGGAAGAAATAGGAATTATGAACAAAGGACGAAGGAAATTCATCAAACAGAATTTGCCATAAAAAACCAACAACAGAAGTATATGAATTAATATAAATTTTTAAAAACTTAGGAACCTATGGATTTAACGGCTTCCATGCATCTAGTGTTAATGACTATATTATCAATTATTAACCATCATTATATTATCAGGGTTCGACGCCACATTATCCACTATCAAATCACCTCCACCCACGCTTTACCATCTACCGCAAAATTTAACAAAATAATAAATTAACTTGCGATAGACGATATTAAAAAATGTAACAAAGACATCTCGAAAGAAATCTTCACCGTGGTTTAAATCGCCCGGCTGAAATTCCGTACACTCGAAAGCATTGTCGCGGGGGTGGTACTCGAGGTCGAAGCAGGGGCGTGCTTCGGACATTTTTTAGAAACTTGCATTCGCATCTCTATTCAGCCGAACAAAGGTGCTTCTTTAATTGTGGGGGTGAGACCCGTGGATAAAGTTTGCTGTCTGTGGGCGATGTCTTTCACGAACGCTTACATGGAGGAATGCATGCAGATGCACCCTCGCGTGCATCGGAGATTCATACAGAAACACACCGACGCGACCTAAATCTACGCAAATGCTTTCCATTTGTTCTGAAGTGCCATTGCAGCTCCCGATGAGATTGATACCATCGTAAGAGGTATTGGTACTTTTTCAGAGGAATCGCCTCTGTGTCGATGAAACAATACTTGCGAATTGATCCAGATTTGCGAGTACGAATTGAACTTTCGCTCCGGGAATTTCTTTGAGGGTGTCGATGCATGATTGACTCGGTATACGATTAAAATTCTAGTCTTTCTCTCACAACGATGAATAAACGTATTAAGAGGAATAATGCTGTAGAATGGAAAAATTTAAAACAACGGAAATTAAAAAACAACGGGGTACATTCACCCCATGATTTGCAATTTCCATTAATAAAATTGTATCTTTCGATATGAAGCTAATGGATGCATTAACCTCATTATTTTAAATTGATCCATTGCAATGCTAAATTAAGTAATACATTTAAATTCAAAATATTAAAGTTAAATCACAAGGCCAGGGGTTAATTGTTCGTGGATGTGACAAATGTGGGGTGAATGAACTCTTGGGAATGGATGCACTGCGTGGAACTGTTTGAAGAGTCTTCAGCCGACTGTAAATGTTTATGAATAAAGTCTTACAATTAGCAAAACCACTGCCTGGAACCAGTACCATCAAAATTGTCCACGATATAAATAATAGTTCAAAGGTTACATAAGGATTTTCAGACGGTACCTTAATAAGATTTGCTGTTTAAATTCCAAGAAGACATTGCATTACGTTTAGGATGGGTTTCTAGAATTTATAAGTCCAAAAGGAGTCGTTGGGAGAGCAATAAAATTATTTGAATTTTCTACAAAGTTCATGGGGCCAACGATGAACAATTGTAGGACGGTTTGAAAGAAGTTGTACTCGCAGAATTATTACTTGAAGTCACAAGGTGGCCGAATGAAACGGAGTCGAGGAAAATAGCGTTAATAAACATGATTAGAATCGTAGTCGAAATAAGTCATAAATGGTGAGGTGCTGTCGTAGTTCTGGACAGGGAGAGTTTTGAAACTCGAGGCTCGGAGATTGGAGGACGGGTACTTGAGAAATTTATGGTATCGGGTAATATAAAAACGGAAACGGGCACGGTGCGCCCGTTTCGTTTCCACTGGCAATTTCGCAGGAAATTGAATTGGCCCTCGCGAAACTAATATTTCCAGTGATTTTTCAAACTACGAGGAATAAAGGAATCGAAGATACAGACTAGCCGCAGATTTTTATGAGCTTTTTATGCGGTCAGCGAAAAATATTCCCCGGTGGTTTCGTGTCGTAACTAAGCGGACTTAAAACCACCAGAATGCCGAAGAGGAAACAAGAGAGATAGAAGGAAAAAGAGAACCGGAAAGGGAAAAAAGAAGCTCTGCGCGGTTGCATTTCGAAGCGCATTTCCTGGCGGATCTTTATGTAAAAACGCGGAATTCCGCACTCGTGTCGTATAAATTCAACGTGCGGCTGATTTGCATATTTGGCAGAAACGCGGTGTCATTATCAAAAATAGCGCTGGAACAATTGAATATCCCATTAAAAGGTATTCTTGGAACGAATTCAAACGCAGGACAGGCCCTGCCGTGAGCGTGTAGTAATTTCCCTCTCACTATCTTTTTTTCTTTCTTGCATCCTCTTTTTCTCCCTTCCACTGTCTCCTATCCATGTTGCATCCATTCCTGACGTCATTTTCCTGCGTAATCGGAAAAATGATCGGGAAAACTTGCTCTCCATTCCAGGGAAACGCTATAGTTTCGCTTGGAGACGAGGCGTCACATTTTTTCGGATTGTGCCGTTGTCCATGAGGAGAAATACGGAATAAAGGAGAAAATGAAACGGACCGTTCGCTTTTTAATATCCACGTCGATGCGAAAGATCTGGGAATGAGAGAACACAAACGAAACGGCTTACAGTGTCGATGTGTTCGTCGGATATTAGGACGAGCACACAGCCAAAGTATCTCGAAGATGCTACGAAAACTCATGATACTCGAGGGAATGCAATTTCATCGAGAACAAGGTTCGCGATTCGGTGGAATAATGAAGAAGCGATGTATAGGATACTTCGAAATATTTCTCCTCGAGCAACTACATCGTAGGCAACTACATATTTTACGTGGAATAAAAGAAATGCATTAAGTGTACAGAATCGATATATCAGCGGGAAAGAAGAAAAGAGGTAAAGACGATCTTGAATATTCATAAAATTGTGGGAGAGGGCAAGCAGAGAAAGTCATAAACTTCAGAAATACAGAATCTCTTTATTCCTGCTTCGTCGATGTCCGCAAACGGCCTTCTTTGGAGGATACGGACGCTGAGAAGATTTATATATCGATGAAAAAATACGGAAAACCGCTAAGAAGGAGAAAAGTTTCTTCTATAATATCAATGCTGTGATATATTAAATAATAAAGCTGGTCTACAAAATTGTACTTTATTTCCTGGCACAAGGTACCAGGGGAAAAGATTCTTCTATGATATCAAGGCTATGACATTTTAACACTAGAACTACCAAACCAGTCAAAATGACTGGTACACAATTTTTTCCAAAAATTCTTCAAGATTATAGGAGAGTCATAGAATAGATATTCTACGTCTATCTCATAAAACATAAATTACCGAATCGATCATCTTTTCCACCTCTGAATTCCCCTTTTTTCATAGTACTTATTTAATACATTTAAATATAACAGATTTAACGCCGGTAGTTCTAGTGTTAAATAATAATACTTGTCTGCAAAATTTGAACTTTGCAAAAACTGCCAGCATCACTAGTGTTGCCAACGCGAGCCGTCGACTGTAGACGGCGAATAGCAAGGTGGACCATTGTCAACATTGGCGCGGCGGCTCCGAAGGAGAGTCATTTGACCACGGGCGCTCGTAGAGAACGGACGTGCGGCAATCGCTCGGCGCGTACGTTGATTATTAATATATTTTGATTATTGGGCTACACGTAAGCGGCTTCGGGACTATCGAGGCTAAGGATCGATTATGATCCTTCCACTTAGCGGGAGTGATCCTGTCGATGGATTTGAATACTGGAAAATCCAGTTACTTGGACTCGATTAGTTAGTGGCGTGTTTATTGTCAATCGTGGATCGAACAATATTCGTGTGACCACGTCCGAGCACCTTACAGTCATATGCGTTTCTCATTGTTTTATATTTGATTATTATATTCGCGTCGCCGAGCGACTGTATTTCTACGTTGCGGCCATTTGTATTGACCATATATCATTGTAATATATTTGGAACTATAAGATCTGAGTTTCGAATCAAATGTGTGTTCCATTGTATTCCCGAGCGGCTGCGTCCACCTTTTCGGAACCTACCCCTACACGCCGAGGCCGTGAAAATAGTATGCGAAAATTCGATCTAATCGAATGAATTTCGTTTTGGACACACGATTGGTTGGTGTCTTCGAGGGCCTGGCGTGTGTTGTCGTTTACAACTAGTTTTCCGACGATCTTCCGGAGATGGCAGAATGCTCTCCGCAATCTCAGTGGAATAGTTCGACTTTAAAACACAAAAGAAATCGAATTATCAGACTTTGCTCCGAGAAACACGAACTCCGTCTTTCCTCGTGACACATTAACACAATTTTGAGAGTTCGCCACGTTATTGTGCGCCTAAATTATAAATATATCCACGAGAATCTCTGTTACACGTCGCAACGGAGGATCGTTTACGAAAAACCGAGTAAACGTTTAAAAGTGTTGCACTCTCGCCATGCTGCACACTCCTGAGTTACCGGAGAAAGAAAATTACCGAAGGACTCGAGACGACTCGAATGCAAACGACATCGCGCGAGCTTGCCATTAAACATTCACGAAAATCGGAAAGAGGGTTGCATTAAGCGCGTATGCACGCTCAGCGGAAATGCGCCGCCATTAACAGAAACTCCCGTTTAAACGCTCCGGGCAAAACTACCGAAACAATGACCGACTCGGGAAAATCCTTCTCTCCTCTTCGAAGATGCAGCTACTCGCAACGGGAGAAGCTCTTGTTTATTCTCCCGCGCGTCACGAAGATCTTTTAACGCCACCTTCTTGCATTCAAAATGTACCCTGTTTTATCTGCATCCTCTTTTATCGACGATTCAAGCTCTGTATAAAGTGTGAATGAAAATATCTCTCAAAATATCGTCGAGCACGCAAAAAACAGCTCGAAAGAAATTGGAGTTGACGTTAAAGTAGTACGAGCCGTTCATAGTCAGCCAGACTCTACCCAAGAAACTTCGATCTCTTTTACCTTAAAAAATAATCATATTCATTGGAATATTTCACTAAAATCAATCTTTACTGTAAAACCACATCTTAAACTCGAGAACTGACGAAAAAATTCACAAAAATTCCCCGACAATTTTCTCCATCCTCGACACTGCCTCAAGGAAGATCTTCTAGCAACATTCTCAGCCACGTCGACAAATTCAATCGCTACGCCCGTGTGCACAAGGTAGATATCTTAATACGAGCTGGAACAGCACCTTTACTTCGTTATTTACAGCGTGAGCGAATAAGGTAGACGCGAAGGTACGAGGAAGAAACGATCCACGAAGCGTGGACGTAGCCACGGTGTTTCGACGAGTCGCAAGGTAGAGGCTGCAAAATTCACTTTTGTCGAGGATCTTAGCTCGACGTTAGAGAAGGAAAAAGAGACTCACGTAACAGGGAAGACCGCGAGCAAAAAGGGGGTGGAGAATGGAGGAATGGAATTCTCGAGTGGAATTAAATTTCGCGAAATGTCGACGGAAGAGAGAAGATACGTGCGGGTCTGCTTTGGAGATGCCACGACTTGCCGGATAGGTACGCTTGTCCTTTCAGCCTTTCGCGATGGATTTCTCGTTGTTTCGCGAATTCAGATGCTTTCCGAGTTCCTCTACGCGTATCGTTCGAATTAAAGCGAACTTCAGCCTCGCCGGAGAGAATGGAATCGTGGAATAAGCATGGTCGTTGGATTTCTTCGTTCTTGCATTTCCTTCGGGTCGCATACTCGGCGAGATTGAATTGTAATTGCGATAATTCGAATTCATTGGTTCGTGAAGTGGATCATGGTGTTTTGGTCGGAAGTTCTTTTGAAATTCGTCGGAGATTGTTTGGAAGACTGCATGAACTTTTCGTTAATCACTCAAGCTACGGACACTGCAAACAATCCCGTGATGTACTGTTTACGCCGGTGTCTAACATTTCGTTATTTGAACTTTAAAATCCTGACACCACTTAACAGATTAATCGCAAACAAAGCCACGGTTCTACTTTCGAGAGTATTACGTTTAATGTTGACTTTCAACTTACACGTTTCACGTCCTCGACTGAAAACTTGACGTCATCGCAAACCTCCTATCCATTTCTTGCTTTAAATCAGAAGCACATCGAGCGTACAGAATCGATCCACAGCAACCGAAACAGCTTCCCGAGAGAAATCGTTCTCTCGATCCAATAGCAACCCCTTTGTGTTCCATCGAATTCGAATTAGACCTAATAAACCGAACACACATGCTCCGCCCTCTTTCCACTCCACGACAGGATTGCAGGGTCAACGGAAACGACGGAAACCCGGATACGTGGATCGTGGAAAAAGCGAATTCACAAAAAAGAGAGAGAGAGAGAAAAGAAAGCAGAGAAAGTCAGAGCTCACGAAAGACAGAAGCGAAAGAGAGACGAAGACACGGGATTGATAAAACGAAAGCCTCGACGAAAGGAGTGGCGAGCAAGGTGCATTTACAGGAATTCGAGCTCCTGCCCTCGCTCTCATACCCTTCGACTACGATTTAATCTTAGAGTTCAGGGTGCAGCATCGTCTAGCATCGCATGCAGCCTGTGGTGCACGCGAGCGCATAATTGAATCTCGTTCTACCCGAGGCTACCGCCTCTATTGTCGGCCGGTTTGTACTTGTTCGTCCTCCTCTTGCCGTTGCTCCCTGCTTTCGATTCGTTTGTTCGCCGCTTCGTTTTGTTCGTCGTCGCGACGCGGGTGCTAGTAAATAAACTGACATACGTACCCTGAGGACGGTTAATGGTGGAACGCGGGAATGCCTTTTTAGATTCGTTACGGTGGCCTTTTGTCAAATTGTGCCGTCGGTGGATGGGCTTCTGGTGAGCTTTGATCATTTGTGTAGAGGTTCACTGAATTTGGTAATTAGTGCAGTTTTTTAGAGAAGGTGGTGCATGTTATTTTAGCGGAGAAAGACTCTGGAGCAAGCATGTCAAAGTCAAAGGTCAGCATGTGCCAAATGAACAGAATTTAAGTTTATGTGGGCCGCAAAAAAACATCAAATTTTATTGAAATATGGGTTTATTTCGAAAATAAAAAAGAACAAGTGTAACGGTAATATCAATGTTTTTCTTCCTGACACTTGAAATCTTCTGTGGGACCGCAAATCATTCGTTGTTGGTCGTATGCAGCCTGCGAGCAGCAAGGTTGACTTCTTTGGTTCAGAGGGTTTGGATTGAAGGAAGATTTTGAGGGTTACTTGGAAAAAGGAATTTGGTAATTACTGCAATTTTTGAGAGGAGGCGAGGTACGTTATTTTAGCGGGGAAAGACTCTAGAGCAAGCATGTCAAAGTCAAAGGTCAGCACGGGCCAAATGAACAGGATTTAAGTTTATATGGGCTGCACAAAAATAAAGACATCAATATTTATAGAAATATATATTTAATTCGAAAATGAAAAAGAACACGCACAATGGTAATATCAATGTTTTTTTCCTGACACTTGAAATCTCTTGAGGAGCCGCAACGCATTCGATGTTGCCTACGGGCAGCAAGATTGACTTGGTTGATTCAGAGTGTTTGGGTTGGAGGAAAATTTTGAAGGTTAATTGGAAAAAAGAATTGCAGGTCGAGACGGAGAATTTTGAGCAAAGGTCTCAGAGTTGGGCCCGATTGACTCGAGGGTAAAAGTTTCTCCTTCGAAAGGTAGGGGTTGTGAAAGGAGACATGCACATGTTACAGAAAAATCTAAGGTTTTCTTTATCAATCTTCTCAAGTGAATGCGCTTTATGTGCATCTATCACAATGAATCATCACAGCTTCCCTCGATGAACGAAAGACCGTCAGGAACCCAATAAAAATTCTGTCGCCCCGTACAAGTAGTTCCTTAAGCTCCTCGCCGTTAATTGGCCCAACTTTGAATATTTTTCTCCCTCCTTGTAAAAGGTCCAACCGTTTTATTCCGTCATTTGTTTCAATATTAATCGCAGCACTCGCGTATCACGTACACGGCCACTGGAGAACGACGCTGCGTCCTTGGAAGGAATGGTAACGAGGAAAAATGGCACTGGTGACGACTCTCTATTGAGAATAATGAAGTCGATCGCGAGGATTACGGATCGTGAGTTCCTCTTTCGACTTCTCTCCGTTTGGCAACGACAAAGGAGGAATTATCGTCCGGCCTTCGCTCCCTTCGTGCGAACTTGTCGGATCGCCAAGACGTCGCGGGAATGCAATATGCAACTTTACCGCGGCCGAATCGAGGACGCGAATTTCGCTTCGTTAGCGGCAGGTGCTAATGATTTCGCCTAACGAACGTACTTAGCCATAAGTGGATGACTGAAAATGGGAATAACGATTCTGAGGGGAGTGAAGATTGCATCACGGATGATACTTGGTGTCCTTCGCCCTAACGCTCGCGTGCTGTTAACACGTTTAATGCAGCGACATCGTTTGAGAACTGCATTCGTTGCAGCTACCGGGACAACTTTCTCGTGCAAAAAAATCAGAGTGTACTTAAAGCTATCAGGAATTTTGCAAAATTACGTAAAACTACTTAGAGCTACGTAAAAACGGATAGCAGATGTAGGAAGGTACTCAAAAACCGGATAGAACCACGATTGCTTCATGTACTGTGCTAAAAAGAAATGCACTTGGTATGAAACACTTTGTTCACACGTGCTAAAGGAATTATATTAAATCATCCGAGCATTTAAAACAACGGAAAGTTATCCCATGCAATTTAAACTTCATTTGCTTTCTTAACACATTGAAGGCGGTATGTGATGAAAAGCATATAGCCTGAATTCCCGCATATTTTGTTGAAATTATAGAATAACATTGAATAATAATATATAACACTGAATTGAATATAAGGGTTCCTTATTATTCGACTACATAATGCACACACCTTCGTCACATGTTTGTTTCTAACAACAATTCTTCGTTGCAATGTTTCATTTACTTATAATTGCAGTTTTTTATCCGATGTTGCTTGAAATTGCAAATAACGTGAATTAACGTCACCCGTCTGCAACGGTTGAAAAATAAAAAACGTAAATCACGTTATCCGTCTTCAATTTTGTTAATTCACTGAAGCGAATGCAGTATCTAAGAAAAATTTCGATCCAACCCGTTAAAAGAATGATACAAAATCATCCTATCGTTTGATACGTTGACAATATCATCTCCATTCTATCAAATTATGAAAACACTGGTTTACGCAAAAAGAAATATCAACACTTCAAAAATCATCGCAGAACCGTCCAAACGTAATTGCCGCCGCGGTAGGAACTCGAAGTAACGAATATCCTACGGTATGTAATTAACGTATAGAATTTTAAACGAGCTCCTGCTAACGAGAAATTCCAATTTACAGTGAAGCCCAATCCGAAATTACCGGCAATCTAAATTACTCGAGGACGTTCGACAATGGCGGGAACGCGTCCGGTAGACAGGCCGATGTAAACGATGTAGTAAGCCAGAAATTGTTCGAGTTGGCAAATCACTCGACGTTGATTCACTGACTGAGAGAAAGATTGATGAATGTTAGCGAAACATGACATAATCGTTCCCGTTACAGGGAGTTCCACGGGGTTGCCCCAGTCCCCATGGTTCCTATGGTACCACGCGTCGTAACGGCCATAACCGAAATAGACCGTGGCGAACATAATTATTCTGGCCGGTGTGCTAAGCACAATTACAAAATCAAAATACACGTTACACGAGGGAGTCGAGGCAGAAAGTGGTCGTTCGGTCGCATCCGACGATGAAAATAGGGAATAGTTTGTCCGTGTAATTTATCAGCAGCGACCTATATCCTCGCAAAAGTCGCTCGAAAGACCGAAATGCCTGGAGCGCGCTTCGATTGTGCTTTCCCGCGTAATTTGAATACCTGCGCGAAGCATTATTACATTCTTCTCGAGTATCCGTTTGACGTGACTCGTGTCGCGTTGTTTTTTGTGTTTCTCTTTTCCTTTCTCTCGTCGTGTAATCGTAGAAACGAATTACCAGATTCCGTCGATCGAATACTACGCGAAGATTAAATTAGACTTCTTCAAAGCTGAGAATACCAGTCGGTGAATAAATAAGTGTCAGTGAATTTCCAAAAGTGAGTTGATATTTCATATTTTTAGCCTCCCCTTTCGATCTCCGATGTCCCCTCGCACGACCCGTGCCGTACGGTCATCCTATTTATACTACGTTCGATCTTTCCTTCAATCTCTTCGCGTTCTCTTATTTTTTTCCTTCACGTTCGACGTATAAATACGACTCTTGAAAAATGCAGCTTGCGAGCGTGTCCCGATACTGCTTGAAATACGAGCGACCCGACGATATTCCCTCGGATTTTTGGAATGTCGCGTAACGCGGAAGATACTGAAATAAAGAGGTCTCGTAATTGTTTCCAGTAACTCTGAAAAAAAGGGAACATACACGGTATACCGTTGAGAGTAGAAAGAGCAAAAATTCGTCCGGCACGTCGGTGCAGATTGCAATGGGTTTCGAGCGCGATGGGATCGCCGAAATTTTTGCGAGAGACGAAGAGAACTCGCCGGGTATCTCGTTAACGCGACAGAAACGAGAGAAATAAAGTGGCTCCTATGCCCGGCCGTATTTAAAGCTGCGGAACCGCGCGAAATTAAAGTAATTTAAACTTCCTTTTCGCGATGTTAAGTGTCTCCTTTGTCGTGAAACACCCGACACACCGATCCGAGCTTTATCTCGGTTCGTTGAGAACCAAAGAGAGAGAGAGAGAGAAAGGGAGGCCGTTTCTTCGCCACGGTTTTGTATTTTCCGCGCCGTCGACCCGAACGGCCTTTTGTCCAGCCGCACGAAATTAATCGATTCAATTATTAACCTAATTAAGCGTTCCGACAAATTGTTTTCGGCAAGCATTATCATTCCTGTCTCGATCAATCGAGAACGAGGGAATTCTAACGTTGAGCTTTAATCGCGAGAGCATCGATGCCATCGTACGTCGAATTCATCGGATCACTTCGAAATATCTGTCTTATTTTATTTCCACGTTGGAGAAATTTCCCATCGATCCCAGCAATTCCATATCGCCGTTGCTACAAAAACAAATTAAACGAAATCCATGAAAGTAAATTGAGATTAAATTCGGACTCAGTGTCCCCCCGGTTATTCTCTCTCGCGTGTTCGCCCTGCCGTTTCATATATTCTCTTTAATCAGATCCGCCCTGTGCAATCTTCCTTTCGATATTCAATCCGGCAGTTCTTTTTCTATTTGTTGCACGCGAAATCATTCTTCCAATTATAACTGTGTATCGTTCTTTCCATTCGTTTCTATCGTTGCAACCAATTCCGTCGAGATTTCTCTGTCTACTTCGTAAGCGTCATTGTTACCGGAGTTTGTTCAGGTTGTAGGAGGATTTTCCAGCGGAAAAGGCTGCTCCTGGTGCGCGTCAGAACTGCTAATTACCGGTATAATTAGCGCAATCCTTCCCCCTTCGCCTCCTCTTCCTTCTGACGCTCCGGGCAAAGATAATCCGACACCTAGCAATCGGATAGAAGAATCGAGAGAGGAGGATGAGGAACGAACGAGAGGTGAACAAGAGACGAACGAGGGATGAATGAAAGGAGGACGAGAGGAGGACAAGAGCCGAACGAGAAGATCACTAGATGAGAAGTAGAAGGGGATAAGAGGAGAACCAGAGGAGGACCCGAAGAGGACCAGAGGACCGGAACACGATGCGATATCTGGTTCCCGTTAATCGGTATTTTAAAATAACGAGACAGCCGAACGCTAGGTGTGACCGGCCGCTCGAGTTTCGGCATCGAACAACAGACTGCATCGATGCTCGGAAATTGAACGAAACACGACTCGACGGTCTCGAATTATTAGGAAATGGTAACGCGCGCTTGTTAGCCTACGCGTAAATACTCTCTGGATGATCATTATGGAGGATTATTGTCATCGTTGGAACCCACGACGATGTGTTGGATGAACTCGACGGCTCGAAATATTTTTTTTCTTTTTAAACATTCTACTCTTGTAGCATGAAAATATTTGATCAATAGCAGCGACTTAATTTAGTTTAAATGTAACGACTACTGCTAAATGTTGCGGAGCAAAAATACGCCACTGAAACTCACAGATGTAGCTTCAAATTCGTCTCCTTACATTTCTTAATTGTCCACATATTTCTTAGTAAAAATAGCAGTCGCGCATTGTAGTCCATTTAATACTTTAACAACAATGCGCTTTATGGGTCTATTGTCGTCAATACTTCTTCAGGAAAAGTCTTGTCCTGCAAGAAGTATTGACCTGAAAGAAGTCTTTACGCGCTTCAAAGAATTTAGTCTTCTCCAATTTAAGAACCGAACAACATCTAATTTAGCGCTGTCGGTAGAAGTCCGCGAGACTAATTGTAAGATCCGGACGTATCTCTGCTCTTCATAATTAAACTATTACAAAGCTTGGGACATTGGTCCTTCGAGCCAGATTTAAATAAGTTCGGACCTTAACATTGGTCTTCGAACCGGGTAAACTGTAATATCTACTGTACAAAGTGTAATGAAGTCACTAGAGTAAGGCAAGTCGGCCTTCATTCAATGAAATAACTACAATACCTATTAAAATACACGCTCACTCTAGAGGTGTCGCCTGGAAAACACGAGCAGGTATTAAATCGTGAGGCGTACATCCGTAACAGCTAAACGAGGCAAAATGTGAAAATTAATGATCGTTAACATGCATCAAGATTATATTCGATAAGCGAAAAGATTCTTTCAATGATTACATTAATTGCACACGGAAGACCTCGGTCACAATGCGATTCGTGGAAATGAAATACGAACGGGACTGATATAAACGTTAATGGGAAGAGATAAATCACAGATGGAAGTTCGAAGAAGACTTACGCGATCGCGTTAGTAGCAGGTTCCATCGTTTTGTCGCAACGAAGCAAAAATGGGAATTTTGATCGTAGCTGAGGGAACGTTAATACCTCGAGTTATCGCGATCCTCCGTGAAAATCCAAAGGAACAATGAAGTCCAGAAACTATCTTAATGCGATTACTAGCGCTATGGGAAGCTGCCGGGAGATTAATGGTGCGAACGCATCTGTTGGTTAATTTCTGCGTAATTATTAAGCGCTCCGCGTGTTCGTGCTGACAACGTGACGGAGCGCAGAGGTGAACATGCAAAATAATAGTACTTTACGCGCCATTATGTTCTCCTGCTACCAACGATTGTTGCAACGGACGCTTTTCAGGATACGATGGTCATTAATATCCTTACGAACGTCAACTTTGCCGCAGAGGTGTTAAGAGTAGACGAAAAACGAAGTACAAGGTGTTATGTCTTTATCTCGTTTTGGTATTTCTCTATTTTAATTGCTATGGTTATTTCACTTTGGACATATTCAATTTACATGGGTGTAGAAACACTGAGAATATGATATATTAAATGATAATTCAGAAAAAATATGTTAGAGATGAAGGATCCACTAATTGTTAGGCCGATCCATTATCTCCACACTCATTGTAGACTTCTCTTGTTATCGTTTTGTATTTGGGCACCGACTGCTATGGTTATTTCACTTTGGACATATTAAATTTAAAATCGTGTAGAACTACAGAGGATGTGATATATTAAGTGATATTACAGCAAAAATATATCAGAGATAAAGGATCCACTAATTGCCAGGCCGAGCCATTAACTCCACACTGACTGTAGACTTCTCTTGTTATCTTTTTGTATTTGGACTTCAACTGCTATGGTTATTTCACTTTGGGCATATTAAATTTAAATAGCTGTAGAACTACTGAGGATATGATATATTATATTAAATGATAATTAAAAATATATATATCAGAGATGAAGGATCCAATAATTGCCAGGCCAAGTCATTAACTCCACACTTACTGTAGACTTCTCCTGTTATAGTTTTGTATTTGGACCCCAACTGCTATGGTTATCTTGCCTAAAATTGACAGTTTTCAGTGATTTCCGAACTACCTACACTGCGATATAATAGATGATAATTTGAGAAAAATCTCCTAATGGTGACACTGATTTAAATCATGTCCAGTAGCAAGAAGACCGAGCATTAAGCTCGAGATCCACCAGAGCGCCGCTATATCTTTCATCTCGACAACCAAAGACTATTTTTCCATCTCAGGAATTATAATTGCACTCGCCATCTGGCAGAACGTTAACCATGCAAAACCATCTAGAAAATACAGCCCAAGATTACGTACAGCGAAAGATTATGTAAAATCGGTCCATCGATTTTATTCTCGTCTTTCTTGCCGAAAGACCCGGAACGTGAATTTTATCCGAGAAACATGCAATGGAATAAATTTACCGTGTAATATATCGATCAAGGCATTACCATAATTGCATAGAAAGTTCAATCGACTGGTTCCGGCGCACATCCGCGGTCTTTGTTTATTTTCACTTCTGCAATTTCCACACCCGCCGTTGAAATTCCATGGATTTCCCCCGGTGACGCTCGATTAAATGCAACCAAGTAATGCAGAGATAAACGGCATGCACGATCGTTACAACCGTGTGCTCTTAATTAAACCAGAAAAATATAAACACTCGACGGACGAGAGTTTATTCGGGGAAAACGAAGTTTCGTCGCGAGACAAGGCGCCGGGAAACATTTGGTAAATGCGGCAATATCGATGCTACAATTGGACTATTTTTAATATGGTGCGTTCAATTTTCCTTCATTTTTAATATAGATTATTTATTTCTAATTAATTTTAACCACTAAACGTACCGGTACTTCATGTATATCTATTCTGACCGTAGTTTATCATTTTACTGGTTATGAAATAATGTCCATATTTAATGAAATATTTCTCCAAATGAAATGCAGCAGATGGTCAATTTAATATAGTAAATAACACACGCTTTACTTAACAGTATAAAAAATTATATATTTTCTTTCCACTGCAAAGGTCATTTGACTGCGTACGGCACGGTTAGTGTTTATATAGACGATTTATTGCTAGTTATTTTTTAACTGGTAATAAGTTCTTCCATCTATTCCAATTCTCCAATCCATTTGCTAAGAAAACAAGTTCTTTGCCTTCGCTTTTTACATTTAAAAGGGGTGTCTCACCCCTTATCCACCTTCACAGCTCCTATGGTCGTTCTCCACCTTGTCAATCCACTCTTCGACTGCACGATGGCAAAACAGTGTTCGCAAAGTAGCGTTGAAAGCCCTCGATGAATTTTAGCCTCCATTATATGTTCGTCACCAGCAAAAAGTAGAATTACTAGAAGCGAAAAGCAAGGCTGTTTTGAAAACCCGAATGAAATTGATTTATTATGATGGATCCTGTGACACAGCTACACCATTAAAATCTCTAGGAAATTTGACACAGTTTAAAAATCCCAACGATGCAACCTACTGCAAAAATTCTCCCGCATCGTCTTCGTAATCGTTAATTCACCTTCCGTTACTTTCCTCCCGTTGGGAAAAAAAATGTAGAAAAAGTCGCATACATCCCCTCTGGTTTTAATCAACCCCCGTACAAAGTTGGAAGTGTCTTTTGCAAAAAAAGCGCCGAGCGGAAGGTGGCCCGAGTAAACGGAAGACAAAGAACCCACTCAACCCGAGTGGCTTTCTTTCCCGCAAATCCTACGTACGTACATACACTTGCCGTTTCTAATTTATTTATATATCGAGGCTGCAACGTAACACGATAAAAAAGCACGAGTGGGTGGACAGATACCATATCGAGAACCTTCGTATAAGAGTACAAAAGACAAAAAGTCTCCGGCGACGAGGCGTTGACGTGCAAGCTCTCTCCGAGTGGTTGCAAAAAAGGGCGGCTGCGTTTAAAGGGTATACCGTCGGAAGAAAGGGTGCGCCCACGTCAGAAGTGATCGTCATTGACGATAGAAGAGTTTATGGCTTGTTTCACGATCACGGATCATCGCTCGGCCGTGTTGATGATTCGCAAGCCATTTACAAGAACCGACGACCGTGTCCGATCGTAGAGTGCTCGATACGCCCACGTGGTGTTTCAATAACGACGAACGATTCTTGTAATTAGGATGAGGATTCATTGGTTCCTCTTGAAGCTGAATGTACATAGGAGTCGTTTTGTTCGAGGAATGTTCGTGGGATTGGTGTTTTCGGAGATTGAGAGTACTTGCTGCGATGGAGTTTGAAGAAGGGTAGAATTTTTTACTACCTACGGTTGGGGAAGTTGAGGGAATTTGTTTTATAGATGGGCGACAGTAAAAGGACAGTTGTGGAAGGTTGGACCGCGGATAGATGGAGATTCTCTCGTAGAGAATCTGCAATGCTTATGAGCAAGTAAATGAGACTATATCGAAGTAAAGGTCACGTTCGTAGGTGTAGGATGTAAAGTGTGTAATCAATAATTTGCCTTCTACCGAAGAAAATGAGTTAACGAATAATCGAATCGACACAGAAGGATTCAAGGTGACTCTGGAATTAAATTGTTTCGTGAAGCGCGAGCAATGTTTCACCGGCGAAACGATATCGTTCGCGTTTATCAAAATTAGACCTTGACATCTGTCGTCTCTCGTGGACGTCGAAAAATTTAGTTGAGCGGAGAAAACTGTCCCTGGTCACGTACGACGTACTAAAAATATCTATCGTCTGCAACGTCCTCGACGATCCGTCGACATCTTCGATGTATTCTCCAACGATGCACGACCATAAATCGTCGTTTTCACCAAATAGACGTGCAGTCTTCTTTAACACATCAATTTCAACGACGAACGACCGTCGACAGTCAAACGTACGCACAATTCACTAACGACAAACAGAACCATGAAGAGTGTATGGTGTTTATAAACCTAAATCCTCCAACCCTCGATTGCTGAGCCATGGTTAAAATTCTTAAAACTACCAGATTCCTCCCCAAATTACTATTTAATACATCATACTCCCGCTGCTTCTACATTTTCTCACGCAAAATAGCCACAACATTTCAAGCAAAATAAAAACAAAAACAGAGCCATAAAACTTCGCAATCCTATTAACCCTTTGCGGTCCGAGTTATTATGTCAGTTTTGTAGACAGCTAAATAACATTAATTTCACATTTTCTATCGTTGGTTATTCGTTCGTTTTAATGATAGCAATAACTATAGGTACTGACCGATATTTAGGTGATATCACAAAATCATTAAAAAATTGGAAAGTCGATTGTTCGCGATTTCATCACTCCTCTATTCTTATTTTCCCAATTCTTTAATTATTATATCGACTTCTCGAATATTCCCTTTAATTCCCGTTTGCTTACTGAGCTGATTTAAACCTTGCCTTTCAATGTTATCCTTCCATTCTTTTCTATGCCTACCCTTGTCTCTTTATTATCGATATTTAATCGTTGGTAAATAAAATACAGTGAAAAGCTATGTCGAGTACAGCTCGACATAGGACTGGAAAGGGTCGAAAGTAAAAAGTCACCCAAAATCATCCAACAACGCGACAGATTTACACGTCAAGGCGTAATTTCAATTTTCCAGCATGTTCTCCCCGAAAGGGAATAGAATTGCGGGGAAAATGAGAGGATTTCACGACGATTACTCGGGAAGGAGGCTCTCGTGCATCCGGGAGAACGGAAGAGCGGGGCTGCTGGGTGGTGAACGCGCACCCGCAACGCATTAATTTGCTTTAGCGTCACCGCGACGCGTAATGGGCTGAACAACGCGCGAACCGTATTCAGATGTTCCCGTTTGCACGGTGAACGGTGCAACGACTCGATCCTCGTCGAAAACAACGGTGCGCCATCGCGGTGTCATCGGTGTAACAACGCGGCGTACCACGACTCGATGTCGACGAGTGGCCCCGCGGCACCAAATCGGAATTCCCATTTGGCTTGTACGCTGAAAATCGTTTGCGCCACCTGATGGGGACGTCCTCTCTGTCTCGGACCACTGATGGCTGTATTTTAGAAAATTCAATGTTCTCAGATTCGCGCCGTTGTGAAAAGAATTCGTTAAGGTCAAGTGCACCGGATGAGAATTTTGTATGATTTTAACCCATTGACCTACGACTTCTTTGGTGACTGCGCCCGCAATGGTTCAGAATTAACCCCTTAATAACGAGTGACAGTCGTGAAGCGATAAATGGAATAGTCAATTTTGAAGTGCTCCAAAAATTATTAAATTAAGACTAGAACAACCAAACCAGTCAAAGTGACTGGTACACAATTCTTTCCAAAAATTCTCCAAGTTTATAGAAGAGTCTTAGAATAAATATTCTATGTCCATCTTAGAAAACATAAATCACCGAATCGAGAATCTTTTCCGCCTCTTGATTCCTCCTTTTTCAAAGTACTTATTTAATATTTTGAAATATGATAGATTTAACGCTGGTAGTTCTAGTGTTAAAAATATCAGTGGGTCAGGATAAAATAAAATTAATTCTATGCTATTTAATATTGCGTTAAATTATAGGCTATATAAGAATTCAGGGATTGATCGTTATTCCAGCAATTAATTCAGAGTTATTGCGTATTCAGTCACAAAAGAAATGGTACGGCAAGGGGTTAAATTGTTAAAATGAAAATCGATCAGTGACTCTTGACATATCGTAAAATTTATCGTAATATTAATATTATAGAAATAATTTTATGGTGTCGGGTTTCATTGATATTTTCAATTTCATACGTTTTAGGTAACTTTAAAATTTCCTATTGCATTTACCGCCTCACGAGTGTCATACGTTATTGTAGGCTACGGGGGTAAGCTTATTTCCCTTTTCGACACCTCGGTCCTCCCTACTCAGTCAGGGTTCTTCCCCGATTCGTTGGCAATTTCTTCATCCCTACTTTCATTTTTCAAGAGTGTAAAAGAGCCGATTTTTCTTTCTATCTAGGTGGGCCCCAAAAAATTCTTAAAGTTGCCCGATACGTCTATAAACAATGAATGTGTCTGGTATGGAAAATGTTCACATCTGGCGAACACCCCTCAAGGTTCAGCCGCTCGACAATGAACTCTGTTTTTTTCTACGTCTTCTGACCCTGCTCTTGTCTACCACAGACCCAGATCCCAATCCCAGATCCGCAGGACCGGAAACACCAGAAAAGTGCTAATTTAAAAGCAGCTATCGGGCCCAGCGCAGAGTCGGCCGCCCAAAGTCGAGACAGTGGCGAAGACCGGATCGTAAACCGTCGTCACCCCCATATGCACATTTCTTCATAATCATTCCCATATCTTTACTTCTGATCGTTGCAATTTAACTGCAAAATTTCTGCGTCTATCCCCGAGAAAATAAAAACCAACGACGTATATCTAAACAGTAGCAATTCAACGTCGACCAAACCATCATGGTGTACCACCCGAAGTAGCCCGTGGGCATTTCGAGCGCACGGAAACTTCTCCCCACCATGGTCCGTCATTAACGAGTCTCACAGTACACCGATGGACGTAGAGCTCGGTCTGGATGAATTCGTCGGCACGTGAAACCGATTCCGCGTGTTGTTGGCACAGAGCGTGCGATCGAGGTGAAAATCAATTACCGGCCTGCCAGGCGAACGTAGCATCGATACGCTACATCACGCCGATGGAATTTGATGTGTATCGATACAAGGACGCCCGGCAGCAGATAAAAGCGCAGCGCTCGTCGACCGCGTGCTCTCTATCTCGCTCGCTCTTCCTCTTTCTCTCGGATTCACTCTTTCCCTCGATTTCCCTCTCGCTCTTCATCCCTTCCTCTCATTCTCTCTTCAAATAGTAGTGTTTGAGCGACGTTGGACAAATTTGCACGCGACAATAGGAAGGGAAACACAGGAAGGGAAAGTAGAGCGGTACATTTCGAGGGGTAAAAAAAAAGGACGACTCCGAAATCGACCGGGTATCGTCAGGTGGAATATCGAGAGCGAAAAACGTGAAAACCTCGCTCGAAATTGTGCTTCAACTGTATCGAGGAGGAGCAGGTTTACGTCGGAAGTGTGCTGTAAAGGAAATATGAGTCCTTTGAGATAGAAATGTACGCGTGAAACGACTGGAAATTTGTATCTGACCTTTCGGTAAGTAGGAACATGCATGACGAGATTATCAATGTTACCAACTGAGATTCCGCAATTCGGGCGAGCTTAAAACCTTCGGTTTAATGGCAGTTAGTTCGGGAAAGGGTCGTTTAAGTTGGAGATTAGGCGGAAATTCAACAAACCTATTCGGCCGTTGAGGCGGTTAGCCAAGAATTCTTCCTTGATCCGCCGAAGAAACGAGATTTCTCTACGAAGAACAATCTTCTAGAAATTCCCCGCTGTTACGGCTCATCGAGCTTCCAAACCGAATTCGCGATACAGGATTTTCCATTTCTATTTGAAACACTCCAACGTGTACGCCCGTTCGATTTATTAATGATCGAACAACTGTTGATATCGACCGATGGAATGATAAAAAACAGTGAAACGTACGTGAAACGTGCAGGCCGTTATTCTTGTTCCACCGTTCCAAAACGAGCCGAGTGTTTTTGCGAAAATCCTTCTCTCTGCCCGCGATAAAATCGTACCAAATCGACCATAAAAGTCGCGCCGCTAATGCACAGCTTTTTTTCCCCCCTTCCCACCGTCTTTCTTCGTTTTTCCCCCGAAAACTTATTCTTTTATCATCCCTCGACGTTCTCCGGGCGAACCGTAAAACGCGCACGATCTTACGAAAAACGTATGCGCGAAATGTGCCGGCGAAACAGACGTCTGGAGATAGAAAAGTTTTGGGAAACGAAAAACAGCAAGAATTTTCACGAGCAGCGGGAAACTTACGGAAAACGGATGCAAACTCGCGCGCGGAGTGTGTACTTCTGTAGTGTTTCTGTACTCTTTCATGGCGTTTTTTTTCGTCTCTTTTGTTAGTCGCAAAAGTAGTTGCTTTACATTCTGAATAAGCGTACATTATTTCTTGAAATTCCCTCTGCTGTTGGCGATACTTGTACTTGAAGGGACTGCAATGCTGAACGTGCAGCAACGGTGGATTAAAATTTAATTAAAATAATGTCCGCGCTTCTTTTCCTGCTATACAAATTGCAAACGTTTTGCGTTCGATGAAAATTCTTGTAATATTTCACGATCTGCGAATTCCTACGGAAGTACATGTAAATCGCCGTCGAATAGTCCGTAAATACCGATCATCCCCCGAATTTCGTTCCCGATAGAAGTTAAACGGCATAACGAATTAATTCGCTGAAGAGACAGACGTTTTTTTTATCTTTTTCCAAATACACCCAATTAATCATCAACTTCTCACGTATGGTTTAAAGTACTCGAAATAATTAATAACACTAGTTGGTGGTTTCGGAATACACTTAAAACTGTAGATACCAAGTTAAATGACCGTAGCTGTCGAAGCTGAAACACGGAGCAACAAATAACACGTCATTTTCTACGCTCCTTTCGCTGTTCATAAACACGTAATTCAATAAAAAAAGGCATCTCTCCTATCCCATAGAAGCATCCTCCTCGGATAAAGACGCGACAAAAGTGGAGCAACGTGAACGAGAATTGGGGGTTGTCGAGGTAGAAGGGCGGCGTTGAGAAAGAAAAGGAATAAAACAAAAAGGTGAAACAAAACCTCCCGAAAATGGGACTCGGCTCGTCTGACGGGGGTGGGAGATGTTAGTTCTTATTGTTTGTCCTTCATTTTTTATCCGCGAAAACGGGAGTCCAGACCACAGAAGCCGTTCGAGAGAAAGCTCAGGGAGGGGTTGAAAGAGAGTCGGAGTCTGAAAGCTGACAAAGCGAGGTGGTGGAAGGTAGAAATTGCCGAAGAGGCAACCAGTCGAAGGAAGAATTCCTCGCGGAGGACGGCGAGGAAACGAGCACCGATGGAGGAGGAAAGTAATGAGAGATTCGAACGCGGAAAGAGAGGAAGAAAAAAAGAGCGGCGAGAGAAAGGCGCCGAAAGGCCGAATCGGTCGAAAGGTGTACGTAGAATGTCGGAGAGAGACGATGGATTTGAAAAAAAAAACTCCTGTCGATTCGCGGATGACGTGGCCGAGACAAAGAAAACCGGCGCGCGGTGAAAGAGAAAGAAAAGAGGGAAGTGTTAGGCTGCGGGAGTTAAACGCAAACGAGGGAATAACACGGGAAATAATGGAAATGATTTACGAAAGCGGACCGTCTGACGGTTATCTTTGAAAAAGCTGGTCCCAGTGTCGTGCTTGTAATTTAAAATATTTAATAAGATAATTTCTTTTAGATGAAAATTATTTTTTTTAAATGAAGATAGACCGTGAATATTCTTATCTATACGTCCATACTTCCCAGACAATGGGAATTGAGAATTAACATCGACTATGTCTTTTATCTTTGAAAAAGCTGGTCCTAGTGTCGTGCTTGTAATTTAAAATATTTAATAAGATAATTTCGACTGTTTATAGTAATGAATTGTGGGCTATCAGAAAAGAAATATTTTTTTTAAATGAAGATAAACCTTGAATATTCCTATCTATACGTTCATACTTCCCAGACAATGAGAATTAACATTGACCATGTCTTTTACCTTTGAAAAAGCTGGTTCTAGTGTCGTGCTTGTAATTTAAAATATTTAATAAGATAATTTCGACTGTTTATGATAATGAATTTTAGGCTATCAGAAAAGAAATATTTTTTTTAAATGAAGATAAACCTTGAATATTCCTATCTATACATTCATACTTCCCACACAATGAGAATTGAGAATTAACATCGACAACTTCACATACGATGATTCAAGTCGTTTTTTATCCAACAAGACAACTGTCGGCAACTAAAAGTTGTTAAATCACAAGAAAGTGGGGCGATTTCCAAGGACCGCGAGAAAACAAACCGCGTCGTGTCCACCTGCGAGACATTTTTCGCGATAAAATGACCCGCGAGGCCTGATGCAATCAGCGATATCGATTCCTCCTGCCTTTCTCCATCGAACAATAGGAGTCCATCGAAATCATCGATAAGGATCGATCTATTACGTTGCCTGGTTAGAGAAGTATATATCTCTGTGGAGAGTTTGGACAAAATATTTGCCAGATAAATTGCCGATCCCGGTGTGTACTTTGCCTGGCACAATCTAAAACCCTTTTGCGTGGGCGTGGAAGAAACGAACGGCTCTGCCGATGTGTTTGTTTCACGAGGAATTCTCGCATGGTGAATTTGTATTCGCGAGAGGATCGCTCTCGAGGAGAGGGTGTACGCTCCGAGTGCAAAAAGCGATCGAAACGAGTTCCCATAAATAGGGACGATGGCGTTCGCGATAATCAAGGGGAAATTCGTCGAAAACAGAGAGGCGAAAGGAGAAGGGGGAGGACGTAGAAACGATAACGCCCACGCAAAATGAATTTCTAGTGGACGGATAAAAGAGTCGGACGAAAAAAAGTGAAACGATGGGAAGGACGAAAAGTGCGCGTAGATTCATCGGGACTGCCTCGCGAATGCTTCTCTCCTTCTCTCTCTGTTATGGAAAAGATATTGCGGGATCTTGAGCCGAGAGTGAGAAATGATTCAATTAATACTAGAGTGCTTGAAGTCTCGCGGGGGAAAACTGTACTTTATTTCTTCGACTCGGTTTTCTCACGGAGAATCATGACTTTTACGATTGCGTCGGGAGTTATGGAATGGCTTGAAGTTCGTATCTCTTGGGGAGGAGGGGGAGAGTTTCTTTGATTCTATTCCTCTGTAATGTTTGCGAAGTGATACGACTACGTTGGTGTATTAATTCACGGATACTTGAACGAATTAATTGGGGTAAACTGTATTTAACTTTCTCAAGACAATTTTTCATATTATAATTTTTCATATTGCGAGGTGAATTATAAAACATTCCGCTGCTGACTTCGTTTCCTTGATCCTATTTTCCTTTAAACCCTTGCCCTACGGTTTGTTTTGTAACTGCCACCGCAATAATTCAGAATTTAATTGCTAAAATAAAAATTGATCAGTGATTCTTGATATATCGTATAATTTGAAGTAATGTTAATATTACAGGAATAATATTATCGCGTCGCGTCTCATTAATATTTTCAATTTGATAGGTTTCGCAAAACTTTAAAATTTCCTTTAAATTTTAAGGAAATTTTTTTAACATTAATTTAACTTTAATTAATCTTTAAAATTAAAATTCATCACGAGTGTCACTCGTTATTGTAGGGCAAGGGGTTAACGCTTCTGAAGAAATGCAGGAATATCATTAAAAAAAAGCTAATGAATGAATTGTAAAAATCTGTGCTCTGCTCCTCCAATTTCATTATCAGCAAAGACCTATGAATTCCTCGTGTATAATGCAAATTACGGAACACCCTGAAATTCGTATCTCTTAAAAGACTTTCTTTCATCAATTCTAATCCTCTTTAACGTCCATGTAAAGGAGCGAGCACATCGATGCATAAGCTGGCAAAGACGCTAATGAATTAATTGTTAACTCCTCCGGCTACGCTCCACGTCCCTGTTAAGTGTCTTTACTGCTGGTCGTCGTTATCACAGATTTCTTTTGCCATATAAAGTCCCCGGCAGGAGTAAACGTATTTTTGCGTATCTGCATGCAAAGTGTCGGCGAGATAAGACACAGGGCAATCTGCGTTGCTTCTTTTTTAATGGCCTAATTTATTCTATGACCAGGGGCGTGTCATTAAGGCAAAGTGCCACGTAGAGCGCGCCTCTCTCGCGAAATAAAAGGGCCATAATCTTCGCCGCGTCGTCGTCGAGGCCGAAGACCGGAGCGCGTGGAAAAAAAAATAAGCATTTAATTCTCATCGTGGAGAAACGAAAATGGATTTATAAAGGGGACGATACGATTAAATGAGGGATGGTGGGAAGGGTCAGGGTTTACCTAATTTAACGAAATCCACGAAGAGGTCGATTATGCCACGGCACATCGTATCCTCGATCGCCGATACCAACGAGGAAATTGATATTTGCCAGCGCGGAAACGATAAGTCGAAAGTGCGCGTATATTAAAAATTTCAGGAAGAGACTCCGATCGGTCCGGAGATTCCAAAATTTCGTCGCGCATTATATTTTATCGTCGTGGAAGCTGTCGCGTAGGTCGATGGAAAATGGAATAGTTGGTAGAACGGGAAGAATAGAGCTTCTAAATTCCACCGGAAGGAGCACGAAACAAGGTATCCCTAGCTCGCGTGGCATAATCCTACGTCGTTTACGTGGCTCCACAAATTTCGAAGTGAATGGGCTTCTCTTTTCCTTCGTTCTTTATTTTTTTTCCCCTTCTTTGTTTTTTCGAGCGCGCAGAAACTTTGCGATAATGTTCGTCTCGTGACTCCGGCAGGGCACGTACACGGCCATGGAGAAAAGTTGGCGTTGGTGAGCTCGAAGCACAAAAGAATGTCGTCGAGAAAATGCCGCTCCTCTCATTTTGTAAATTTTACATAAGCCTGGAGTGCAACGTACCAGCGTGTGTTGCTGTCGCGTCGGTCGTTGAACAACGTGAGACGTTTGTCGCTGTTAGTGGATATGCAAAACAGTCGAAGCTCGCTAACTTTATTTGCGGACGGTGTCAGCCTTTCGCTCATGTCGGACAGCCGTTGTAGAGTGAAGTGCGATGTAGCCTGGAAGTAGTTTTAGAGAAATTAATAATTGGAATTACCTTTAACACTTTGAATGCCATGGAGGTCACCGGTGACCGGCGCTATTAAATTCAATGAAATTTTGTATGACTTTTAAATTGTAATATTTACGAATTTTCTAATGCATTCAACATTTCAATATTGGCATTAAAAGGGTAAAGTCCTGCTGACTATACGGGGTGTCAGTACATTCTATGGCGCTAAATAAGAAAAAAATGTTATGTAAACATAGGTCACACAGAGCTTTATTAAAACGTTATAGAAAAATACAGAATAGAAATAGTATGGGAATGCTAACCGACTTGGTATTACTGCAAGCATTGGCTCAAATACATCAGCAATATTTACATTCAGTGCAATATTTACATTCACTTAATAATGCATTCAGTGAAATAAAACAGAATAGAAGCGAAATTCGATCTCTGACCGCTGTCAATCATGTATTGTCAAGAACGGTACACATTTTGAAATGGAGTATTAATTAACTGTGGAAGTGACGATGTCAATACATTGATCTATTCGAGCTAATGCTTGCAGTAACAGCAAGTCGGTTACTATTCCTATATTACTTCTATTCTGTATTTTTGTTATAACTTGTTAATAAAGCGTGTTTACATAACATTTATTTCTTATTTAGTGCCATAGAATATACTGGCAAAATTTGAACATTAAAACCTGGGACACCCTGTATAACTACTTGTGTCTTTAAGGTATCTGCTTCGTAAAGATATGATTTTAATAGAAAAAGTTTCACTTTTGTAAAAATAATGAAACCAGCGAAATATCGGTGGCATTCAACGTGTTAACATCGTATTTCATCGTTACATCTAAAGAAAATCATTAGATACCCAGGTTCAAACGTGTATCGATGATCCATTATCGGTTGAAGCGCAAAGCTACAAATAATCCATGTTGTCAGGACGGTACAGCGCACTGGAAAAGAGCCACAATTTTTCCTTCTTTTTTCTCTCTTTCTCTGCTCCCTCTCTTTTTCTTTCCAAAGGAAAGATCAGAGGACAGAGTTCGGTTTAAATAATCTTCCCGAATCCAGGGTAGCTCGGTGAACCCGCGCAAGGTTTAAGCAGCTGACGTTTCTGCAAGGAAACTCAATGGAGGCTTTAAGCCCCGGACCATGCCACGGCACGTATCAACGATCGTTGCTTTTCGTATTTTCCACTCTCCCTTCCGGCATCGCCAACCCTCTCTCGTTTTCTTCAACGGAAGGACCTCCGTGAGGTCGTTGAATTCGCGCGCTAGTTTCCACGAGTAAACCGTAAAGTGCTCGAGCATTATAAATTTACATAAATTAAATTTCACTTTGAAACGTCACCTGTACGCCTATACTAGGAAAATATCCGTCCTCTTTCCCCGTATCTTTCAGCAACGAACCTTCCCTCTCTTTTTATCCCTTTAGAGCCTTGCATCGTTGCCTCGACTTCATTCCCTTCGACAGACATTTAACTTCCCCCTTTCGTTCCCATCTTCTTCTCGGCAGACGGTACTCCTTTGGCAGCGTATGCCACCGGTTGTTTCTCCTCTGACATTTTTCTTCCCCTTATCAGGAGACGCGGACTAATCCGTTTCGCCTCGATTCCTGCCGCTACATCCTAATTGCAAACATACTTGGCATTCTAGATGCAATCGGAATACCCAAATAGACGAATTTTCCTCGATAAGCGACGGTTTATAATCCTCCGGAGATTAAGCACGAGGTAGAAGTAGTCTCTCCTCTCTAATTAAATCGACGAGCAAATAATGTAAGCGTGGATTCGACTTCAAGGGAGTAGGAGAAATCCTACGAAAAAGTTCGTCTCTCATTGTCCGAGGATGTTCGACATTAACTTTTTCCAGGCTCTTAGAACAATCATTGGGGAGAAAGGATCTATGGAATTTGGATGATGCGACAGTTCCACATGGTATTTTTCTCTCATTCCTCTCTGATAGATTTCTAACAACGTACCGCAATCTTTGTGTAAACATTTCATTCGAACGTGAAAATGAATTTTCTAGTTTTCTAAATCCATCCAAACCCCATCGTTTTTTTTTTTCATTTTTCGTCGCCACGATAATTGTTACATTCTGTACCTCGCCCGCGCGATTTTCCTATCGCTCCGAGTGACACGAGCATTTACAAGCTTTACACGTGTTCCGTATTCCAAGCGATCCCCGATTCTCTTCATGAAACATTTCAGTCGTACAAACAATGGGTCTGTAACGAAGCGACGTTCATTGCACGCGCGCTGTTTTCATAAAACATACGGTCCGCTTGATGCGCGTCAGCCTTTAAATCGTCCCTTTGGTTATCGCGTACTTGCAGAGCCTCGTAGACTTTCATCTCGCAGTTGGGGATTTAAACAAGTAAATTAACACATTCTGTTCCATCCTTCGCGAAATTTATGACCGCTGCAAGGTAATAACTGTAAGTTATGGCTTCCTCTGCACGTGCCCCGTCGACGTGGAATGATCGATGCGCATCGTCGATGCGTTAATTTAATGGAAAAAGATCCTCGATTGATTCGTTATACCAATAATTCATCGAATGGAAACAGAATGAAAAAAGAGAGAGGAACACTTGTTCACGAGCGATTCGCGTTTCGCGGGGATTGTTCCGTTGAAAGCGACGTCGATGCTTGTTGATTAATTCTCTGCTCGACACAAAGGTATTCGAAAAAAATGCAAATATCCACCGTGATTGACCATTGTCGATGATATCGTGAAACTTCTGCGTTGATACCGCGTTTATATCTGCTATTGGGATATTAACGTAATTCTTCGTCCCTTTTGTCAATTCTTGATTATTTTCTTCCGGATTTTTTTCTTGTATTTTGTTTCCAATTTATGCCACGGTTTCTCGTCACTTTTGTATTTTCTCGATTTTATTTCTGCGCGAAATGCGCCGACAGAAGCGCGAAGGAAGCGCAACGCTCGGTTTCCCCGAGAGGGAATGGAGATTTTCACGATAAACGCGCGTACAAGTCCGCAAATATTATGAGAACGAGAGAGATGGGGACTTAATTCACGATATTCTCTAAAACGGAGCGCCTGGAAAATTGCATTTTTCACGGTGTAAAATTCTCCCGGCAAAATATTAATTCCCGCCCGGGTTTTTCCGCGCGAAAACGAGGAGAAACCGAACGAAACGGGTATTTCTATGCGGGCATTCTCCGAAACGAGTGACAGTTTAATTGTATTTTTCAACGGTAGGGAGAAAAAAATAGGATAGAAGGGAAGAAAAAACCGCTGGAGAACGACCTCGCGCCGGTGACATGAATTTTAAAAAAGACCCTCGCCGATTCTCCATTGCAAGAGCGGCCGCGTTTCTTCGGCAAAGAAAATTACGATTTCAACGAGTTCCTCGAGGACTGCTAATTTCCTTACGAATTCCAATTCCATCTTTACCGCGGACTTTCGCGTCGCTGCTTTTTCTTGAATCTTTTCCATTCCAATTTTCCGCCCCGACTTTGCAACGTCAAACGTCACAGTATAATTCTACGTACGAATAGCAGATGGTTATGGGATATTACGTAATGCTATTGAGTTATGCGAAATTGTTATTATTCCATCGATCCTATTGCCGGGCATAGTGGTACGTTAACGATACTCCCTCGTACGCTTGTTAGTGCAAATATCGAGGAATCGTAAATGGTCTCTCGTGTATCGTGCTTTACGTAATACCTATTACGAGCTTGTAAACTCGACGATACGGTCAAAGAATACCACGAATTTTCACTATCTTTACGTTCGAACTTCTCATTTCAATGATGTGCAATTATCTCCGAAAAAAATGAATGGTGATCAAAGAATTGGGAAATGCTATGGAAACGCAAATGTTTGGGTGTATTGTAGGTCGTTTGTACTGACAGGGCAAGCAAATTCCCAGTAAGAAATAATTCTAAAACTCCTTTGTAAACTATTAAGAATCAGTCCGAGATTGTGGTAGGTACCTTAGGAAAATTTACAGCTTTAATCTGCGAATCGCGGCACGAGATTCTCGCAGAAGGAAAAAGGAGGAATGCACGACCGCCTTTATTGCAAACCGTGGCCATTTTCGCACGATTCGCTGTGCTTGGCTTCCCTCTCGGTCGCATTGTTTCGCAGGTGTACGCGCGACAACGCGAGAGAAACTTAATTTAGATATATACTCCCACTGTCCAGCCTTCACGAGCGACAACAATGACGCAATTGTTTCGCGTATCGCGGCGTATACGTAGCCAACGCTCCGTGCTCGACGAAACTCCACATAAACGAAGAAATGTTATTTCAACTTGGAATTTTGTACGTTAAGCGGCCTTTGTTGGAAGAGGCGAATACTTCTTTGGGTGTTCGAACGCTTGGTCCCTTTCTATTCGCTGTTTTAGCTTTGCTTTCTTCCGGAATATCCTAAAAGTATTACTTTGGGGGTTGATGTCAATTTTTCTACATTTTTAACCCATTCACTGCCAGGAAAACTAAGCAAATATTACCTTTGCTTGTTAAAATCTGAGAAGATGACAGAAAGTTTTTAGAACATTGCTTTCATTAATTAAAAATATAATCTCGACATTTGTAATGATACGAAGAACATCTTTGTTCCAAAATTTCTATACAGGCTCGGCCATTATTGTTAACTTATTAATTCAAACTTATAGTGCAGCTACGAGATATCTCGTAGTTGGCAGTCAATGGGTTAATGATTAACACTTTAACATGTAAGGGAATTTATAGAATTTCTTTGTTGGGTGTATCTGACGAAATTTCTGAGCTATCAATTTCCAAATAATTTGAAGATCGTCCTAATTACCTCGGTACAAAAACTCCAGAATGTCTGTATACGTGAACCAATTGTACGTTGGAATACAGACATTCACCGACATTGCATTAATTTTGGTATTCAACCAAGATATTTTTTAACATTAAAGTCCTCAAATATTGCCGAAATTATTTGACGCTAGAACTGCCAAGGCAGCTAAAATGACTAGTTTCTCATTGTTTCTAAAAAAATTTCAAAATTGTGGAGCCATAGAGTAGATAGTTTACGTCCATCGTATAAAACATTAATTACTGAATTAATCATCTGTTCTACCTTGTAATTCCTCCTTTTCTAAAGCACATATTTAACCCCTACAATATCGAGTGGCACTCGTGATGAGGAAAATGGGATAGGAAATTTTGAACTTTCGCTAAACCTATCAAATTGAAAATATTAATGAGACGCGACGCGATAATATTATTCCTGTAATATTAATAATGCGTTAAATTATACAATACATGCTGAATCACTAATGAATTTTTATTTTACCAATTAAATTCTGAATTATTGCGGAGGCAGTTACAAAACAAACCGTAGGGCAAGGGGTTAATATATTTAAATATGATAGATTTAAATTCTAATTCTGTCAAATTCTTTAGAAACCTCCTTTCATATCGCAGTTAACTCTTCTTCCTCAAGCTTCGACTAATTCCCTCCACCATGATAACGGGGCGCTGAACTGAACGATGATTGATAGATTTCAAAAGAATTTTCATTTCCAAAATAAAGAATAAAATTGAAGATATGTCTAGGACGATGTTTGGTTGTTATCGATCAAGGTGAATCTCGATGAATCTCAATCCCGTGTATTTTTCTCCGACAGCACGATGACAGGGCGCGTTACGTGGCACCCTTCGAAGGCGAACCTCATATTCAGGGTGTGCCTCGCAATCTCACTTTCTTCCATGGTGTTATCTGTTATTCTGGCATGTCATAACACACCAGACACGCGCGTCCGTGTCTGAATGAAACGAGGGAGGGGAAAAGAGGAGAAACGTATTCGGTTAAAAAAAAAAACGCGACATCTTGTTCCCCCGTTTTCCTTTCTCTTTTTTTTCCTTCTACCCTTTTCACTCTCTGCTTCTCTCTCTCCTTTTTTTGGCGCAAAGCGCTGAAACGTGGAAAAGAAAAAAAGAAGAGTCGGGATTCAGGTCATACACGCGGATTTGTTTGTAACGTTCCGCAGTCTGTCTTTTCTGTCTCGAATCATCTTTTTCATTCTCGCCCAGGGACTTCAAAAACTTTTCATCTGCTCCTGACAGACTTATTGATTGTACCACGGCGAATCTGCTTCCCTCAGTTCCTCCTTTTCATTTTGAATCCACAATTTTCGACGTGTCCAATCGAGCATCGTGATTCCTGGTACGAATTAACTCCTTTCTATCGAAACGTCGACACTCTTTTCCCCTGCACCTGTATCGTGTTAATTGTAATTGGAATGGAATTATCTATATCGTCAATTATAAACGTGCATCTTTGGACATCTTCAGGTATTTCGCTAGTTTCATAATTTTTACTAAGTGAAACTTTTTCAATTAAAATCGCAACCTTGCAAAACAGAAACCTTAAAGACACAAATAGATGTACAGACAGCAGGGATTTACCTTTTTACTGTCGATATTTAAATATTGAATGTATTAGAAAATTCGTAAATATTACAATTTAAAAGTCATACGAAATTTCATTGAATTCAATAGCGCCGGTCACCGGTGACCCCCATGGCATTCAACGTGTTAATATTCGAGGTAGTATGAAGTTCAACCATCGATATCATTCCGCGATCGACGTTTCTTTGCACATCGATTCAACGTTCGAGAAAGGAATGAATTCTCTCGCATTTCCATTGGAATTCGCTGCAAGAGAGGAAAGAGGGTGAAAGAGAGGGAAAAAAGGGGTAGAGGGAAAAAGAAAGGAAAGAAAGTGAATCGTTGAAGTGTCTCGCTTGCACAATGCCCGCAGGACAAAGGGAGTATCAATCGTAACGTCAAAGGAATAGGCTGCTAAATGGGGGTGGTGGCGCGTACCGGCGGCAGAAAGCCACCCTGATGAATCCCTAATCTTTAAAAGTTCTCCTGCCGGAAGCCACGAATCCACCGAATACCGGAACACCGATGGAAAACGTAGGGGGTGTGTATATTTATTCTTTCGGGGGTTGACACGTTCTTATTGGAATGAATCCGACGTCCCTCTCGGTCGGATCAAAATAACCAATAACGTGGATTTTGCTCTCCCGTGGAAAATGATCCCGATGTCATCCCCTCGGCTTTCCTCTTTCTTCCTTTCACAGGATGTTCATTTTATTCTCGTAACTTTTCTCCCCTCTCTCCGCCTCTTTTTGCAGCGCTGCTTGAGACAGGAATGTCTCTGCCTTTTTTCGTAACAATTAGAGGGGCGTAATTTGCGAAGTAATTATAAAAATGGAATTGCAAGGGACACGGAAATTCATGTGTCTCGTTTTAAAAACGTTCTTCTAAGAACAACGCGTACAGTGGACGTGGTTTTTTAAAGTACGCTTTCGCAAAAGTTTTACGACGCCGCTTTTCGAGTTTACCTGCACGCGCGAGACTTCATGGGTGTGGACGAGAAGAAAAAGGAAACAGAAACGGAAATAATTTAATTGCTCGGCGGGGGATTGCAAGGTAGGGCTTTTTTTTCGCGAAAGCGAGCCAGCTTGCACCAGCCTTTTCTTCGGGTTCGTTGAACTTAATTCGCGCAGTTTCACGGATCGCCCCACGCAGAGCTCGCACTCGACACGGTTCGCGGAGCAAAGACACAATCCCGGATCTTCTGGTCTTCGGGTGCTCGAATCAAAACTCACGTGAAAGAGCGAAAAAGGGGTTGAAAGTGTGTGGTGCAATTTTAACGCGATACTTCAATACTTCTTGGAGTATTTAAATTCGTCGTTTCTCTTTGCTCGTTAAACTTTTTATTAGTAGTCGACGTTTGTTAAGCCTTTCATCTCGGTAAATTGTTCGCGTTGAAGTGCTTAACTTTACGTCAAAGCGCTTTGTGCGTTTCAGTGTCACTGCACTTCTTAGTTCTTAACTTTTTCACTTTTTTGACGACGGAGACTGTACTGGATATGGGGAAATTATCTTCTTTTTGACGATCGAGAGCCGCAGAGGCAAAGGGATAGGGTGTAGATGTTACAAATCATAATTTGTTCATAATTCAGCAAAGGTTCAACTCTAATTGCGTATATATGTGATGATAAATCATAATTAATTTATTTCCCTGAACGTATTTATGCGGCCATAGCACTCAAGGGGTTAAATAATAAGATATGATGAAGCGACGAGAAATGGGGTAGTATTTCGTACTTTTAAGTAGTCGCAAGTCCACCGTACTTTCAGATAACAAACTTACTACAAATCTTCCAGAAGGATCGAAGAGAAACTGTTATCTCTAATTTATTACGAAAAGATTTAAGAAAAGTAAAAGGCCTTCGTGATTATCTCACTCGAATCGATCAAAGTTACACAACATCCTCAAACTTTTCGAATAATTGAAAGTACAACGTAACAAGAGAGAAAAGGGATTTAATTCTCCCAAAGTCAGATATTTAATTTCCTCCTTAACGTCCTTGTCTTCTCGGCTGCCGAAGACAGAATCGCCCTCACCCTTCGAAGGTTCGGGGAAGTTTGAAAAGGAGCGAAGGGTACGAAAGTTACGAAGGCAGCAGGTGTACCGTCTTGCCAGGCAAATACGCGGAATAACGAGCAATTTCTCGGACGTGGATGAGAATTTATGAAAGCTGCAAAGTCAATGCGTAACACCCCGTACTCGGCCAACTTATTTCACCCCCTTTCTCCATCGTGAGGTAGACTCCTCGTCGTGTCTCGGTTCTTCCCTTCGAGTCGATCATTTTTCTTCCAGGTCGTGCGTGAAATTTCACTCGTCACTTGCTCCTCGCGATTTTTCTCCGCCCTCCCATCATTCTGTTGTTGATTAAAATTCATTAGTTTTCCTAACGGCGAAACAAGAAAAACCCTCGCACGGCGATACTTTTATCGTGTCGTTTCATCGTTACGCGGACACTTTCTGCTGATAAGTGAGCTTGGGAAAAATTTCTTATTTGAATATTCATGGTCAAGTATTCTTCATACAATCTTCATGTATCTTCATACAATGTAACAATATATTTAAACGTTTTATTTTTCGAGATATACATTCTAAGTTTATTTTACGTACTCTCTGGACATTTCCAAATATCGTTTCAAATATCGTTTCTCTCTCCGGGCATTCGGAGAAGTCTCGATGAAAAATTCATCCCTTCTTTGCCAGAGTCAGCCCCTCTGTAACGCCCTCGTCCATAGATGCACGCGAAATAACGAGTAATCTCAAGGGACGGGGATGAAAATTCATGAAATCATGAATAGTAACGTTTACCAGAATACAAACACGTCCGTGGAGCGGTCCGAATTAAACAGGGACAGCTGTGAGTTTTGTTTAGCGATTCGGGCAAAAGGGCGTGATAAATTTCAGCGATTCGAAGTTACTCGAAAGCGGCAGCGAGAAGGCGCGATGGAACGGCAAAAGGGGAAAAAGGTGCGCTAGAATAGCAAAAGAGGAACAAGAGAGCGCTGAAACGGCAAAAGAGAAAGGAGTCACGATCGACTGGTAAAAGAGATAGAAGGCAAAGAAATTTTGGCAAATAGCGACGGCTAATGCAGTGCGACCTTCGCACGCTGGACACGACGACGCCGAAGCTGACTTCCGTGAACTTATTTTTCGTCGGAGAACCATCGCCGCCGCCGCCATTCTCGATTATTAGCCCCTGATAAACGACGGCTTCGTGCGACGTCGGGGGAAACGAGATAAAAGGAACAATGGGACAAATAATGCCGGAAAACATTACTCGGGGTGAGAAAAGTGAAAAGAACGGGGCGAGCGCGGAAAGAAAGATCGGAAACAGAAGGATTTTTCGAGGGTCTCCGGGCCGCGGATATAACGCCCTTCGACCTTCTCTCTTATGAAGGAGCCACCCTTGTCTCGTAAGTTTATCGAGCCCTCCCTGCCAGCCGGTATCTCCCTACTTTCCGAACGACCGGTCAATTATTCGAACTCGCTGCTTTTATAACCAATTTTCCTACCCTACCCACGCTGGATCACGTATCGTTGCACACCCCCGTCTTTATTCAATGTCAACCTGGCACTCTGGAGGGTGGTTCCTTGTCGTTGCACCGACTTCCCCGACGTTTTGGTATGCCGGCGAATTGTGGTGAAAAATTGAGACAAATGCGGGTTTGGATCCTTTTTTTTCCCATTCGTATTTCTCGTGACTTCAAGTGCTATGGTCATTTCCCCTAGAATCTACAGTTTTAAGTTCCAGAAGGATATAGAGCCACCGAGACTGTGATATATTAAATGATAATTTATTATTACCATCGATTCAACTAACATTTCAAACTTGGAACGTTCAGAAGTAACCTGGAAATTCACGGAACCTTCCTCGAGTCTAGGAAGCACGTACATAACTCGCGACAGGTGCGTTTAATAAACAAACGCGACTCGACTCGACTTCGTAAATTCAGGTATAATTGAACGCACGGTAACGCGATAAGCAGAAAGTATACTAAATTAAAATCAGACATCAGGCTCGTACGACCATGGCACTCGGTTTTATTCGCAGGGATTACGGCCGACAGGAATTAAATTCAATTAAACGCGAACGCGAGAGTACACGCGTATTCGGTGTTCTCGTAAGTCTCTTAAACGAAACGTTGCCCCGTCCCATTATACGCACATAGGGAGAACGTGGAGCACGGAAACCAAGGGTATAACCCAGTTCGCATAACCCGCCGTCCATTTCGCGCGTGACCATAAAAGTATTATGAAAACGGCGAATATCCCACCCCCGTGGACCAACCGTGATCCAAAAGTTTCGCGGGATATGGAAACGAAATTGCATTCACTCTCCCGGATCGGTTTTACCGTGTTCCAGCGGCTGTGCGGAGTACAAGGAAAAACCGTAAAAAAAAATCCCGTTCACCCTGAACTCCCAGCCGGAAATGTATAATCCGCTATTTCGTTAAATTGGACCGGACAACTTTTTCCTCGGCTGAACTTCCGCCTGGCAATTAATTCGCTTTGAACGCATTAACGAATCTGCTTTCGGTGAAATTAACTTTCTCGTGCTGTATAATTGCAGCGTATTTCCTATCCAGTCCCATTGGTTATTAAAATAACATGTTCGATTTCGAACAGTGCACTTTGCAACCGTCGCATTGTAGCATCGATGCTGTGTAGTTTCCAATGGGTCGAATACGTATTATTTTATTATTTCAGGAGCGCACGGTGTTTCCGGTGGAATAGTCGCCGTGATGAAGTACAATTTGTAATATGAATCGCACGTTAATCGAGACTAATATCGATGACAATAGCACGCCGGTAATAATTCGTGCTCGTGGCGCGGTGTACTTGAAACCATTTTCGGAATATAATCTCAAACGGCGATTTTATTCGTACTCCGACCTATGTAACTTTCAATTTACCATAGAAACTCAGAATTAAAATATAAGTCGTAGAAAATGATTGAACGGAAATGCAAATTTCAAGTTATCCTACAATTTAGTGAATTTATCGCAAACCTTCCACGATGCGCGCCGGTACCGAGACGTCTCAAAGGTTACTGATAACAGCGACTGCAAAAATAGAGAAAAATATTACTGGCTGTGTAGAACGAGGGAAAAATCAATTAACAATTATCAAACTGATTGTTTCAGCTTTCAGAGGACATCGGGTACGTCCTTTACTCCGCCCTCGGCAGCTTCTACATCCCATCGTGCATCATGGTTTTCGTGTACATACGCATTTATTTCGCGGCAAAGGCGCGCGCACGTCGCGGCATCCGGAAGCAGCCACGTCCGCGCGCTGTGGTACCGCCGGAATCACCGGATGTCCGGCAGACCAGCTTCACTCAAAGCACCCCTGCCACCGAGACCAAGAAGACTCCTGGTTCCGTGATGGAGAACGTCGCGACCATTGAGAATCAGCCGGTACAAATACCGATCGTCACTTGCGATTTCGCCAGCGACGTTAGCACCTCCGAGGCGGATCCTGGAGGAGGAAGCAGCATTCCTATGGAGGAAAAGGATACATTGAAGGTCGATCGATTGATTTCCCATCAGCACGTCGCATGCATTCTCTCGTTGGAACACGAAGAAAGTCAAAAAAACGTTTCTTTCCTTCTTTGCATCGCCATGGAAACTCTCGATATACCACAGTCACGGTGATAGGGATTTGACGAACGACACGAAAACGGAGAGATTCCGATTGCTTTCCTCGCGAGGAGAATCCACTTTGCTCGGTCGACCTACGAAATTCCATTACCGTTCTTTGAATCCGTTGGAAAATGAAATTCTTCTCGAACGATCGGTACTTTTTTTTCTCGTCATCGTTGAATTCATTTTGGGTGATTCTTGGACGATGTTACGACCGGGAGGATTCGAGATAGAAGACGATGAGTAACAATTGAGAAATTCAGTCGAGGGTATTCGTGTACGCGTAAAAACGCGTACTTACAGTGCAGGACGAGGAGGATCTTGACGAGCGACGATGTCGAGGCTTGGAATAAAGTTTGCCAATAACCCGAGTCTCGCGGTCGGAATGCGAATATATTCTATTTGCCGATACCGGCGGTAACGTCGAAGCACCGCGGCGAGATTTCGTGTACCGGCGCCGACGTAAAAGTGGAGCCAGTAAATCTCCGAAAGTAGAAACTCGCTGTATTGGATTTCGGTTCGTTCGTCCCCCGTACAAATGGAATCGAATAAACCTACCGTGGATCTCTCTCCTGTACAATACTGCATCGCTCGCCGTGAGGAGATACGATCTCGAGGCAGCTCGCGCGTACCGATCTCTTTCTGCTCGATATTACTTTTGATCGTTGTTCATAAACTACCTCCGATGCCTCGATAAAATTAGAGTAGACTCGAAGGACCTTTCGTACGTAGACGGTAAATTATCTCTCGGTCCTGGATTGAATCCCGTCGTGCAATCGTGAGCGGAACACTTAAGAGAAATTGCGCAAGAATCCTACCCCCCCCATTGGCCATGTCTTCCTTTCCCTTCTATTCCTCTCCCGCTTTATTACTCACCCTCCTTTCCTTCCTCTTCCGAACCGACGTTTATGAAACTCCATTTCGCAACACCTCTATAGAAAATCACTCGGCAGATGTTCCTCCATTTCTACGAACGTTTTGCAAGACCCCCTCGTCTTCGAGAAAAGTAGCTACTCTTTACCTTCGAACGAGAGATATTTCCATTGAAAGACATTCCTCGTGGATAAAAATAGAGAAAGGCAGACCGATAGAGAGGCAGAGAGAGAGAGAGAGAAAGAGAGAGATATCTAACAGAAGAATCATTCACCGCGACAGTTAGGTCACGTGAACGCTTTTTCTCGGCAGGTCAGTATCCCGATGCCGGTGCAAAAGAGCAGCCTGAAGGCCACCCTGTCGGTGAACGGGGACGGTCAGGCTGGCCAGAGTGTCCCGTCGCGATGCAGGGCACCAAGTGTCGGCATCGACGTCGACATGGTCTCGGAGTTCGATCCTTCGTCCTCGGACAGCGGTGTCGTATCGAGATGCGCCGTCGTGAAGCCTCTCAAGCTGCGTCTCTGTCAGCCGATCTTCGGCCGAAAGAACGTCGGCAAAGTGAAGAGGGAACACGCGGACGTTTCTCGTCACACGGCCAAGGACGACATCGTCGTCGAGACGAAGTCATCGAAACCCCGTGACCCGGAGAGAGAGAAGAGGAGACTGGCCCGAAAGAAGGAGAAACGCGCGACCTTGATACTGGGATTCATAATGGGCAGCTTCATCGCCTGCTGGCTTCCCTTCTTCGTCCTTTACATCGTCAAGCCACTCTTCCCCAACGTCGAGATCCCCACGCAGGCGTTCGTCATAGCCTTCTGGCTGGGCTACATGAACTCGGCCTTGAATCCCTTCATCTACACGGTCTTCAACAAGGACTTCCGGCGCGCCTTCCGTAGGATATTGTTCAAATGAGCGACCCGATCACCGAGATCCTCGTCCCGCACCAAGAGGAGCGCCGAAGGGGAATGAGAATTTTCGAGATCGCCGCCTTTATTCGCCCTCCGGGGTGGAATCGCGCGAAGAAGGCCGTTCGAATGGAATCGTGGATACGTTAGACGAATAAAGACGATCGCGAGGGCGTAGAGGGTGGAATCGGGGTGAAAACGTAACCGGGTGCCGTTTGTAAGCGACGGAGGCGAACGTTATTCGTCTCCTCGCGTCATCGATTCAAAGAAAACTCTCCGCGACCCCTTTGGAATGCAGAGCACACACCCTCCTTACGAACTTGAAGGAGCAAACGGAATAGATCCACGGCTAATGTCTTCTCGCTTCTCGAATATGATTTGCCGTGTCGACGGGAGCACGAGAATTCGAGGAATCCCTGCGCGAGAGATATGCAATTTTAGGATGATGAATATGGGAAACTACGTCTCTTCGACCGGTCTCTTTCGGGCTGGGAGCATGCTGCTTACGATGGAGGATCGTACACTTCGACGGGACGTTATATCTGAGGTAATTTCGAAGATTAAGAGCGCACAGAGTGCCGAGACAATTGCAGAAACCAACGGCGAACGGTTGGTACCAGAGACTGGATCCGATTAGATCACGTTCCGTAAACTTTCTCTGGTTTCACGTCCGCTCGTTGGTTTCGTTAAGAGAACGAAATCAAATTCACCAAGAACCGAGACACGCTTCGTCGTGGAATCGTTAACGACGATCTCAGCCGTCGAATGAGAAACGAGAAGATGCAAGAACGTCGAAGGTATCGGTCCTCGTTTCTGTAAACCGCTGGTCTTGGAAAACCGTTGTTTTGCTTCAAGGTTTACGACCGCAACGTCTCGGAAACTCCGTCGCAAGCAGGATGTGCTCAGTGTTGGCGTAAGAAACGAGAATCTCTCGAACGATTCGCTTCATCGAACGAAGCCTCGTAATTGTTCGAAGACGACGTATTCGTTCGTCGATAGACGAACGCGGTGTGACTGCCTGTATGCATGGAAACGTACGTATGCGATCGTGAGTGTATTCGCGTGTATCTCCGTGTACGAAAGCAGAAGGAGAAACCTCGAGACAAATTCGTAATGCCCGTTCATCCAGGACGGTCATGAATCCTCGATGAGGCAGCGGAGGAATCGTAGACCAACGTCGTGTTTCAGCAACAGCTGTCGATTCTCGCTGTATCGGCTACAACTTCCGCCTCGGTTGTCGATTCAAGACGACGTCCTCGAAGACAGACGGAAACACGTGGGAGAGAGTTCTCGATATACGGGATTTCGATGGCGACGGTCCTCGTATCGTGAATCGATCTAATCGTTTTGGAATATCGAGCAAACGGTATACGGAAACTGTGGCCAGGCGCAAGCTCGTGGTATGCGCGGGTTACCGGAAGACAGCTTTCGACAAGCGCGAGAGAAGTTCCAAGAGAATCGCGTTCTCCGTCTCCTCTTCGATAAACCGCGTGCATCTGTCGCGCGTTTTAAGTCTCGAATGGATGGGAAGAGAGACGGGATAGAGAGAAAAGTTTCTCGTCGAAGTGCTCGTTCTTCCTCCATTTTAATCGAATCTTCCTGATCGTGTCCTCCTCCTGTCGGGAGGGCGCGAAAAGCGGGGAATACCTCACGGTATTCTCGCACCTCGAGTTCCTTGGGAGGAGAAGGCGATTGTAATTTTTACAAGAGCGACAATCCAATTGCATCGATAAATGTAGATAATGAGAAAAGAAAAATTGTATAGTTCTTTCTGTGTGTATAGCGAACGGAATTACATATTATACATAATATAAATAATATATTGTTGTACGTATTATAACTGAACGATATGTCTGCACGACTACAACGGGAGAAAGGGAATTCGAGAATCCCGAATAGGTGCAGGGATATCGAGATCTCGTGGGATCCAAGGATCATTGACGACGGGTAAAAGGTAAACGAAGAGAATAAAATCATGTTTCCTATTAAATAGGTACACCTTTATAATAGTATCGAGAACACCGTTTGTCCTGTAATGTCTTTTAATCGTAACAAATTTTTCGACGCTAAGGATTCAATGATAAGAACAAGAACAACAACAACATAATATATATACGTATACATCTACACGTGATTATTAATAAATACATTCACACGCGGGATACAGTTCGATACAGCAATCATTACGGATTATAAATAGCGAATCGTAACATTTACGCGAAGACTTTTAATATCACCGGCCGATATTTTTATTCTTTTACGCGATAAAATCATTCCGATCGTCGTCGTCGTCGGCTTTGAGAATCAAAAACAAACGAATCCCGTGCTTTCGATCTTTTCAAAACGAGAGCACGATAATTCACCTACATTCGGCACTTCGTTTGCAATATTTGCACACATCGGGGTGTCAATTTGCGCCGCATATAATTTCTCCGTTTCTACGTTCCCCGAGGGACGAGAGAACTTTCGAAGCGTTTAGTTCGAAACTTTCTCGCTCCGACCTTCGATCCCAGCGCGACTTTACTTCGATCATCGTCCCGTGCACATCGATTTTCATGGTGATGTGCGTTCGCGCCACTTCGAAACTCGACTTTACGTGCCCTTGTTTCGACGCGAATCAAAGAGCAACGCCGGCGAATTCCGCGAATGACTCTGACCGAAACGAAAACGAGTGCAGAGGGGAGGAAAAAAAAACAATTTTCTCCGTTTTCCTTCTTTTTTTCCCGCGACCGTTCAATTTGATCCCTCCGGGGAGAACTGGGAGATCGTTCTGGCTGCGATGGCCGCGAAAAATCGAAACGTAAAATTCCCTGGGATTGCTGGAGCAACGAAATCGAAATTCGCCCTTTTGCTGGCGGATCGCCGACCTAGAAGGCCCGCGTGTCCTGGCCACCCGACACTCCGACACCGATTACGTCGGAGTGCCACTGAAGGGTGATATTTTCTCGGGGGTGTTCTGCGCGTGACCATTAACTGACCTATTCGCTTTATTTCTCCGAATTCCCGTAGTTTCGCAATTCTTCAAACTAACAGTTTCTTTGTCAATTTGTAATTGTCTACTTCTGTATCGATGCCTCTATTAATTTTTCTATCAATGTCTCTGCCGATTCGCTTTGAGTTTCCGTGCGAGTTTCTCTGTTAGTTTCCTTACCACTTTGCCTGTCGATTCCCATATTAATTTCTCTTTTGACTCCTCCATTATTTTTTCTATCAATTTCCCTACAAATTCTCTGTCAATTTCGCTGTCTTTTTCTCTCTTAAATTCCCTATCACTTTGGCTATCAGTTTCTGTTATAATTTCTCTATCAATTTTCCTTCCAATGCTCTACCAGTGCCTCTATCAAGTTCTCTGTCTATTTCTCTATTAATTTCTCTAGCAAATTCTCCCTCCATCTTTCCGCCAGTTTCTCTGTCAATTTCGCTGTCGTTTTCACTATCAACTTCTCTATCACTTTGGCTATCAGTTTCTGTTATAATTTCCCTATCAATTCTCTACCAGTTTCTCTATCAAGTTCTCTGTTTATTTCTCTGCTAATTCTCCTATCAATTTCTCTAGCAAATTCTCCCTCCCTCTCGGCCAATTTCTCCGTTAATTTCCCTACCAATGTCTCTATCCATTACTCTACCAATTTCTAAACAATTCCAACCGCTTTATTTCGTTCAAACCTAATTCCTTCAGCAGCCTCACCATCCCCATAATAACTTCCACGTTACTATTCAGACCGACTTCGTTCGTAAAGCGTTTCCATCGTATAAACGACGAGGGAAAAGCCCAGGACGTTCCTGTATCCCTGGAAATTTGTTCTCGTCTTAACCACGAGCAGAATTCGTCCCGAAATGACCTACGGTCCTTTCGCAAGCAGCCACCATACATCTATATCACTGTATATACGTCACGCACGCACCCCCGTGACACGCAACGGCGCACCACAACGATAAATCAATAAACCGTACGTGCGTCCGTGTATGCACGCGTGTGCCTCGTTTTCTCCCTCTTTCAACCCTCTCGCCACCCTCTGTCAACCCTTCGCGACGGCACGTAAAGCGAACTTCACCAACGATAGAGTATCCGGCCTCGAGTTTCAACTGCCAATGTCAAATTCGTCGATAAGGATAAAGAAATAAATGCTACCAGTACTCGCAGAATTTAATTAATCGGACGATCAATTCGAGAAGGACTCGACTGCCGAGCGTGTTTTTACGCGACAGAGGGATGAAAGCCGGGGGTGAATCGATAGCGACGAATACGGGGTCGACGTAGCATTGATTATTTTGGAATTTCAAAGATAACGGGATAGAGCTTGATAAAAAATTGAGTGAGAGTCGAGAACGGCGTGGTTTTTTTGGGGGGAATTAATTTGAAGAGATAGAAGAGGATTAGAAGTGAAAATTGACGGGAGGAATTAGGTGAAAACGGTCTGGAAACGTTTTGCCGATATTTTCATTCTTTTTCGTACGTTTCTCTTTTAGACCGACGGAGAAAGATCTCGCGGGGGTGTGTTCTTGTAGCGCATATTTTGTAAGGTGAAATCCTGCGCGTTATACGGTCGACTGAATTCTTGAGAATTTATCGTGGGAAGGAGTAAAAAGAAGCGGGGATGCTTTCGCGAGATATTATATTCTCAAATATGCCGGCGAGATAGATAGGTGGATAGAAAGAGAGGAAAAGAGGGGGAGAAGAGGTGAGTACGTGGATGGATGTAACCGAGTGGAAGTTTTACCGTGACGCTTAATATACGTGATATTTTATGCGATCAAATATCGATATCACGATCCCGTGCTTTTTTCCATCCACGATACCAATACGTTCCACGTTCTGTTTGATCCATGGATCTCGGTTATATGAAAACGCGCTTTACGTTTTACGATCGTCATCCTCGAAAGGCAGGGGGAGAAAGAAAAGAAGATACAGCAGCTAGAACTTAAAATGAGAAAGGAAATGCAAGAACAGGTAGTGAAGAAAAATACAGAGAAGAATCCCGAAAGTATGAATTTCCTCTCTCCGATTTTTCTCCAGGCAACCCGAGAGGACTCAATTTCGCGAAAATTTTCAAAACGATCTTCCATCTCCTGGATAACACTGTAATCCCTCGGTATACATCGGCAAGGGCAGTAAAGTCGTAGACTAAAAAATCACTCACCCGCAAAGACATCACCGCGAATGGCGCGTCTAGAGCAATAGTAAAGCAACCGTCGAACGTTGTCATTTTTATTAGTTCCAGAAAATTAATCGATCGACATAGAAGAAGAGAAAAGAAATCACAAAAAAAGAGAGAGCGAGAAAGAGAGAGAGAGAGAGAGAGAGAGAGAGTGCAAGAGTAATAAAATAATTCGCGAATCTGACTCGAGTTCCGAGCGTTTAACGAACTTTAAGGTAGCACGATAGCGTAAGGGATACCTACCGTAAAATGATTTCAAATTTCTCGCATTTTCGACGCGCAATGTGGAGAAAGCTGAGGCTACTTAATTAAACCCAGCTCTACTGTCGTTTATCATTATTACTGTTAATACATTACGTGTAATAACCACCGTTCGCCTTAGGCACGGCGCAGAGGAATCCTTTTTGCAAAACAAATTTTTCGAAAAATCTCTGAATGTGTGTGTATGTCAGTTACCTTAATCACCTAGCCCTACGTAAACGCGATGTTACTTTGAGAAAAAAAAGAAGAAGAGAGAGGGTGAGAGAGACAGGCGTAAGGGAATTCTCCAGGTTTTAGGGTTCGAGGAGTTACGGGAGCGTTTAAAGTTTAAGGGATTATTATCTGGAAGGGACGATGCCCGGGGCGTGCGCCGTCTGTACTATTAAACGTTATCGATCATTCGAATTAAAAGGTAAAAGAGAAAAAAAAAGAGAGAAGAAGAAGAGAAATGAAGATTCTACGCTCATACCGTCTGAACCTAAGCGAAGAACGACACGTTGTGACGGAATTTACGTGAAGACGATACTTTGTATTTATACGCATTGTACAAGGATATGTATATTATTAATTGTTATTATTATTATCATAGTTATTTCGTTATTTATAATATTCTTCTCATTATTATTATTATTGCGAGATATCGTTATTATTAATCATCATTCGTCGTCATCGTTACCAACGATCGTTCTAATTAAATTAATCGAAATCGCCGTAGGGATCCAACGATCGACCTTAATTATTATTTGTCGAACGGTGCCACCCCTTCCCCCGTGAACGCGAGAGAATGAAAAAAACTAACTCGGGGGAAACGAGAGATCGTTCGTCGTATCCATCGATCGTGATTTTATCCTCCGTTTCACGAATTCTCACTGGGAAGAAAAGTTCGAAAAATCGGAGATATCTTGGCTATGGAGAATTTCGACGACGAGTCGAGAAGTATTGCGAGAAAATCGGTGCGCGAAAATTCGATATGTCGAAAAACGAGAGGAATATGGGACAGTGGAAGATCGGCAACGAAGCATCGGCGACACGAACCTTCAGGGATGAAGTTTATTTGCTTATTTCCGATCGAATTTCCTCCGCGAACTGGAGAAATTCGTTGTTTAATGCATCGACTTCGGGTCGGTGATTTATGCATTCACCGCAAACCGAGACACTTTTATCATTCGATTCATCCAATAAATGCGCGTATTTCCTCTATTTGTTCACGCCAAGGGACAGGTATTTTCAAAATTCCGTGATACATGATTTCTACCGTTGCGGGAACTATGAAAATGTAGGAAAGAAGAAGAAGGAGGTGAAGCTTTTAATACAAATCGTGGATTGCAAAATAAATCTCATGGGCGACAGTCGACAATTTATCTTCGACGTGAGAGATTATTTTCTCAATGATAATACTCTGCTCGATCCTGCAAAACTGCCTTTATTGATTGCATTAAAATTTCATTTTTTATACCGCAAATTGATCAATTTTGAAGCGCGCCTTAAAAATCAAACGCCATATACATCCCTTAAAGAATTTTCCCAGCTATTCTGGCTTTAGTGTAATTAAAAAATTTCACCTTATCATTTACACATATCAGCAATCTACGATATGAAACTTCAATCTAAAAATTATAAAAAGTTAAACAGTCTAACAGAATTACCATATTCTGGCTACTTTTGCACTTCGATTTTCACAAAAACCAAAAGTCAATTCTCCAAATCGTACCCCAACCTCTCACTCCACAATTATACGCTTACCCCAACAAGAAAAAAAAATACCCCATAGAATCATACGATCGAGCAATATTACATTTCCACCTCTGCCGCGCCGATTTCTTCGCAATCGAACGAAACAACCCCATCGGTGGATACCCTGCGAACCTACCCCAACGATCTCTCGCGCGGTGCATCGCGAAGCGAACTCTATCGATAATATTGGAGCAATGAAATCACTGTGATATCACTAAAACGCTTTCAAGGTGTGTGTTGGGATTGACAATTACAATGCCGTGCCCGCGGGGCCGGCGCGGCAATGTTTAAAATAACGGCGGGGAGGGTTAACAATACGGGGGTGTGAGAGAGAGAGATAAAGCGAGAGAGAGAGAGAAAAGGAAGATTTATGGTATTATCGTAAATTATTGTAAATCATATTATATTGTATATACGTATACATACATCTATATATATATATATATACATATTACGAACTTGTATTATTAATTGAGCGAAAGCATGAAATATAGAACGTACGTGTACGCTCGCATATACAAGTGCACGTACGTTCTATATGGTCGTATTATACATAGAAGAAATACTATTACATGAAATATCATATAAATATATATAAAGAGAAAGACTACCGTCATGTTACGTCACAGTAACCGTCATCGTTAGTATCACTATCGTCGATGCGAGAGAGGAAAAAAAAGATGCAAAAAAGTCCTATTGTCTAATAGCGTTGGTTGTCTGTTATAGCGTACGAGAGTGCAGCCGGAGATCGAAAGCGAGCCCTAAGCTAATTAATAAACGCGCGCCCCGCGAATATCGGTGCGTTTTAGTGTAAATATGAGACGGCGACGGAGGGGAGCGATGTACGATTTGTTTTGTCCATTCTCGATTTCCACGATCCGCGATCCGATTCGCGAAACTTTCCACCGCGCGCCGAGAACGACAGACCCGACGAATCGGCTCTGGGTCGTTCGACTTTCGACGTTGGGCGTTTCTAGATTGTAAGTATTCCGATTTCCGATTAACAGATCGAAATAAACTTGAAGAAGAAAAAAAAAAGCATTGTAATAATAGTCTACTTAATCGAGGAATTTCTCTAGAGACAATAGCGGAGAGCGCGTGACGGAGGGTGGAACGGGATTATGGGGTGAGTTCGAGGATAGATTACGGGGATGAAAATTACGAGCATCGAAACGAGATGCTTGCGATCTGATAATTAGACTCTGTGGGTCGTTTTGAAGAGTTTCTTTCACGTTTATTCGGTGCTGTTTGTAAATACTGTTATTAGTTTGGATAATTAAATTGTATATTAACCCTTTAGCCCACAACGAGTAACAGTCCTGACGCGATCAATGGAATAGAAAATTTTGAAGTTTTTCAAAAGTTTCAAACTGAAAATATTAGTGGAATATAGCATGATCAGATTACTTTTATGCTATTAATATTACGTTAAATTATATCACTGAATCATTGATCAATTTGTATTTCTTCAATTTCATTTTAAATAATTGCGTATGTACTCACTAAAGAAATTTTAAGGTAAGGGGTTAAAAAAATATTGGAAAAGTGGCTTTTATTTTTAAATTAGAATTTTTCTCTCATAGAATTTGAACAGTTTTATGATTAAAACGACTCACAAAGTTGTAAACTGATAACGAAAACTCTCGGTTGATCCGAAAATAATCGTAAAGCCTGTCGAAGGAAGACTGCCATGGTGGGACGATCTACCGATCGTCTCGGAGGGATTCGCAGAGAGAACAATGACTGGCAAAATACCCTGCTGGCTTTCCCCGCCGTTATTTCTTCATCTATTCCAAACTTCTCGTTCCGTTTGCGTTTTCCCGGGACCTTCGCGAATGTATCGATCATTTTCGGACAGAGAATTTCGCCCCGTCGCGGGGTGAAAGGTTAAAAATATCAAAAGAAAAGAGTAACCAAAAGAAGAAATAATACCGGTATAATGGAATTACAGAGGAAAGAAGAAGATCCAATCGAGAGCGACTATACGAGCTCTTCTGTCCGAACGAATCTCTCGTTATCCCTTCGACCTTTTTGCTTAAAACGCGAGGGCGTGTCGCTTCGAATAGGTGTGTCGAGGGTACCTCGTTTCAATTTCGTCCTAAGCTACCACAATTTCCCCCGTAATTACATTGCGGGAGTATCATGACGAGCCGCAGGAAGGAAAAAGGAAAAAGGAACGAGGTACGACTCGCGTTACGAGAAATCGTCTCGTCCGAAACCGCGCAAAAAGGAGAGAAAAAAAATAGGAAAGGAAGAAAAGCCGCGATCCCCGTTTCGATCGAGGAGAGTTCGATTTCGAGAACGTTGCTACCTTACTATCTTATTACCCTCGTTACTTCGAGGAGCTCGTCTTGTTTCTACTTTCTGTACGATTTTCAAATGCGGCTTCATCTAAGAAATAGAAGAACAAAAAAAAACAGAAATACGAAGAGAAAGAATAGAGAGACAGCGAAGAAGAGAGAAAAAGTGAAAGAACTAACCGCGTTTTATCGGTACAGGATGTATGCGTTGAATTTAATAAAAACTTCCGTCGACTCCCTCTTCATTGACGCGGATAATTGCGCAGTAATCAAACGTATTAGTGATTATCCGCGAGGAACGTTAATTATGGTGCATCGACGCGAAGATTCCTCGACAGAACGCGTTATGTCGTTCGCGCTTCCGTTTTCTTCCTCAACGCGTAGATTCTGTACGGAATTTTCTTGCGATTTATGTACGCAGCAATAACGATTATCGCCTATATTTGTACACGCCACGTCGCACAGACCAAGCGATCTAGGTTTGAGTGGAAAATCGTGTTTACGGTGTTTCTCCGGTTTTCCTTGTCTTCGTTCCCTACTCGCGAAAGTACGTGCGAACATGCTGACTTACGTTCAGGGGAAGGAGGATGGGAATAGACGAATGAGAAAAACGAGCAGCTTTTCCACCCATGATTTTCTACATCTGCGAGAATATTATCAAATTTTCACACTTATATGACTTTCATGAAGTTTGCTATAGCGAGGGACCAGAAACAAGGTACTTGGGACGGAAGGGGAGATTGCAACCTGAGATCTACGAATGACAATCGAAAATAAAACACTCCTTTCGTCGTTCACATGACGACGCAACGAGTGTGCGGGTCTCTCGGCCAATTAGCGTGTCGGGCGAATCAGAGCAAATTACCCCTCAAGTGCCTTGTTTCTGGTCCCTCACTATAGAAAGGTTTTCTATTATTCAAAATGAACGATCGAATGTACCTCCAAGATAAGATTTCTTATCTGTGTTTATTTAATAGTTTATTTTGATTTTCTCAGTATCTACGTTGAATATATTTGTAAAATTCTTTAGTAAGGAGGATAAAAAGGAAGGAAAAAGTGAGAATCTCGCTGACGTGGAAAAACGACGGGAAAAGCCAGCTCGAGGCTGAGAGAAACATTTTCGTTTCTGGTCGAATGAGAGCACGTGGCTCACGGGATTGGCGCAGAATTCGTTTCACGTCAAGTTTAATCTATAAAAGTCTTCCATTCCTTCCTCGGCGTGTATTCGTCTATGTATTCGACCGATTGTTTGCGGACGTAGGACGTACGGTGAAGCGTTAATTAATGGGGGGTGGCAGGAAAGGGGGTGGAAAGACGGATCGCCGGTTCTCCACGCAGAACTTCTCGAGGGAAACGACAATTTTCTAAGTGGACGACCCGACCGTGAAATACAAGCGTTTCCTCCCAGATGTTTCTTATTGTCTGGATGAAAACGCTCCGGCGTTTCGACGGATTTAATCCTCTTTCGGTGATTAATTCACGAATGCCGGAACTTTTGAGAAATTCGCACCAACTTCTTTGTCACTTTAGCACGGACTTTTCGAGATGTTTTGCTTGCCGAGTGAGAATAATTGAGCTGACGAATCGAAGAATCATGTTTTCGAGGAATTGATCTAATTTTAGTTCTCGATTCCACTGATTTTACAGTGCAGTTACGGATTTAATACGTTTAGATTAATCGTGATGGACGTTTTTGTCTGTTTACTTGTAATTAAACTTGTTAAGTATTTTGTATGTGAAATGAATTTAGTGGAGATTTACTGTTCTTTATTAGAGCTTGCTTCTTGATTGGAAAATTAGAAGAAAAATGAGGTATTAGTAAAATACGCTGTTTATTAACGTGCTTTAAAGGTGGTTGAAGCGAAAATTATTTAATGAAAATTCATTATTAAAGCATATTCCACGGTATATTTAAAAAATGAGACGTTGTCTTATTAGCAAGTTGTAGCCTTTCAGAAACAAACTTCCTGACAGAATGTCGATGCTGTGCTTCTGGCATGCTTCATTAACTTTGTCGCATCTCGAATTTTCTAATCGTTTAATAAATTTCCGATTCCTGTATACCGCTTATTAATGAATGATGGAAAAATAATCCTTTTACCGTCACTCAACCAAACGCATTTTTAGAATTATTAATTTTAGGTTTTCACTCGTGTTCTTCTCTTCCTCCATCGCCGATTATTTTAATTTCATGTACACGTTGCCTACGTTACGAATATCTGTGCAAAAAATTAATTAACATCGAATCAACATTTATCAATCTACGTCTTTCGAAATAATTCCGAAGAGGAAAGGCGTATTGCAAGCTCTAAAGGTGCGAAAGAAAGTTTAATCGCGACTCGGCACCTCATTAAATGTTTTTCTTTATTAAGTACACGAAACGTCAGCGAATAAACGAATCGAACGACTTCACCGCTCGATTTAATCGGTCCCGTTCGAAAGAAGAACATTCACGAAATGAAATTAATTCGCGAGCGTTTAATTAAATAACGGTAAATCATTTGTAAAGAGAGAATGAATTTCCTATTTCAATTCCACCCTACCGGAAAAGAGAAATAGCCGGAAACTGAGGAAAGAATTTCCCGCGCCACTTTCTCCTTCCCTTCTCGACTCACTTAAAGCAACGTTCAACGAAGTTCCTCCGTGCAAACTTTGTTTCCCACGACAAAGTTATTGCCGCGAACGAACGGCCTTTTAATTTACGTCGATGAAAAATCAACGGAACCCCGAAGATCGGCGTTGACGCGAATTATTTATCGACTTTCACTTTAAACCGATACCGCGATAGTTCGCGAACTTCATCGGCGATTCTACTTTTCCTTTTGCGAAAAAAAAAAGAGGAGAGAAATAAATTTTCCTAAGGTTCTCCGCGACGTTTGCACGATTATGCAAAAAGATACGCAAAGAAGCTGGGAAGAAAGGAAAATTTCGCCATTCTCGCGGGCAAGAAAACTCGTCGAGTTTCAGGAAGATGTGGAAAAGGCGGGTGAAGAAGGAAAAAAAGAGAAACGAGAGCAACTTGTTGCGTCTTACACATTTTTACAATTCCTGGTCTGGCAGTAAAATTTACGCTTAAATTTCAACGTCGAGTCAGCTCGTAAAGATGGCGCTTATCGTTTTGACGGACTTTTATAAATTTCACGAACAAACGGCATTCGCGGCGGAGCTCGTTTGCGGATGTGATTCCATAAAATTCGCTGGGGATTTTTTGTGTTTGTTGAAGGAAACGAAAAAAATAGAAAGAAAGAGAGGAATGGCTGGAGATTATTGCGTGGAGAACCGGAAGTTCCGGCTGGAGCGAGAAGTCAGGCGAGTATACGCAAACACGCCTCGGTTGTCGCGAATTCTATCCTGAATAAAGGATGCAAAATAATTCCAGATTGTTCCATGGAGAGGTAAAAGTTCTGTCGCTAATTGAAAGTCATATTTACGAATAAACGAACGGGAATATTCAAAGATGAGTACGATTTATCTGTAGAAACTGGAAACGGTAAATATTTGTATTGTTTTCTAAATAAATGGAGCAGGCAAATAAAAAAGAAAAATCTCTTTCGCATCAAAATTCATCCTGTAAATGAAGGCCTCAAGAAAAGGAAAGCTAACAATAATTTCAACAGATCTTAAAAAACAGGAGAACAAAAAGAAAGGAAAATTACAACACATACAATATATTCCACTTACAAAAAGTTGTTATCCTATTAACCAAGCTAACTAAAATGGCTCTCCATCATGCTAATAATTTCGAAATTATTACCAAAATCCTGTAAACCAATCTTTCTACAAAATTGCCGCGCTATCGGGCGTTTTTGCGTACTGTAATTTTACAGAAAAAAACGACAGCCGGGTGAATACGATTAAAATAACAATGCGAAGGGAATAGAAAGAGAGAACGATAGAAAGGCATGACTGTACGTTGAAAAAATATAAAGCGTTTGAAACTTAAAATTGGAAATTATTATTGAGAATGGCAGTTTTATGCGTCGCGTAGAAAGGAAATAGAGGCGAACGAGCGCGAGAAGGATAATCGGAGACTGCGGGAGACAAAATTGTTTATGAAATAAAACGAGATCGCAGGAGAATGGTAAGACAGCTTTACTGGTCTACGTTCGCCGTACCGTTGCGCTCGGAAAAGGTCTGTTTCCATTGAACTGCAGGCACGAGCTATCCTTCGATGCCGATCGTTCGCCGATCGGAATCGAACGATCGCTCGATTTCATGGGTTGCAACGTTTACGATGGTCAAGGAACACGAGTATTACGATGTATACTGACATTAAACGAGAAAGAAAAAAAACACTATCAGTACATTACGAGTTTGTTTTATAAAAGAGAGACTAAAAACGTATCGACCGTGTTGTGCTTTCCTGACTTCCGCATCCTTTTCCTTGTCTTGGCAGAGCCAGATTTATGTAATGTCTTTTCATTGGAATATTATGTTATCTTCATTATGAATATTATGTTATCTTTATTATGAATATTATAATATTCCTCTTTGGAATATTATGTTATCTTTTTACAACTGCGATTATTTGATAAAAAAATCTTTTTACATACTTAGGAATTATAATTTTTGGTGGATTCTATGCTATTGAAGTTATTCCTGATATATTTTTTAGTGGCTCTAGTTAAGTATTTATTATTTTTTGCATCATTTCGAAGTCATTTTAGATGCAGGTTTTCTCAGGTTCGTGTAAGAAACGTTATGTTTCTTTTCGTAAGTGCGTAAATTATTATAATTTGGTCGTTTAGTTTCATCAAGTACGTCTTGTGCGCATTGGTGAACATGTTTTGTGCATTTTCGTTGAAAATTGCATTCCTATTTTCATTATGACGTTAATTTCGCAAGCAAAGGCGGTGATAAAAGCAAACTACCAAAGAGGTAAGTGAACGTATATTCCATTAAAGGCGAATTTTCATTTAGAAATACTTTCGATATCTACTCTCGAGACCCTCGGATCATAATCCACTTGGCTAATGCGAGCAACGAATGTAATATTCCCCCGTGGATTCATAAAAGCTTATACAAAGCTCCTTACGGTAAATAACTTATAACCGAGTTCCCAACTATCTCAACTTCACGATGCCGATAATTTCGCGAAATTCCATCCAAGCCCTTCCGAGTACAGATGCGAAGTTTTAAACAATACTCCCCGCGAACTTCTCCACGTTCGAATACCTTGTGGAATTCAACGAAATCCACGAATTAATAACGATTTCGGCGACGGTATTTTCACATTTTCCGAAAGCAACGATTTTTTCTCTAAAATCACGGTGTTTCATGGCTGCCGATGAGTAATATCGAAAACGGAAAGGCACATAATTCAATATCCCGTTTTGATTTCAGTGGAAACGTGGAATCGATACTGCTTTCAGCACGATTTCCGTGACAGAAACGACCATCGGCCGGATACGATTTAAAATGAGTTTCGATTTTTTGCCGAGATTCTCCACAGATGCGCTACGTTCCCATATTTATTTATTTATTCCTTTTAACGGGCAAATTGTCTTTTAGTATACATCTAAAAGCACTAATAATTACGGTAGGCGTGACACTAGAGTATAAAAATCCATTCATGAATATAAAAATCCATTCATACTGTAGTATATTTTAAGTAAAACGATCGCAGCAATCAAAGCCAAGAAGAAAACAGAAAAGATGTTTCAATTTATCAAATTTTTCAATTAGACGGCTCTTATCATCGGCACATATCCTCGTTCGGCCGAAGTACCAGATATATACGCAGGGAAATCGGAAATTTACACGGTATAATTTTGAAGAGAATCTTCCACAGATTCGTGTTACAAAGCACAGTGTATCGAACGCGTTAGAAGCGTCATGCCTTCCACGAACCGATGCACCGTGAATGCACTGTAATAACGCTCGGGCCATAATAATTTGGGCCGTGAAAGCCGTAGCCTCGAATCGGCAGTATTCACTTCCGATTGATTCGCTTCCTTTGATCCGCGCTTAGAACGGATCGTGCACGCTTTGAATTAGACACAAAGGGAGTCGCGGGAGAAGAGGCGAGGCGAAGGGGGATGGAAAAAAGAGGGAAGGATGAGAGGTCGTATCCTGCGAGGCGGGTTACTAATTTACATCGATTCGAGTTGTTAATGATAGCCGAATGAACTTCTTCCCTTGAGAGCTGGAAATCGCGATGGAAAGGGTGGAGGAAATCTATGGGGGTTGATGGAAGATAGCGGGAAGACATCGTTGGTGGAATGTTATTCGAATTGTCTGAAATTTCAGAAATGAAATACTGTGTATGTATTTGCTGGTAATTGGGAAAGTGGTGCAGAGAAAAGATTTGAAATATTGTCACTTGTTTTGTGTTGCACAAATGGGCAGTAGAAACAGTTTTGTTTCTTGCGCAGAATGTTCTCCAAGTGGACGATCGCCCTTGGGTTAGGTTTAGGTCGAGTCTGAGTGATGTTGAAAAATTGAACTTATCACTTATTTTGAGTTGCATAAATATGCAATAGAAACTAGCCGTTAAAATTATTTATTTCTCACAATATATGTTCTCCAAGAGGACAATCGCCCTTGGGTTAACTTTGGGTCAAATTTGAGTCATGTTGAAAAGTTGAATTTATCACTTATTTTGTGTTGCATAAATATGAAGTAGAAGCTACCCGTTAGAATTGTTTATTTCTCACAATGTATGTTCTCCAAGAGGACAATCCCTCCAGGATTAGGTCTTCGTTGAATAACGGTTGAAAAATTGAGCTTATCACTTATTTTTGCAACGCGAAAATGTGCAACACAAACTGCATATTTTAGTTCATACACGTTGATACAAAAATGATCTATTTTCCTTCTTCAAACTACAAATATACACTTCAACGAAAAGAAAACCACGATTCTCCAAAATCGAAGCAGAGAGCAAATCATCCCTTCGACCGATCAGGGTATATCTTATCTCCGCAACGAAGAAACATTTTGCTCAACCCTCGTCCTAAAAATTCATACCCTCCTCAACTTCTACTTGCCATTCTTGCGTGTCCCTTCGTCGCCTCGTGGAAGCGTTGCTCGACGAAACGTAGAATTCGAAGTTCTGCCAGCAGAATGGTAAACTCGGCTTCTCGGGAGGCGAATATTTCCGCCAGTCGGGCATACAGAATAGAGAGGACCTAGGTGGGTACACGAAAGATAGGAACACGGGTAAGATAGAAAAGAACGGAATGGTTGGGCAGATAAGAGAGGTTGCAGAGAGTGTCAACAAGGAACGCGGTCCGTGAGGACGAGGAGAACGAGAGAGAAGAGGTAGAGGACCGGAAAACCCGAGGGACGTAGGGATTGGATTAAAACTCGAAATCGAGTTGCCCTCTTCTTCCGCGCTCGGCCAAATTTACTTTGCAAACATTCCATATCCCTGGTTCTCGCGATACGTCCGAGCGACGCTGGATCCGCGCTTCAGTTCCTTCGACCTTTCTCGGTGCTTTCCTTTTTCCTTCGTTTTTCCTTCGATTCGCTCCTTCTTTCTTCTTTCGTCTATCCACCCTCTCATCTTTCTATCATATTTTTATTATAACATTTTTTCCTCGGCTTAATCAGATTAATACGTATACTCGAATCTACTTTGCTAAGGTAACATTCACTTTCTTTATTGCTACGAGTACTAACAAATTAGCTCAAAATTTCCTACTTTTTTTCTAGTCGTACTTTTTCCTTCGATTCGTTCTTTCATTCTTCTTTTGTCTACTGACCCTCTCATCTTTCTGCCATATTTTTATTATAACATTATTTCCTCGGATTAATCAGATTAATTCGTATACTAGAATCTACTTTGCTAAAATAACGTCCACTTTCTTTATTGCCACGAGTATTAAAAATTTAGCTCATTTCCTATTTTTTTTTCTAAGCCGTCCTCATCGAAATTTCCACCCTTCTGTTTTGAAATATTCTAAGCAAATAGTAACATAAGAATTCAGCGTTATCACAGAATTGGTGTTCTTTTAAGAATTCTTATCTCACCAGAGGGGCTACTTTCCTTCCGTTCTCTTTCATCTACCCTTTCGTCGCTCGGTTTCATTGAATGTCGGATTTCTTTGAAATCCAACGATCGTCGAGGCGCTCACCGTGGATCCCGCCGTTAGAATCGTTCCCGGCGACGCATTTGGTGTCGCAATTCTCACAATGATTCCCATCAAACGAATCTCATTTGCACGTTGGAATTCACGTTCATTCGGCATTCCGTTGCGCGTTCTTCTGCGATTAGTATTCCATCGGCAGTCTCGTTGGCTGATCCAACGAGCAAAAATTCCGTTTCCTCGTTCGGACGAATTTTTCAGACACTGAGACGATGGTAAGGGTGGATTAATTGTGAAAGGTTGGAAAGGCAAGTTTTTGATAAACGCTTTCCACCCTGGATACAATTACAGCGTTTTGAATGATACAATTCAATTGTCGTGTAATTTCACCTGTTCTCCACGTTGAATAAAAAGTAATCACTGTAATTTCCGTCGACAAACCTCTCGAGTGTAAAAGAATAAGATTATTATATATAAGATATATAATAAGGATAAGTATATAAGAAGAGGTATAAGTGTGTAAGAAATCGCGGAGATTATCAAAAAACCCAAAAGACACAAATCCACATCGTCCTCTTTAACACAAACCGCCTCGGCACTTGATCTTTATCTCTTTTTTCCTATGTCGGACATTTAACTGGTTATAAAATAACAATAATATTTTTCCGAAAGATGTGCAGAAAATTGTCGATTTAACCCCTTGCCCTACGATTTCTTTTGCGACTGTGCGTGCAATAATTCTGAATTAAATTGCTAAACTGAAAATTTATCACTGATTCCTGATATATCTTACAATTTAACGCAATATTAATAACATAGAAATAATGTCATTGTGTTGTGTTCCACTGATATTTTCAATTTCATCATTTTTGGGAAGCTTGAAAATTTCCTATTCAATCTACCACATCACGAGTGTCACTCGTTATTATACGCCAAGGGGTTAATATTAGAAACAGCACCGAAAACAGCCTTTAGTTAATGATACAAAAAATTGCAAAATTTCATTCCGTTGATGCACGGTTATTGTTAACCACCCTCAACCCCTAAGTCTACTTCAAGACCAACGATTGTAACCATATCAAGAGAAAAAGCTTCAAAATCGTGGCCAGTCATATTCTCACCCCGGTGAACCAGGAAAAGGTGCCCTTTCATTAAGATAATTGGCACAGAAGATAAGGACACCGCGTCAGAAGCTAACAGTATCGTCCCTCGCACCCTTCAACTTCCTGGACACGCAACTCGAAGGGAAATGTGATTCGACGACGACTCGCCGTCCCTTTTTTTCGCCTCGAAGACGAATCGTGTTACCCGGCTGAAAGAAAGGAATTATTTATGCCACTCTGATGGGTTATTTCTGACGTGTGGCCTCGTTAAAATTGACGTGTGCCAGTATCGAGTGCATTACTCGAAGTAGCCACGAAAAACGCGGGAAAAGACCGAGCACTCTTAATTCCCCGGCAACGAATCAATCGTAAAAGTAGAGGGAAAGAGGAATTACGTGGCACATCGTCCGCGAAATGAGCTAGAAGCTTTGATGACGTTCTCGGCTAAAGATAATTAATATTTGTTGTTACTGTTGTTACGTATTTGACGATAACGCACGTCCATTAGCGGGAACTCGTGAAACACGATAACAGCTGAACGACCAGTAGTTGGGTAAAGGCATATAAACGTAAATGAAACACTCGAATTACAAATTGCAACTTCTCTTTCTGCAAATAATATTTTGCGCTTGTTTCAAACTAACGTTATCACGCGATACTCGGAATTTTGTAATCCAAGCGCACCAGGTCTTCTGTGAGATTATTGGGTAGCATTGCAAATGAACTCGTTGGAAGTTTTTAAATTAATTGATTCCCGCTTTCATTAGGTGCATCGTGACTCTTCAACATTTATTTCTAGAATCTCCTTTACGAAAAAAAATTACGGTGGACCCGTTTGAAATGGACCAGTTTGAAGTATTTCCATCTCACCTTTGATATTGGAATTGAAATACGAATAAGAAATATCAGGAATATTCGAGCTGAGACGTCGTTGATGAGGTCTTTCGAAGAGTAATAAATCTCGATGACAAGTTCGAAACCGTATCTCGTGATTTTCCAGAGCCATAATGTACGGAACGTCGAGGAAGTTTCGGCGAGCAACGATTACACCTGTAATGCAAGAGTTTCTGGTTAATTGAATGAAAAGAGTCCTTGGGGTTGCGTTCGTTTCGGGCACGTCCCAGAGTGCATCTACCTCCTCATGACTCTGTTACGGGCCTTTATCGAACGAGTTAGTACGGTTACGATGTTTAATTAGTGTCAGTTTTCGACCGAGTCCCCGAGGATTCGGGCTCCCGTTACCGCGATATCGAACCTCCTAATTTTCATACTAACTTGCTGATTAACCGAATCACCGACGTACGTGGAATATCGTTTCGGCCGATGAAGCCTGCAGAATATTGTCTCGAGTGAGACATCTCGAACTTAGCCCCTTCGATCTACCGTGTCGAAATATTATCTTACGATCCTGTAATTTTCCACCCCTTTTGACTCGTTCCGGTGAACCAGTCATGTAGAATTTTGCTACTACTTTTGAAATCTAGAGTTAATGTATTTTTTTATTTAATTTAGATTCAGCATCGCAATATTTGTAGTAGAATAGTTTACGATTTTAAGGGAAGAATTTAAAGTGAAATTTTTAATTTCAATAGCGTAGACGTAATTAAAGATTGCTCAAAGATTTTTAATGTCTAGCTGCTGATAAGAGCTGATACGTTGTCATTATCTTGAGCAGCATTTTCTAGATTTTTGTGAAATGATATCTATAGGTTGCAAAACAGCAGAGGACATTTCACGTAAACTTTACGAATACCAGCAGCGAAGATCGTTGTTCGATCTTCTCGGAGGGGTGCCATCTTCCACGGATCGTAAAGAAGAGGATTAAAGGCTGCAGCGTTTGCGAATGGAGCAGTAAAACTTATCCCTGTTCGATAATACTCACTTCTATTCTACGATCATCTCTTTAGAAGCGACACGAAGATTGTTCTCGTATTTTTCATTGAAAATTCTTCGTTCGAGGAGTCGTATTTATATTTATAACCCGTTTAAAGTCGTAAATCAACGAGCATTCGTTGCGATTAATGAGAAATACCAGTATCGATAATATCTTAACATATTGCATGTGGCTTTTCGGATAACGCGGAAATGTGTTTCAATAAAAATAATTTCATCCGTAATTGGACCACTTATATGCAATAAATTTCCGAAGCGTTTCCGTCGCATTTAAATGTAAAATACGTTTTTGTTGGAATTACCGAAACGGCACTGAGGCGAAAAAAAAATATCTCATCGATTCAATATTTGCAAACAAACAAGAATTTAATACATCGACCGGTAATTATTGCTTTGCGATTCTGTTTCATTGCATGTTGACGGGCAAAACGAGAATGAATTCCGTCAGAAAATTTTACAAACTCTCCAGCAAACGTATTTGTCAATCGATACTCATTACAGGCAATCAATCACTCATTGTAAGTGAATGCTATTTTCCCTGTAAAGTTTATCTTTCGATTAATTACACGCTTTATTTCCTACAAAACACCGCCACTTCCGTTTACATAAACTCACCCAAAATCACCATCATCGAGAGTCAATTAATAACGTAGCCTAATGGAAACGTAGAATTAAAATTGTTCAATCGAATCGATAATCTATCACGTCGTTCCACGATGGAGGGAAAATAAAATGAGAAGAAAAAGGAGGAAGAAAATTACCGGTAAAATCTGAATTCCATCAGCATCATTTTTCTCCTGAGGCAAACCTTCGTTTGCAATTTTTCTTTTTTTTTTCTGGGAACGTGCCAACCTTCATCGTCGATTGATCCTTCGATAATCGTGTATAAACAGTGTCGACAGCATCGAAAAAAAATTGATCTCGAACGTCCGAAACAGGTTGTAACAATCGATGAGTGAAAATCCGCCAGACAAGCCTGGCAAACCGGGTTTTGGTGGAGGAACGCGACCGCCGAGCAAAGAGGGTTAATTTCATTTATAAACAGTATCATCGCGTACGTGGAACGAGGTTGCCGTGTTTACGAAAATAAGTGAAAACAAGGGTGAAATTAGGGTCGAAATAGCATGAAACCAGGACGATGGAAATCTTGTTTCTCAGGCATCGCTCGGTGGTTGTTTCTCTCTACACTTTTGAAGCCCCCGGACTTGCCAAGATAAAAGATAACCAATCTACAATTTAAAACGCGCCATCGTCCATAGAATATGTCAAAATACCTGAAAATATGTCATTTAAAAAAATGAAACAATTGTATTTTCATCCCAATATACAATGGCGGAGATTTGAAATTAAAATTCTCCCGTGACAGAATAATTAGAAATTCTACGAGGCGACCGTAAGTCCGGATCTCCCTGTGGGAAAATTCACGCTGGCGGTAGTGTAATTTAAGTGAAACGGCAAATGACCCATTCGAGGATTAAGAGAGAAAATGGGAATATTGTCGGAATTCCCGGGAAGACGATGGAGAACTACATCAAAGTTTCGTTATTTAAAGTTTCCCGTATTACGATCATCAACGTAGATTCGCGAGTCAATTCCGTTCGTTAAAGACGGCACGTTATTATTCGCGAATATTACACGTGACAAACTTCAACACGTAATAGTTCTTACTCCCTTACGACGATGTATCTTCATATTCGAGAGATAAAACTCCAACAGTTAAGTTTATACGTCCTTCCTTCGGTGTTCTAGTTCGTTCGCGAAACGATTTTCCACCTGAAAAATCGTCCTTTCAGGAATCTCTTCTCCAAACGTCTATCTTCGATCGATCGCAAACAATAACGAACCTTTCCACGAAAGAAAGTTCACTGCCCCGTTGAGTTTTCACGTCGACTTCTATCCCCTTCGATCTCTCGAGAAAGCTCGGCACTTCTCAAAACTCGCAACAGATTTTCTACAGAATCGAGTGCTCGACTCGAGGCCAGGGGTAAATTAAAGTTTAAACGAAACGCCGTATATATCTCATCCAAGATCTCTTAATCGACCTGTTATCGGTGTTATCGATTATTCATCGATTCCTTTGGCATTTTATCGCTATTTCTGACGCGACTGCGATGCAAGATGCAATCTCTTTCGACGACCTATTCGATTGATCGTCGAAATGTAACCTTTTTATCGTTCGATCTGAAATCGTTACGTTAAAGGAAGGAGGGGGAATTGTAGGTTTTTTTCCTACGTCTTTGTGACTTTTCCGTAGGAATAGATTTCACGGAAGAAATCTCATTTACTTTCCATCGTGTCGAATAATTAGAATTTTCGAGGAGCGACACGGAAATCGGTCAGAAAATCGCCCGTTAATCGGCTCGTTTTATCGTGCTCGATCGTGCAAACCCTACATGCACTCGTCGGATCCGATTCGTAAGTGCACTTAGGAATAAAATCGAGTAGCTCGACGTTAAATCCGGCTGATGAACGAGCCGCTCGAACCGATTTTAGATAATCTTTCGGGCGCAGACGATCGCCAGGAATGTAACAAGGTAGGTCGACAAAAATCTCGGCTCGTTTCGATTTCAATCTATTCCCACCATGCGCTTTGTCCTTTCGCCGTTGTTCTCTCGACGCGTTTTGCCTTTCGGATCTTCGCCGATTTTAATTAAATTAAAAAAGAAAAAAAGATTTCATTCGCTGAAGTTAATTCTTAGACAGTGGGATATTTGAAATTTTGCAACCGAGGGATTGACGTTTTATTTAATTAAAAGGGAACACAGTAATAGAAAATGTAATAATCAAAAAGGAGAAAAAGAGAGGAAGAAATAGGATTGGGAAAATTAGCAATTATAGAGGAACGCAATTATTCAAAGGAATCATCGCGAAATTTATTCAACTCGAGCGAATTATAATCTGATTTCGATTTTCCACTGTCTAACTGCCTGAAAAGTTAAAATATCATTATCGACTAAGAAGAATGTAAAGAACGTGGAAAGCATTCGACCCAATTTACGTTACAAGTCGATCCGAAGCGAGCAATTTACGATAATTGTTTACGAGAGTGATTTCATTTAAAGGCGAACCTCACCGTGGGAAATAATGAATTAAAGTTATCCACCCTCCGAGGTACAATGTTTGCTCGACAATTTTCCGTCGAACTCCGGGAAGCTTTATTTTGTTTCGTCCGTTATTTGCTCGGAAGAGCTCAATGGGACGGATGCTCGAAACGTGCCTTCCATTGACATAATTTTCTACCGGTTTGCAAACAACGAAGTACCGTGTAATTTCTGTGGCGATTAATTCTTTACACTCGACTGCCATAGAATTAGGTCCCGAGCGTATTATTACCGAGATCCGGTCGAATGGACGACGATAGCGGCGTTGAATTATTAAAATACAATTATTAAATTATCGTATTGTTATCCAACGGGAATTATGGAGACCGCCGAAATATCCTTATCGATTTCCATCCCGGTTCCTGCATATGTAACACGCCAATCTCATTCTCCATTATTCAAAGTGCAGTTGCATCACGGCGAAACGTTTCTTTCGCGCTTCAATCGCGTTAAATTACTAACGACGCGCGATTAAAACATCCGGTGAAATAAATTGGATAAAAAAAAGAGAGAGAGAGATAGAGGAAAAAAGAAATTTCACTCGTCGGACGGCTGAGGAGGAGAATTATTCGTAAAATTCATTTCCAATTGCCGCGAGGCGGTATACGATTAAAAGCAACCCCCTGCAATTACCGAGCGAAGCTGGAGCACTATCTTTCGCGCTGTTAAAAGAGAAAAAGAGGAGAAATATGAGAACAGAAGGAAAGAGAGTCAGAGAGACGAATGAAAAAGTAACTCGAGCGATTTCACTTTGGATCACGGCCGACCGCGAGTTAAGCTGGAAACGGGGGTGGCCAGATCGACGATACCCGATTTATGGCGGCGCTTCGGTTTTATCAGTTAACCAGAAACGTAGAGCCGAGGCAGAGAGTTGCCAGGGAATTTCACGAAGTACTGGAAATTTGTCTTTCGCTAACGATAAAACCTCACGTGTTGGCTGCGAAGCCAAAAATCGTGTACCTCTAAACGGATGTGGCCGCTGTCGATGGCTGGAATTCCGACGGCTTATAATATCCGATCGAATTATACGATCGTAAGTCGATTTTATGGCGACGTAATTGTTCGATCGTTATATTTATATCGTACTATCTCGTCGGAATTGATCTCCGCGAGCGCAGCAACCGAGAAATCCACCGATTCTCTACGGCCCTACGAGTTTCCGGGAGTTGTTGATGCAAAGTGGTTGTAAAATGCTTTCTGGAACTTCCTGAATTACAACGAGGACGTGTTACTCGAGGAATTTTAACTTGTATTTATTTAAAAGGTAGTCTCTCTCCCTTGGCTCCCGGAGTTTACGGAAGTTTCTACGTAAAGTGATATAAAAATATTTCCCATAACTTTACGTACTTCAAAGAAGATACGAAGTAATTCTTGCAACCGTTAAAATAATATTTGTACAGCGACACAGATACGGTTATTAAAACGAACCGTATCCGATGCCGCTTTAAAAGACCTTTTGCATCGGAAATGGAAACATCTTCGTGAAATAAATTGATAATCCGTGTCTCCGCGCTTAGTTCTTCGAAAGTCGTTACCAATTCGAGATTACCTCCAAAATCTTCCTATCGTTTCCTGTCTCCCTTGCGTGCACACACGCGAAAAGAGGGATTCCAATGGGATGCAAATTGACGCGTTTCGATGTGTCGCGGGGGAAGATTTATCTTATCCACGGATTTAATTTAAACGCGTAGCAGATTTCTCTCTCCTTCGTTTCTTCGTCAAATTCTTTCTCGTCCTCTTCTCTGAGCGTGTGATCGTAAAACGTTATTCGGCGTAATGCACGAAGTTTATTGCGGAAAAGAGGAAGGCCTCGCAACGAAACTCAAAGTCTACTTCTCCCTTCGGGGCTTAGTTCGGGGCTGGCTTTGGATTTTTACGGATATTACCGGGTATACCTTTGTCCTTTTGTATACCGCCACTGTAAACACGCTCGAACGAGGAGCGTGATATCTTGAAAATATCGGGCAATTCGGGGCAAGAAAAACGAGCGTCCTATCAAATATAAAGTACGAAAAACGCCGAGGATACCCGCTGAGTTCTGCGGACATTACAAGGATAAGGGTCCCGAACAGATTGCCAAAGAATTTTTGTCATCCTGCCCATCCAATCTCGTTCTCCTGTATAATATCGCGTTGCCTGTTATCATTGCAAGCATATAATACTATTATTATCATCACTGTCATTGTAATTTCACCTACTCATCGTTCGATCGTTTCGCAATGTATTCTGAAAAATCCCTGTCCATCAATTATCCCATTGCGCACTGAAATCTTCCAAAGCTACTGTCAGCTTTGTCGATTCACATTTTTAAAAGATGTTTTTTTCATTCAAACCACTTTTCCACCCCTTCGTTGTTTTTAAAACTACTGTAGAGGGCGGGGATTTAGAAGAGGATATTGGCAACTTGGTATTCAACTAATAGAAAATACCAATAATCTACTTGATTTCAACAAAATAACAAATAATAATGTATCAATAAAGTTACATCTAATTAACAAAAAGAAGGCAAAACGACAACTCAACTCCTCTCAACGCAACTACAATTCAACTTTCCCAACGTAACTGCAACTCAGCACTGACTCCGTTAATTCTAAGCTTTTTTATATTTTAATCATTCATCCGTTTTGCAAAATTACTTACTCTCTCGCACTCGCATATATTACGTTAAATTATACGATATATGAAGAATCACTGATCAATTTTTATTTTAGCAATTAAATTCCGAATTGTTGCGAAGGCAGTCACAAATCTTAGGGCAAGGGGTTAAAGCGGAATTATCAATATTTCCAGCACTACACTACGCGAGCAATATTTTTCAGCATTACATATTCCTTTGAAGATACCACCAATTTATCTAGGTTCTTCCATTGTTAACTGATGCCTTTGTTCTCTCTCTATTAGCACGTGCTGAAAAATCATGGCGTCGGGAACGATAGGCGGGAATAAGGTCGAAACGAACGTGGGATTTCGAATTCTCCGCGGTCCGAGGATTTTATACGAGCGGTAGTTCGTCGGCTGACATTATGGGACTTTCATTAAGAAAACCGTGGCTGCGTGAAACGAAATCGGATCGGGCCACTCTCCCCCGAGTGTCGGCAGCTCTTTTTTTCCCCTCTTACGCTTTTCCTGGGGCTTTACCGATTTTCAGTGCGTCGAGCGAGAAAGAGGGAGAGAGAGAGAGAGGAGAGAGAAAAAGAGAGGAGGTTCTTGCGGGATAGAAAGCTTTCTGGGATTATTGGTCGATCCGATGAATTCATCGTCGAGGAGGAAAAAAAGAAAGGAAAACCGAACGGTGGGTTCTCGTTGGAACAATAAAGCTGATGGTTCTTTCTGATGTTGTTTTTCTTTATAATAATAATAAATACAGAGCAGAGATGGAAGAAAAGTTTTCTTATTAATTTGCATGCCGAAATTAAAAGGCTAATTGCAGAGAGAGAGAGAAGGGGGAAGCAAGGGAGGAATAGAGAAAGGACGAATATGAAATTAACTGTAACTCCGCTAGGAAATAGGAAGACGCGGTGGTTATTAAAAACTAATGAAATTGCGCTCGCAAGAAATTGCGGACTCGGCCATTTTAATGGAGGAAGAGCTTATCGTAACTTGCAGGACGATTTTCTCGAACTTACGAGCTCTCGTGGAAGTAAGTAGATAACGTAAGGAATAAGGGGAAAAAACAGAGGACAAAGAGAACGAAAGGACGATGATCCATGACGCGTGAGGAAAAGAAAAAAGTAGATCGATCCGGCTTGACGTCAGACGCGAAACGACGAGTCCGATGCTTTTCATTTTCACAGTCATTTTTTGCTGCACATCGACGTACATCGTAGCTCCTATTTGGCGGATAAAGCTTTTCCTACTTGTCTATCGATTGTTTCAGGGAAATTGACGAATAAGTTACAATTCTCTCTGACCTGCGATCGACGAAAGGGAGACATAAAAAAATAACAACCCCCGCGTGCTTCTAAGTGCCTCGCAAGCAAATAAATAATTCCCACTAGATTAACCCCAGGAACCAACCCCTTGCTCTCGAAGACTCTTTAACGTATCAATTCACTCTACCCTCGTTGAGATTCCGCGAATAGTGGCCCCTTCATTTTCAACCGTCAATCGCGAACGATTGTTTCATCGAGTCCTTCCATCAACGGCGCAGATCCAACGAAATTCTACCGTTGGAATTTTAACCGCGAAATTCCACTTCCACCATGGCGTCTATGAATTTATCGGTTCCTTGATTTCGCCACACTTTTATCCCGAGGCAATCCCGATTCGCCCGAAACTTCGGAATCCTCGAATCCTCGGGGAGGAATTCCGCGGCTAGGATTCGAGTCACGCGAATATTCGCACGGTTGCTTCTTACATCTGCACAAAGGCGTTTTCGCGATGGCAAATACAATTTACAATTAGCCAATATTGTTCCTTTCGTCGCGTCCGTGTACGTCGATACGATTTTTCTTTTTCCCTGGGATAATAATCAGGAGGGATTGTAGGACGAAGGTAATTGATTTATCGAAGAGGTAGAGAAGAAAAAGTAGAAATATGTATTCCTCGTACCGACGCTCCTTTCCTTTAAGAGATAATTAACCACGCGGGAATTTTTTGAATTTGCGTAAGAATTTGATGAACTTAAGGTACTTAAGGTTATTCCGGTAACGGTTGACAAATTTTAATTGTTATCAGCACCGGAGAACGGAAGTTAAGCCTTCTCTTAACGAAGTTTATAAATCGCATTAGACGAGCAAGACGACGGTGTACGAAAATACGTGGAAGCAGGTCGCGAAAGAGGAATACACACAAAGTTTGCAAAGTGTTATAATATTGTTGCGGCGCGACATAATAAAACAACTAATCGTTTATAAAAGCAGCGATTCTATTTGAACAGGACAGCTCACAGACAACTCTCTGATATATTATTATAAACATTAGCATCTCGTTGCTATCGCTCTGGCAAACGATAAAATATAGAGGGGAGACAGTTTCATTATTCATAATAATTCGTAACAACATATTCTATCCCGTTTTCTTTGAAAGTGGTGTGAGTCCATTTTTGACAAAAAGTTAATTAATGATAACAATGAATGCAATCTCCTATGAACTTTTTATCTATAAACAGTTCCCAAAAAAAATCCTTAAAAATTTTCACCATTTTGCCGATATAAATTTACCTAGTTAACAAAATTACAAATATAATTACTTTGGAAGTGGTGTAAGTCCACTTTCCGCAGAGACATAATATTTAGTCCAAAAATTATGCTACATAATTTCTCTACTCCACGTTTAACTAATACTTCAAAAACGATCGCATTATAAACTTAAATCAATTTAACATTTAATAAACCTAAAATGATCGTATGACATATGCTAATATTTTTCAAACCATTCAAATACAAACCATTACATATCTTCATATAATATAAAATGGTCTTATACCACTTTCAAAGAAAACCGCTCATATATTAATCGACGCGTATCGATCTCCGCCTAATCAGAATCCTCGTAATTCCAAATATTTAACACTAGAACTACCGGCGTTAAATCTATCATATTTAAAAATATTAAATAAGTATTTTGAAAAAAGGGGAATTAAGAGGTGGAAAACTTGATCGATTCGGCAATTTATGTTTTATAAGATGGACGTAGAATATCTATTCTATGACTCTCATATAAATTTGGAGAATTTTTCGAAAAAATTGTATACCAGTTATTTTGACTGGTATGGTAAATCTAGTGTTAATATCCTCAGCATTTATTCACTTATGCACTCACGAAATCCTTTACCGTATCATCGGTAAATCGGGAGGAAGGGACGTCTCGTGCAAAAGTATCGACCTCGCATGCAAGGGTGTCAGTTTCATCGCTGCCGGATTGGAGAAGCAACCCCTTCGGGGCAGACCCACCCCCCAGAACTCGGCGCGAGCTCCCGCACAGTAGGAACTGCGTAATCGAATCTAATGCCGGCTGTAAACCGATGCTAATCGATAGACCACCGACGCGACATCGACTTCGCGAACCGGGCCATTATACGCGAACGATTTGCAATTGGATTTACCGCGAATTCGTACGGAGAGGAAGGTAGAAACGCACGCTTGAAGATCCGATCGTTTATTTCGTTCACGGAACGTTTAACTCGCCGACTTTATTGGCCTGTTTGTTCGATATGACTTCAGTCGGGATTTCTATGCCACTATTTGCCAATTGCCTCCGAGGAATTCCTAGGCGACTTCGAATATAGGGGGTGTTCTGCCATTTGTGCGCGGGGGTGGAAGAATTCTTTTTTCTTCGGTGAAACGAATTATTTAGGGAATGATGGTAAGAATTTTCATACCAGGAAGTTGGGGTTTATTATTTGCTGTTGATTCTTCCCGTTTGACATTACTTTTTCATTTTCGTGGAGCTAATTGACAATTAATTAGAAGTATCCTATATTAAGTGTAATTTACTTTTGCTTCTGCCGTGACCACGAATTTTTTTGGTTTCAAAGTTGAAAATATTTTGTAGGAAAATGTAAGAAACTATTGTAGGCTATTTTATAAATAGTTTTGTAAATAAGCTACTTCGTAAGAAACTATTTGGCAGGAAATTTATCTGTACGTCGACTACATTACTCTTAGAGTAATAAAACCCTACTGCTAGTCTCCCACTACTTTATTAATTCACCCATTTCTTCTTAATGTTAGATCAATATTTCATTATCAATTCAGAAAAAGAAACTTCGGAAGTAGAACTCTCCAAAAACCGAAGTACAAAGTGAATAAATACAGCTGCATATCTTTTATGCAGAAAAGAAGAATCTCGTCGATTGCTCCCGTGTAAAACTAACGAAAGGACGTCCATTCGTTCGAGAAATATGTTAAACGTCGCTGTTTCAAGAGTTTGCACGTCTCTCGGTTGAAGTTCGTACCACTTACGCGTTATAATGTCGTAAAGGTGAAATTAAAAATGGGAAAATATGTTTGTCAGAGGCACGGATGAACTTGGATACGTTCGTATCGTGGACAAACACAATGATAGATGTTACGACTCCTGTACTTGAAAACATAACTTACGCCTGGAGAATGGAAGTGTACGCAGTTAAGTTAAATGTATGCATTTCCTGAATGGGCCGCACAGAGTAGGCATAAATCTTCTGTGCACGGCACAATTTCTGCTCCCTTTGGGAGATCTCGACACACTTACGTGCATATACGTACGTGCACCATGACTCTACGTCGAATTCAGGAAGCAAGCAGTCCCCGTGAAAACAGTTTCTTCCAAGTGTCCAATTTTATTGCCATTCCAACGAGGGAAGACGTAATGCCCAAATTTCCGTCGTTTTATCAGAATTTCACTTCGGTTCAGCATACCTTTTTCCTTATTAGCCTTTTCTAATTCAGTTGCTCTTACGATTTGACAGTCGATAAACGGGGATAGAATATATTTTATGGAATATGTACAAATTTGTTAGAGGGTTTGGCTCGGATTATGGAAAACTTGAAAAATGAAAATAAAGTTTTTAGGCGAAGATTTGTGTTTTTAAGCAAGATTTGATTTGAATCTATCGTTCAACTCACAGCCTCTTCCAGTATTATCCTACGGTACTTTCACCCTGCCAAAGGAGAAATTGATTAAAACTTGATTACCAGATAAATCCGATCAATACACTACCAATAAAGATTCTTTCCACTTACCACCCCTAATTTAATACCCGTACACGAAATTAACCCCTTGCCCTACGGTTTATTTTGTAACTGCCTCCGAAATAATTCAGAAATTAATTTCTAAAATAAAAAATGATCGCTAATGCTTGATATATCGTTCAATTTAACGTAATATTAATATTACAGGAATAACATTCTTGCGTTGCGTCATCATTTTCAATTTGATAAATTTTGCAAGACTTGAAAATTTCCTATCCCATTTACCTCATCTCGAGTGTCACTCGTTATTGTAGGGAAAGCGGTTAATACACTTTCCGTCCATTACTCCTACAAAGATTCATGAATTTCCCAAAGATTTAACAAATAATTCTAATTGTGTACTTTCGCAAACAGCATTCACCCCGTCAATTCTATTTGCTCGCCGTTATTCGCGCAAAGTATTATACACGCCATTGAAATTATACCATTGTAGAAACACCAATTGAAGTTAAACCCGTGCTAAAATCGATCCGACCTCGAGTTGATTCGTATTTACACATGCATCGATCTCGATCCCATCCCCGTGCTCTCGTTATACGGTCGTTCTGTTGTCTAATTAGCCGCTCACGACCATTGCACAGTGAAACGAATCGACAATCTACGTGGAAAAAAATAATAACTCGAAAACCATTCTTTTTAGAGAAAAATATTGTACAAAAAGTTCCATAGTATCGTGGAGAGAGCTCAAGTGCAATATTTACTTTTCATATATTATATTTCTTCAATGTTATTTAAATGTCATCTTCATTTTTTATCTGAATATCTATATCTTTCTTTACAGATTTTCATTTTACAGTAGAAATAAAAAAACTTGTGTATAAGTCAATTTCTTGTTAGACTTTATGTTAAAATGATATTTAGTGAATTATCAAGGGAGGCCCCTCTTTAAGTAAATTTGGAATTTAGTCGAAAATTGAATTGAGCTTTTAGTTTCAGCGATCACGCCTGAGCTTGCGAGCTCAACTTTGACCTTCAAATTACCTTCACGATGTCCGAGAGGAGAAATATCAGGACAGACAGGAGACAGACAGGACAGGCAGGACAGGCAGGAGACAGACAGGACCTCCCTTAAAGCGGGGCCTCCCTTGATATCTCCCTTAAAGTTGAAAAGGGCACGAACGAATTCAGGACGTCTTCTTAGATATATCTAACAAATATTATGCAAAGTTTCATCAAAATCAGAGTGTATCAGTTCCCAAACGAACCTTAGTTGCAAAAGCAATGATTATTCCTGCCACTGGTCTCAGCAAGCGTTCTGAGTGAAGATAAAATTATTAAAAATCCCTTCTCTGGCATGATTTTTTCCCATCCAGATTACCCATTTCGTTCCACTGTGCATTGGTAGGACTGCCACCGTTACCACCATTAGCATCCTCGCCCGGCGGGCATTCGGTGTATGCTAATGCCGCTCGCCCACGCGCGGCCCACTTTTCTCCGTGGCCTATTTCGCACCCGCCGCGAATTTTCCCTCCGGCATCGTATCGTCGGCACAAAATGGCCTTCGGGTGTCGTCGAGGAGCTCTTACGATGACGCGAGTCGGATGAGGCGAATGACGACAAGAGGAAACGACACGGTGACTCTCCTAGGTCGAGATCCTTGACTTTCGCATAGGTCGATGGGAGGAGATGTTGATAAGGTTCTTTTTAACACACTGCGATTCTTCAATGATATGATATCGTTCTGATTTGACAGCATTAGTTTTAATTCTGCGTCTTTGTTTTTGTGATTACAGACTGCAAAGTGTTAATGAGTGAAACTTCTTCTTTAACACTAGATCTACGGCCGCTAAATCAGGTATATTTAAGTATATTAAATAAACACTTTGAAAAAAGGTGGATCAAGCGGCAAAAAACACGATCAGTTAAGTAATTTGTGTATTATAAGATACACGTGAAATATTTACGGTATAGCTTCTCTATTAATTTGAGAATTTTTTTTAAAAAAGTAGGAACCCGTCAATTTGACGGCGGCCGTAGATCTAGTGTTAAGGAAATTTCGAGTGACCACGATGAATCTTCTGTATGAATGAATTTCAAGGAATTACGAAGATTTTGTATGATATCAAAAAAGAAACGGAAGTTGGAAGCCTTACAATAGATGTAACTTTTTAAGTCGATGAGCTTTTATAGCTTAAAATATTTTATTTCAATTAAATCTTTGTATGTGTTAGTTCAAATTTTGCGTAACCAGGTAGAGGCTAGATTTTGTAATAATTAAACTTCAAATTTCGATATTATACCTCTCAGAATTAAATAAATGTTGGAATAAATCCTCGAAAATCTACTTACTCGTTTGAACCACAGAATCGCTTACACAAAGGCCATTGAACTTCAGAATTCACGGTCGAAATCTCCCCTCGCTGTTCTCACAGGCATTTGACAAACTGTGGGATTACTTAATCCACGAATCCGAATTTTTCATTATTCCATGTGTTCTCTCACTCTTTCCACGTTCTACGGCATTCGACTACACAGTAAAACGATTCCTCGTGATCGAAGAAACTGTCGACAAAATATTTTGGACATAGGAAGCGACGCCAGGAGCATGAGACATTGCAATTACGAAAATGGCGAATTTGCGGGAGACGTTTTTGTTAAAATTACATATAAATCAGAGCAGGGCATTGCTCATGGTAATTACATGCGTCCGAAAGGCCAGGAAAGAAGGCAATAATTTCCCCGGAGATGTCGGTGTATTTCATGAAAAGTTGGAAAAGCCACGCGAGCTCGACAGACAGCTCGCGTTAATATTAACGTGAAGAAGCGTTGTGGGTCCGCAAGAAATATGGTAACGAGATGCGAGACGGTGCGTTAATGTTATCGCGGATATCAAGTCCGTGACGTGCCGGCAAATGCAAACAAATGCCTCGCGTTGAATACGTGTATCGTATTGTACGGGCGCGGGAATACATTAATATTTAAAGTCTGCACCGTACTTTCGATCCTGAGAGATTGAATAATACTTCCTCGGCATGGAATCGACTGCGATACGAAATCCTCCGTTTAAATAAAACGCGAAAACTCCGGCGCCCTCGGAAAAAAAAATCTGCAGCCTAAACCTCCAAACGGAATTCCTCGCTAGCTCCGCCGAATAAACTGCAAACAAGGAGACTCATCGAATTAATGAAATAACCATCGACCGTTCTCATTTCTCTCTTCGGATAATCCCAAGAGAAACCTACCCCTGAAATCGCCCCCTACTCCGATGCAACAAAATTCAACCCCGATTTTGAAAATCATCATCGAACCACCATAAAACGTCCCACTGAACTGACCGACACAATGAAGATTTCCTAGCTCAGATGGCTTATTTTATTAAAGGTCAAAAGTCTTTGCATTCATCGACCTACTTTCCAATGGCCGTTTATTTTCGCCACTGTTTCCATACGCGTTTCAGACACCCTTCGAGGCTCGCGCCGGAATTCGCGTTCGGGCCCGAGGAAAAGGGAGGTCGACTCACCCCTCAGCGAGGCGATCGATCGCCGGGGGTTGAGTTAGGGAGGAAGAGGAGTCGGCGGGGTTGAAATCGCACCGAGAGGACCAAGAGGACCGAGAGGATAGACCGAGAGAGAGATAACGGCAGGTACCCTCGGGATCGGCTTTGGATGGAACACGTCGGCCAGCCTTTGTTCGGTTTGGCTTTCCTTCCTTGATAAAACCCTGAATGCACTGTGATTACGACGATGACAAAGAAATGAGCGACACGTTTGCCAGCCTGCGGCCATATCTGCCCAATTAATACGTTACCTTCGTATGAACGTGGCCGGCTTTGATTGAGCCACTTAATTTTTACGCCCTTTGCTTTGATCGTCGATTAACGGCCGCGAGAACGAAAGGGGTTGGTGGAGATTCTGCTTTGAGTTCGAACGTGCTCTTCGAGTTAATTTCTCGGTGAGATAAAATATTCTTTGTAACGAAGGGTGGGTCGAGTTTAGAATGCTTCTCTTTTTCGTTATCCGTGTATTCAGTGGTGATTTAAGATGACCTTTGTCTAATAGCAGCCTTAGAGGGTGGTTTCTTTAGACTTGCTAAATTTCATCAATTCTGAACGAACCTCGATGTAGATTTCACACGATAAGGCTGTTAATCGTCTTCGACAGCTGTTATTGTTAGATCCACATTAAAAATTAATTAATCCCCTATATTAACACTAGAACTACCAAACCAGTCAAAATGGCTGGTACACAATTTTTTCCAAAAATTCTCCAAGTTTATAGAAGAATCGTGGAATAAATATTCTATGTCCATCTTCAAAAACATAAATCACCGAATCGATTATATTTTCCGCCTCTTGGTCCCTCCTTTTTCAAAGTACTTATTTAATATTTTGAAATATGATTGATTTAACGCCGGTAGTTCTAGTGTTAAAACTCTCAAATTAACAGTCTACGATGCAACGTCAAACTGTGCATTGTTTTTTATCAATTGACATTTAACTTTGGAATTACAACATACTTTTTTATCACCAAATTGTATAAAATTAATTTCACTCAGTTGACGAGGATCTGAAGAGGTAATTCATACATCAGGGAATTAACTACGATCGTAGAATTATTAATACGATAAAAGAGAGACAAATGAGAGGAGTTTGAGGGAATTCGCGAAGATTCGCGGTCCGCGGGAGTTCGGTTGAAACAATATACATTAGAAGATAGAGGAGAGGCTCGGGGTCCTGGCTATAATGGACGAAGTCGCGAGAGAGTTGGTAGCAAAGTGCCGGCCGTAAATCTGACGGCAAACAAGCGATGTGTAAAGTATGCAAATCCGTAATAGGAAGTGCTCTTACCGTGGCGAGGGTTAAATAACATCCCAGCTAGGTAGAAAAACATTTTCCTTCATACCGGTGGACATTTGAATACATGGAATTGAATAATTTCATTTTAATCCCGAAAAACCCCCGCTCTCACCCTCGCCGGCAATTTTCTCTGTCTCTATTTTGGACGGCATTAAATTACACCGGCCTGGAAATGTAGCATAGGAAAGATCAGGAGGATATCGTTTAAATAAATCCACTTAAATCCTAATCGCCAGAAATGGCTGACTTATATCCTCCGAGAAAAAGACAGCCACTCTCGGTGGTTGGTTCTGCTGGTTTGACACTGAAGGTGCACGTTATTTTACATATTAAATGGTACAGTCATTTCGGTCAGAACTAGTTACATGTACATTCCGATCCATGTTCAAAATTTCGAACTGATTACAAGGTCTTCCGAATAATAACTGATCTTTCGAAGAATGCTCTACATCTAGATCAACATATGTCTGTACAAAATATCAAGGACGAAGAATACTGCTTAAGAAATACAGCTAAATATTGGGTGTCCGAACATTTTTACGACGTACGAATAACACATTTCTATACATATTAATAGTTGAACGATAAACAAATTAATTTAAATAAATAGAATTTATGTTTACATTGCAAAGAGACTATAGCTTATCATAATAAAAAACAAAAAATCTGTTAATATAATTCTGGGTAAATACAGAGAGTAATAATGGATAGAACACTCTGGTGTCCGAATATTAATAAGAACCAATGTAGATAAAGAATCTATATTCCAATAATGATAGGAATTTAAACTCGGTCCACTCCTTTGCAGTACAAGTTTTTTTCCACTGAGAAATTAAAATAGTTCCGCAAAACACGAGGTGCTGCTCATGGTTTTCAGCGCAGTCATTTATTGTTTATGAGTCACTATCTGACAATAACGCTACATTAAACAAAGTATTACATTTTTAATATTTGATCATATAAATAAAGAATATTGTTCAATTGCATTTACAACGTCAAGATTTATTATACGAGCAGTGGGAAGAATTATTTCCACTTGGCTGGCCAAGGATTACGGCGACTGCCGCGTGTCGTCAAAACAAACTCGGCGGTCCTCGGCCACCGCACCTTCCAGGTGCTCGTCCTCTAACAATAACAAGTCGTTTCGATGTTCGCCTCGCTATCAGTTTGTCCTCGACCGTCGACGAGTAAAATCAGTGCTCCGTGATCGGATTCAAGTATTCTCACCTATTAGTGCGTGTATAATTCTTTGGAAGACGAGATTTAGAATCACAAAATAACACTCTTTTTATGGGCTACTTGGTAATTCATCCCTGCAGTGATAACAAGCCTTAGTTATCCATCGAACTTCTGCTTTCAGCCAGCACAGCACTTTTACCGTTGCCATTGCGTTTCTACTCTCAGCCACCGGACAAAGAATCAACACGTTTCTGAGGTATATATAATTAATAAAATTTTAAAAGAGTTGTTTCCTGGCAGAAATGCTTTAATATGTGATTCTAATAGTGTTCTTTTGTGCTGAATTGAGATATGTAATCGGTTTAGCTGTATCATGCAGGGTTTTTTTCTGGCAAACACTTTTATATTTAATAAGACGTATAATTTTGGAATTAAGAATGCAATTGAACAATATTGCATATTTATATGATGAAATTTTACAAATGTACTTCTTTGTTTAATGTGGCATTATTGTCATGAAATAACTCATAATCAATAAATGTACTTGTAAAGCAGTACCTGGTGTTTTGCGGAGCTATTTTAATTTCTCAATCGAAAACAAAACTTGTGTTGCAACTTCCAATTATGGTTTCCCCAAGAAAAAGTCTGCTATATCGCCTTCTTTTATTAAAATTCCACCTGGGTGTCTAGTTTTTAAGATAAATAGGAAAACTGATTTTCTCAAAAATGGAGTCCGTCTTTAACTCTAAACTCATCACATTCGTCGAAGAACCACCTGTCTTCAACCTAGATTTATTAATCTCCTGCTACTATTATTAGCTCTTACCCAATAAGGACATTTCCTTAAGCAATTACAGAAAGAACGTACTTTATTTATAAAATTCAATAGTAACGTTAAACCAACCGTGCAAATTTCCTCACGCAACAGCCGCAGGCGTCAATTCGCAATTCCATAGATCGCTACCGCCAAACAAAACTACCCCTTCGCCCAGTGATTCGGAGATCCCGCAGGTAATCGTTGGATGTCGAGGGTGGAGGAGGTAAGAGTCAGGTAACCGGGTGTCTGTGTCTCTCCTACGGTGCGGTGGTCGTTTGGTGCGTACTGAAATTAATTGGTTAGACCTCGATTAGCGGCGGGTCGGCTCACGCAGATTAGCAGCGCGGGCTTCACGGTGTGCTTCGACCCTTTTCCCTCCAGGAATTACAAGAGGTAAGAGAAACGAAAGACTGTGGAGAGTCTACTTAAAAGTAGGCCACTTCGTTTACCATATTAACACTAACCGTACCAGAGGCGGTCAAATGACCGGTTCAATGGAATGGAAATATATAATTCTTTGTTCTATTAAGGAAAAACTGTTTTGTGCTTTGTTTCTTATATTAAGTTGACAGTCCGTTGCATTTATTTTACAAAGGAATTATTGTTTTTTCATAATCGGCCATAGGATCTGCTATGGTGAGAAAAAGTATCAATAAAGTGTCGGTACGGTTAGTGTTAATATTCAAACCCGATAATCGTCTTGGTTCCCAAACATTTGAAGATAATTGCAATTTATTAAGACGCGAGGCAAGCACGATAGTATTACTTTAAATTATGACATCAAAAAAACTTTATTAAATCGCAGGAGAATAATAGAAAAATGAAGGAAGCTTCTTGTAGCTTGGAATGTTGTCAGGGTCCTCTCAAAATAAGTAAAACGGCGAAGAAATAATGAGTTTATTTTTACCATCATGAAGGGGTTAACCCTTGCTGCCTGCTCCCCTTAATTTTCCTTCTTAAAACCCCTGGGAATCCGGTGGGTCTCGTTAACCCGGAAAAAAGTGCCACTCGGGAAAATTAAAAAGTAATCGGCTTCCTCGGTTGGATTTACGTTATACCGTTTCGCCCTCGAAGAGGCAACGGATTGTCGCGATAAAAAGGATTATCATCGGTAGTTTCGTATCGAGTGATCGAAATATGTTGGAGAGGATGCATTCGAGCGCGGTAATTACTTGAAATCGTGCTACGTTCGTCGGTAGGATAGCGTTTATCTTGCAACGCCTCCGGATGACCTGCATTCTGTATTCCGCATTCTGAGACGAGATATCATTCCGTGCAGCGGACGTCGAATATTTTGCTCGACATTACGCCAAAGTGGAATCCGTGAAATTTGACTTTTGCCCTGGGAAAAATGCACGGACCTTTGGGTAACGTTCGAGTTCTCTCCTTTTTCTCGATATTTCTTCGTTCGTCGAACAGAGCGAAAAAACGGTAAAGAATTTCACGGTGGATCATCCGAGGACAATCGACGGTTTTTCCCTTCAGCCTCTCAAAACCGCGAATTTCAACGAGGAGTTTATAGAATTTTTTCGCAGATCCACTTACAGCTCCTATATTTTTCTTGCGAGAGTTTCCACAAAAAACACCGAAGCTAAAGTTGTAGTATTTATTTTTTTGGATCGAATGGTTCTATAATAGTTGCGGATAATTCTCAAAAGTGGAAGATAAATGGTGACTTTCGTAGAGTGTGTAACGATCGCCGGTCAACCGGCTTCGATTGCATGCGGGTCATAAACGTTGCTCAAAGAGGATTTTCAGAAAATTTCAGTCGGAAAAATAGCCCGTATAAAAAGCTGGATTTATGGTCCCCTCGGTGCGGCCGAAGTTACCTTTTTTTTTTGTCAGGACGTCGCTATTAATTAAATCTGTTCTGCGATGCATCATTCGCAATGAATTACCATTTTACCTGGCAATGCAAACAGCTTTTAGGCCGTTAATCAGCTTGATTAATTTCGCTGTCCCACTCAATACGATTCGGTAAATTTTCCCATCAGGCAGATTATTCCAAAATGGAAGTCATTATATCAGTTTTTAATTTGCAGAGACGATATAACTGTGCGGGGGCGGGAGACCGTGTAATCGCTCAAATTCCACGCGACCGTTCGGCGAAACTATTCGCAAATAAAATTCCAATTTGGAAATCTCTACCGTATCTTTCTAGCTTACCCGTGTGTGATATTACGGTTTATTAAAAGCACCGGATGAAATTCTTTCCGCAGACTCCACTATGAACGGTGAGATTCATTGGACCGGCACAAATTTGATTAGCGAAAAAATCTAAATAGCCGGAAGGTAGAATTTTTGTGAAGTCCCGATATTCACTGAATTCATTTCACAATGAAGCGTCTTTCGGTGAAGTAACCCGAACTCTTTGAATCGGTAGAAATTTCATCAACAATAAGTGCATTCGTTCGCGTTAAAAGATTCAAATAAATAAAAAATAGAACCATTCCCTTGTCGCAGCGTTTATTAACCCTCTGAGGACTAGCGACGCATATATGTGGTCTAAGAAAAAAAATTATTTACAGTTTATTGCTGCTTTTATACACAGTCAGAGTTGAAAAATTGACATACAACCGTTGAAATATAATTAAACAAATAGAAATTTAAATTGTACATACATTAACAGCCTAACTTTCTGATAAAAGGGTGGTTTTGGGTCGCAAAATAAATGGTTATCTCTCAATATTCAAAAATGTCTCCGTCCGCAAAGGGTTAAAAGCCAATCTCCTTCGTATCGTAACTCGAAGACCATAAACCTCGCGAAAAGAACGTAGTTTATAATTTCAATTAAGTAATCCAAATAGAAAATAAAATTATTGCGATATCGCGATTACCACGTTGTTAATTCCCGAAAAAAACATAATCTACTTCTTTCACGTCGTAACGCAGATGCCATAAAGCCCGGGGAAAAAAGAAATAAGAAATAGTTGGCGCGAAAGATCGCAAGAGTTAACCCCAGCGCAGTTCGGTCGTTAACGGACCGAGGCAGCAAAGTGGATCCGTTGGAGCAACAAGCGAGGCACGTATCCCGGCTTCATCGTCGTACGGAGAAACACCGCCAATAAAATAATGAGAGAATGACTAAATTCAATTCTGCGAAAGCCCAACCGCTCTCCCGTCCTCGTCCCGCTTCCAATCCACTTCGTGTCCCCAGACGTTGCCAATAACATTTGCAACGACGATCCTTATATATTTCGCGATGGAAACGTGGATTGCATACGGCGTGCCGGCTGCTTTTTCGTGTTTCAGGGTAACGGACAGAGGAGGAATAAAATCGCGAGAGATAGAGAACGGTAGAGGATAAAAAACGAACGTAAGAAAAGAGACGAAGTAAGGTAAGTAAAGGTGAGACACGTAACGCTGAAAAAGGACGTCGTCTTTTCTCGTTTCGTGAAAACGAAATCTTACGAGTCGTTGGAAAAATCTCGCTGCACTTCCTCCACCTGTCTCTCCGCGTCGTGATATCCTCCGGTTCCCAACACCTTTTCCTCCCTCTTCGCATCCCCCGCGTCATTTATCGGTGGATAAGATCGCAACGAGAGAGACAGGGTGCATCGAAGGGTGAGAGAGGCCGGAGGAACGTGGAGGGTAATACAGGGTGCATAAATAAAAACACCCTAGCCGTTGGAAGCAACGTACCGGAAAGCGGAGGATGTATAAATAAGAAGAGTCGAAGGAAGGAACTACTCGAGCGAAAGATTATCGGGGGTAGCCTTTTCTCCGATTACGCCCTAAGAGATCCCTTCGAGAGCCGGTAGGTGATTCGTGAAGGTGTAACGTATCACCGAGAGGTATCGTCTTACAAAGAAGTCAAAGCCTCCGTTCGAAAGGCAGACGGAGAACGTTGGTACCGTTTCTTCCTTTCGTTCGCTATTAATCACATCGGAGGAAACGAAGAACAGGAAGAGCGAAGAATGGAACGACCGCGTTTTCTTTCGTCTTGACTCGTCCATCTATCCGCGAATACTCGACCGATAAGAAAACCGGCATCGTCGTCTCTTTTTTTTTCCTCTCCGTTCTCCAACGATCCACGCGGAATCTCTCGATTTCGTCGAGCCAGCGACGTATCTTTCGGAGCACCGTCGTTCGTATCGCACGAAAGCAATTTTCCCCGGACGGATCCGTGTAAGCGATCGCAAAAGTCATTTGGAGCCGGGCCGGAAACGGTGACACGGCCCAGACGGCTCGATGTCCATAAAGTGCAGATAAACGAGGAGTCTCCGCTCGAGATTAGGCCGGGTCTACATTCGCATGGTGGCCCCCGCGACGAAGGGATGGCGAGAGCACGAAGAAGGGACGACGAGGGGACACCGAGGGGTCGACGAGGGGACGACGACGGGAAGAGGGAGGCCGGCTTATGAATCTCTAATCCGCCGTACATTCGGTTTACGTAGAAACGGCTGCATGCAATTTCACGTACGAGTGTATGGCCGTGCGGACGCATACAAACGTGGGAAGACAGGTGAGCGAATACAAGGACGAATCGGGCCTATGTACAAACGGAGATACACCGATGTTGTAGGACGCCTACGTCGACGGGGAAATTATCGTCCAACCTCGTCGTTCGAGGCCTCGTCTACGATTGCGACAGATGATGTTCGGTTTCGCGCTAATGTCTAGCTGCGCCATTCGTCAGAGCCGGGTCTGATTGCCGCTACAAGCCAGGATTACGAATGCTACCCAAGGATCTGCGTACCAAACCGAACAGACCGTCATCTCGGCGCGAACATCGGGGTTTTCCCGGTTGGGGCGATTCCTTGGGTGTAATTTGATTTGTTTGACGGTACTGTTTGCTTGGTAAAACGATTTGCCTCGAGATTGCGACGGAAGTGGGACGAATGTTTGAATTTTTGAGTATCGTGACTTTTAGGAGGTTGAAGTTGTGACGTGGGACTGAGATTAATTAGGAGATGAGTTATTTAACGGAAGAGGAATTATATGTTAGCTTCAACGTATTTTGAAAAAGATAGAAGGCCCTGAAGAGCAGAGTGAGTCGGTTCGCAGTGGGACCGTCGCCACTTTGTTTAGATAGTATCTGGTTTTCGAGTGGAGTTCGAGTGTTAGGGAAACGCCTAGACATCCGGTCGCACTCCAAGTAACCGATTGTTTAGAGTTTTGATTCGGGTTTTGATTATAAATTAGACCCGTATTTAAGATATGGCGTTGTGGTCGATGACCCGACGCCATGGTTCCACACAGAATACAGCCCAGATATCCAAAAGAAGTCCTCTGGCCTCTGGTTTGTTCTGATTAGCCTCCCCTCGTTCTGATGTCATTTTCGATTCTAACGCGTGATTGGCCTAAAGAGCCGCACATTCGTTGCGTCGTTATGGAAACGACAAAAGAAGTGTTTTGTTTTCGCCTGTCATTAGTTGATCTCAAGTGTCCAGGACCGATATGGTGGAGATAGGCGGTGCGTGAGCAATCTCCCCTTCCGTCCCAAGTGCCTTGTTTCTGGTCTCTTACTATAGAAGTTATTACCCGAAAAAATATGAGAAGTCCTCTGGCCTCTGGTTTGTCCTGTTTGGAATAGGAATTCCTAGAACGTAGAGTCGTTTTTGAACTCATTGGTAATATGTAATATTACTTTGTTAAGAATAATTCAACATATAGTGACTATTTGCTGCTTGACTTCTTTCTAAAATTTCGATTCTAACCAATTTTGTTGCGATGCTCTGCCATAATTCGAGTCTCTGGGGTACATTAAGGCACTGGAGCTACGAATGGTCGTGCAATTAAGTGGGATTTTCCCTGGCATGTTTTCAGCTTTGTTATTCGAACTGATAGAAAAGGCTTTTTACTTCCGGCTCTGGTCCCATTTTTCTTAGCTCCTGCCAGCGTTACTCTTTTCACCGACATCCGCGGAAATTGCATCGGCTAACCGTTGAGCGAGGTACACGCCACCCTCGACGAGCGATAAAGCCCGCTCTCGAGGAATGGCTAGAGAGTTACGAGAAACTGGGAATCAAGTTGACCTCCTCGAATCGTATTCTATCTCGAGGGGGTGCCTCTTCGCTTCCTCCTCGGAGTCCTTGGATTTATTTCGCGCAACGCTAGTCACTCGCGCGATTTTACCAAGCCCATTTCGTCGATTTGAAACGTAAAATTGTCGAGTGCACTCGAACCTTTGAGACCCACTCGTTTCCTCCTCTCGTTGCGCTTCGATGCAAAATCGTAAGGTTTCCGTTGCGAGGTGAATTTCTCACGAATGAAAACCGTGTCGATGATGAAACGTGGAACGTAGAATGGAATTTGTTTCGTGTCGATGAATTAATAAAATTAAGAAAATTAATTCAGAGGATATCGATCAGTTGCGTACGCTGAGATTCGAACGGATTGAATTTCAGTGGAATTACTTTCAAGTAAGAGGGTCTAATTGTTAACGATAACGAGTGGAAAGGTAGAAGGGGTGCTGGCAAGCAACGTTTGAGAGGGCTTCCGACAATTCGAGCGCGCAAATAGTACGCGTAAATAGGTTACATCGAAGGCGAACGCTAACATTATCCAATCTCCCCTTATTTGCATTCTCGAATCGATCTACCCTCTTTGCGCCCACGCGAACACCATTTGTGTAATTTTCGCGATGGCAATTTCTAACTGTATACTTCGCACGCAGCGATGTCGTCGATGTGCTCGAAGAGGAGGATGGGTTTGACGTAAATTCGCTCTGTTAACGCGCAAGTAGACAGTACTTTTACCGTTGCTTTTACCGTGCCCGTGTAAGGAAATTGCAAAGAGAAATTTCAATAGTAGAACATTTTATATCCTGCTATGTTTTGTATAGAACTGAAAACTCGAACTTCGTATTGTTGAACTTGAATTAAAACCGCCATCTTTTGAAATATTTTTCTTAAATTATTAATAAATGTATCACAGCTTCAGCAATAGGGATCCAACAAACAATGTAGCTTTTAGGTAAAATTACTATCACGGTTAAATTCAAGAGATAGAAAAGAAAAAGTCGAAGAAGTGACAAGTAGAAAAGGACGTTCCTGATCAGACGCAGAAAGCTTTTACTTCGAGTGATCGACTTTCTCGTAGATTCTAATTTCCTACAACTTCGTATCTAAAACGGCCCTACTCCGATGTCCATCAGTTTTGAGATACTTTTCTTCAATTATAATTTAATACATCGTGTTCTCAATGATTCTGTACCGACTTAAAGCAGTAGAACTCCAAGAAACGTTGTCACGTCGACCTGAATCCTAATACCATGACTGTGAAGAAGGATATAACAGTGCATTCATCGACTCTCCTTCGTCCAATCAGTAAACCAAACAACAGAGACCATAATACTCGCATCGAAACGCGAAACTCTCAAACGTGACGACGAAATTCTAATCCCCGTCTGTTTCCACGTGAGATCCCGAACTTCTCCCTATTTAATCGGGCCAGCTTCCGTGTGCGGTCGAATCCATGGTGTCCGTTTTCCACGCAAATTACCGTCACTCTTTGATTTACCCCATAGCCGGCAAAGTTCAACGAGCCAAACCCCCTAATCCCCGAGGGCACGACAATGAAGTCGGAAAATCTATTCTATCTCGTCTAGGATCTATTGTTTTTAAGTGGCTTTCGAAGTACGGAGGCTGTGATACATATTAATCTGTAATAAAATTATGTTTTAACATAATTTCGGAAAAATAGGGAATTTAAAACTGAACACAATTTCGCAGAATCCGAACATGAGACTTTCAATTATAGGTAGGCTTTGAAGTATCGAGGTAAAGATTTATTAAATGATAATTTAGGAAAAATGTCCCGGTAGTGCTGAGAAATTTGATTAAAGCCTCACTGATATTTTCAATTATCGTATTACTCGTTTTATTGCATGTTAGAAAATAGGGCGACAGATTTTACCGATTTCCGGTGAGTTTTAACCCCTTGTCGTACAATAACGGGTGACACTCGTGACGCGATAAATGGAATAGTCAATTTTGAAGTGTTCCAAAAATTAAATAAAAAATATCACTGGGTCAGAATAAAATAAAATTAATTCTATGCTATTTAACTTTGCGTTAAATCATACGGTATATAAGAAATCAGAGATAGATTGTTATTTAAGCAATAAATTCAGAATTATTGTGCATTCAGTCGCAAAAGAAATGGTACGGCGAGGGAATTAAAAATAAATGTTACTATCACTATCCAGTTGTTGGTTATCGAAATCGCGATTTTCATCTTGCCGCATAGAACAAATTCAAGGAGTCAAATTCAAACCTATTAATTAGAAGTTTAAGCCTTTAACTCTATACTCATCATAGTCTCAAGCCTTTCTGTCGATCTTCATCTTTGCTAACCCGTTCAGGTTCAAAGTGTGCTGATGGAAACACCTCAATTCCGTAGGTGCAGAGAAACTCTAGAATTCTCGTCCGTTTACGATAGAATTGCGTTCTACGTGCGTTCTGGTTACATTTCATGGGTGTCGAGTATATATGCTCAAAGACCGGCATCCCGATCTCCATCTCTCTCTCATTTTAATACACCGATGGCGTGCATGAGCAGGGATAGGTTATCAATCATTTCCAATCACTTGGAATATGTGTAGATGGTAGATGTTTCGAATCACTTGGAATGTTACTTGAAAGCAGGAATTCTGGAATGTCGATAAAATGAATTAAAAGCAGGCGAGTTAAATCAAGTCTAATTAGAGCCAACGCTAAAAATATATAGATAATGATTTTTTTTATAATATTTTGTCGTTAATATTCGATATAGATTCTATCTTAAATTGAAGAAATATCATTGATTAAATATTAGAATAGTTGGAGGTAATTTTAATTTTGATTTTAAATCGACTACTGTGTCTGTTATTCTTATTCTTGAAAACCATTCAAATCGTTATAAAATCGATTCGAGTTTCCAGGACGACCGAATAGTTTGCAAACATGCAACAAATAGATCGAAATCACTCTGTAATCGCAGAAACAGTACAAGCATCCAATTGTCCGAGACGAAGCGCAATTTCTAGCATTCGTAGAAGGTGGTACCGGCAGCAATTTCATCGGTATAGGCATAACGTTCGAAGAAATACTTTTTCACGATGATTAATGATTTCTGTCGACGGCACTCGCCGCGCTTCTTAACCATTTTTCTTCATTAGAATGCTCGAGAGGCGTGGAAACGAAATTAAAAGTGCGACAAGCCGTTAACATTTTTAACCAATTTCCACCCCCGTCGATGTCTCCCGAGGGTTGCGCTCTGATTATTATAAATTATTCCTCGACAGTTTTCCACTCAGTTCTTCGAATTTCCTTAAAAACCGTTCAAACTGTAGCTTCCCCACCGACTTCCTAATACTTCTGTTAACTTCGTCGAAAGTACAATTTGAAAACTTGAACAAATACACAAAAATTCACAGTACACTCATAAACGTATAATCGTACGTCATAATTTCCAAGCGATTATGTCATATCATCACGTTTGATACGTGCCATAGAAGGGAAGAAAAAGTAAAAGGGCTGCGGCCAAAACGAGGATAGAAAGCCGGCAGGAAAGGGGGATGTAAAAAGAGCAGGTACAAACAGCGGTGGTATATAGGGTAAAAAAAATAAGATTCCAGCGAAGAAAGAAGGACAGAGGGATGGAAAGACGTTGGAGTAGTTGGTTGAGGGAAAACGGCAAGCTTTATCGGCGACCGGTGCCAGCAATTTCCGCCTTTATCGCCTATCAACTCGGAGAAATCGCTCGTCGCGGTCCTCGGCGCACCTCGAGGGTAAAATACCCCCCGTGCAAACTGCGATAGCTTAATAGCATATCGAGCACTCGATATATTTACGTAAGTAGATGCAAGAAGGGAAGTCGGTGGTTCGTTCATCTTCCTTCTTTTCACCCCTTCGCACTCACCAACCCCACCGATGCGACGTACGCGAGATGCACTCTGGCGTCTCGAGAAAAATTGAATTATTGGAAAACGTGCCTCGTTTCGCGGCGAGTTTTCTCTCCTTCCAACCTTCCCATCCGACGATCTGACCGTCTCCCTTGTTCGTGACACGACGGCAAAAAGAAAGCGCGGAGTTGAGTTTATGGAGAAAAGTTACGTCGCGATGTAACCCGAGAAATTTATATTCATTACGTGACCCGACGCTCTCCGAGCAGGGTACGATGTAATTGCGAAAGTATCTTCGATCGAATCAATTTCCTAGCGATGGAGCGCATTACAATGGCGAAACTACTGTTAAAAATAATTAGGGAATAAATTCTATCAATTTATTCCCATCCATACGACATCCTTCTTATCCTCTCTCCTGCAATTCTCCTCCAACGATAGCTACCATTATTCCCTCAACGGCTTTAAGATGGCTTTAAACCTCCGCAAGTTTAATATACATTTCACACGGGATAAATTGCCCGGAGGTTAGAGAATTCGAACGGAAAGCCACTATTTAAGAGTCCGAGACTCCATTCTCGTTGTCAGCCAATTCTTCAACTGTCTTCAACGAATGGCTTGGCTCTTCGAAGGATCCAAGCCGGCAGAAACGGAGGATCAACTCGCAATTCAGACGTCCATTGCTTTCGGTCGAAAGCAGATTTTCACGATACGAGTAACAAATCACCTTCAAAGAGAAAACGTCCCTTTCTTTTCATCCTTGACGATGATCGATCCGAGGAATTTTCAAGGGAATGTAACGTTTCATTGTCGCGTTTCGGTAGGACGAGACACGATGGCCGAAAGTTCGCCTGCACGGCCATTTGCGAGATTGGTAGCGAGGATTCCTCTATCTTCCGGAATACTCGCGAATAACTCTTGAGCGAGTTTTCTCTTGTGTACTTAGGCAAAAGGTTAGATCTCCGGCGACTCCGCAGGAACAATGGATTTTTCGAGCTGCATTATTCATTCGTCGCTCTTTTCTAGAATCCTCGCCCTTGGACCACCGAGAAGGAAGTATAGTTGAATTCAGAGTAATTTAAAGTGACCTGCAACGACGATTACATTTCTCGTCTGCTCGTCGCGCTTCTGTGTATTGTCTTTGCCGTTTCTGCAAATAATACCAGCGCGTTGGTTCGAATTGGGAGTTTATCTTTATCGACGTGTCGGCAGACTTTGTTTTATTCTATTGCAAACATAAATTCTGAGCGTAAGAATTGAAGACAGGAACTTTTAACTTGTAGGATTCGATTTGAAAGCCTTGCTGGCCCTGGGAGGTTTTTGCTAACTTATCATTTAACACTAGAACTACCAAACCAGTCAAAATGACTGGTACACAATTTTTTTCAAAATTCTCAAAGTTTACAGGAGACTCATAGGAGAAATATTCCTCGTCCAACTGAAAAAACATAAATGACCGAATTGATCATCTTTTCCGCCTCTTGTTTCCTCTTTTCTCAAAGTACTCATTTAATATATTGAAATATAATCGATTTAACGCCGGTAGTTCTAGTGTTAACACATTCGCGACCGGCAAATTTTTTCCGTTTCTAATGCTGAGTACCGGCAAAAATAATTAAATTCTGAAGCTGGTTGCCGCAAAGTTGTATCGTTAAAACAAGGATAAAAAATATAAAATTTGTTTTAATATGTCAATGTGTCGTTTATGTGTTGTTTAAAATGAAAAGATTTTTATAAATTGTATACTTGCCGAGTTAATGAGCGAACTGAGACATTCTCGTTTGTCTCACTGAGACAGCGGTTGTTATCGAAAGCGCCTAATGTTGCCGCATTCAGAAACAAAAATTGCAGGACGTGAATTCACGTCAGCGGCGATCAGGAATGGAATTTGAAAAGACGTGAATTCACGTCACGGTCGCGAATGTGTTAATATATGATAGCCTCGGTTGCTTGGAGTCCAAGTGAAACCTCTGAATCCCAGAAATATAGAAAAGAATGAGGAAAGAAGGAAAATCTGCAGATTTGCAAATTCAATAAAATCACTCCCCGGTGCAATCGTTTCAAGAATCTTTCGCAATTCAATCGAAATCTTGTTCCAATCTCGGCATATTTCAAAGTGGCGAGAAGATTTTTGAAACGCCCGAAGACTCAGCATCGTGTCGGACTGAAATGCATAATTTGTCTGTCTCGCGAAGCGGCAATAAATTCGCGATAATTCAGAAAATCGTTAGCATAGATGGTTCCTCTCCGAGGATAAAGCTCTCTCGACGCTTAACCAAGTTTTCTTCCGCAGATTTATGCCGAAACGTAGCCGCGGATGGAAAACACGGAGAGTGCATTTCACGAAGTGCATCGTTCACCCTTAACGCCCTTCGTCCATCTTGTCGGGACGGGAAGAAGAAAAAAACGGGGCCGCTTCTCGTAAAATTTTAGCGATCTCGTTAACCCATTCGTAGCGCGGAGCTTCCGGGAAAGTGCTAAAATTTCGAACTACGGACAAAGATACTTCTACATTGGAAAATGTGGCCCGCGTAAAATGTAAAACCCTCGTAAAATTTTGTTTCCTTTTTCAGATACAAAAATGTATTCGTACGCTCGCGGAAGATCGGGTAGTAATTCGTTAGTTGGACCTTCTGACGGAGATTTATGTCTTGATAATACTCTCCTTCTTTTATATTTTTCTGCTTTGTCAGGAAAAACAGTCAGCTTGTCTAAGACTTTATTTTTTAAATATCTGTGAATTAATTCTAAAGATTTAGTTGAATCGAACCACCGTGTCCGTGATATATTAAATTATAATTTAGGAAAATTTTAATTTTGAATTCTGTTTTAATAACTGGGAATCCGAGCTTAGAGCGTGCAATTTTAACGGGCTTCTGAACTGCTAGAGCTGTGATATATTAAACGATAATTTAGTAAAAATTATTCCACGTTAAATAATTGAGAATTCAAGCCTTTAACTCCAAGCCAACAATAGCGTATTCGATAATACTTTATGTGTGACTTTTAACTGCCTCGCAATTTCTTATCTTCTCGCAGAAAGAAACATCGTTTCTCGACGATTTTTATCCTCTTCATCCTCGATTCTGAAACGTTTAGTCATTTCGTTGGCAAGTTAAAGTGATATTGTAACTTAGCCTGGCTCGGAGAAAACTGCAAACGGCTTGGCTTGTTTTAAAGGTAATAAAATTCCATGCTCTCCTCGCCGGAAATAAGAAAAACACGAACCGAGGGAAAATTAACTGTCACGTGAAATGTAAAAATATTTTCCACTGTGCAGGAAGAAAATTTACAGGAATCCCCGTCACACGTTGTATTGGACGAATTAATTAATAAACGTAGCACGGGGAATTTTTTGCTCAGTTTGGACAAACGCGCTCGCAGCAACGCAGCCAATATTTGAACGACTGTGTGAGTTTGCCAAATTAATAACGTAACGCTCAATTTCAGCCTAAAATTACCTACTAGAATTTCGGTTACGGATTATAAATTTTGCACGGCATGTTTGATGATAAACATATTATTAATATATACAACACCTAGAGGTATTAACCATTATAACTTCACGTACATTTGTATTAAATTGCCGATAATTCAAGACCTTCTAAATAATTATTGCCAAGCCTTGATTCATAGGCTAAAAGGAAGGACATTAAATAACAAAATAGGTAACGCTTCAACAAATATTCTAATTCCACCTCGAACAAAGAGTGACATTAAAAATCATTTGAGAAAGCTTCACCAAAGTTTCACTATACCTTCAACGATAATAATTCCATTTAAATACGTAATCCTCGACATCTTTTTCTCGATTCCAGACGAAAAGGAATTCTCATCTACCAGGCGACATTCTTCTCTTCGATAACACTGACAAACATCCACCGCGAATTAAATTCCTCTTCGTCTGCTTTCTTTAATATAAAAGCAGCATTTACACGGCACGGCTCGTGGTGTACCGTCGACTGGATCCGAGAAACTTGGGTATTATGTACAGGAAGAATTACAGAACTTCCCTCTAACTCGACTAAGCATACTAGTCGAGTTTGGAAACTCTGCGAAAGCGCAAACTGCTGAAATAAAAATCAGCCCTCGTTATTCGGTTACCAGACGGATAATGCCGCGTGGCTGGCGTGTTTATACGAGCCACAGTTTTCGCTTAACATTGCTCGGCCGGGGCACCAAGTCCCGCGATAAATTTCGCAAACTTTCGGCAAAGTATCGACGTAACGGCCGACCTCGTGTCACCGTTTTCTTTCGTTTTCGATAAAAGCTTCGCAGGGATACGTCGGAAGAGAGAATCGTCGACGCCGATTTCGATGACGTCAGCGGAGAACGAGTAATTTATAATTGGTCCCACGTTGCACCCTTAGCTCTCGTCGTTTTTTGGTGGAACCTTGAGATAAACCTTTTGGAAAGGAGGGAATGTGACGGCGAATTCTGTGACGTAAGCGAAGAACGAGAATTTTATTATCGATTCTACGTTGCATCCTCAGCTTTTTTCGTTTTCGACGAAGGCGTTCAAGAAATCACGTGGGACAGGGAACCGGTGATGCCGATTTATGTGACGTAAGCGGAGAACGAGAAGTTTATTATCAGTTCCGTGTTACGTCCTAAGCTTTCTTGATAAAAAACTTCCGATGGATCCTTCTGGAGGGAGAGTAAACGATACCGATTTCTGTGACGCAAGCGGGGAACAAGAAATTTATAATCGGTTCCAGGTTGCAGCCGTAGTTCTCTCGTTTTAACGAGGGAAACGAGGCGCGTTTGTAGTCGCAAGCCTTCGGAAACTTTTGCCTGTAATTAATTGCAGTCGGGATTGTTGTTTGGCAATTATACGATCAAATCGGTGGGCTATAGAGGTGGAAAATTGATTAATTAAGAACGGTAGCTACGGGTTATTTCGAAGGGAGTCCTGAAAATCGCGAAGTAAAGTAAAAAGCAATTTTTCAATTTTAATCGGAGATCATCGATAATTTTAGATAAAATTCAGCTTAATTTTTTCCATTCATCGCAACACGGCCATTTATTTTCCTTTATACTAGAATCACTAACGATTTATCGCGTATATTCAGAGATATTAGATAAATATTTTAAAAGAATATCAACCCGTCACATGAATAAACAAAATCCACGGCGCCACTTTTCTATAAACTTCAATATTTTTCGAAAAAAATAACAAATCAATTCTTTCGTTCTCCGCGTGATTATCGTCAAACAACGCCGTGAAAAATCGACGCCCGACTTGGAAATATTTGACTCGGCATAAATCGCCAAGATACCATTTTCCGAGGGGAGTCTCTAATGAATATTTAATCGACGCTTTACAACGAATCACAGTACCAAGACGCAGACGACAGGAGTCGCTTAATTACCAGAGTTCGCGTTATCGTTTGTACAAGTCTCTAAACCGAGCCGGCAGCTGCCGTCCGCTAATATCTCGAGATTACGTCGAAATTTAAGATCACCCTTTAAGAGACTCGTTCTATCCACTGATAAAATTCGTATTTTAATTAACGGCCATCTCCTCCCCGTCCCTTCGCCGTTTCCCCGAACAGTGGACCGTTCCTTTATACATTTACGAACTCGAACGAACGATTTCGAGGGGGAGGGATAGAGGATTTATCGCTTCTCGATCTCGATCGAGCTAGAAAACTCGATTCGAAACGACCAAGGCCATCGTGGAACGTCATTTCGCAAATTACAGAGAATTATTTCAGACCCATGCAAATCTCCGATATTCCATTAATTGTTTTCTACCTCTGTTACATGGGCAAACGAAAAAGCAATTTCGCAATTGTCCCCGTTGAAAATCACCTCGCAAGGCTATTTGTTATTTAATACACGTTCCATTAAGATGAAACGAACGCGGGGTTGGAAATTGCTGATTGAATTTCGACAAGGGAGTCGCACGATATCGTCGATGGAGATCTGTAACGTGTAAATTGCGATGCACTTAGATAATCCTTGTTCTTTTCTCGATCAAGGAAATTAAGGGATGATCATCATAGTAGCTAATTTGACGCTAGATAACAAGGTGTCAATTTAGTCCTAGAATAATTTTATCCCGTCGGATCGCAGTGATATTTTCAATTTATAGTAAAATCATGATAAATGCACAGATTTCGAGAGCAAACCAGTGCTCTTATCGAGTTCCGGTGTCGAATCTGTGTTTACATTAGGGCTCGAGCCGAGCGCGAACTTAGAAGCAGACAGACAGTAGAAGAGACAGAAAGCAAACAAAGTGAGCTCCTCGAAAGTATCGGCGAGGCATTGCTAATGCAACAATAAACTTGTCTATTTATTAATTTTTCTAAGTGCAACTTTTCCGAATGTATTTTTTAGATTCTTCTGATTAAAATGATGCCAAACACGACATAGTTTGAATGATGTAAAGTAAGTAAATTTATTAAATAATTAAGTAAATATAATTCAAACTGTATCGTTTTTGGTATCATTTTAATTAGAAAAATCTCATAAATACGTTAGCAGAGGTTTCAAAAAAAAATCGAAAATGAAAACGGCCAACCTTCCAATTAGTATTGCCTCATCGATACATTCGGGTGGTATCATGTTACACTGCTCCCTCGTCGAGGGTCGGAGTTCGCCAAGGGGATAGTCATGATGCATTTATCGAGGGAAACTTCTGATGCCTTTATCGAGGTTTTACTGTAATAGATTTTGTAAAACGTGAAAATTTCCTATCCAATTTACCGCATTATGAGTATCACTCCTTACAGTACGGCATAGGTTACGAAGGTCGGCACGGAAATGGAATCTTGCACATTTGAATTTTCAAATTGATTCTGAATATCGCATTTCGACGATCTGAAAAGGTTTGATCGTTGAAAGATAAGGAACCGTCGATCTCTCGAGCATCGGATTATCGATTGTAGATGCACACATGGCGTTGTCTCAACGACATCATTAGCTGCACACGTCGAACGTGCCAGTCATCTTCGATAATGCACGATATCGACGATACCTGAGCTGACAACCGAAGCTTAGGATTATCTTCGTGACGCGATTAAACCAGTCCCTCCGAACTATTATACATCGATAATAATGACAACGCCACGCGTATACGTCAGCGCGTATTTCGAATTCATCATTCGCGATAATGTCCCCGTTGATTGCCAGTTAATTACTAATTCCGACTGAGGCGTATGTAAAACGTTTCGTACGGATGAATTTAATCGAAAACGCGGAATTTCGACGGTCCATGGAATTCGAGCGGACTCTTTGGACTGCGCACGGTGGAAAATTAATAATAAAATTATTCAATTTTGCGGCCACATCGTTCCGTGACTATTTGTGAGTAAATCGTGTCAATTTACTCGTATTACGATAAGATTCTTTATTAATCTTTATCTGCGATAAAAAACAGTAAAAGGTGAATATTTGTTAATACTTCAATCCGTAACTTCATACTGTATTCTCATTGAATATATTCTTAATAGCAAAAACAAAAACTATATTCCGTATTTTTAGTTAAACACAGTTGCACCAAGAACGAGAATACTCAAAAACGACCGATAAAATAGTAAGAAACTTTTGAATGGCCAAATTTCAAAATGGACTTTCCGTTCGCAAGAAAATAATCTCGATTCCTCGAAAAGACTAACGCGATTAACTCAACGCCCGGGAATATCAACTTTCGTTCGAGGAAACGAATGCGAAGGAAAGGATTCGATCCTTAAATCTTACCAAGTTTTACCTAAACGTCCTCGCGCATCTGCGGAACGTCCAACTTTCACGAGCTTTGAACTGTGCGCGCCAACTTTTTCCATAAAACCCGCTTCGTACAATTTCGCATCGAGCTTCTCGCGAAAATCGTCGAGGTATATATTTCCCGCCTCTCCCATCTCCGCCTCCTCATCCCTCCACGTGGATTTTCTCGTTTCAAACGGTCGACGGCAATCTGTCTGGAAAATAGCCGATCGTCGCTTTTTTTTCCCCAATTTTCCTGCAATGGGCGATATCGTCGACGTGTAACTCTCGACCGGTGTAAATTATTGGCGAAACAACGCGTCGACGTGTGCGGGAAATCGCATCGCCGGAAAACGAAGCTGTTATCTCCATTAAACGCACTTCGCTGCGATGCTTTCTCGCGTTTTCTCCCCGCGCGATGCCATTCTGCTCGGTTATTATTTTACTGCATTTCGACCGCGATGAGATCCTCAATAATACCGGGAATACGTCTACTACAATTTAGAACGTTAAATGAGAATTTTAAAACGCCATGTAATTCACGGCAGTGATAATTAAATGCACACTTTGCCGTGGTGCATCGAGCAGGAATATCTTCTTCTCTCTGATACATGTGGAATTTTAAAAATCAGTAATTCTTTCAAGTTTTAATACCATATTTCCTATCCTTCTTTTTACATTTTACTTACTTTTTCGTAGAAGACTTGTATCGCAAAGAAATTCCCTAAGAAGTAGCTGATATTAAATTTCAGAGTTCTTTAACAACAAACATACCGGCACTTTACGTGTATCTATTCTTACCAGGATCGGTCATTCGACTGATCATAAAATAACGATAATATTTTTCCGACGAGTATGCAGAAGATCGTCAATTTATTGGCGATATCGCAAAAGCAGCCTTTATTTAATAATACAAAATATTACAAATTTTTGTTCCAATGATCCGGTCATTCGACCGCGAATGGAACGGTTAGCGTTAAACTTTGAAGATCTTACCATAATTTTACTTGCCGCACCCCTTTCTCTATATCTCCCATAAATAAAGCTTTTCAAAGCAACATCCCTTCAACGAACAGTGTTCCTGAAAAACACCATTCCCAGAGAACCCATCGGCACGTATCTTCCCAGCACGCAATCAACCATCATCCCCCATCGATCAGCGGCCGCAAAGTCACTTGGGCAGATTCGTAAAAACGTCCATCGATCGCGATAAAAGGACGACGTTTTCATAATTTCCGCGAGGACGGCAGGCTCCTGCATTATTTATGGCGGCCCGACAAAATGCTCGATCTTGCGTAATAGTAATAAAAGCACCGCGTGCATAGCGCACCTTCCACCTATATATCACGTCGACTGACAGCCCGTGAGAGTAACGATATCGGTGATCACACGCGATCACAGCGCGTTCGCCGTTTGTGCATAAATTGCGAGCGCTGCGGCAAGATCGAAATCGCGATTTCGATAACCAGCGACCGAGCAGTGATATTCGGAGCCACAGGAAACCGGCAATAAGTGTCGTCCTGCTTTCTAACATGTAAGAGTATAGGGTAAGTGAAAATTGGACCTATCGATGGGGATGGAATTCAACTCTTCGAGGTTTTTGTTCAATTATTATTTAACCCTTAACGCTCCGACTTTTAATTGTGAATATCGACTGGCAACACCAACTTATTCGCACAATATTTAAACTTGCAAGTTTTTAAGTATTTTAAATGCTACAATGGCGTGTAAAAAACAATATTAAAGTCATTCAGAACAATCTTTATTCATCGCAGGAGTGGTATAATTTTGATTACAATATTTATATTAATTATAATTGAGTAGTGCTTGAAAGGCACACTTGGAGCGTTAAGGGTTAATATTGGTAGCTTCGGTGATTTGGATTTAACCGGAAATAGAAGCAGAATACGGAACTGATGACCAGGAGAACAGAGCAAGTTCCGTAGAATAGAAACTAAAATTACTATCACCTATTAAATGTCTTTTTTCTAACTTTTTCATTGAAATACGATGATAATTCTTTATCCATCATCAACTTATTTTAATTGTTTTTTTTTTCTTTTCTTCGTGAGAAAAATATGAAAAACACCCCAACCACCCCCTGAGAAGGTGGCAGCGGGTTGTAATGGATATGTACCCGCTAAAACCCCCAGGATAACCTCCTACCGGCTCTCCGGTTTTGCCTTACTAACAGCGATCCATCTTGACTCGATTGTAGGCTTAATGCAACGTGTAACTACCGACTCGTGATTAGTAGGAAGATCGAGAGATGGTTAATTGGCTCGGCTCTATCGCAGGAAGATGCGAGACATTTACGAGGAATACTCGAAAGCCGATAATTTTCTC